>CM068962.1:71789721-71808809 GCA_035128595.1 Eptatretus atami
AATTATCTCTAGGATGAAATGTTCGGTCAACATCCATTGACATTTGTCCTTGATGGTCTGTTGTAATTTTTGCACGAAGCTGCATTACCAGCATTGATTAACTTGATACGAGTAGGCCAGCACCCATGGGAAATCCATGGGAATAGAAAATGTATAACATTTGGACATTTTAGATGCTGCACATCGAATTTTCCAAAATTGGTTCTGGCAATTCATCAGATCCTGAAATGATGTAATGCAAACAACATATTCACTTCACATAATATGTGGACATGTGAAATACAGTGCGTATATACATCCTGTACTTATGTACATTATTCAGCCTTTAAAAAAAACTCAGCTGAAAACCGAAATTATGTACAACAACCTCGAGTGTATGAATTTTTTATTTGATCGGTGGATAGGCAATAGGACTGCTGCCTCGATTGCTTCAAAAAATAATATGCATTAGCTCATTTCCTCTGTAATAGATTGGACTCAAAACATGTTTTTCTTTCAATCTAGAGCAGGGGTCTCCAACCTGCGGCCCGCGGGCCACATGCGGCCCCTTAGACGGATTTATGCGGCCCGCGGTGCCATATTAAGTTTACATTACAATGCGGCCCGCGATACTGCCAATTTGTCAGGGTCATTGATCAAAGCGTTCTGTAATTTTTATTATGATTTTGATTCATATTAGACATGTGTTTTTAACACGATTATTCATTTATCATATTCGTTGGCAAGAAAAATATATTCAGCACTAATTTTTGTTTAAATTTCCGCATATTAATTATATATATATTTTTTTTTTGGGGGGGGGGAATTTAGCGTCCTTTTTTTGGGTGCGGCCCTCCGCCCCTCACCACTTTGGTTTTGTGGCCCTCCACCCAAAAAGGTTGGAGACCTCTGATCTAGAGGATGTGTTGTTCAGTCTTCAAATGTACACCAGAGGCTTGAACCTTAAAGCACTATGCCTGAAGCCCGAGGCCAATAATAGTGACCAAAAATGGCGGACATACAATTCAACTTTTTTCAGGTTACAATTGTGGGTGGAGTCAGGCCAGTAAGCCAAGGTCCACAGCGGACAGACAGAGCTTCTGAGCGACTGGTGGAGAATATTATAGAGGATGCATGTTGTTAGGCAAATGATGTGCCCTGGCCATGCCTGAGTGGCATGCACATTTCAGGGCTTGGGTTGCAGTGGTTGTGTTGTGCCCACATATCGAATGATTAATACAGCTCAGTTTTCTCACAAAATGACATCTTCTTTGTGGTTCGATTTAACAGTGCACTTCGCGGGTTAACTACCTGAACTGGAGTGGTGGCAACGGTTCTCAAACCCATCGTTTTAGCCAACAGACGAGCAGCTTTCCCTTCCGTTGGCGGTACACGTGAATCACAACAGGTGACCACTTACTCAGGCTCTCTACAGCCTCAATAAAAGATGTCGGCGAGTTTCTGCGAGTAGAACTTGTTTGTAAATTATGGCGAACAGACACCGGGCACCGACACAGTGGTGTCTAATGAAGTCAGAGACAGTCAACACATTTGAACATTGGAAATTAAACTTACATTACACCCTTTCCCTTGATCCCAACTTTATGCCATTCCTGGTTGTTGGTGCACAATGGGAAAAGAAAACCCGGACATCACCCCGCAGAGGTTTTACAGATGATGGCAAGGTTGTTCGAGGCCAATCGCTCGGCTGCCCAACACAAAGTAAACAGTATGTTGGAACTAATGCTGGGCCAAATCGCAAATTACTGCACCATCCTGTCACGTAATATCATAATATCATCGTTAAAAATTCTACCTACATGTGAAACATTTGTCAGATGATTGGCTTACATTCCAATCCACTGGCGCTCATTTTATAGACTCTTCAGCCATTCGCCTTCTTGAACCTAATAAACGTCCAGAGGACTTGTATCAACGATTAATGGCATTCATTGAGGACTGTTTATTGTTTCTGGATGGTGGTATATCCCACCATGGAGAAGCTATAACCAAAGACGAAGAACTAAAAACAGAAGACTTCTCCTCCACTTGAAAATGTTGTCATCCTCACAAGGTTCACCCAGACTTACCCAAATTAGTCAAACAGAGATACGGTACAGAACTATGGTCCTGCACACCTGCATCCATCAAGCCAGAGATTTCCCAAGTTTTATCGTCTTTGCTTCATGAAATCAACACAACAGAAAATGCCAAGTAATGCGCTCCAACATCTCATTAATTTATCTCATCATCAATATGCCAGCTCTCAATCACCTATTGATCAGCCAGGCCTTACAAACTATAATGCCCACAAAGATCATGCCTTTTATGTCTTCAGGCAGGGAGAGCAGATCACCACTTCCTTCGAGATATGTAAATACCTCCCAGACCAGGACCGGAAATATTTGTCCGAGGCTCGGCAGATTGTGAACATCTTGGAACAGTCAGACGATGATACATATGACCTTAATCCAGATTCGCCAGATGTCTTTACTGCCGATGACCTTCCTATTTATGTGGCAGCTTCGGCACACAGAATCCAGGTCTGTCAATCACCTTACTAGACGCCTTTTAGGGCCATCACATCATTCATATTACTATTTACAGTGGCACCACAGGAAACATGATACACCTATATCTACTGCACAGCATTTAGGCCTTAACATGAAGAAGAGCTCCCAGTCAACTCATCAGGCAAATGGCTCTTCAACATTTAAAGTCATTGGTGAAGTTGATATTACCCTGGTGTGCGACAAGAAATAATTCAGCTTCCAAGGCCTTGTTGTGGATAACTTAGACGTCGATATACTGGGTGGGACACCTTTCATGGAGTGCAATTATGTCTCTGTCCACCCAGCAAAGCATCAAGTTGTACTCTACCATGGAACTATCTATACATCTGGGTCATCTGAGACATCTTCCAGCAACTACAATATTTGCCTCGCTCACCTGATAAGTGCTCCTTCCGAAAAGACCACAGTTTGGCTTGGCGAGTACATAGAGTTGGAACTCCCAGACAGCTTATCTCCAGATAACACATATATTGTGGAATCCTCGTCTAGATGGCCCTTTAAATATGGACGCACACAACATTTGGCCCCCTTGAACACCATCCTCTCGCAC
Organism: Eptatretus atami; assembly: GCA_035128595.1. Taxonomy (NCBI): domain Eukaryota; kingdom Metazoa; phylum Chordata; class Myxini; order Myxiniformes; family Myxinidae; genus Eptatretus; species Eptatretus atami. The sequence continues at coordinate 71,792,824 of CM068962.1, forward strand.
TCCACACACAATCTGGAGGGGATCAGCTCAAATCCTCTGGACCTGTTCGCCTCGACGCTGACAATACCTTTCCCATCGACATGAAGGAAAACATTCCAGGACCTACTTCTTAAGTACAACAAAGTGTTTTATCTCTATCCGGAATATTACAATGGCGCATCGGGCCCATTTCAGTTGGTTGTGAATTTGGGACCAGCCAACCACCACAAAGGAAGGGCAGTCACCCACTTTATTCCAACAGAAACCTTGTAGAGTTATAACATTAACGGGAGAAAATTGGGTTTTTTTTTTGTCCAGCCTGAAGTAGTCGGTCTATCCATACAATACTGCAACCCATCATTTGTTAAGAAGTCCAGTGGTGGTTTTCGACTCGTAACAGCATTTGCCGACGTAGGACGGTATAGTAAACCTCAACCTTCTCAGATGCCAGATGTTGATTTGACCCTTTGGCACATTGGGAGGTAGAAATATATCATCGCAACTGACCTTACCAATACTTTTTCCTGGCTGCTGCTTTCAAAAGCCTCCATGAGTATTGTGGTGTGGCCAGCCCCTTTTGTGGGGTTATGGTTTACGCATGATCTGCCTGGGTATGCCTCGATCGGAGCCTGAAGGGTTAATGTATTGGGCACTTGGAGACCTACTTGAAGAGGGCATGGTGGCCAAACTTGCAGATAACCTGTACCGTACTTTGGTGGAGAAACTCCAGAAGAATTATCCCCATGCTTCTTTAAAAAAAAAAAAAATGAGAGAACAGGGGGATATTGTAATTGGCTCCGTCTGTCCACCCTTCCGTCCGTCTGTCCATCTCACTATCTCCTCCTAAATGCATGGTTGTGCAGAAATTCACCAAACTTGGTAGTTATGATCGCCATGTGGCAACAAGGTGTGAGAGTAGTATCATTTTGGCCCTGCCCCCCTGGGTGGGGTCAAAAGGTCAAACACCAATAAATGCAATTACGGGCTCATTTCTGTACATTTTTAATGAACCTTTGCATATGCAATCAACATTTGGGAACGCATGAAATATAAAATGGGTTCTTGGATTTGACCCCCGTTTCATGATCCAGTGGGTGGGGACTGAGGGTCACAGAGGTCAAAAGAGAAGATTGGTTTTTTAACTCAAAATTTGATATTGGGTCATTTCTGGTTGAACTTTTTGCCATCTTTCAACTTTGCTTTAGGTGGGAAGTGTGGGGATTTGCTATGGCGTGCCATCGACCGCTCTAATTCAAGAGTTGTAACAACTTAATTTTTTGTATATGTTGTCAAGGCTGTGGAAGAACTAGTTCTAACACACTGAATGGATCAGGAAGCAACAGAACAAAAGGAACAGCAGAGAGAGGGCAACATCAACAGCACAGCCAAAGACCAAGACAGGGGGAGGCAGGCAAGCAATGGGTGAAGGGAGGAATGGGGAGGTGGGGGGAGGCAGGAGAGGATGTATGGGGTGGACAAGATGGATACAGAAGGGAACTCTCAGGAGGGAAAACTGGAAAATTGGAAGGAGGTTTGGTGTTGGGGGGGGGGTGGTTTAACGAAGGTAGACAAGATCATGGTTTTGGAATAGGGATGATCTGAGATGGTGGTGAACAGCTGTATTGGAGACCTGGAGGGAAGAATGAGATTGAAGAGAATGTGGAAGTTGGTTCCAAGGCAGGAAAAAAAAGAGGAACAAATGAGTGGAGGTGAGCAGTGATTCCTGGATTTAGGTAGTTTCCCCAGAAGGGGGTTGATGGTGGACCCGCAGAAACCTGGGGGAAGGGGGCAAAGCACAGAAAGAGCAGAGGGTGCAAGACCAGAAAGGAGGTGGTAGAAGACAGATAGCCAACTCACCTGTTTGCGATAGTGAAGTGATAGACCCATAAACTCAGCTTAATCATGGGAGATTCCAATAATCTTAAAGGCCTTGGTTTCCAGGTGGTCAAGCTAAGCAAGATATGAGGTAGGGGCACCAGCCCAGAGGGGAGAGCAGTACTCCATCGAGCTGCAGATGAAAGCCTTGTATGTGGATAGGAGTTCAAGTCTGCCAAGGAAGGACTTGTAAAAGTTCTGCGTAAGCCTTTCTGCAAGGAAGGACTTCTGCAAGCCCTTCACAAAAATCCTTTAAGGCTTTCTGTTGCAAAGACATTAAATGGTCCAACAACCATCTCAATCTTGGGTTGGATCTGGTGCCAAGGCAAGCATTTGCTCCAGTCCTCATTGCATTGCCACGTTGGAATAATGCGCAAAGCCTGTGAATGTTTCTGGTCTGCATACCTTTATTGCGGCATTCAAAGTTTTGGCGCACATGTTACCCAGATGCTCCAGTCTCATGTCCTCACTGGATGCTGTTGTCGCTGGTCATCCTTCTCAGGACAGGCTGTTTTGGTCAGAGAACCTAACTAACACCTTTCGTACAACCCAAGAAGCCCCATCTTGACACCGCGCAATCCTACTACCCCGACTCGAAGATCAATTATATGGATCATCTCCGGTCGATCTGTGAAGAAGCATGGTGTCAGTGCTACTCTGTACATCACCCGGGATGGAAAGCCATGGCTAGCTGGTTCTTTCAGCACAAAACTACTTGGTTGTCAGATAACCTGGTTGCCATGTGAAGTTGAGGCACTGTCTATCGCTGTCACAACCAACCATTTTCATCCCTATATCATTCAGTCCCAGCATAAAGCTTGTATCCTCACACAGAGCAAACCCTGTGTTCAAGCATTTGAGAAGCTTTCTTGTGGCGAATTTTCAGCTCGTCCGAGAGTGTCTACATTCTTGGCGACAGTGAGTCCCTATCAGGCTTCCACCCACCACTTAGGCTCTGTGAATGTTCCATCCGACTTCACGAGTCGAAATGCCCCTAACTGTGACAATCCTAACTACCAAGTTAGCTCATTCATGCACCAAACGGAAACCTGTGTTGTTCATCTATCCTCGACTAAAAACATCATCACAGGTATGTCAAAACTTCCCTTCACGAACCATTCATCATGGTTAGCTATCCAGTCCAAGTGTTCTGATTTGCACTGCACTCGTGCCTATTTAAAACAAGGAACACATCCATCCAAAAAGCTTACTGATAGAGGATGTGAACAGGTGCCTCAACTCAGTAACCATCACAAAAGATGGTTTGTTGGTCGTTCACCGCCATGATCAATTTGCTCCTTCACGGGAGCGCATCATTGTTCTGGACAGACAATTATCACCTTGATCATCCCTCCTGCCATCAGCTGAAGCTTGTAATGCACCGCCACTTCTATGCTCTTGATATGGACAAGTCCATCAAACACGTCTTGATCTGTCATCATTGTGCGTCTTTGAAGAAGGTTCCCCACAATCGGATTCCACAGTCCACTGCAGACCTTCCAGAGAAGGTTGATCTTTCCCTTTCTGCCGATATCCTAAAATGGGAATACCAAATCATCCTCGTCCTGAGGGAATGTGCGACTTCCCTCACCTGTATCAAGTTGCGGGAAAACGAACGTCATGAGACTGTATGCGATGCCTTACTGTTTTCATTGGATGGTCCATCTGCAGTCATTCGCACCGACAACTCTCCAGGCTTCCAGGCTCTTAAGGATAAACTCTTCCAATAGCATAGGCTTTCAATAGAAATGGGTAGAGTCAAGAACTGCAACAAAAACCCTGTGGTTGAGAGAGCAATCCAAGAACGAGAGTCCGAGCTATTGCACCACAACCCATTGGGAGACACGGTGTCACCCCTATAACTGTCAATTGCTACCACTCGTTCGAACTCTTGCATTCGAGCAAGAGGCCTGTTTGCACGGGAGATCAGTTCTCCAACAGTCAAATACCCATGATCGACTGGGACATGGATTATATTGACCAGCAATTTCAGAAAAAGGACAACCATCCTTATGGTGAGAAATCCAAGGCACCACCTGGCACATTTCCTGAAGTTCCATCAACAGATGTCGGTGATCTTGTGCACCTGCACTCTGATGGTAACAAATCACAGGCTCGTGATATATATCGAGTGGTCACCATCGAAGGGATATGGTGCAACTTGAAGAAATTCACTGGATCACGACACAGAGTTGCTTCTTATTCCGGCAAAAAATCGGAGTGCTACAAAGTGCCTTTATGGGATCCACAGCCTACTTCCCATCCCCTGAAAGGGTCTGTGACAGCCTCTTCAGATGAACAAGGTGATAACTCCACAGTGCCGGCTGCACCTCCAACCCAGCCTCTCATTCTCATTCTCATTCTCATTCTCATTCTCATTCTCATTCTCTCTCTGACACACCCTTGCCTGAATCCAACGCACTCTTGTGAAGTGCAACAACACTCCTTGAACAGTCATGTTTCTAGTGCATATGGTGAGGGCCACAACAGTCTGCTTCCCTCCTTACGTCGATCAATGTCAGCGCTCCCTTCCCAAGGATCTGAGGGATTTCGTTTTGGATTTATTGTCGTGTGTTTGCAGTGGGGCAGAATAAGCCACAGGTATTGGAGGGCAATCTATCCGAGGATGGCACCTCTGTTATCTGACTTAACCGTTTTTGACTGTTACCAGTAAAATTAACATTGATATTTCCATTGCATAGATAGGAGACATTTAACCTGTAATTGAAGATTTACGCATCAAGTTTAATGACCTTTACCCTTAATAGTATGATCCATCCATCCATCCATTAGGACCATACTCTGTGCAGAGGGTTGGTGCTGTCTAAGCAGTCTCCTTGGCTATTGGGCACAATCCTGGATGGGTCACCACTCCGACACAGGATACCAGCAAGCTGGCACTCATTTTGCCGACCTCGAAACGATGACAGGCAGAGTCAACCCCACCTGGTATTAATTCAACAGCCAAGCAGGATTTGAACTCAGGATCCTAGGATCCCAAGCCCACCACCCTAACCATTAAGCCAACACCAGGCATAATAATATGATGTTGACCTCGATTTCACATTTTGCTCATTTATGCCTTAAACTTCAGTGATTCAGGATTTGCTACAAAAAAACTAAAAAGGTAGCCACGCCAGTATTCATATTCTGTATGTTGTTGCGGAAGTGACGTGTCCTGCCAATGCCTGAGTGCCGTGTGCGTTTCCGGGCCGCCTGTGTTGTGGTGCTGTGTTCTGCCCATGTGTTGAGCGATTAAAACATCTCAGTTTTTTCACAAAACGACATCTTATTCGTGGGTCGATTTAACGGTACGCTTCGGGGCTAACTACCTAAACTGCGCATAATATTCCCCTGGGATTGTAGTTCGGCGAAACATATAAAATTGGTCAGCAGGATTCCCTTGGTATCCCAGATAATCGTGGCTATGATCTTACCACCTGATGATTGGGTGTGACATTTGTTGCATCGAAGGAATCCCTTGTGCTTCCATTGTATGGATACCAATTTGGTTTCGGATCAATTCCAGTGGTGAAGTCACGTTTCACCATCATGTACCAGACGAATGATAAAGTCGGCCGGATCCATGTTTAACAGTTCAAGAAGCCTGCAGTTGTTGATTGCGAATGCTGAGATTTTTGGAGACCGTATTTTCCTGAAACCTTGGACACGTTCACAAAGATGGGTTAAAAATACTACTTTGAGAAATTATAAGTTCTCTCCACGTTTCTGCTACATTAATGTATCAATCTTCCATACTTAATGCCTCAACCTATGCAAAAGTTTGTGGGATGGTTACATCTGCCAACTACCCTGACCTGGGATCATCTTCAAGGGACTCGCATCAACGCTTAATGCCAGTCACCCGTTTGACGACCGTATAGAATCAGAGGATACATCTTTGGCCACCATGCATTTGTGGATGTCTTTGGAGCTGCACCTCCTGTACACGAATTTTGACAACACTTTCAATGCTCAATTTCGTACCATCACAACAAAATGAAGTAACACAATTCTGGATTAGATAGTGAATGAATAAAAGAGAGATTCATGAAGCTAAAGGCATATAACAAGCACACACAAGTTTATAATGTGTAAAATACAGCGGCTCTAGGGAAGAATATCATGGTGCGAGAACATTTTCGGCACTCCTCAGAGATAATCATCACCATCATTCCATTTTACTCCTTTTTTCATGTTTTTTTTTCACCATAAGATATACAGCAACATGAGGGCATTCATCCAGACGATTTAAGGGAAGAAGTCACCTGGTTGTGAGGAAGAAGGTTTTTTTTCTTTTTTTTTTAAGTCATCGAGTGGTCGAGGATTGGAAGAGTCTCCTGCAGCAGATTACAATTGAACCAGACAATTGTGAAACTAAAAAATGCTTTAGACAGTCATTGGTGAGAGAAAGGTTTTGTACTCCATAACCCTCACACATGTGCATCACAAAGTATTAACTACAGAAGAAGTGATCAGGAACCGCAGGGCACATCCTTTTGATGATGATGATTATGATGAGCGAGGCTCATTGAAGAAGAAGGTGAGGGAGGGGATGAACTAATAGTAGCGCAGCGAGGCAACTCTTGAACATAATAAGCAAGAGAATGAATGACCAGGAAAAGATGAGAGGGGGGAGAGAGAGAGACAGAGACAGAGACAGAGACAGAGAGATGAAACTGATAATCTTCTCAGTTTAATTAAATAAATAAATAAATAAATCAATGCCTTGGATCACTTTCAACGATTTGACATGATTTGCACTTACATCCCCTCAAGGCAAAAAGTGTTTTTAGGTATTTTCTGGGGGAAAATTTTGTGGTTATGGGTGTGGTTTGAAAAATGCGGTAACACATCAATGCCCAAGACGCACGTTGAGCACATCACGAATACGGCACGTTACAAACCAGCAGCACATAAAGCATTACTTGAGCGTTTTCATCATGCAGATGCTTTTAAATGAGCAGCTGAATTATCCAGGACTAGACATTGCTGTACAATAAAAGGCAATTTTACTGGTACATCGCACGTGTAGCTCTTCATCAATACCTTATTATCGGTGTAAAAAAAACGTTCAAACAAGCCCACCTTGTCCATTTCAAACCTTTATAAATCACTGCAATGCATTTTTGGATTACCTTGGGTTTAATGCTGTATCCTCACCTTGTGCACTTAAAATAATGCATTTAAGTACAACAGTTATTTGACAATTTCCACCTCCATTATGCGATACGCTCTTCTTTATAGGGATTTATTTTCACGCAATCATCTTCAAACCTGCATTCCTCACCGATTAATTAACGTACGTCTTCAATCGCTCGTATCACTTACGCATGATCGTCCGACAACATGGTGAAGATGTAGCATACTTGTCTTTTCGCTGTCAAGTCCGACTTTGATTCCAGACCAGACAATTGGTTCAGACATTGCAGAAAGGGCATTGCATCAAAAGGTGCACCAACCCTGGGATGGATGTTAAGCTGGGTGTCCTGTTTACTGGCATTAGTTCGTGGAGATTAAAGATTCCACGGTGTCTTACCGATGGAGTAGAAAAGTGACCACAGGCACCCCTGAGAAAATTCCTAATTCCGGACCTTATATACAGGGGGACTGCATCAATGGCACAGCTGGGATTCAGCAATCATGCAACCAGTGGATCAAATTAATCATCAAATCCCAATCTAATACAGTGTAGGCATTTGCTAATGACAACGACACTATCCAAATGTCAAAATGTTGCATTCATTACAAATTGTCAGCTGAAAACAAGCAACAAAATACATGACATAACAAGGAGGCAAATATCTTGCCACAAACATCTCTTGTAAAGAAGCTTCAACTGGAAGACACGAATTCAGACAGTTAATGCCTCCATGCATGAATAATAATGACAACTTGCTTTCCAATCTGGCCTTATTTGAGGATACATCAAACATCCACCAACTCATTATATTTTGACAATCTGCCTCGAATGTCGACACAAAATGGTGGCTATTTTCGACTACATGAAGAGTTAAGCTGGTGGCCAAATAATGCAGGTGATTTTCTCTTGGATATGCTCAATGTAGGGAAATTGGCGAACTGATTGATGGACAGCTTAATACAGATTTCATTCCATTATCATCACCTTATGCCACATCCCATCAGTCAAGATGAGAGGCTCGGAGAGCTTTTGGGATTGGCACAACTTTTCATGAACCAGATTGATAAATCTGGCGTTCAACTGAAAACTCCAGGCTGAACAACCTTGGGAATTGAACCCACACTAGTGAGGCTTCATTAATGAGGCTTCAGCGACCGAGCCACTCGCAATTTTTCCAACATTAAAACATTCTAATTCTCAGTGATTATTCACTTTTGTTGGGAGGAAGTTTTTGGCATATTGTTGTCAAAAACATAGACAAACTAGAAGGGCACTCGGTAGAGCGCATACCTCCGCCACGTAATGCCTGATCCACCAGAACATATCGGGCCCAATACGTTTTTGAAATATCATGCTGTATATCGTTTTTGGCCCCATATCTCAATGGTGAAGAATCACTTTAAAAAATAAATAATTCTCGTATCCGGATCTGGATTCGGATCTTCACCAAAATCTCATCAGTTCGTCCTTTTGACACACCGAACCTGTCCACAAAATTTCATCCGGACCTGTCCACAACTTTTTGAGATATCTTGTACACAAACAGACAGAGAGGGGTGAAAACATAACCCCCTTCACCTTTGGTGGTGCAGGTAATAAAGGCTTGTGATCAGGGGAATTCAAAACGGCAAAAGGAAATCGAACTCAGAGGTTTTATAAAGCACAAAATTGTTGTGTCACTATATTCTATAATCTCTAATCATCAACATACATTGTTCAATTAATTAATTAAATTTTTACGAGTAAGCTTTATTAACCTCCGCCATCGAAGATCGGAGGTTACTGTTTTCACCCTTTCTGTTTGGTTTTTTGTTTGTTGTTTTTGAACAGTATTACGGAAAAATCTTTCGACGGATTTCGACAAACTTGTTGGTGGTTATGTATGGTTATGTCAACGATCAATGCCATTAGATTTTGGACTTTGTAGCCCCCCCCCCCCCAAAAAAATTTAGAGAAAAAAAATTTTTTTTGCATTTCTACTTTTTAAGTGATTTCCAACCCCCCCCCCCCCCCCCAAAAAAAAAATTGAGAAAAAAATTTTTTTTTTTTTGCATTTCTACATGTTTTAAGTATATTCCAACCCCCCCCCAGCGGCGCCCCCCCCCCCCCCCCCCCCAAAAAAAAAATTGTTTAGAGAAAAAAAAATTTTTCAATTTTTTTTCAACAAAATTAGATTTCTTTTTTTTGCATTCCTAACATGTTTTAAGGATTTCCACCCCCCCTCCCCAAAAAAAAAATGTTGGAGAAAGAACTATAACTTGTCAGCATGTTGACATCATATTTAATGAATAAGATATAAGTTCACTTGAGTGACCCAGCAGTATGCGGCGGAGGTTTTGCACTCTCCCGAGTGCTCCCCCTCTAGTTAACCTCCGCCATCAAAGATGGATGGAGGTTACTGTTTTCACCCCTTTCTGTTGTTTTTGGTTTGTTTTGAACAGTATTACGGAAAACTCCTCGACGGATTCGACGAAACTTGGCGGGGGGGTTAGGTGTGTCCAAGGATCATAGCCATAGATTTGACTTGGTCCAAAATCAATTATGGCCGCTATCGGCAATTTGAAAAATATTTTAATTTTTTTTTTGCATTTCTTAAATGTTTTAAGTATTTCCAACCCCCCCCCCCAAAAAAATTGTTAGAGAAAAAAATTTTGCAAATTTTTTTTCACAAAATTTCGATATTTTTTTGCATTTCTACTAGTTATAAGTGATTTCCAACAAAAAAACATGCCAAAAATTAATAATTGCGGCTGATATTGGAAACTCAGGTGGATGATTACCCACGTAAAATCATTCTGTCTCAAGGAATCGAGTTATGACGAATGAATTGAGTATGTAAAAGTTAAAAGTAAAAGGGATAAAGTGCAAACTTATAACTCTGTGAGCACTGTTGGACGCTCAAATTGAATGAATAGATAATCAGGTGTCACTTGATGACCTAGCAGTATTGGCGGCGGAGGTTTTGCACTCTACCGAGTGCTCCCCCTCTAGTTTTTTATGCAATCAGGCTGTCCGTACTATCACATCCTTGCATACAACAAAGCTAACTCGAGCTGCATGTCACGTGATCATGCTGATCAAGGCTGTTCGATGACATGATGGATGTCCCATTGTGCACAACATAATCCGCTTTCACATCAGGTCGGGAAAAGGTGAGGGTACGAGGGGTGGGGGAAGAAGTCAAAATTAAACCATTTCTACCGACACAACATGAAGGTAGCCTTTCGATTTGGCTTTAAGCCATCTGATTTTTGAAGCCATGGGAAATGCTTCTTCAAAATGTAAGATAAAGCTAAAAAAATCGAACTGCTGCACTCTCTGTCGCTCCTGATGCTCCTCATGACATCCCTTCTGACCCTGTGACACCATTTGACAATACACAACTGCAGTACAATAAAAGTAATTTACCTACTCTCTTAACTCCAGGAAAAGGGTCTCGAGCCAAAACTATTTGTACAACACGCTAAACACATCGGGAAGGGAAACAGTTCAGGTGACAAGTTTACGCAACCGAGGTGGTAAGAACAAGTCACAACTTGCTCTGCATGGAATAGTTCAGAGCTGTCTGCATTTGCTGCTGGTACAACACAACACCCACTGCCACTTCCCTGCACTTTCCCATTGCTGTAGTTTGCAGCAACTCTCCCCCACCTCCCACTCGTCCCTCCCACGCACACTTGTAATCTGGACCCACCAACAGCTCAATGTTTTTGCTTTTCTTATATATATATATATATATACTGTACATTATATCAAATATTACATATCTGAATCAATACAACCAAAAGGAGAGATTATCGTACGATGGAGATTTGAATATGCACTGCCGAAATGTACAGGCTGATGTCTAAATCCAGCAGCCATCATGAAGAAAATAAAACTAACAAACAAACAAACAAGGATAAATCTTGCACTCCAACATCTGACAATCCAACTGACGTTTAAAGATTTAATGAAGATGATGAAGAATAAGGGAACAAAAAAGGGAAATAGAATGAGCACACCACACTTTTACGATTTGAAAGTGAGCTGGAGAGTAGTCATGTGCTGATAGTTTACATCATGATTTGTCGTCACTCAACCAATCTGAAAAAGTGTTGTACAGTGCCATCAAAACACCTAAATAGTACAGGTAGTCATACCATGCATAATAGTAGTAGTAGTAGTAGTAGTAGTAGTAGTAGTAGTAGTAGCTGTATTTTTGTGAGAATGGCTTTAGAGGCTTGCGCTTAGAGCCCAGGAAAGCTCAGACAAACACAAGTTATATTTTTAAATAGTGGGCCCGTTGGTCCATTGGACCAAATTTTCATTGGTCTTCACAGCCTCGGGCATTTTTGCTAGTCTGAACAAAAACAATAAGTTTCCCAGCCTGGGAGCCTTGGAACCACAATAATAATAATAATAATAATAATAATAATGATTATAGAGTATTTCAGGGTCTGTGGTCCTAAGTCTTGGGGTCTTAAAGGCCTCAAAGGTCGAAGGGGTCTCAGCGGTCTAAGGGCATAAGTACATTCCAATAGTGCATAATTAACACACACAACACACACACACACACACACACACACACACTTACAATAGATGTCGCTCGACTTCGTCATCTTTGCAAGTCCATGGGTTAGAACTGCAGTGGACAAGGCAGAGCATTTTAAAGAGAAGCACTACCAAGGTAGGTAAAGCAGGAGGGAGACAAACAGAAATGCTGTATGAAGTATGTACAAAAAATAATAACAATAAAATAATCATATAATAATAATAAGTAAAAATAAAGTGCCTTGTGGGGAAATACTCGGCCTGATATTCTCCCGATATTTATCGGTTTCCCGATATTTTTTCCACCAAATAGGTGGTCTCTGAGATCAATGTAAATCCGGGTTAAAATTCGGGGGGGGTAGGGTGTCTATTTTCTATGCCTTTTTCGCCAAAAATTGCTAGGAAATGAAGGGCACATTGCCGCCCAAATGGTCATGTTAACAGCGATTGTTTTTCTTTGATTGCGCCCAATACAAAGTTATAAGTTCTGGCAACTTGGTCACATTCTTCTAAGCACGAATCTGATTGGTCATTGTGACGAATTGATGAGCTTACATGTACATTTATTTAAAGCAATTTAAAAGTTTTCAGAGGGTCTAAGGCATGTATAGTTGAGAGATATTGCTGAATTTAAGCACTTTGTGCCTCAGAAACCCAATTCTTTCCCTTTTATACAGCTAAATTCCAGGTACTCAGGTTGTTGAGGAGATGCCTTCGAGACCCTCTGAAACCCCTAAATCCATGAGCTTCAGGGGGCTTCGCCCCTCGACCCCCACAGGGGCCTTAAGCGGGCCCCTGGACCCCCGGCCGTGAGGGGCGAGACTCGCGTCGCTACGCTCCCTACGTTCGCTAAAACAGATATTTTGAAACGGCCCACTCTCAGCCTGGAAATACTGCACAGCGCATCATTTGTGGTCGAAATTTCTTTAAAGTTCCCAATTATTTGGGAAGTAGTCACAGTAACCATATGCTCACTTGCTAGCTTCTCCCAATCTAGGGCAGCTCTACTTCATACCCTCAAGGTTTGCCTTCTTGAAATATAGTCTTACTCTATGATCCCACAGTTTTCCCCACCTCTTCATTTTAGCTTATTTTTATTCCGATGTCTCTCCACCCCCCCCCTCCCCATCTCCCAAATGAAATTACATCATTAGCTTGATGGTTTATCTAATCGGGTGTTGGTGGAGCGCAGGTACGTTGATGGGCTGATTGACCTCCTCCTGCATCAAATTTCCTTGTTATTCTCGATACATCTAGCAGTATAAAAAAGGGCATTACCAGCATATATATATATATATTATATATATATAAATGAATGGAATACGAGGCCTTGTTTCGTATTTCAGAATTGTTGGTTCATCATGGTTCAAGTAGGAGCTGTAGACGAGACTCTGAAGAATGTCTGTGAAAATGAGACCGTCATAAAAGTTGTTGAGGTAGAAAACTGAAACTCTCCAAAATGAGAGCCATTCTTCACCCGATAGATAAGTTGCCAATGATATTGCTGGAATATAGGTGCAAAAAGTGTGAATGTCATCAGTCATCGGTCAGCGGCCTCGCTGTCTTTTACTTCGTCTGTCTCTACGGTCGAGCTACCTCTTCTCCCTCACCCCCTCTGACCATCGATCTTCCAGTAATCTTATCATTGTTAAACTCCCCCCCCACCCCCCCAAAGATAAATAAATAAATAATCAGGTTTTCCACACACATCCTCTCCTTTGTTCCAATGTTCACCTGTTTGTGGAACTGTCGTTCAGAGACGGTTCAATTCCTCTCCCTCCAGGGTTTTCAGCTGGTGGTGCACCACAATCTCATGTCACCCCCATCCCTGCTCACTGCATTTTTTTTTACCCCCATTAACTTGACCTAACCCAATCCACTTACTTTCAGTTTACTGCGAGTGTTTATCTTTCCCCCCTCGTTTCCTTTTCATTCATTCCTCTGCTTGTTGTATTGAACCGTTGCCCCATTGTCAGTTGTGTTTTACCCTCTGTCATCACACTCTAACTAGAAGGGCATTCAGGAGCGTGCATACCTCCACCACGTAATGCCTGATCCACGAGAACATATCGGGTCCAATCAATACATTTTTGAAATATCAGGCTATATATCGTGTCAGCCTGATCTCTCAATGGTGAAGAATCACTTAAGAAATTATCAGATCCAGATCTCGATTCAGATCTTCACCAAAATGTAATCAATTCTTCCTTGTCACACACCCAACATGTCCGCCAAGATTCGTCCGAATCCGTCCACAACTTTTTGAGATACTGTGCTATATATCGTTTTTGGTCCTATCTCTTAATGATGAAGAATCACTTAAAAAATTATCAGATCCGGATTCGGATCTTCACCAAAATCTAATCATTTTGTCCTTGTCACACACCAAACCTGTCCACAATTTCATTCAGATCCATCCACAACTTTTTGAGATATCCTGTACACAGACAAACACAAACAGACAGAAAGGGGGTGAAAACATAACCTCCTTCACCTTCGGTGGTGGAGATAATCAGCCTAGATTTTGTATTAAAAATGCATACGAGCACAAAATAGGTCTCAATGTATGTAACATCTGCTTGAAAATGGTTTTCTGAGAAAAGATAACCAAACCAAAAGGTTGAAATGACGATTGTACCATAAACAATGGGATGATCAAATGTAGAGACACGTACTGTTTATAGACAAGTTGAAGTCGAAAATGTTAGGCAACACTCAACAGTTTGACGGCACAGAGGAAAACAGTATCATAGTTGATGCACAACATTTATAGTGGAGCACGGTGGAGGATCATTTTGAGGGTACCTCTCAGCTAACGGTGTCAGTAATCTACACAAAATTGATGGTGCCCTGGGTTGCTGTAAAGTAAGGACAAAATCCGAATTTCATTCATATTCCATCCATCTATCCATCCATCCATCCATCCATCCATTGGGACCATACTCTGTGCAGAGCGTTGGTGATGCTTAAGTAGTCTCCTTGGCTATTGGGCACAATCCTGGACGGGTCGCCACTCCGACACAGGATACCAGCAAGCTGGCACTCATTTTGCCGACCTCGGAAGGATGACAGGCAGAGTCAACCCCACCTGGTATTAATTCAACAGCTGAGTGGGATTTGAACTCAGGATCCTCGGATCCCAAGCCCACCACCCTAACCATTAAGCCAACACCAGGCATATTCATATTCCCACAAGGCAAAAATTGCAAGAAGATATCAAATGCAGAACATTTACAGCCATGACTGCTGCCAGACAGTCTAGATATGAACATCAATGAGACTGTACGTCGTATATCCAAGAAGAGAAGCCGGATAGAAAAAAACGGATAGAGCACAGAATCAACTATAGGTTGGTAATAGCACAGGCTTTGATAGGCCTAATGGCCTCCTTCTGCATCGAAGTTCCTTGGAAGGGAACTCTTATTATATTAAGCAAGTCAGTCGAATTAAGTATTCCCGATAGAGGTGTACATTGATAAACCCAATGGCAGTCTGGAAACAAGTTGTATTGCTTTGTTTAAGACAAATGATAGCACTCACACACAGAATTACTTGCGTATTGGATAACATATTGGCTTTTCATTTGTAATCAATTTTAAAGAGCAGGTTTTGGGTCGCTGATGACTTCGCGTGATTCGAAGGTTGTAATCACATTAATAATCGTTGGGCAATTATTTTCTTACATTTGAAACTCAAATATGCTAAAATTAACTTTTAAGTCAAAACTTTTGTCAGTGATCGAAAAACAGACCGAATTTACCGAAGATGCTATGACGTCACGTTCTCCGAAACTTCGTGAACATTCGGAAACAGCGTGTGAACAATGGTGAGATGCGAATCAGAGAGTGATTTCAGCGGCGATGAAATTGAGTGTTTTCATTCCGATATTGCCAAGGACGAGTCGGAGGATGGTGGGAATTTATACTATGGAGTTCTGGCCCTGAGCCATATAATTTGAGCCACTTGCAAGTGCCAGAAAATGGCCTATTTCGTGTACAAGTGGCAGGACTGACTGCCGGCAAAGTTCACACTGACAGACTCCACCAGACAGATTGGTTTGTAGATTTTCATTTTCTTGTTCGAGGCATAAAATAATGTAAAGTTTGATTCGTCTGTGACTTGATATAATAATTTCTAACCCTCTAGTCACTCAAGAGTCAGAAATCGAATGAATAATGGACCCAAATATATGATACACCGTAGCCTTGGCGTTGAAGTCTTTCTGACAGCTGAGCTTGACCCCAGCGAAAGGAACAGTTAGAGACAAACCCCAACTTTCCAAGAGACTGTTGTGGCATATAATGACCAAACATGTTTTGGCCTCTTGGGAAATATTCGACCAAATTTAGAAAAAAAAGTGGAAAATTGATCAATTTTTTACAATTGAAATGAAATGGCCATTGCTGATGCTGTTAAAAAGTAATTTAATCAACAATAAGTTTAAAAAAAGTAATTA
>CM068962.1:71809464-71821419 GCA_035128595.1 Eptatretus atami
ATATATGGCACGTGGCTGTTTTTTTCAACAGCCTCGAGAAATAACAACTTCGGAGTTAAATTTCATTAACCATCCCAATAGTTAGGCAACCACAACAGTTTGCATCGAACTATTTAATGCACATATAATCATATAGATAAATTTTCAGAATATGTTTGGTGACCCGCAACCTGCTCTTTTATTCATTTTACCAAGAACACATTCATAATTTACTTGTACTTTCAATTACTCATCATTTGTGACTCCTTCACATTCATCACTTGTGTGTTTCCAAAATAATTTCCAATCCAATGATCACGGAAATAAATCAACATGTCCAATTCCCAGAATTCAACTCGGATGCACCTGCCACCTCTCACACATCACCCATCATATACAGCTTCTATCGCAGATTAGTTACGAACACAGGCATGACGATTTTAATTGATACTCACACCTCTACTTTACAAGTTAATAGCAGGGGCTACCTGGTGCTGAATAAGAGGTGGTTGGGAGGGGAGGGGTAGGGGGTGGGAGGGAGGTTCCCGGTGCTGCCCGACCGGATGAGGTTTTTCTCGGAGGTGGTTTCGGCCGTGAAAGAGTAACAAACAAATGCAAAAAACAAGAACACACAAACAAAGTTATTTATAAGATTTCAACGTTTTCAGTGCACAACATGTGCCAGAACCCATACGTAGTCCCCCCCCCCCCATGCAGCTCCTTGTGGGTGAAGGAGGTTCTACCCATGACTTACCCTGGGCACCCCAGCACGTTCACAAAATTTGGTGGATTGGCGAGCCATTTTTTTTTCCCTATGATTTTCAGAACTACTCAAATATACATACAGATAATTTCCTTGAGGGGTTGGGGGATATACTTTTTTGGGGGGGGGGGGTACCTTAAAACCTTAAAACTCTTGCCTCGATCCTGAAGTTCTTACATCCAAAATTTGGGGTTTCTCGGTACTACAGTTTGGCTTCAAAAAATCATGAACAAACATAAACACTTTAAAATATTTATAAAGATAAGTAACTCCCCTCCCCCGATAATACTGTATGCACAAAGATGTAAAAACAAATAAACCTTCAAGCATGCTCCAAATTAAGTTAAAGAATTTCATTTTGCAAATGAAATTTTCATTATACAGTATATATATATATATATATATATATATATATATATATATATATATATATATATATATATATATATATATATAATAAATAACACAGACATCAAATGCTTGTTGAGCAACAACATGTTTTGCAATGAAAAATCGATTTGTGCATCTTGAATAATAAATAAATAAGTAAAGTCATAAAACGGGGTCAGTTGGGTTACAGGAGTGAATTCTTTTTCAGTCCAAGAAAGAATGACAATGTGGTTTTTACAATTAATGTATAATTAACCTCCGCCATCGAAGATGGACGGAGGTTACTGTTTTCACCCTTGTTTGTTTGTTTGTTTGTTTGTTTGTGAACAGTATTACGGAAAAACTCCTGGACGGATTTCGACGAAACTTGGTGGGGGATTAGGTATGGTCCAAGGATCATGCCATTAGATTTTGGACTTGGTCCAAAGTCCAATATGGCCGCTATGGCGGCCATTTTGAAAAAATATTTGAATTTTTGTTTTTGCATTTCTACATGTTTTAAGTGATTTCCAACCAAAAATAAAATAAAAATTGTTGGAGAAAAAAAAACGGAAAATTTTACCTTTTTCAAAAAAATTTCGATTTTATTTGAAAAATATTTGAATTTTTTTTTTTGCATTTCTACATGTTTTAGTGATTTCCAACCCCCCCCCCCCAAAAAAAATTGTTAGAGAAAAAAAAAACAAATTTTGCAATTTTTTTCAAAAATTCCGATTTTTTTTTTGCATTTCTACATGCGCGTCGATCTAGTTTAGTTTATTCAATCGTGGTTCAGTAGAGTCTGATCCGTTTTGACCTACAATGAATGGACATCAGGTTCACTTAAGTGACCAGCAGTATTGGCGGCGGAGGTTTTGCACTCTACCGAGTGCTCCCCCTCTAGTTTATACTGCAATCTAACATTCGGGCATAACCCTGTTATATTTCTACTCTGGCAATTTCTGTCCCAGGGCTCAGAAGGTTAGCTCAGAAGTAGTGCAAGAACCAATGAGTCATCGAGTCTTGGTTTGCTCCCTAATCAGACTATAAGCTGTTATCCTGGTGATTCACAGGAAGGGCGATGCACCAAGGACAATACCAACCTTGGAAAAGATGTTTAGCTGGCTTTTTAGCTTCGACACCATCCACAACTCTTTAAGGTCAATTGTCAGGTTAACTAGTCATGTGATATTATATGCAAATGTTGGTGAAAGTGGCACTTGCCTTAGCATCAGACCGTTTAACAAGTTACAGAACAAATAACATTCCAAGACCCAAGCTGCAACACTTTGAAGTCACCGCGAAGTGGGAAGTCAATGGATTGGCTCAGAAGTGTTTGTTACTCTCAACACAGAAAAGCTGTGACGAGGTACATGTTCACTTGTTTTCAGAAAAATGTGACATTCAAATGATGCCCCTATGACAAAACTGTGAACCTGGATCAGTTATGAGCAAAACTTTCATGATTCAATGCCTCAAGTCAGCACAAGCTGGAAGACAATTTTAGCAACCTTTAAAGTTTCAACTTTATTTATAAAGGACAGTTGCAGTCTTTAAAAAACAAAACATTATCCAAGGCTCATTTGTAGGAGTTTGTACACACTACACATGCGGTACAAGGACCGTCTGACATGTCAGTGTAGTTGGACATGAATCACAAGGACAATTCAGAAACAATTGACAAATATGTATAGTAAATGGGATTTGAACCTGGGATCCCAGGATCATGAGCTATTTGCTCAGATGAGAACATCGAGTAGGCACACCCACTTGCAATATACCAGGAAACAAAGCGACTATTGCATTTTAAGACAAACACGTGAGAAAAAGAACATCATTTGCATACAACAGGTCAAACACATTACACACTGAACAGAAGTATTTGGAAAGAGATCGAAATAAAAGTTTAATAAACAGTACCTGAAACTCATAGTTAACGAGGGAATAGAAACTACTTTGCCATAAAACAAAATGTACTCTCACCCTTTAGCCCTTTCAAATTTGTACAGATTCCACGCCACACTGGGTGTGGTTGCAAGCCACGCTTCATCTGCATCCAACACAAGTCTCTATGGGAACACGAGATGGGCAAACAGAGGCTTTGTATTGGGGCCCAAACCAAACACACCTCATCCCACCCAAGTCACCTTCACAATGCTGCAAATGAAATATGGACAAGCACAATTCCACAGAAAAAAAAAAGGAGCAGGTTTGTTTCTTTGATAAAAGAAACAGAAATATATCATTTGTTGTTATGTTTTCTTTTAACATCACCATGCCCTGCCTTTTTTTACAGGTCATGTTTTATTGTTATGTCCAAACATTCATGCGTTTTCCTCCTGCCCTTTTGTGTTGGTTAAAACCACCTCATCCTTATTTTAAATCATCCATGATGCTCAACCGTGGAAAATAAATAAAAGAAAGGAATTAATAAATAAATAAACTGTCATTATCCACACCAAGTGCTCCATATAATGAGATTGGGCAAACCCAAACTTAAAAGCAATCTTCATCAAAAAAAAATTTTTTAAATAATAAAAAAAAACAAAGAGCAAATGGAAATAAATAAAACAAACAACAAAACAATTATGCTTTAGCTTCGAGCAAATAAGAAAACGACAAGATAATTCAAGCGTCTTGGAAAAATACAACCAAGTCCTGAAGGTTTAAATCCGAAACATAAGCAACATTTTTGTGCGACTCACACCAAGGAAGTAGCTAAACAGACTGGGAAGGAATGACATGTCGAGATACGAGATTTCTGCATGTTATTATCTTAATGCCATCCCCTTACAATTATTTGCAGTCAGATATAAACTATTGCTTCTCATCTTTCTGTCAGGCAAGTAATGGTGTTTGCCCATTCATGTTGCATTCTGAACCCAAGGTTCATGATGTGGGGAAAACCAGGTTTAAATGTCTAGGACTAGAAGTGTTTGTCCATAGTCTAATAATATTCTTCTAATTCATTCCAGAGTATATTGATGTCGACGAATATCTTTGTTCTCATTTTGATTTACATACAAGCGCTCTTCCATAAGCCGAAGATCACTGTTAATAGCAGCAGTAGCAGACACGGCAGAGCATAAAGATAGCCATCTGTGCAGCCAGACGGCTACGTGCGATAAGAGCCAATCGCACAGGTAAAATTCCTCTGCTTAGCCAATGTACCATTACCTTACACCTGCTTCTCATACCCTCATCAGCAGTGCTTTGTGAACAAATATGAACAACAAACTGCCTGTTAGCAAGACGAAGCTATACAGTACAACCAGACGACAAGCAATCACTGTACGAAGTCAAAAACAAATTAAAGGAGATTTGGTTTAGAAAGACCACTTCATTGTTGTTTTTTTTTAATTTGTTCGTTAAGAGGCCGAAGTTTAAGGAAGAGTTGGATAACTGAAGGTGGAATTAATGCACCGATACTAGGACAGAGAAGTACATGCAGCCAACAGATGTGACAACAAAACACGACACTCCAAAAGGCTTGCGAATGTCACCCCAGGAGAGTCCAAGGGAGGAGAAGCCATGTCACTACATACCGAGACTCGGTCAAACAATCACTCACTCAATGTCTTGTATATCCTGTTTTGCATTTAGAAATAAAATCTCAAAGCTGCTGCAAAGAAAATAGGAGGAAAGATAAGTGAGAATAAAGGAAAAGCAACGGTAAAAAGAGATTTTAAAACTGAAATTGACGAGGCTGTGCAAATTTTAAAAGGAAGCAATTTACACATTTGAGGAGCACATCAAAAAGAATGCTCAATCATCAAAATGAGAGAAACTACCAGGGGATTCACATCATTAGACCGTAGCATTCTTTTACAGGGGTGCATGAAGGTGTCAGTCAGAAATGCCGGTGGAAACAGTCATTTTGGGGATTTAAGGTTATAAGGAATATTTTAAAATTAACATGTTGGCATGCTGGGAGTCAGGAATGTTTCTTGAGGATTGGAATGATGTGGTCAAATTTATGAATTTGAACGATGAGCCAGGCTACTTTATTATGAAAAAGGTGTAAGGACTTGAAGAAGTCGGTAAGCCTGCTCACAACAGGTTGCAGTAGTCCAAGCATGATATGAGAGGTTGAACCAAAGTTTCAGTTATCCTACAGATAAACATGAGCAGATTTGGACAATAATTTGTGGCAGATGAAAGAAAATCGATTTATAGATTTTAGCAGTAACTAATCTGAACCCATGAAAGCAGAGATCATGTGATCATCCCCAAGTTTCACTATCTGGAATGGAGCTTTTTAAGAGGGGATGAGGCACTAAGGACCAGCATGTCAGCCTTAGGCCTAGGTCACATTTGCCACGGCGGCCATGGGGTCTCCAAAATCTGCGGCCACTAGCAATTATACGGCGGCCGCAGTATTTCCACGGTCCACAATGTAGCAGTCACATATGTTTTTATTTTTCGGGTAGCCGTACGGCGTATTTAGAAATCGTGGAGACCGAAAACGTGGGGGTGCCGTAGGTCTTTGATTTGATGTCGCACGGTGACCTTAGGGCGTCGCTGCGGCGGCCATAGAATTTTCAAGGCAGACGCAAGGTGCCGCAAGGCGCCACAGGGGGCCCTAAGGCGAACGTGCGGCCAGACAGACGGTAACGAGTGGGTATATATACCAGTTCTTTTTTTACTGAAATAAAAATATAACAGTATATATAACTGAATATACTATAACTATATATACCGTGTGCCCCCAGAATCCGAACGCCCCATTGTTTGAACAAATTGGAATCCAAACAATTTTTTCTAGAAAATTTTGCCCTAAAAACCTAATACATTTTAAAAAACCGAACACACGTAGCGTTCATGTTTGTTCACGTGTCTCCCCACCTGTTCGAGCCGCATCTTCGCGCTTTGTTCATTCAGTTCGTCGGTGGAAGTACTCGTGAAAGCATCTCTCATGTGTCGATCGATACTTTAGGCCTCGGTCACATTTGCTCTACGGCGAGGATACGGCGCCGTAGCCCTCTGAATTGACAGAAACGTGCGGCGGCCGCAGAGAAACTGAGGTGGCCTCAGGGTGGCCCTACGCCGTATGGCTATATTTTACAGGTCGTAAGGTCGCCATGGAATTATAACGCGGAGTTATAATTTTTTCATTTCTACGTTCGCCGTAGAAATTCGACAAGCCGAAACAAAAGAACTGGTAAAAAAAAAATAAAAATTCACCCATCTTTACTGTCCGTCTGGCCGCACGTTCGGCTTAGGGTCCCCTGCGGCCCCCTGCGGTCGCCTTGCGGGCACCTTGCGTCTGCCTTGAAAATTATATGGCCGCTGCAGGAACGCGCTAAGGTCACCGTGCGACATCAAATCAAAGACCGTACGGCAACCCCACGTTTTCAGTCTCCACAATTTATAAATACGCCGTGCAGCTCCCCGAAAAATAAAAACATATGTGACTGCTACATTGTGTGACCGTGGAAATACTGTGGCCGCTTTATAATTGCTAGTGCACGTACATTTTGTAGACCCTCCGGCCGCCGAGCAAAATGTGACTAGGCCTTACTCGTGTTTTCACCTTCATTTGTGATGTTTGTTTTTTTAATCATCTTGTGTTTTAATTAATAACAAAAAAAGCAATCCGATCACAGTGGTGTGACGGACTGTCGGGCAAGGATTGAATTTCCAGCACAAACCAGTTGTAATTTGGAATATCCATGATTACGTCAGCCCGATGCGTTTGATGAGAGTGATTGGGTTCTGCAGGCATCATGTTTGATGAGCTGCCTGGGGGCAGCGCTCTCGCAGAGTGTACGAGCGATCGAACCCAGGACAGAGCTCGAGCCTGTGTGGACCTTTGGATGTGGTGATTGTACCAGTTTACATACAATACACCGCACCGAAGGTCATTTACTCATCTTATTTTACCTTAAACATGGGGAATTTCAGTTTAAAGTGTCTTGAAAGTGGGTTTTCTTTGGTCCACGAACGGATTAATTCACTCCATTATTTCTTATTGTGAAAATATTTTTGGAATCCGAACTTTTTGCAATCCGAACAGCCTCCTGGAACGAATTAAATTGGGATTCTGGGGCACCACTGTGTATAGGCAAACACCTAATACTCCGATCTCTAGCGGTAGCGCACGGTGGATGCACGGTCGACGCAGACTGCCACGGAGCCGTACGTAGGTGCACGGCGGGCGTAGGGGAACCGTGCGTCAACCCTGCGTTGCCCGCAGGTAGTCACCAGACCGCAAGGCCACCATAAGGCGACCGTGGAAATAGTGCGCCGCCGTAATTTTTTGGGGTTGGGAAATTCATTTTTCATTGAGAAGAGCTTACGGCAGCCGCACGAATAACGCAAGCCCACCGTACGCCCTATGTACGGTCGACGTGGAACACATCTACGTCATAGCTTGGCTTGTCGAATTGCTACGGCGAACGTAGAAATGAAAAAAAGTTATAACTCCGCGCTATAATTCACGGCGCCCCTACGGCCTGTAAAATATAGCCAAACGGCGTAGGGCTCCCTGAGGCCACCTCAGTTTCTCTGCGGCCGCCACAAGTTTCTGTCAATTCAGAGGGCGTATGGCCACCGTATCCTCGCCGTAGAGCAAATGTGACCGAAGGTCATTTACTCATCTTATTTTACCTTAAACATGGGGAATTTCAGTTTAAAGTGTCTTGAAAGTGGGTTTTCTTTGGGTCCACGAACGGATTATTCACTCCATTATTTCTTATTGTGAAAATATTTTTGGAATCCGAACTTTTTGCAATCCGAACAGCCTCCTGGAACGAATTAAATTGGGATTCTGGGGCACCACTGTGTATAGGCAAACACTATACTCCGATCTCTAGCGGTAGCGCACGGTGGACGCACGGTCGATGCAGACTGCCACGGAGGCCGTACGTAGGTGCACGGCGGGCGTAGGGGAACCGTGCGTCAACCCTGCGTTGCCCGCAGGTAGTCAACACGACCGCAAGGCCACCATAAGGCGACCGTGGAAATAGTGCGGCCGCCGTAATTTTTGGGGTTTGGAAAATTCATTTTTCATTGAGAAGAGCTTACGGCAGCTGCACGAATAACGCAAGCCCACCGTACGCCTATGTACGGTCGACGTGGAACACATCTACGTCATAGCTTGGCTTGTCGAATTGCTACGGCGAACGTAGAAATGAAAAAAAAGTTATAACTCCGCGCTATAATTCCACGGCGCCCCTACGGCCTGTAAAATATAGCCAAACGGCGTAGGGCCTCCCTGAGGCCACCTCAGTTTCTCTGCGGCCGCCACACGTTTGTCAATTCAGAGGGCGTATGGCACCGTATCCTCGCCGTAGAGCAATGTGACCGAAGGTCATTTACTCATTTCTTATTTTACCTTAAACATGGGGAATTTCAGTTTAAAGTGTCTTGAAAGTGGGTTTTCTTTGGGTCACGAACGGATTAATTCACTCCATTATTTCTATTGGAAAATATTTTTGGAATCCGAACTTTTTGCAATCCGAACAGCCTCCTGGAACGAATTAAATTGGGATTCTGGGGCACCACTGTGTATAGGCAAACACCTATACTCCGATCTCTAGCGGTAGTGCACGGTGGACGCACGGTCGACGCAGACTGCCACGGAGGCCGTACATAGGTGCAGGCGGGCGTAGGGGAACCGTGCGTCAACCCTGCGTTGCCCGCAGGTAGTCACACAGACCGCAAGGCCACCGTAAGGCGACCGTGGAAATAGTGCGGCCGCCGTAATTTTTTTGGGGTTGGGAAAATTCATTTTTCATTGAGAAAGCTTACGGCAGCCGCACGAATAACGCAAGCCCACCGTACGCCCTATGTACGGTCGACGTGGAACACATCTACGTCATAGCTTGGCTTGTCGAATTGCTACGGCGAACGTAGAAATGAAAAAAGTTATAACTCGCGCTATAATTCCACGGCGCCCCTACGGCCTGTAAATATACCAAACGGCGTAGGGCCTCCCTGAGGCCACCTCAGTTTCTCTGCGGCCGCCACACGTTTCTGTCAATTCAGAGGGCGTATGGCCACCGTATCCTCGCCATAGAGCAAATGTGACCTAGGCCTTAGCAGCAATGATTGACTCTATCAACTGAAGGTTGTCAAAGGTGTGCTGACTGCCTTGGGAAGCAAAGCAAAGCTGATGTTTCCAGCATTAGCTCGTGGTCGGTGCAAGAGGCTCCTCTGCCAACTTTTAGTTGATAAAACATACCACTTGCATTGTCTGCTGATGGAGAGAGACACTAGTCTTGATAAAGACCAATGTTCCTCTGTTAGTAGCAATGAGTTTGAGAATGTGCATGGACCTCCATGTTTGAATTTAAGAGAGAGACAGGAATTCAGAGGGTTAGAAGGCAACATATCATCAGGTTCAACAGGCACGTCGGCCTGTGCAGCACAAGCTTAGTGATAAAAATCTGATATTGAAATCATACAAATTATACCAAGTGGATGCAGTATATGAGAACAAAAAGTGGACAAGGAATAGATCCTCGGGAAACACCGGCATATTGATTAATCTGATCTGATGAAAAACCAGCATTATTTACCGTAGACATATAATATGTAACATACCATTGAGAACAGTCAAATGCGTGACCAGATATACTAAAACAGGACTGAAGATTGTCAAGTAGTATGCTATTGTCAACTTGCATCAAAAACAGCTGACAGGCCAAGGGTACATCAGGATCAAATGGCTGCAAACAGTTCTAATACACTAGTCGTATGTTCGATGTCAACAATAATATAATAAAAAGGTCACAACATAGAATTAGGAGAGTGAAGGCTAACTTATGCAAGCGAAGGTCCTCAGAGAGCAGTACAAGAGAAACATGGCATGCTGCGGGCATACCAATGTCGATGACCCTCTGTTTTGCTGTATGCTGACGTGAGTGCCAATACTTCCAGTACTTCAGCTGCTCATCACGATTCTTGTCTTCCCCAAACACCACCATGATCACACTCTGCAAAGCCAGCACTAACCATCACATTCACTGGACTTTGCAAACCCTTTTAAATTTTCATCTAAACATTTCCACAGCATTGCTATATCAATTCAGGTCAGTGTTTTAAATTATTACTTATTTTATTGAAGTTCGCAGTTTCGTCCATTCCAATATACATGCAGCAAAGGAAGCAAGGCCAAGAAGAAGGTGGGGGGGGGGGGGGACAATAAATGAAGGAGAAGAATCGATGGATTTTAAAGCTATACTCCAATACTCCAATAAATATACTACCGTTAGAAAGTCTCGAAGATCACAACGCACCCGAAGTTTGCTCATGGGATGTCGTAAACACTTGTCGGTGCCCTGCTCCCTCAGTGAAATTGCATAGAACTGTCCCTTGTTGAGATATGTGAGTGGACCCTCGCCAGGCCTTTGCCGCAAAGACTTAGAGGCTTCCAGGCTGTACTCAAAAAACTCCCTTTGGAAATACAGGCCATCATAACAGGCAAAAATCAGTCACAGTGTCCAATCAAATGTTAAATACAAAATGCAAATGAACATCACTTCACTACGAAGTGCTTTTTGCTTGATAAGTTAAAAAAGATCTTTACCAGAAGTGTCAGTTTACTTTCATTCAATGCCAATCCTACCATCGTATTATTACCAAACCTAACTCGTGTTTGTATTGTAATTTCACATTCATTTGTGTCTACGTGTCACACGTGGTACCAGCACAAGATGTTCATTTGTACTGTTTAAAGATTTCCCTTCACCGAATGAAATCAAACAAAACTAGAACTACGTTGGCGATGGCACACCATCGCATATTCCCACGCGCACTGCTTTGTCCCATTAACGCTAGTTTTTTTTTTTTAATCAGCCCCCATGACCCCACCCCCTCTGACCCAGCCCCTAGGGGTCATATCAAAAGTCCAACAGTGTTGTGCACTTCCCCATACATATATCTACTATGTCCCAAAGTTTCAAGTTCCTATCTCAAACGGTGTAGGAGGAGCTATTTTGACCCCCTCTCCGCTAAGCACCCCCTACCCCCCAAGCACCCTCTGATCATCACGTGTTTAAAAAAATATGTTGTTAAATGTATAACTCATTAATATGTTTGATTTAAAAAGCGATAAGACAATTTTTTCTTTTTTAAAAATCGACCCCCATGACCCCAACCCCTCTGGCCCGGCCCCTAGGGGTCATATCAAAAATCCGAAAGTGTTGTGCACTTCCCCATACATATATCTACTATGTCCCAAAGTTTCAAGTTCCTATTTCAAACGGTGTAGGAGGAGTTACAGGGTAAGACAGACGGACGTATGGACGGACGGACGGTGGAGACAATCACAATATTCCCGCTTTTCTAAGAAAGCGTGGGAATAATAACTGGAAGGGTACTTGGTAGAACACAAACCCCTGCCAGGCTGATTAGTTTACGTTTAATATCCCACTGACAGATCTGGATTCGGACCTGAACTAAAATTTAAATCGGCTTGTTTTGGTCATCTAACCAACTCATCCACCAAGTTTCATCCGAATCCGTCCATAACTTTTTGAGATATCGTGCTATATATAGTTTTAGCCCCATCACTCGATGGTGAAGAATCACTTTAAAAAAATTCTCGGATCTGGATTCAGATCTTTACCAAAATCAAAACAATTCTTCCATGTTATAGTCAAACTCATCCACCAAGTTTCGTCCAAATCCATCAACAACTTTTTGAGATATCATGCTACATGTCGTTTTTGGTCTCATCTCTCAATGGTGAAAAACCACTTTAAAAATTCTTAAATCCAGATCCACATTTGGATCTTCACAATATCTAATCATTTCGTCTTTGTCACATACCCAAAGCTCTCCACCAAATTTCGTATGAATCCGTCCACAATGTTTTGAGATATTTTGTTCACAAACAA
>CM068962.1:71821999-71839522 GCA_035128595.1 Eptatretus atami
ACAATTGTTATGCTAAGTTGCCCCACTAATCCACCTTTGTGGTGGAGGTAATTATAAAACATTTTCAGCTTCAATCATAACTTGTGATTGGCAATAGGAACCAGGTATTTGCCAAAAAAAGAAAGAACTCAAAGGGCACTCAGTGGAGTGCATACCTCCTCCAGGGTGATTACTTTACGTTTTGTATCCCAATGATAAGTCAGATCTGGATTCGGACCTGAACGGAAATCTAATTGGCTTGTACTTGCCACCCAACCAACTCATCACCAAGTTTCTTCCAAATCCATCCAAAACATTGAGATATTTTGTTCACACACAAACAAGAAAACAAGCAGTCATAGACTGGTACTTACGAAATCATCAACTTGACCTCTGACCTTGTCTAATAAAAGCTAGTAAAGATGTCGTGCAGAGCACTATACTTGTAAAATCTACCCCCTCTCCAAAGGTTGACATGGATACATCAAATTGTCCATTTCATTAAGAATGAAATTGACAATCTTAATCAAAGCTCAGGGCAATAGGATGTAAAACGGACGATTTTTCAGTTGAAAATTGATGATTTTAGATGTTTGCCCTCGAGTTGACCTTTGACCTCTAAAATAGTTGGTTTCCCAATTCAGGAATGCACTATGCAATTGCTTTGTAATTTTCAAGTCAATCAGATGAAAAATAATGATTTTAGAAATTTGACCTCAAAATCAAAAGGCTTCTCAGTTGAGACTACCTCTACAACTTGGTGACATTTCATGAAGATCGGTTTTAAATTGTGACCTGAAGGTGATTGACAAACAAACAAACAAGCAGTCATAGACTGGTACTTACGAAATCGTAAACTTGACCTCTGACCTATGTTCTAATAAAAGCTGTCTCTAGAGAAGGTAGCGACGCAAACCAGAAGTTTCTACGATGATTCTGTACCAAACCATCAAAAATCGTAACGTCGACCGAAGCAAAAATCTCCATTTCTCCACGCAATTATTTAATATTATTTTATCAAAGTCACAAAGCCGTAATATTCGGCCATCCACCAACAATCTTTACATAATCCGACGGCTTAGCGAGTCAGGCATGCGACGATAACCTTTATTGGGATAAAAATGACTTTTAAAACCCATCTTTATCGAAAAAACCGTCAGCGCGCACACGGAAAACCTTTACGTGATCAACGACGCCTCTGCTCGAGCGGCGTGCACCACGTGACAAGCCGTGACGCGGCGAGTGAAATATTTTTTATACAATCTTAAAACGTCTCCAAAACATCCGATTTTTACCAGAATTTCGACAACCGAGTGTTAGCGTCATAAGCGATCGCAAAAACCGAAGACAAAATTAAAATCGAAGTTAAAACGAACTAACGTCGACCGAAGCAAAAATACTCCATTTCTCACAATGAATTTACGGAATTATGTTTGACCTCACTGTGACCTTGACCTTTGACCGATTTTGACCAAAATCTAATCAGCGCTAGCCATCACCCTCCTGAATCACGTGGTGTAATTTGACATTGTAGCTTCTTCCGTTCTCAAGTTATCGTGCTACAAACAAACACACAAACACACACACACACAAACAAACAAACACACAAACAGAGGACGGAAGTCATCAATATACTTACGAAATCTAACAAGAAAAAGACGTCGGCAGAGCACAATACTTGCAAAATCCACCCCCTTCTCTAAAGGTTGCCATGGATACATCACATTGTCCATTTCATTAAGAGTAAAATTTACAATCTTAATCAAAGCTCAGGTCAATCGGATGAAAATTGATTATTTTTCAGGTTGAAATTGATGATTTTCGAAGTTTGACCTCGAGTTGACCTTTAACCTTTTATCTCAACATAGTTGGTTTCCCAATTCAGTGACGCAATATGCAAATCCTGTTCAAATTACAAGTCAATCAGATGAAAAATGACGATTTAAAAAATTTGACCTCAAGATGACCTTTGACCTCAAAATCAATAGGTTTCTCAGTTGAGACTACCTCCACAACTTGGTGATATTTCATGAAGATCGGTTTTAAATTGTGACCTACAGGTGATTGACAGAGACAGACAGAAAGAATAATAAAATCGTCTGACCAATATACTTGAAAAAGGTTTGATTTTGCAAGGACAAGAAAAGACGTCGTGCAGAGCATGGTACTTGCAAAATCCAGAAAACATATTTGACCTAAAAATAATTGCTGGTTGAATTCAATGACCAAATATGCAACTCTTCAATTTCAAGTCAATCGGAGGAAAGTTGACAATTTCACAAATTCGGCCTATGTTAACCTTTTGGCCTATGTTGACCTCAAAAATCATTGGTGGTTGGATTCAGTAACCTGATATGCAAATCTTGTTCAAATTTCAAGTCAATGGGATGAAAATTGAGGATTTTAGAAATTCCACCATCGTTGTTTACCTTGGGCCTATGTTGACCTTTTGACCTCAAAAACAATAAGCTTCTTGCTTATGATGAACTCAACCATGTGGTGAAGTTTCATTAACATCGGTTTAAAATTGTGATCTCTTGGCGATAAACATAAAAACAAACAGACAAAGACAAACAAACAGACAGACAGAATAACGTATGCAACGAACCAATATACTTGAAAAATCTTCGATTTTCGCAAGTAACAAACAAACAAACAGACAGACGTGAAAACAACCTCCATCCACCTTCATTGGTGGAGGCTAAAAAAAAACGAAAAGAAATAATAGAATTACTGCCTGTAATCCATCCTAAGCAACAATTAAGATGACCACAGCTTCTGTAGTCAAGGTACTTCAGATGTATGCCACGACACAAGCTGACATAGCAAAATAAAGCGACCCATCTAGAACAGGTACTTGCCCTTATTGCACATGATAAAGTTGTCTATTATTAGTTTGCTCGATTGGAAAGGCAACTTTTTTGCTTCACAATACATTGCATGTGCCAAAATTTAGTGAAAACCAAAAATTTAGATTGAAAATAGAGGGCAGGTGTTTTTTAAATATGTAAAAAATGGCAATGCCCGATTCCATCATACAAGGTCTTACAATACAAGATGAGCTACATTATCAAACTATAGTTAGAAAACCAGAAACAACGTGTAAAAAAGCAACACAAGTAAAGACTCTGTTCTTTCTCAACAGTCACGACCGACAAGACATTTTAAGTTCAAAGGAGTGTTGCTCTTCTTTTGAGGATTGGGCTCCTGCCCCTCACTCTTCACTCCTAAATAATGTGGGGGCTAAAGCACTGAGCATTACTAGTGTTGCCTATGAAAAAAGTCAAGGAATTAGGCCTGCCCCATCTCACTGCAGATAGGTTAGCAGACTCAAAGGCTATCTGCTCTTTCAAACCACCACCCCATCACCACGTCACACACATTCCCACGCAGTGACAAAGTACTTGCAAATCCCCCTCTCCAAAACAAAAAGTTTACATTCGCATCCACCTCATCCACCACCAATAAATCTGTCAGATTTTTTTTGTCCAATCACTCTATCCCTGCAAGTTGGAAAAGCAACACCATCTTATGTCATTGCACTCAAAAACTTTGGATGTTTCTACTCTCACGAACCTAGTCTTCAGATACACTAACAAGTTGTTTGTGCCCACAAGGGATTCCAAACGGGGTAGGGATGGGGGTGGCAAAAATGCAAGTGGCATCTTCTGTCATCGAGCCAGAAAGCTGGAAGCAACAATTCACATTTATTGCCAAATCTCATGCAATTTAAATGCTGTAATGGCGGCGAGGTGCTCCATTTGAAACTGTTTGTTCGATATATGAAGCTTTTTGATGCTTGGGGTCCGTAATAAAAAATTGTATTGGTGTCAAAACCAGTAACCAATTGCAAATTAATAGTAGGATCTGAAATGCCAACTTTTGACGATCTAAGGTTTAACTTTGCATGTTCGACAGTGTTGCATTCACGATACAGTAAAGTAAAACTTCAATATTTTTTCATTCAGCAACTTCCATAATCCTTATGGTGATGCTATCGCTGTCCACACTCAATGTCACCAATGGAAGCGACTTTAAATATTTATCACAAGTGAAATAACTAAGGGTTGGTTAAGTTGAGACTCACGCAGATCCAGCTTCAAGGTCCACATTATCAGGTATGGAAGCACGAAACCTCCCCACTTCAGCGAATTGATAGCCCTGGAGTGGTGAGAGGCAGAGAAAGCAATGTTTGATGCAGGATTTCATAGAACTAAAGGGAAGTTTGATTTGCAAGGGATGAGAGTTATGTGAAACGAGGGGGGGGGGAGGAATGTGTGAGTAAAATGATAGGAGGGGGAAATGAGGGTCAAGTGGATAAAATTATACAATTTCTGTATTCATAAACAGCCCCTTAATTTTAACAGCAAGTTGTAAATGTGCCATTTCTACCACCAGTCTGAGCTCCAAATACAAGAAACAACCTCCCTGCACAAGGAAATGACGATGCTGTGAAATACCCTTCCTCCGCCTATAATGTTTCAATTAGGGGACGACATATTGTAAAGCACAAGCCTCTGGTACATTTCATGCTTGATCATGTGGCACACCTCACTGGCAGTTGTTGCAGCCGTCTCAATGAGCGTGCTGTCTGGAGTATGTCGCTCATCATCTTTAAGGTAATTAAGACCTGGGTAGTGCAGGACCACTGCTTCAAATGGTGCTGCTGGAGCCCTCTCATATACAGCATTGCGTTGCTCCTCGCTTTGACGGTCATCAAAAATACCAGCTTGCATGCTTGCCACGAAGGTAGGTTGTGACTTCTCAGTCTTCACCACAGGTACCATGGACACCATTTCATGGTTTGGAAGAGTCATGGTGACCGAACGCAGCTCTGAAGGGTCAACTGAAGTAACTGGCAATTGTAGCAGTGACCTGCAGAATGTACACACAAAAACCTCAACAAGGGCTCTCATTGATTCATAGCAAGGAATTCCTTGTCCATATTAGCAAAAACTACCTTTTTCCATCCTGTTCTCCATCTGACTGCTTCATTGTATGTAGCAGACGTTTGTCTCTTGGAACCTGAAGGCGATAATAAAACAGTTCATCAGTGCTCAAATTCACTCACAAGCTCCTTACGAGTCTTGCTACAAGATGTTGGGGATAATGAAACAAATCATCCCGATTCATGACTCTTATGGGGGCACTCCAGGTAATATATAATCCTCCAACAAGCACCCCACCATAGACGGGGGTTGAAAAAAAAATAAACGCACACTCACCCCCTCCCACAACAAAAGCCACGGGGTGAGTATTGTGGTCAGATGAAAACAAATAAAAAAATAATCAATCACTGCCAAACAATTTACACCTTTGTAATGTGTGTATGTATTCCTAAAAGGAGAAGCATCCGTACATATGTCCATCCATTCAGCTTTATTCGATTAAATGTTTGCTGCTGTTATAGAATAATGAAAATAGAACCACTGGAAAGGAAGTAATCAATTTACTTGGAACAAAAATGTGTCCGTTTAATCATAAATATGACTGTTTTAAAAGCTGGTCTTTCTGACAATGAAGGAGAAGAAGCAGGATTAGGAGCAGGTACCCTTTAGAATAACGTGTGATGGGGTTGAAAAAGGAGGGGGGTGGAAAAAAAAAAGGGCGTTTTTTATTTTTTTTTTGTCTTCTCTTATTTGCAAGGTCAAGACTGAAGGAAAAACTGGAAATTTTGAAGGAGGTGGGCTTGGAGTGGGGGCATCAACGTGAATATAACAGATCTTGGTTTTGAATGAGTTGGAAAAGTGATAGGCCCGTAGACTCAGCTTCATCACAGGACATTCCATTGATTTTGAAAGCCTCGGTTTTCACAGTGTCAAGCTGAGCAAGATGTGAGGCAGGGGCACCAACACAGAGGGGAGAGCTGTACTCCCTCAAACTGCGGATGAAGGCCTTGTAGGTGGACAGCTGGAGTTCAGGTGTACCAAGGAAGGACTTTGTATGATGGAAGATGTCCAGCGGGAGACTGGCTTTTAGGCCAACTTAAATATGTGGTTTGTCCAAGAATGAGCAAGGCTTATAGTGACACCAAAACGTTTGAGTGTCTGAACTTATTCAAGAGTATTGTTAAGAAAGTAGTTGGGAGGGTTTGCCAGATAGTCTTTCTGAGAGAGATCATGAGAGTGAGAGATTTGTCAGGATGGAAAGACATATTCCAAGTGTTTAACCAGCTTGTGATTTTTCTCAAGGTCTGAAGAGAGTGAAGAGGCTACAGCCTGCCGATCTGAAGGATGAGCGATGTTATGGCAGAGGGTGGAGTCATCAGCAAGTAGATAGGGGATTTTCCAGAGTCAGTCAGTTTATTGGAGGAAATTTACACATACATATATAATATCTCCATACATTTCCAGATTAGAATAAAATATTTTCTGACATACTGTATCAGTGTATCTGATTAAAAAAAACAAAAAACAAAGCACCTTCCTCTGTCCATCACCCCACCTGACTACAGGAGCAGTCACACCAATGGGGTGAACATGTTTCCCCTCATTTGAGCAAAAATAAGAGATTTCACATTTGACAGCTTACTAAAACCATAGAACTCATAAAAAAAGAAAAGAAAGAAAGGAAAAAAGCAGGTGAGTGGATCATCACAGACATGGCAAGTACATTCTCTAAACGGACGCATGGTGGGACGAAAAATTATTTATTTGATTACGATTGAACAGGCAAACAAATATTACATGAATTTGTGGGGAAAAATTACACACCCAGACAGGGAATCAAACCCTGGTCCTCTGGTGAACTGTACCAGTGCTGAGCTATCTGAGCTATCTGGGTGACTCCCCAACTGGGCACGCAATTCTCCCACGTATAGAATTGCCACTCTCTTTCCGCCGCTGCTTCCAGGACACTTACTGCCAACCATAGGAGCAGTGACGACCTGTCCACGAGAGGGTCTTCCCCCCATGGGGGGACAATCCCATGACTGTTTTCCTGTTCAATTATAATTGTATTACTATGCCCCGTGGTGAATAATAGCAGCCATGGAATTATCCCCTCTCGTGGACAGGCAGTCACTGCTCCTATGGTTGGCAGTGAGTGTTTCCAGAAGCAGCAGGGGAAAGAGAGTGGCGATTCTATATGTGGGAGAATTGAGTGTCCAGCTGGGGGGTCACCCAGGTAGCTTAGATGGTACAGCACTGGTACAGTTCAGTAGAGGACCTGGGTTTGAGTCCCTGTCTGGGTGCGTAATTTTTCCCCACATATACATATCAACTTATTTATTTACATGAGTACCATTATTTAAAACACAAATCAAGTTACATCTCACCAACTTCAACCCAGTGTGCCCCTTTGATTGATGGTGGATACAACACAAGACATGCCCTTATCCAAACACATATTTCCACCAATTGAGCAAATACAAAAAGGAAGCAATTCCTACTTTGTGATGGATAAACATTCAAGAAAACTTTTTGCTTTTACTTGAAATATATAAAGTAATATTAACCTTTGCTTTTTCTTCTCCACTCCACCTCAACACTCATTTTCAAAAACAATACCTTTCAAACAGATCTAGTGCACGTTGTTGAGAAAAAGTTGCCTTAGAAACTGATAATTGTTCTTTAAGAGTTTACATATTACATTTTTTTTAATGGCAGAATTTTCAATTCTATCAAACCGCACTCCCCTCCCACTGGACCCCAGCATCACTTCCTTATGCTTTCTCCTCTTTTCTTTCCATCTCCCAAATTCATGTCTGACATACACACACACACACGCACACACTTCTATCCTGTTTTACTCTTTCCCTTATTTCTGAATTTTGCATCTCCACCACATATATATATATATATATATATATATATATATATATATATATATATATATATATATATATATATATATATATTACACACACTAGTGGAGCATGCTTGCATACTGCAAGCAACTACTCTGGTGCATCCTACGTGCATACATAATAAATATCTGGCCAAATAATAATTTTTTTTAAAAACACCAGTTGATCATCCCCGACCGCTTCCTTTTTTTGTTATTTGTTATTTTGTCAAACATCCTGGGAAAAATAAAAGAAGCACCGTGTCAGAAGGAAGCTGTGCAGTGAAGCGGCTGCACCGCTTAAAAAGTAGCCCAGTGAGGTCCTGACGGTTACTTTCCCAACAGGCAGGGTGACCTTACTGTCCTGATACAAATTAAACATTTACACAAAAACTAAACAACAAACTTAACGAACAAAACGTGGTGGGTTATAAAGGTCCTTCTTCTTCTTCGTTTATGATGGAAGGAAGGAAGGAAGGACATACGGTATATTGAAGCGGTTTTCACC
The DNA here is from genome assembly GCA_035128595.1 of Eptatretus atami. Lineage (NCBI taxonomy): Eukaryota > Metazoa > Chordata > Myxini > Myxiniformes > Myxinidae > Eptatretus > Eptatretus atami. The sequence goes on from CM068962.1 coordinate 71,830,272, forward strand.
ACTTAATCCATAACTTCGTGTACGACTCTTACACCATTCTTTGAATCGATCGTTTCCCCCGATGTCAACCTGAAGTTTTTATAACTTCTCCTGATCTTCTACCGAGTTGGACCAGGGGGCGCTGGTGAGTCCACATCTCACAAATGTAAATCTGTGTATTAAATGTTTACTGTAGATCTATACAGAGAGATGGCACAGCCAATATCATTTTAATATGAACGATGTGTGGAGTCTTTTTGTGTTTCACCATTCATTATGATATATTTGTTTGGAACTGTGGATTGTATTTTTAACAGGCTTAGTGAGGGTGTACGTGACGTGTCAGGTATATGTTCCACGTCATATTTGTTTGGGGGGTAGAAAATTGACATGTCAGGTATATGATTTATGCAATTTTTTGGGGGGAGTGGGGGGGTGGGGAAGGTAAAAAAACTGGCATGTCGGGTACTTGATTCGTGAGGTACTAAAAGCCGCTGGCAATTTTGAAAAAAAAAAACATAATAACAACAAATAAAAATGGCCTCCTTATTCCTTTAAAAAAAAAAAATCCAGACAATCAGCTGGTATTTTAAAAAATTATTATATATTAGAAGATGAGATGGATTTTGAAAGATCTTTTATATATTTCATGAAGTGGATTAGGGTTGCATTCTGTAAGCAGCTGAATAACTCAAATAAATAATCATGCTCTTCACTGCACAACCGTCCACGGCCGCTGCTTAAAGTGAAATAAAAGGTTTGGTGCACTCAGCTGAATTTTACAATTGTTGCCATGGCAATATTCTGCAAATAATTCCTGTTTTTTGTCCATTATCTTGGGTCACGTGACCCACAATGAGCAGGCTGAGGCTGCACTGGTAGCCTTTTATTCATGGATATTTTCGTTTACACAATTTTTCTGACCGTTTTGTGATTTTTTTTTCCCTGGGATATTGGCTTTAATTTAGAACAGTATACAAAATTTAAGCTTTCTACACCACCTGTAGGGTACTAAAGATTTCCATCAGTGAGTTGGTGGTTATAAAGAGCTTTATATATCTTTTAATATAATGGAGGTAATGCATATCATGGTTGTCATAACACTATAATATAATATATATATATATATATATTATATATATATTATATATATAGTAAGAAAGCTCAATCTGAACACTCACTGACTCACTGACATTAATGTTCGGTACCTTCCAGGTGACGTAGAAAGCTGAAATTTGCATGCCGAAGGACATTGAAGCCGACACACCAGGAAAGGGGGGGGGGCACAGAACCATTGGAAAGCGCCCGTAAATGAAAAATATAAATAAATGAAGAAGAAAAAAACATGCAGGTGAGCGACTTGGACAATGGGGAAGTCATGAACGAAAATTCATGAAAGTGGGTAGGATTGGAGCCATCCTGCCCACTCCCCCTTCCCACCCTCTCCCCAAAACAACAACATGGGCCCATATTAAGCTGGCTACCCACACATCCATCCACCTAGCATGGAGCTCAGTCCACGGCACTCATCGAAACCTTCAAACAGGTCGGATAATGTATAGTCGCTGCATCGCGGTTTGTCCAGACGCCTACAATGTGAAAGCATATCCGCTTGTATTGTGTGTGTGTGTGTGTTGTGTATGTGTGTGTGTGTGTGTTGTGTGTGTGTGTGTGTGTGTGTGTGTGTGTGTGTGTGTGTGTATATGTGTGTGTGTGTATGCAGTGACGAAAACTTAAAAATTGATCACTTGGCATTTATATCACAAAAATTTTGCAGTATGGTCCAGCTAGGCCAAATATGATTACAGTAGGTCCCAAAAATATTTTTTAGGTGTACAGTGTGTCACAGAAAACATCACTTTATGGAAACCTATTTTTACTGCATTTTACATCACAAAAACATAACAATATGGTCCAGCAAGGCCAAATGTGGTTACAGTACAAAATATCCTACTTTTTTCAAGTGTACAGTGTGTTCCAGAAGAAAGTAGCACCACTTTAAATTGCCCACCAAAGGTGGACCGAGATGGGCACTCCTGCCCCGAGGGAGGGATCGCTGATGCTAGTTAGATATATATCCCTCATTGTGTAATATTTGATATACACAGCTGTCTGAAAGTTGGGAAAGTTAAAATGCAAAAAGGTGGTGTTATACTGAAAGTAGTGAAATGAAGCATTTTTTTTTTTTAAAGCACAAGCCTCCAGCATAATTATTATTCCTCTCATTTAATAACCTTGTAGTAGTCGTAAAGCAAGCCAAGAGCAGCAACACTGTCCTCGTCGCCATTAATACTCATCATAGCCTTGGTGGCGGCGGTGAGTGGGTTCTCGAGGTACGATCGCCAGGCTTCGTCCTCATTTGAATAAGCTCGGCGTGTGCACACCGGTTCAGTGTGCATGACAACTACACCACGCTTGCTGAAAGGTGAAGGGAATAGGAAAGGGGAGGCGAGCATGAGGGCAGGTGAAGGAAGGAACACAGTGGAACATAATTGAGATGGAAAGGTGAGATGACAAAGAGTAATACGTTGAGGATAAGGGAACGAGCAATACAAGGGCAGAAGCACACATCAGATGAGTAAATACAACAATCGTGAACCAAAGCCATCTTAGAGATGCAGGTGTCCATAAAAGCAAAACATGAAACGGTGTACAATTAAGCCAATATCGTGAAATGGAGGCAGAAATCGAGTTGAAGCTAGGTTTATTAGCCCAAACACTTTTCATGCAACAAGGATGGGCCCAGGTGATGAGCTAATTTGACGAACCACGCAGAGACGTTTTGTTAATCACACCAAAACATAGGTCTGCACGTTTGTGATGGGGTGTGGTTGGTGGAGGGGCAATGATAGCATGTGCCAAACCTTCATTGGATAATCGAGACATTTTCAAACATTGCTATGCATGTTCACGATCAGATTACACAAAGGAAGGCTGAAGATGAAGCCGTGTACCAGTAACAGAAGCTCTTAACAATATTACTGCGTAAGGTTTCATGAAAACAAACTTTTGCAAACCCAAGGAAAGCCGGATCATCACAGATAGAGGAAGATGGATTTAATTAATTAATTAATTAATTAATCAATTTTTTTCTTTTTTAAATCCAACACAACTCAACGATGGGAAAATTATTCATTTGGCTGAGTTTATAACCCCCTAATATATCTTAACCACAGTATGTTTAGCTGTCCTAGACAATACGTGCAGAACAAGTTGTACACATCGCCAGTCCGCAACCTCTACACGACCTAAAAAGGTAGATTGCGACGACATTCTTACAGAACTGAGCCAGTATCCCACCTCAGGTTACATTTGGAGGTTATGATCCAAGTACAAAGTAGTTCACACCCTTTTCACTCACCTTCAGGACTTCCCTTTAAAAACTGTCATTTGCACAATATTAAAAGGCAGGGAATATCATCATAGACTATAAGCAGAAACCAATACTCTTCAATTCGCTGATGACCTTTACTTCTGCACAACATTCGGAGTTGAAGACACACACATTGGGACACAACCGATCTATTTGTGTGGCAATTTGCTCGCTCTGATGATTCGCGACCGCTGTCATGAAAGCATCACATGTAGCATAAAAATCATCACATGTAGCATAAAAATCATGCTTTCTGTGTCATGTGTTTAATTCATTAGTGGGGGAAGGGAGGAGAGAGAGAGGAGAGAGAGGACATTATATTTTAAAATATATTAAGCATTAAATTTTAAGGCAAATTGATGTCAAAATCATCGTTCATTTGTACCCGACATCACTGTACAAAAAAGAAAATCATTATTTAACGACGCCGATTATTCCCGGTTTCTCGCGGGCTTGGCCGAGGGGGAACATTTTGGACCAAATCTTTCACGAACCGGCTGGCCAGTCGTGACCGTTCGACCGAAGGCGATTTGTGCAGGAATTTGGAATTTGTTCAGGGTGCCGGAGATAACTCACCAACTCTTCACGAAAGACACCGTGTGATTTATAATGAACACCAACCAATGGCAGCACATGGGTCATCCATCTTAACGTCCGGTCGAGGGACGGTGCAACTCTCTGCCTGCAGACACACACAATCTGGCAGCTTATCGTGGGGTCGGGAATTGAAGCCAAACTAGATAGCTCAAAGGTAAAGTGCACGACCTCTGTATCATTTATAATCATGTTTACAGCATGTGTGCTTCATGATGCAGCACCCACTAGGAGTTCACGGCAGAACCAACACCATACTTGACCGACTCACACTTACACATGTAATGTGTAGATGAACGCTCATGTCATCACCACTATCCCCCTTAACAACTTCCAAAAATTCCTACCGTCGCTTAGCTCTCCTACCTATTTTACATTCGCAACATTATTCACTCCCTCTCACTTCTCCCCCAATAATCATTTTTTTCGCCCCAATAATCCTTCATTCCCTCTACCATCCCACCTTGACAGCACATCACCCCCAGCCTCAACCTCACCCTAAATCTACATCCCAAGTCTGCATTCACCTTTCTGTAATCTACATCCAAAACGTCGAATGAGGAACAACAAGCTGTGAGCTTCCTCTTGCTTCCCACGGTGGTTAGCATACACCGATCAACTTTCTGTGGATTCCATCAATTGTACATGCGACAAACACCACTCACTCACTCACTCACTCCCCACCTGAGAGTTCAATCATTCCTTCGCCAATTCAAAGAGCCAAATGTGTACCAAGCGAGTGTGACATGCATCAGATATGTACCATTTTAATATTGGAAGAGGAAAATAATTTCAAGACGACCCACAACCACCCCAGCAATTCGTTTACGTGGTTCTAAAAAATATATATATATATATGTATAATGTATATATTAACCACTTGGACTCATTTTCTTGGAGCCATCCTGCCCACTCCCCCTTCCCCACAACAACAACATGGGCCCATATTAAGCTGGCTACCCACACATCCATCCACCTAGCATGGAGCTCATTCCACGGCACTCATCGAAACCTTCAAACAGGTCGGTATATAGTCGCTGCATCGCGGTTTGTTCAGAGCGAGCACCACATTCACAACATGAGATGAACAATGAGAAGCGCGTGCGCACACCTGGCACACCTTCACAACAATGAGATGAATGATGAGCAGCGTGTGCACACACCTGGCACACCTTCACAACAATGAGATGAACGATGAGAAGCGTGTGCGCACACTTGGCAAACCTTCACAAAATGAGATGAACGATGAGAAGCGTGCACACACTGGCACACCTTCACAACAATGAGATGAACGATGAGAAGCGCATGCACACACCTGGCACACCTTCACAACAATGAGATGAACGATGAGAAGCGCATGCACACACCTGGCACACCTTCACACAATGAGATGAACGATGAGAAGCGCATGCGCACACCTGGCACACCTTCACAACGATGAGAAGCGTGTGCGCACCCTGGCACACCTTCACAACAATGAGATGAACGATGAGCAGCGTGTGCGCACACCTGGCACACTTCACAACAATGAGATGAACGATGAGCAGCGCGTGCGCACACCTGGCACACTTTCACAACAATGAGATGAACGATGAGAAGCGTGTGCGCACACCTGGCACACCTTCACACAATGAGATGAACGATGAGCAGCGTGCGCACACCTGGCACACCTTCACAACAATGAGATGAATGATGAGAAGCGTGTGCGCACACCTGGCACACCTTCACAACAATGAGATGAGTGAGAGAAGCGTGTGCGCACACCTGGCACACCTTCACAACAATGAGATGAGAAGCGAGTGCGCACACCTGGCACACCTTCACAAAACATGAGAAGCGCGTGCACACACCTAGCACACCTTCACAACAATGAGATGAACGATGAGCAGCGTGTGCGCACACCTGGCACACCTTCACAACAATGAGATGAACGATGAGCAGCGCGTACGCACACCTTCACAACAATGAGATGAACGATGAGAAGCGCATTGCAACACACCTGGCACACCTTTCACAACAATGAGATGAACGATGAGCAGCGCGTGCGCACACCTGGCACACTTTCACAACAATGAGATGAACGATGAGCAGCGTGTGCGCGCGCCTGGCACACCTTCACAACAATGAGATGAGTGATAAGCGCGTGCGCACACCTGGCACACCTTCACATGAGAAGCGCATGCGCACACCTGGCACACCTTACAACAATGAGATGAGAAGCGAGTGCACACACCTGGCACACCACAACAATGAGAAGTGAGTGTGCACACCTGGCACATTCACAACAATGAAAGAAGCGAGTGCGCACACCTGGTACACATTCACAACAATGAGATGAGAAGCGAGTGCGCACACCTGGCACACCTTCACAACAATGAGAAGGCAAGTGCGCACACCTGGCACACCTTCACAACAATGAGAAGCGAGTGCGCACACCTGGCACACCTTCACAACAATGAGAAGCGAGTGCGCACACCTGGCACACCTTCACAACAATGAGAAGCGAGTGCGCACACCTGGCACACCTTCACAACAATGAGAAGCGAGTGCGCACACCTGGCACACCTTCACAACAATGAGAAGCGAGTGTGCACCCCTGGCACACCTTCACAACAATGAGAAGCGAGTGCGCACACCTGGCACAACAATGAGAAGCGAGTGCGCACACTGGCACACCTTCACAAAAATGAGAAGCGAGTGCGCACACCTGGCACACCTTCACAAAAATGAGAAGCGAGTGCGCACACCTGCCATCACATTGATCATCAGGTCGAAGCGGTTAACCTTCCACAACCATGAATTTGTAACCACCGAAGGCCGTTACGAACTCGCTTCAAACGTTTCTCCTGTACCTGTACAGGTACATCACAAAGATAAATAAATAATGGGACGACGTGGATGGAAGTTTGGCGTCGATAATTATTATATTATTTATTTCCAAGGAAGTTTTGAAAACTTTCTGTTCCGCGCGAGATGTTTGTGCACGAATCGTTGAAGACACGAGACATTGTTCAAGCTTCTCGGGGTTTAACAGATCGGTGTCGGGAAGCCCCGCGGTGCGAGTCGTGTGGTGCGGCGTCAAGGCATTGGGAACACGCGGGGGTCGTGCCAGCCTGGCCCGAGGAGGGAGAGTGGGTCCGGGTGGTGAGAGCGGGTCCGGGTGGGGAGAGCGGGTCCGGGTGGTGAGAGTGGGTCCGGGTGGTGAGAGTGGGTCCGGGTGGGGAGAGTGGGTCGGGTGGTGGAAGTGGGTCCGGGTGGTGAGAGTGGTCCGGTGGTGAGAGTGGGTCCGGGTGGTGAGAGTGGGTCCGGGTGGGGAGAGCGGGTGCGGGTGGGGAGAGCGGGTCCGGGTGGGGAGAGCGGTCCGGGTGGGGAGCGGGTCCGGGTGGGAGAGCGGGTCCGGGTGGTGAGAGTGGGTCCGGTGGTGAGAGTGGGTCCGGGTGGGGAGAGCGGTCCGGGTGGGGAGAGCGGTCGGGTGGGGAAGCGGGTCCGGGTGGTGAGAGCGGGTCCGGGTGGGGAGGGCGGGTCCGGGTGGCGCCAGGTGTACACGCAGGCCCGAGCCCGCCAACAGGTCTCGTTAAAAGTTGTTTGGACGGGGAAGGTGTAAGTTGAGGGTCGTTACTCTGAGACCCGATCAGGGGGGTGGAGCAAAGGCGGCCAAGAAATGGCAGTTTATCGAACTCCGTCCGGCCCGGGGGGGTTCAAAGAGTCCGAGTGGAATTCTCTCCTTCCCTCTCTCTCGTGTGTGTGTTGTGTGTGTGTGTGTGTGTGTGTGTGTGTGTGTGTGTGTGTGTGTATATCACACTCGGTCCATCCCAATTCCCCGCGCGAACCGGTTTAGCTAGACGACGAGCACCGCCGGAGCCCGTCCCGCCACTTACTTGTCCGACTCCTGGGACATGTTTGCCGGTACAGGGAGCAGGAAAACTGGACTTTCTTGTCGGTGAAGAAAAACCAGCGGGTCCAGGTCGCCGCGCGGCGACAGGTGCGGCGAGTGCGCGCGACGGGACGAGGCTCGTGCGTGTCTCGGGACGGGCCGCAGGAGGGACGGACGGAGAACCGGACACGGAGAGACGCACGACTTGGTCACCTGCGCGCGAGGAGGCTGGAAAGCGGCCACTCCGCTCCCCACGAACCGCCGACTCCCATTGGTTCGTCTGCTGTATCACACCTGGCGTGACGTCACTCAGGTAACGCGTCCTGCCACGCGGGGGCGCGCGCTCAGTTCGAGTTTTTGCTTCTTGTGTTTTTTTTTGTTTTTTAACCTGATGGTTATCTCGTCGCATTCACGTCATTAAAACACAACTAGTTAGTTACCAAATCACAACAAGGAAGCACCCACGGGGTTAACTATTACAAGGTGTATTTAAAGGGGGTCAGTGAGTGTAATTCACAACGATGGCGACCTCGTCGGAGTGAGGTTGACCACAGGGAGGTCTTCATAATTACAACTACCGGGACATTCAAAAGGAACACTCCGCCACCCCGATCACGGATGGTTCGGTAGGTCGTGGTGATTTCATATCCTCGAGTATGAAACTCGAACAACTACATGTTCTTCACTCGTGGCCAATTATTTAAATCCGTCCACCTTGTCAAACACCTGTCATTCACCAACTCGAGTCAAGTAAATATCAATTAGTTCTCTAGTTCAGATAAATCCAACCGTTGTTGTGCAAAAACCCCTTCAAAACCGTTTTCATGGATGAGATGCCATCGATGATTGAAATACCGAGATTAAACACGACCAACTAATCTTCTTCTTCTTCTTCTTCTTCTTCTTCTTCTTCTTCTTCTTCTTCTTCTTCTTCTTCTTCTTCTTCTCCTTCTCTTCTTCTTCTTCTTCTTCTTCTTCTTCTTCTTCTTCTTCTTCTTCTTCTTCTTCTTCTTCTTCTTCTTCTTCTTCTTCTTCTTCTTCTTCTTCTTCTTCTTCTCTTCTTTCTTCTCTTCTTCTTCTTCTTCTTCTTCTTCTTCTTCTTCTTCTTCTTCTTCTTCTTCTTCTTCTTCTTCTTCTTCTTCTTCTTCTTCTTCTTCTTCTTCTTCTTCTTCTTCTTCTTCTTCTTCTTCTTCTTCTTCTTCTTCTTCTTCTTCTTCTTCTTCTTCTTCTCTTCTTCTTCTTCTTCTTCTTCTTCTTCTTCTTTCTTCTTCTTCTTCTTCTTTTCTTCTTCTTCTTCTTCTTCTTCTTCTTCTTCTTCTTCTTCTTCTTTCTTCTCTCTTCCTTCTTCTTCTTCTTCTTCTTCTTTCTTCTTCTTTCTTCACTTCTTCTTCTTTCTTTCCTTCTTCTTCTTTCTTTTTCTTCTTCTTCTTT
>CM068962.1:71850116-71871350 GCA_035128595.1 Eptatretus atami
CCCCGATCTCTCCACTGCTCCTTTTGTTCTAATTCATTGAGTGTTCCAGTTTCTCCATGAGCCTTGACTCTGCATACAAAAAGGGCACCGTGGGATCTTTAACATCCACCAACTTATGCTGATAGATGGGATGCTGTTTGACGTCCATCCAAGGTACCGTTTTCACGCTGATGAATCACCTGTGAAACAGCATTAGGATGACAGTTTATAGCTGGGCCAAGATTCGAATGCAGGCTTGACAGCACAGAGGTGAGTGTGTGTACTTCTAGACTATCCTGCTAGCCCATGTAAATTAGTAAAGACTAACCAGAGTCGGTACTGTAATGGGTAGTGTCTACTCTGAGTCTGGGATATTGATGTTTTGAACCCCGACTGAGTCACACCAAAGTCATGTGCTGCTTCCTTCCTTCTGGGGGGGTGGCTGTGCGACTGATGCAATGCCCCTGTTACCACCACACTGGTACTCATTTTGCCGACCTCGGAAGGATGACAGGCTGAGTCAACCCTACCTGGCATTAATTCAACAGCCAGACAGGGGCTTGAACTCAAGACCCTAAGATCTTAAACCAGCCACCTGAATCGTTAAGCCAACACCAGGCTCAGAGGAAGGTGAACATGTGACAAGTTCTACATGCTGAAGTGCGATCACTTCTCTCCTTATTGACAAGCTGATGCCACATATATCTGTTTATTTGATTTCCCCGTTGCTTGTGGGGGATCTCCTCGAGTGGGGGTTGGCAAGATAGCTTCGATGTATTTGCCCCCGAGTGTCTAGCCTGAGTTCCAATCTCGATCCAGTGATAAACTGTCACCTTGGTGTTTCACATGCATGGTGATGACTCGATGCAAAGCGTCAAGCTGGAGGACCAGTCTGCCAGCATTGGTCGTCGGTTGACCATAAACATCCCAGTGCCTTTGGTGAGGGGTATGAGACATCACTGTCATCATGCACAAATTCAAAAATCCTGGCCTAACCTGCAGGGGGAATTGCATCATTGGCACATCAGCATTTCAACAATGATGCAAACCAGCAGGCACTAGCTGCATACAAATGAATGAATCCGCGTCAGTGGGTGTTAGAAGTTGGAACGGAATCTACCAGGGTCCACGATATTGCATTCATTTCATTAGGATGACGTTTCAAGGACCAAGTTGTTATTTCAGAGCTTGTCCTGTTCTCATATTTGTTCCAAGGGCTCTTTGAAGGATGAACACTGAACCACAGCTTGTTTGTTGCAACATTTCCGGGTATTGCTTCCAAAATTTCAATGGGGTGCTGCTTCGTTACTCCAGTTGCTACGACCATCACCGGCACATCAGCACTGCTCAGCTTCCAGGCACTCTTCATTCGTTTTTTTGGTCCTGGTACTTGGAATATTTTGTTAATTAACCTCCGCCATCGAAGATGCACGGAGGTTACCGTTTTCACCCCTGTCTGTTTGTTTGTTTGTGAACAGTATTACGGAAAAACTCCTCGACGGATTCGACGAAACTTGGTGGGGGGATTAGGTATGGTCCAAGGATCATGCCATTAGATTTTGGACTTGGTCCAAAGTCAATATGGCAGCTATGGCGGCCATTTTGAAAAAATATTTGAATTTTGTTTTTGCATTTCTACATGTTTTAAGTGATTTCCACCCCCCCCCCCCAAAGAAAATTGTTAGAGAAAAAAACCAGAAAATTTTGCAACTTTTTTTTCAAAAAAATTTCGATTTTTTTTTTTTGCATTTCTACATTTATAAGTGATTTTCAACAAAAAACATGCCAAATTATAATTACGGCTGATTTTGGAACTTCAGGTGGATATACCCACGTAAAATCAATTTCTGTCTCAAGGAATCTAGTTATGACGAATGAATTGAGTATGTAAAAGGGAAAGTTGCAAACTATAACTCTGTGAGCATGTTGACGTCAAATTGAATGAATAGGATATCAGGTTCACTTGAGTGACCTAGCAGTATTGGCGGTGGAGGTTTTGCACTCTACCGAGTGCTCCCCCTCTAGTTTTCCTTGTTATTGAGGCCAAGTTTAGTCTCTCCACATTCACAGGAGCACACACTGAGCTTTGGAGTTGGACCATTGTTCACCCCCCCAGATTTTTTTTTTCCCCCAACTCCATGAATTTTTTCTGACCGCAGACTCGTTCATCTGAACCCTCCACGACAAAAATTCCTGAGACAGAAAGTAAACCTTCGCTCCCTCATAACCCTTTATTATTACAATATTCCTCCTGGTATCATGAAATTCTCCTTTGAACCTCTTTATATGCTCACCAAAGGTTAAACATTGCACATGAACGTTCATTAAACTTTCTATTAAAAGCATTGAAAGCTAGCTGATGTTCATGATCAAATTTGCTGAGGAGGCAAAAGAGCTTTGCAGTCTTTGCGAGTAGTTCGCAATAAGTTGGTTCGTTGAAAGTCCTCAAGCTTACACGCAGGCACTTCGATCAGATATTGTGATCATAAATAAAACAACAGAAAATGGTGTTAAATAGGGTCTGTACCCCATGATTTGGCATAAACACAGCAGAAAGAACTAAAATGATACTTTATCAGGAAATCCAAAGCCAAGCAAAGAGATCTTGGTCTCGTACTAGTAATAATCTGAGTAAAAGGAGTGATTTTTATTTTATTTTTTTCTATATACACTGTCGAGGCTCGTATAAAAGCTCACACACAGAACATATAACAAAGGAAACAGGAGATGAGAGTGGTGGGAGAGGGAAGCACAGAACAGTGGGGAAGAGAGACGATAGGAGATCTGTGGAAGGAAGAGGGATGGGGTAGGGTACACAAGATGGTACTACAGGGACTTTCAGGAACGAAAGCAGGGAATTTGAAGGTGGGTTTTGGGTGGATTAACGGGGGTAGAAAAGATCATGACTTTGGATGGGGAAGATATGAGATGGTGGTGAACAGCTGTTTTGAAGAAAGTGTGAGAGTTTGTTCCAGAGATGGGAAAAAAAGAGGAATGAAGGTGAGCAGTGATTCTTGATTGTGGTAGTTTCACCAGAAGGGGGTTGCTGGTGTACCTTGATCACCCTGCAGAGATATAGGAGGGTCAGAGCACAGACAGAGCAGGGGGGGGGAAGGCCAGAGAGGATATGGTAGAAGACAGAAAGACCACCAACCTGCCTGCAGTGAGAGAATGAGAGATCCAAAGACTCAGCTTCATCGCAGGAGATAGCAATGAGCTTAAAAGCCTTGGTTTCCTTGGCGTGAAGCCGAGCTTGGTGTGAGGCAGAAGCACCAGCCCAGAGGGAAGAGCAGTACTCCATGAGGCTGCGGATGAAAGCTTTGTTTGTGATAAACCCACCACAATGTCCTTGATTTTCAAGGGCACCACAATCTGATAGTTCGCTATTGTAAAATCCTGGGGTCACCGTCTCAAAATTCCTACCCTCTCATATTCCACTGCTCCAAGAAACTGTTTTTCACACTTGAGAAGGTGGAGAGGTTACTGCCAAACCTCGAGTCCAATTCTGCGAAAGGCCAATATAGCATCAGTGTATATATACATATCCTAAAAACCTGCACTCTGGTGTTCTTGCTCATCCTCTTTCTGTTCACTTTATCATTCTCTCGAGGTCAATATCTGTCTGCTTGAAAGTTAGCCAACATCACTGCACTACAGAGACCTACAGGCCTATTAGCTTGCTACCAATCATCAGCAAGGTTATGGAATATATCATTGCAGTTGACACCAAATCCTTCCTTTTTGTGAAAGGCTTATCTCAGATCATCAGTTCAGTTTCACGCCCACACATTCTACTCTGGACGTGCTGTTTCTACTCTCCCAACAATGGTTGGAAGTCCTCAATCTCAGACAGAGATCGGGGCTGTATTTCTAGCCACATCTCAAGCATTTCATACAGTCTGGTACCCCAACTTGATATCCAAACTCTCTGCTTAGGGAATACAAGGCCACCTCCTATGATGGCTCACTCACTTCCTCCACTCCCATAGTCAGCATGCAGCTCTCAATGGGAACCTCTCACCTACTATCCCTGTCAAGGCTGGAGTGTCTTTGGCCCAGTGTTGTTCCTTATCTTCATCAATTACCTTTGATTCCCTGGAAAATCCTGCTTATCCTTTTGCTGATGATGCCACCCTCTGCCATATCATTTCTCATCCTTCAGACAGGCATAGCCTATTCCCTCTCTGCAGACCTTGATAGAATCAGGAGCTGGTCCAATTGCTGGAAAATGTCTTTCAACTTGGAGAAATCCCACACACTCACCCTGTCTTTCCCAAAGAACCATCTGGCAACCCCTCCCATTTACTTCCTAAACAAACTGCCTGAAAAGGTAAAATCACTCAAACCTTTGGATCTCACCATCAGTCATAAACTTTCTTGGGCAGACCATTTTTCCAAAATGGCCTCAAAAGCTAGCCACCGACTGGGAATCCTCCATTGTGCAAGGTCTTTCCTTGGCCAATCTGAATTTTTGACAGCCCTCGCAGCTTGATGGGAGTATTGCTCTTCAATCTGGGCTGGTGGCTCTGCCTTCCACCTTCCCCTGCTCAATGCCATGGAAAGCAAGGCCCTAACAAAAAAACAATCACTGGGATCTCCCATGAAAGCTGAGTATCTAGGCCTGTTATTTTCACATCACAGACAGGTTTGGGTCCTCAGTGTTCTACCACCTCCTTTTTGGTCTTGCACCGTCTACCCTCTTTTGGCTCTGTTACTCCCAATTTTCTGCAAGGCACACATGGTCTGCCAGTAACCCTCTTGTTAAACTCCCAAAATCCAGGCTCACTACTCACCTCCACTCATTTGTTCCCCTCACCTGTGGAACCAACTTCCCCAGTCTGTTCAGCCCCATTCTTCCCGACCAGGGCTTACACTACCTCACGTCACCCCCCCCCCCCCCCAACCATACTCATGTTCACTTCTACCCCAAATGACCCCTTCCCAAGCACTCCCCTTTTCCACGTTATTGTGATTTCTTCCCCCTCACCTCTTTTTGTTTGTTAGTTATCGGTTGGTTTGTTCCTTTTGTTTAATTCCTATTTTCCCCTTCTTGCTGCGTTTCATTCAGCTTGAGCAGTTTATTCACCCAGTGTCCTTCTCCCCCTTGATCTCTTTCACTTAACTCAACTGTTGGTGTTTCCCCTTTTCTTCTGTTCTAGCTCTTTCACAAGCCTCGACCATGTATACAAAAAAAAAAAAGATTTCAACAAGACAAACCACATCAACATTGTAACTCGAGGAGGACCAAAGGTGAGCACTTTGGGATGAGTGGCCCACCTCTTTATCCCTCAAGACCTCTTACCCATTTACAAGGCTGAGACCAGGAGTATGATGCAATACTCACTCTCACTTGAATCGGAGCATCTGAAAAAAAACTTGGGAAACTTAATCCGTACAGGAATGATTGCTTGTTAAACCGGCTCACCACCATCTCAAACCACCAATAATCCCCCATCACACCAGGGATCTTTGGCTGCATTGTGTACAATGTGTAAAATGCAATGCAGGAACTCATGAACCACGCTTTAACTCCCAGCCTCATAACCCACATCATCAATATCCACAAAAGTGGCACCATGCTGTGAACCACGCCACCTTTAAGTGCTACAACATCCTGCCTTGGATGTATACGAGTACAATACATCATAGCTGGATCTAAATCCAAGAATACCCAACCAAGTACCACCACAAACAAACTTTCCCCAAAGGGATCTGCAGAACTTTAAAGAGAAGGCTCACTCCAATTTATTTTCTCAGGTACACAGAACCTGTTTCCACATTCCAAGCCCCCAGATTGTTCTTTACACTGTCACGTGACACTGATCATTTACATAATGATGGAAGTCTCATGTACAGCTGCGATTGTTATATTCCTTGGAATTTATATTCACAAACTACACTGGTTCTTTTTGTAAATCTCAATCTTTTTCATTATATCACTGAAGAATGATGGCAGAGGTTTGTTCAGTTCAATACAATAGCCCGACACGGATTTTTTGTTTCTCTTGAGAGTTTCACCGATCTTCCAGATTGGTGTTGCCTGTTGTTTTTAACTTCAGGATGACATTCCTCCTGGTGTGTAGTTTTTGGAATCGTTCTAATGGTGCCAATTATTATTCGTATACCTATTAACCCCTTCATCTTGCACATGATGCTCTTCCTTTACGACATTGTATGATTATATTGACACTCTAAAACAGGGAATAAATTGTCCCAATTGCACTACATGTGCTCTTTTTGTGCTTTCACAATTTCAGTGAAACAGTTCTCTATGTTCTTGAACATTCATAGGCACTTCATGTATGATATGCCTGAATATAACTTACAAAATAATGCAATATGGTGACAGACTGGGGAAACAACAGCTTCAACAAGGATGACTATTTAGGACAGTGTTTCCCAAACTTTTTTGAGCGCGACCCAAATCCGGGTGTGCGTGAAATCTCGCGACCCAAGCTTCAATCAGCGTCTTTTCCACGAAACATAATATCATAATAAAATCAGACAACCAGCGCTAATACATACTATATTAGTGCGAGAGGTGTAATTGCCGCTTCGTCTGCATGATATCTTCGATGCGGGGCTCGATCTTGCTGAGCGCAATGCGCATGTCGTGGCCGGGGTCGAGGCGATTGCGCGCCTTGGTTTTGATGACCGTCAGCGCCGAAAAGCCTTGCTCGCACAGACACGTGGTCGCAAACGGGAGCAGAACATTCATGACTTCGGCGCCGATTATGGGCTTTTCTTTCTTGACCGCAGTCCAGAACTCTCCAAGTGACGCTTTGGCGTAGAGTTGTCGATGGAACTCGTCGTGATGCAGCTCGATGAACTCTTCCTGCAGTCTATGGACATCCTCAGACAGGTCGTCAACCTTAGCCTGGAACGGATTCCTGATCCAGTGCTGGGACGCCAGATCTCTGTCCGGATGTAGCGATCGAACTCGATGATCAGGTTCTCCAAATGGTTCACCAGGATGGGCTTGATCGCATCGAGCGCTCCAATCTCGTCGTCCTCCCACTCCTCCAAGTACTCGTTCAATGACGGAAACCCGCTGTTTAGTCCATGAGCCAGGCCAGATATCGGTACCACCTGGGTGACTAAACACGAATGGTACTAAAATGTTTATAGAGTGACTGTAAATACATTAAGATATGATAGCCTTCCCGCACTGGTAGCTTAGTCTGATTTTGTGATGCAATGGGGGTGCTACCCATAAAAACAGATTTTCAGCGTGACGCTCGGGGTTTTCCTCATTTTCTTTAAAATCAATCACACGATCAACGCGAAACTTTGGACACCTATGTAGAATTTGATTCTCTACCAGAGTTGTTCCTAGGTATTTTTCAAATTTCCTCATATTTTGGATTTACCCTAAAAAAAATTAATTTGGGTATTTTCCCATAAATCTGGAAAATCCCTAAATATGGAGAAATTGAAAAATATATTCTAACAGCTCTTGTAGCTAATTTGATTCTCTACAAGAGTTATTCTGATGTATATTTCAAGTTTCCCCATATTTAGGGGTTTATTTCATATTTGGTGTTTTTTTGTGATTTTTGGGGATAATTTATTATTGGAAGGAGCAAACATATGTAGAATTGTTTCCATGTAAATGTGTTTGTTTGTTTGTTCATGTAATGTTTAATGGTGATATTTTTTTGCAGGTGTGTGCTGACTGTCTGACGGCATGATGCAACCATCAGCGAGGAAGAGAGCACGGATCGACTGTATCATCCACTGCTCTGATGATGACAGCGATGCTCTGGTGTCACCACAGGATTTGGACTCCTGGAACACATTGCTCAGGGCTGCAGAGATCAGGCAGCATGATCCAGTCCTGAAGCAGCCAAGGGCTTGAAGAAGGAGGAATACCACACATACATTATCACCGTAAATGTCGTAGTCTCTTACAATGAAGAAGTCACTGGATTCTATCCTTGCCAAGGTTCAAGATAGAATCAGCAAGCGTCGACCCCAGGAGGGAGGCATCAAGAGATGCCCCTAGTACTAGCAGGGTGTATGCCAAAGTATGTCTCTTCTGCGAGAAGTCAAGCAAGTACATGAAAGCAGCAAAGACAAGGGAGCCACTCATCCAGTGTGTGAGCTACGAGCAGATGAGAAGATCCGCAGGAGCAGCAACAAGGAAACTCAACCAGAGAATCCTTGGTTTACTTAGCAGAGACCTTGTTGCTGCACAGGGTCACTACCACAAGTCGTGCTACAAACTCTTCACAAAAGTGATTCCCCAGCGGCCGCCAGGTCTGGTGCAGGTGAAAATCAGGAAGAAAGCGAGGGAGCACGCTACGAAGAGGCTGAGATAGAAGCCCTCGAGGAACTCTTCTTGTATATAAGGACTGAATTATTTCCCAACCCAGATACTGCCTATGATAAACCTCACATCTAGGCTTGAGAGATCCATGATGTCCCGTGGTATTATCCAACTGAAACCAGCGACAAAGAAACATGTTCGCCGAAAGATTGAAACCGAGTTTGGGGAATCACTACGCTTTGTCCCAGATGAGAAAGGAAAGCTTCTAATCTATCCACGCAGCCTCTCAATGGACGACCTTGCCCGACAAGCACAGAAAATGAAAAAAGATCTGCACAGAAGCAAGAGCAGATAACTCTGAAGATATCTTAACCAAAGCAGGAATGCAGCTGAGGAATGAGATCAATAAGCAAGATGTGAGTCAGCCATGGCCTCCCGATACAGATCAGAATGTCTTCCTGCAGCAGTCACTAAATTCCTGCACACCCTGCTGACAGGAGAGTGTGAGTGTCAAACTCCCTCTGAAAAGAGCTCAACGTCTTGCCACATCCTTCGGCAGCGACTTGGTCTTTGCTGTTACCAGTGGCAAGACAAAGCCACCCAAGCACGTACTGCTGTCCAATGCTGTTTTGTGTTTGACAGGAAACACAGAACTGATCCGAACTCTGAATCGTCTTGGCACTGTGTGTCCTACTCAATGTTTGAGGAGATCGATACAGCCCTTTGTATCCAGAAGCTGGAATGTTCAAAGGATGACATTTCCACTGCCAGCAAACATCTACCCTGGTGTGTTCACAACCCTGGCCTGGGATAACATCGACCGACTTGAAGAGACACTAAGTGGAGCAGGTACTTCTCACAGAGTCAATGGCATTGCTGTCCAGTCCAGGTTGCAGGCTCTGTGCCAGAGAAGGTCCTGCCAGAGATTACCAAGTCCAAGATAAGAAGCATCACTCCGACCGCATCAATTCTGCCAATATACAATGTTGGGCGGCGGGCAGGGCCACCCAGGATTGAGACTGCATATGTCGACACTACCAAAAGGTCCAGGATTCAAAGACCAAGTCTTGGATGTTAATGTCCACCGTTAATGAAGTCTTGGAGCAAACGCATGCCATCATGCAGTCCTTACAGCTTAACAAGATTGTGTGCGTGTTTGATCAAGCACTCTATGCCAAAGCTGCCGAGGTTCTCTGAAACAAGAGAAGTTCAAGAACATTATCATCAGGATGGGCGTCTTCCACACAATCTGCAATCTCCTCTCCACCATAGGGAAGAGGGTGTGTCTATTCAAGAAGTGATAACGACCATTAAGCTACCAGTGTGCAAGGGCTATCATATCAAAACATAAACTAGAGACATGTAGCAAGCTAAAAACACCTAAGAGAATTAGTCACCCCGGGTGGTACCGATATCCCAAAATTCGGGTCTTGGCTCATGGACTAGTTCTTCCGCGCTCCAGTTTCCCCTTCCAGAGCAGCAGCTTTTCCTTGAAGGCCGACAGTTTCTCGGAGAGCGTGATGATGTTTTGATCCCTGCCTTGCATGGATGTGTTCAGTTCGTTCACAGAGGCGAAGACGTCGTTGAGGTAGCAGACTTTGAGCATCCAGGGCTTCTCGTGGAACCGGATGCGAGTGCGATGGTTCTTCTCGTTGAGGAATATCTGCAGCTCTGTTCGTAGCTCCACTACACGACGCAGGACCTTGCCGCGGGAGAGCCATCTCACACTGGAGTAGAAGAGGAGATGTTGGAATTCAGACCCGAAGTCAACACACATCTTCTCGAACAGGCGAGAGTTCACGGCGCTGGCTTTGACGAAGTTGACAACGGCGACAACCTCCTGCATCACTGCCGAAAGATCCGGCGACAGATGTTGCGCAGCAAGGTTCTCGCGATGCAAAAGGCAGTGGAAAATTCCGACGTTCGGATTGACTTGCTTGACTCGCGCAGTGAATCCCTGTCGAACACCAAGCATCGCGGGAGCGCCGTCGGTGCACAGGCTGACAGTTTTCCCAGCTCAGGCCTTCTTCTTGTTGGAAGTTGTCCACGACGTTGAAGATATCGGCGCCAGTTGTCGTCGTTTTCATTGGCGTGCAGAATAGAATTCTTCCTCGAGGTCCGTCTCACCCTCGTACCTCCCGAAAATCATGAGCTGGGCGTCGTTTCCGACATCCGTCGACTCATCGAGTTGGTAGCTCCATTTTCCCGCCTTCTTCATGCGGCCACCACCTGGTCCTTATATCTAGCGAAAGGTCGACGATGCGGCTGCGAATCGTGTTGTCGGATAGCGAGATGGACTGCATTTTCTTGCCGCGTCGTCGCCGCAGACGAGTCTGGCCATGTCCATGGCTGCGGGCTTGACGAGCTGTTCGCTGATCGTGTGCGGCTTCATCTTCCTTGCGATGCGCTGCGCGATGAGGTAGGATGCCAGCGTCGCTTGCTTGGCGGCCAAAAGCGCTGGATCCGTCGCCGGTCAAACCGGCTCCGCTTCAGAGCCGCTTCTCGGCCTCGAAAAACTCACGATCCTTGTTGACGTGCTCCGCGTGCTTCGTCGCCAGATGCCTCTTCAGTTTGTTTCCTTCAGCGATTCGTTGGACAGCACTTCGAAGCAGAACACGCATTGTGGCTTCACAGAACCACGATCACTGATAGAAGTGTAGCCCACATCCAAAAATGCTTGCTTGTAGGAACGCTTTGCCATCCTGCAAACGAAATAGGCGACTTGATCAGTCAGTGGAGTCAATGTCAAGGCTAACTGACACAAAACACGCAACGCAATGTGGAGCAGAAAACTGCGCTGCGCAGTCCAGCCAGCAAGGCAGATCACACAAACAGCATCTCAACTTGTCGGTCAGCCAATGTGAAGTGACCGGACTGAGTTCGTCACCTCACGAAATTACTTCGGTTGCAGAGAGAGCAAGTAATTGGAAAGGCGAGCTGGCGAAATGATTGGCCTGCAGTTAACCGTTTTGGGCGGGTACAAAGTACTGAACGGTACTGAACGGCAAGAGTAGGTAGAAACGGAAGTGTTGCTGCACCTCGGGCTGAATTATCAGTGGAACGGTACCAAACGGCACTGTCCTACGATGTGGCGTTTGCGTGATTGCCTTTTACCCGTTTGATTTATTTTAAAAAAAAAATTTTTTGCCGGGGTCCTCACGACCCATTTTTGGACCCTTCGCGACCCACGTTTGGGTCGCGACCCATAGTTTGGGAAACACTAATTTAGGATATTAGAAATTTCAGAGTATGTAAGCCGATTTTCTGGTTCGCATGCAGCCTACAGCCTTTACAATGGGGAATTCAGTTTGCTTGAGACCATCACATCTGACTGCGATGGATTGCTCATGGCCACCATTTCAACAGTGCTGCCAGGAGGATGGAAAAAACGATGTTTGGGAATCTGAAATATTTTGCATGCTTAACAACAACAAAAAAAAGTCATCAAAAACACAAGATGGCAACTAAAAGGTCCAAAAATAAACAAGGGGTTCTTCTAAAAACATAAACACATACAGAAAATGAAATCCTTTACATCACATGGACCTTATTGCCATTGAAAGTCCATTCATATGAAAAAAATATAATAAAAAATAAAACATTTTTGAAGCATTTCTAAAGCTTTGTCATCATTAACTAGAAGGTGATCTTGATGTCACCCTTTGTCTAAAAGACTAGCAGGGGGCTCGATTACTGGACCACAAATGCCCCTCAAGCTGCCAAATGGCTCTGTGTAGCTGTCCAGCTGAAGGACCCAAGCGCTGGTGAAGCAGAGACAGCAGGTGTTGCATGGAGTAAGAGAGAATATGAGACATTTCAGAGTAAACTCTCCTGCACAAACGTAACATGAAATTAGATACAATGTAATAATCATCATATAGTTATCTCAAAATATGCAAATCAGGTCTTCCTCCTATTATTGTATGTTGCATCGGTCTCCCAGCTCATTTTACCACAGGTTGTACTTTGTTCTAAAGTACTATCTGTCTGTCTGTTTGGCCTGGAAACACTGCCGTTATAATACAATATCAGCAAAGGGTGTAGCAAATTGGATGATACAGCCCTTCAGCTTGGGGCAAAGCCATCTGCTTGATCTGCATTTAAGATTGGCATGTTTAAGATTCCACAGGATATTTTCAGAATAAGAGGCAATTGAATGATGGCACACTGGGCAATAAATTTTTTTTTTAGGGTGAGTTGTATAATTAGTAACACCTGCTCGTAGAGTGGGAGTGTTGGGTTGTAGATATAGTACAGGCATGACGGACCAAACCTCCTTATCTCCATCTTAATTTATCTTGCGATAACATTGTTCCATGGTATAATATGCTATACATCCCAAACAGTTGCATTGAAAAATAAAATTCCTTGGACACATCCAAAACCTCCACTGACAAGTTCATGGTTTGAAATTTAGATTTGTAAAAACAATG
Source organism: Eptatretus atami (assembly GCA_035128595.1). NCBI lineage: Eukaryota > Metazoa > Chordata > Myxini > Myxiniformes > Myxinidae > Eptatretus > Eptatretus atami. The sequence goes on from CM068962.1 coordinate 71,862,798, forward strand.
ATCCAAATGAAACGGAAGACCAAGAAGGAACCCAAAGAAGTAAAGAGGAAAGATAATCATCAGGAGGAACCTGGATAGTTTTGTAGCAATCATGTTTCCTCTTTATTTATTTATTTTTGTCTGTTTGGTCAAATTTTTAAATGCCTTTAAGAAATTTAACATAAAACTGCTGATTAAGACTGCTGTCATACTAAAATTCGGCAATTTTCTGTGTATATGTATGCACGTCTGCGCTTTATAGAATCAAAAACGGCTTGGCCGATCTCCACCAAACTTTGCATACGTGCTCAGGGTACTCTGGTGTAAAAATTAACCCCACCCTCTCCCCCCAACTTGCGAGTGTGGAGAGACTACTTGCAATTTTTAGTCTGTTCACGTTAGAATAGTGCAAGTGGTTTAACCACCGATTCCTGCTGGAGGAAGGGGTATTGACACCATATTTCTCTCCCTGAGGAGGCAGGCATTACTCGTACTAGAAGCACCCCCTCCCTACGGGAGCCATCAAGGGGTCATGTTATTATATTTATGCCTATTTTACTCCAAGGGGTCCCAGGATTACACACCCAAAAAATGATTGCGATCAGTTCAGCCGTTTTTGTGTTACCAGGAAACAGACAAACAGACAGACGGTGAATTATATACTGAAACGCAAAAGAAACTTACCACTTGTTTGAAATGTAATAAAAGTGTAACAGTTCAAAATAACAAACCAACAATTGCTAATTGAAACATTGGCATTTTATGATGACATGTCAAGTTTTTGACCAAGATACACCATCTCATCAGTTTGTTCTACAGTACAGAACAGCACAGGGTGCAATGTCAGTCCCCTTTCAATAGCTGTGTGGCCACCATTGTTTTGGATACAGGCAGTGCATCATCGGCGCATATTGCCTACCAGTCCTGTATGGATTGCTGCTGGATTCTGTCCCATCAGTCCTCAATGTCTGAAGCCATCTGACTTAGGACCTCTGCCTGTCCTGCTTACAGTGGTGACTCTTGGCCTCCCTGATCGAGGTCTGTCATTGCAGAGTTGTGGAGGGTGTCTCTGTCCACCACGGCGATATCGTCTGGTGTGAACAGCCAACGACGTGCCACCTCACGGTAGCTCAATGCCTTGCAAGGCACACTGCCGTTGTCCCTTGACAATCGGCATGTTGATTGAAATGCCCATTTTGCACTGGCTTTTTAAAGCCAATATCAAGACATCACGTGCAGCTCATTAAAATCATCCTGTACCCCTTGCTAATCACTGACGTCAAAACGGCTGTTCAACAGCTGTGCTATGAAGTGACCATTGAAGGTTCAAGTGACAATCCGTGACGTTTTGTCTGACAGTGAGGACACTATTGTCCACAAATAAGTTCACACATTTACTACACGCAGTTTATTGTTGTATTTGAAGGTTTAAAAGTGGTAAGTTTCTTTTGCGTTTCAGTATAGTAAGATGACCCAAATGCCACAATTACAAACAATTTAAATAGTTAGTTTTTAACTTGATACTTTGTCACTTTAAGATCAAATTGGTGACAATTTTGTTAACAGCCAATTATTCAGCAGTATTCAATATCCAAGGCAATTTATTTGAATATCAAAGGTATTGTTACGGCTGTGGAAATTCGCAGAACACCATAAAGGTCCTTAGTTCAGTTAGATCGATAAGTCTGTGTTCTGTTAGATTTCCCCACCGTTGTTTAATGGGATTATTCGTGTAACAGGGCTGTGATCCTTTGAGATAGTGTTTTACTTTTCTATCGTTATTTTGGACCAACTACATCTCAACCACCATTACAACAACCAACATCGCTCCCAAATAACCACAACGCCAACCACGCCACCATCACCACAACCACGATCGCTTCCACCACCAATCCAACCAAATCACCACCCACCGTCGCTCTCGACCACCGCTTTGCGGCGGCCTCCACCGCCACCACCAACATCGCTCCACACACAAACATTACGCCAACCACCTAACCACCTTCCCCGCTACGCCAACTGTCGATCCCTTCTCCACAAACCACATCACAACCCTCTCCGCTCATGTAAACGTCGTCTACGAAGCGAAAGAAACCAGAGGAGTCCTGGTGTGCGGATTTTCCCGCCTGATTCTCCCGCTTGTTATTCCGCCTGTTTTCCCCACGCTTTGGTGGGGGAGGGCGATGCGGGTCAAAGGTCAAAGGTCATGTGAAGGAGGGCCTCATTTTGGGGAATGAATCTCCCTGGACCTGTGCCAAGAATGATTCTCTCGCCCCGCGGGGAGGGGCGAGAGGCACGCCCTTTTCTGGAAGCTTCCCGCAGGAGCTGGAAGGGGGATGGAGCGATAAACGGGGAGGAGCGAGGCGTTGGAACTGAGGAATATAAGGGCGCGCAGGATGCCAAGTAAAGTTGTTGTTGTGGTGTCTTCATCGTGGTGGTTTCATCTTGGTCTTCGGAGAGTCTTGGGTTTCGTTCGTGGTCGAGTCTCGGAGCTCGCAGTCGGTGGGAGTCCGGGCGTGGCACGAAGGATGCGGACGGGGCGCGCTTTGCAGCTCTGCCGCGCAGCCTGCGCACCGGGGGAGACGCCGGAGAGAGCTGCCCACCATCGCACCACGAGGGTGCAGGTAACCGCAACGGTCTCGTGGGTCCGTTCGGTCAACCAGGCTCCACGCATAAAGGTCTATGACCCTGTCTGGCGCCCTCGTCTTTGGGTGGCCTTTTCCTTTCTTTTGAATGAATGTTGGTGGCGCCGTGTCCTGTAAGTAAAAACTGTTAAGTGACTAGATAATTGCTGATAGACGGTCGTAGTGCTTTCACCTTGCTCGTGTCTTTGTCCCGTCCCGTGCATGATTGTTTGCCTGTATACGTGTTCTTCAATACCTGCATTGATTGCATGGCTGTATATGTGCATGTGTGAAAATAATAAATGTGCTGGTCTAAATAACCCATTCGTCGTGTTCTTTCCCCCATTGGAACGCCATATTGCATCTCGAATATTAGTTGGTTTTAAATACCCGTTAAATAGAATCGGATCCGGCGAGGTCAGGCGATAATACCCACTCGGTTATCACTGAAGAACGGAACGGACCGCTTGAGCGGTTCGTGTCCAAGCCGACCTGCGTCGAAGTACTGTCTCCCGGTTGGCTACCCGCGCAGTACTTAAGGCCCTGTCACACCTTGACGATTTAGCCAACGTATGCCTGACATGTGCAAAATTGGCTAAAACACCGGCACACATCGAATACGATGGGTAAGTTTGTATACGTTAAGAGCACACTGGCATACGCCGTCAGTACGCTGGCATACGTCGTAGAACGCTGGCAAACGTCGTTAGTACGCTGGCAAATGTCTAGTTCGCCGAGCTGTTAGAACAAATTTTCCATGCTTGAAATTTCCCGACGTATGCCAGCGTATGACTCACACGTTCCGCATAATGCTGGCCATAAGTTGTAGGCAGTTACGCGATCGTGACACACGTCGACACACGTTACTTGTAAGTTACTCAGTCGAAACAACGTCGAGGTATGTTTAGATACCCGAAAATTATTTCTAACCGATGAGTAACGTTGTGTAGGCACGTTACGCGATCGTTGACACACGTCGACACACGTTACTCATAAGTTGAAACACGTCAAGGTAATGGTTAGCGTCAGTGTTCCAGACTCCCTGTTTTTTTTTTGTTTTTTTTCTTCGGGTATGACTCATGTTGACACTTCGATTTCTAGTGCGGTTAAATATAATATAATTAAAAGGCTGCCGCTCAACGATTTAAATCATAACCGTCATACAAGGAAAAAAATAACCAATGTCACCCGCAAGTGACCCGTATCTTGCCAAAAGGTGACCACGTTTGACTTCTTTAAGGTCACACTGAGGTGAACAGAGCTGCTATCCACCAGGAGCGACTCCTGAGAATATCTGCCTACGAGAGATTCCGATGAGAATCGTTCTACAGAGTAACCATGAAAATATATAGCGTTTGCCTCATAACGTCACCAAATGACGTCAAATGTCTCAAGCTTGACATATCTAGAAAGCACTCATCGAGGTGTTCAATTTGAGGTACAACACGATATGGTTCCTAAAACTTGAAAATTTGACTTGGGGTCAATATGTTTGACCTTAGGCGCTAACCATGAAGGTCAAGGCCAATCGCCACCAAAAATTAATCAGCTGAGCGCCCAGACCATAACTAATATTCCCATGAAGTTTGAAGACGATCGATCAAATTACTCAAAAATAAGGGTTCGTCGACTCCCCTAATTTGTCGACAAAGTGACCTTGACCTTTGACCTTGACTTCAAAATATTATGCGCTGAAAGAACCTCTATAGGCCTCGACATGCGAAGTACAAATAATTTCCAATGATAAACTGTCCTGCAGCAGAGTGATTTATACTGATTACAGACAACAACAACAAAAAAAACATATGAAGGTCAAGGCCAATCGCCACCAAAAATTAATCGCTGAGCGTCCCGAGACCATAATACTATTCCCAATGAAGTTTGAAACGATCCGATCAATAATTACTCAAAAATAAGGGTTTCGTCGACTCCCTAGATTTCGACAAAGTGACCTTGACCTTGACCTTGACTTCACAATATTTATGCGCTGAAAGGGACCTCTATAGCCTACTGATATGTGAAGTTACAAAAAATTTCCAATGATAACTGTGCTCCTGCAGATGATTTATACGTGATATACAGACAACAAAACAAACAAAAAAAAAATATGAAGTCAAGGCATCGCCACCCAAAAATTAATCAGCTGAGCGCCAGACCATGACACTATCATTCCATGAAGTTTGAAGACGATCCGATCAAAAATTACTCATAAAAATAGGGTTTCGTCGACTCCTCCTGATTTGCGACAAAGTGACCTTGACCTTTGCTGACCTTCAAAAATTTTATGCGCTGAAAGGACCTATAGGCCTCTGATATGCGAAGTTACAAAAATTTCAATGAAACTGTGCTCTGCAGAGTGATCTATATACGTGACTTACAGACAACAACAACAACAACAAAAGAAAAACACTATTGAAGTCAAGGCAATCGCCACCAAAAAAAATCAGCTGAGCGCACAGACCATGAACTATATTCCCATGAAAGTTTGAAGACGAACCGATCAAATTACTCAAAATAAGGGTTCCTCAACTTCCCATGATTTGCACAAAGTGACCTTGACCTTTGACCTTGACCTGTAAAATTTTGTGCGCTGAAAGGGACCTCCATAGGCCTTTGAATATGCGAAGTTACAAAAATTTCCAAGATAACTGTCTCTGCAGAATTTTTTATAGCTATTTACAGACAAAAAAAAAAAAAAAAAATTAAAAAAACATACAAGCTGACTAACATATCTTGCAAAAACTTCGTTTTGGCAAGATAAAATGAAAAAAAAAATCAGAGTCTGAACACTGACGCTAACCATTACCTTGACGTTTCGTCTTATGAGTGACGTACAAGTAACGTATGTCGACGTGTGTCAACGATCGCGTAGCGTGCCTACAACTTATGCCAGCATATGCGGATGTGTGTCATACGTCGAGTACGTCGATAAATTTTCAACATGCTGAAATTCTCGACGTTCAATGACGTATGCCAGCATACTATGACGTATGCCAGGTGCTCTAACGTTATACAAACTTACCCATAAGTATTCGACGTGTGTGCCAGCTTGGTTCAGCAATTTTCATACGTCGGCATACGCTGGCTAAAACGTCGAAGTGACAGCGCTTCACACTTCGATGGTCTAGGCGGTTATGATTTGAATCGTCGAGCCGCAGCCTATTAATAGCCTACGCCACGTGATCGTCGGCGATACGCTGCCGCGCTATGCATAAGTTAGACTATCGTTGGGATAGGTTGTGAACGCCGACAACACGCTCAGCATCTCGTTGGTATAAGTTATCTATATGTGATTAAAACGTTCTGTGTACGTTACTAATATCGTTATGCATACGTCCAACACGTTATTATACGCCCAAAAAATTAAAAAAACATCAGTAGTTTCAGCGTACGCCAGCGTTTACATACATTTTTAGATACGCTGGCTAAAACTCAAGGGTGTGACAGCGTTTGCAGTTACCGATATTCGGCGATTGACCCTATTTTGCGCGGGTAGAAATTGGCTAGGCCGTGGTGGGGTTGAAGACCCACCCATGACAGGGTTCCGGTGTTGTTCCGGAAGGTCACGACTGATTGTCCGTCCGGTGGCAGAGCGGCTACTATTAGTGAAAAGCAGTTGTTCGCACGCCGGTGGGCGCGAATTCGTAACAGTATCTTGTATAATTTGCTCATTGAAACCACTGGCTGAAACCATACAATGCCGTCTTGAGACAAAGGACACGGGAATTGTATTTTCAACTCTTGTTTTTCATTTCCGAGCACAATCTATATTTCCTACAAACTGTGATATTCCCCTGCCAGAAAGTGCGAGCGGCAAATTTGATTAATCAATATGGCGTAATATTTTGTCCAAGTACTGCTAAACTGGAGGTTTTGGAAGTGACAAGACTATTTGTGTTCGTGTTCAAGTATATAATTCAACTGAATTAAAATAAAAGTTAAGGGCTGTAGAAGAAAAACAAAAACTTTTTTTCAGAAGTTTATCACCATTTATACATAATCTTTTGCACCACCTAATTTAAAACACCTGTTTGTGTCCTTAATGATGTCCCTAAAAACAGTAAGTTTCATGTTTGGAATGGTTTTCAATTTTGTTTGACTGCCAGACAGGCAGACAAGCAATTACCATAGTACTGCTATGCTGCAGGTTTTTTTTCTTCCAATTAGTGTTATACAGTATTCAAAATATCACATTCAATTGACATCAAGTCGTTCTTCGATCACAGAGGGCGTCTGTGGACGTACGGATAAAGTGAACTAGTTGCTTCACCTTGCTTTTCGCTTCACACGCAAGGTAATAATGCATAATAAAAAAGCTAGTAAATTATTACATGTTCCCCTTCACGATAGAAAATGAAGCCACTTTTATTTGATTGTCACACCGAGTCGCAAAAAATTAGTTGTAGAATAGTCAAGTTTGTTTTACTTTAATCTCCGATTGCCGCTCAAAGCATATTAGTGGACCATCAGGATAGCCAAGACCCGAGAGGTATGTGCACTTGCCTCTGGCTGTCAAGCCTGGGTTCAAAATATTTGAGCCCATCGATAAAATGTTATGTTATCCTCGTGTTTTTCAGGCAGGGCGAGACATCAAATGTGCACCATCTCTCGGGAGGATGTCAAAGTGGGCATCCAATCTGCCAGCGTTAGTTAGGGGAATGTTAACGATCCGACGGTGTCTTTCACGAAGAGCATGCGAGTTATCACCTGCACCCAAACAAAATTACAAATTCCTGTCACCTTCAGTTTAATGTCAGGCCTGGCCTGTTGGTTTGTGAAAATATTGGACCAAAACTGTTCCTTGGCTGACCCCACCAGAAGTTGGTAATAATTGGAGCTATTAAAGTGGTAGTAGTAGTAGTAGTAGTAGTAGTAGTAGTAGTAGTAATCTCGATGCACATTTATTTAAAATCTCTTAAGGTTTGTCATTGGTGTCAGGTCAGGTCAGGTCAGGTCAGATTAGATCTGTGACTTGCGACAGGTACCATGTAAACCTGGACCAACCTGTTCCATGGTCGGGTTGTCGGCAACTAAACCGTTTTCCCCCACCAAGTTTCTTGGTGATGAGGGTATATGATATGGACACCAGCAGGATGAAGACAAAACCTGTCAAAGGGCGGAGGAGCTCCTTGTGAGTCAATGGCCATCCATATCGAGTGCCAATCGTGTCTGCCGACGTCCTCCTGCAGTTGGGTTACTTTTTATTAGGAGGTTGGTGCTAGGATTTGCACTCCGGCCACCGTAAAACACTTCATTCCACAAAAACGTTCCAGAAGCATAAAAAAAAGAAAACCCACTCCGTGGGAGTACCACCTGTGCAGCTGCCCTTCGCAGTGCAGCTCGCCAGAGGACGGGATTGGGGCAAAGCCTTCAGGGGCCCCCAAACTTTGATGATAGGAGGGAAACCACGGGGTAACCTTCCCGGGTCAGATTGCGGGAGAGTGTGTTGGGGTGGTGCTGAAGTGTTGTCCACCAGACAGCGGTCTCCGTGGGGTAACCTGAGATGGTCCCTTCAGGTGGGTGCCTAGAATGTCCGATCCCTGAGAGGATGATCACCTGTCTGTTATCATCTGAGCTCAAGCGTTTGGACATCGGTATTGCACTCTCTGAGGTTCGGAGACGGGATTGCGGCGAGGATCATGCGGGTGTACAGCCTACTATTGGTCTGTCGCTCGGATGTTACCACCCAAGGAGTTGCGTAGTGTGTCCAATAAGCTGACTATGATAATTGAGTAACACCGTCACACAGCGTATTTATGAGACGCAAGGATTCGTCACTCCTTGGGGTGTTCATTTCCTGGTCTCTGTATATGCTCTGACTGAGGATCTCACCGTGAAGGACACATTCCATGCCACGCTCGAGTCTGTACTTGATCAGTGCCTCAGGCGAGATACTCTTCTCGTCTTGGGGGATTTCAATGCATCGACTGGAACTAATAGGGATGGTTAC
>CM068962.1:71873545-71901921 GCA_035128595.1 Eptatretus atami
AGAATCCTTGGCTATCGCTGGTCGGACTTTGTGTCCATCAAGCGGTTGCTGAGAGAGACTCAAATGAGATTTGTTACCTGCATAGTCCATGAGTCAGGTGCGGCTGTATGGGCATGTGGCTCGTTTTCCTGACGCTGATCCTGCTCACCAGATTATTTCAGTGAGGGAGCCTCGTGAGTGGAGGAGGCCAATGGGCCGACCACGTGCCTCGTGGTTGCAGCAGATGGGGATTGGCCAGGCATCTGCCGGTGGATGGCCAGAAGGAGGCCCCTGGAGTACCGGCAGAAAGTGGATGCAGTGACGCGCTGCTCCGGTACATGCTCCCATACCTGACCTGACCTTAAGGTTGTATTGTCCCATTTGTTTCATCAAATACTTATTGGCTTTGTCCAAGTTATAATAAGTGAAAGCAGTGTGTGGAAAGGTTGAAGAAGAAGAAGAAGAAGAAGAAGAAGAAGAAGAAGAAGAAGAAGAAGAAACCAAAAAAAAATAAGGGAGCATGATGATTGACCCACTTTTTCACTTGTTTGCTGTGCGTTTTGAAGCATGGAGGAGGGAAGGACCGGGCCCAGGCTTTGGGTCCACCCCAAGATGGAGACACAAGAAGAGTATGTCCATGGAAACAAACTTCTTCTCTGCCATATTCTGATTTTGCCAATTCATCTTGGCCATGACCAGGACTTGAACTCGAATGATCTTTCAACTGCAAAAACTGGCTCTGCAAGTTTTTTACTAGGCCTGAATTGGTGGGAAGGGGCAAGTGAAGCAAAAAAAAAAAAACCACGTGTTTGATAAAATGCCCTGTCATCACACCACTGTCACTCATGTCACAAAAGACTCACACACTTTCATAATCATCATCATCGAGTATCATTAGGCATGTCACTGTTGCAATATAACCGCAGACACGAGAGATCTCCAAGCACTCCTGTTCACCCACTTTCACCGAAGCAAAATCATGCATGACTGACTGATCCATGCATTGCTTCACACTCCAAGCAACGGCAGCAATAACAACTGCACATTATATCTACGCAAAACGCTCAATGTTGTTGAAACAGCAAGCATAGCTGCTCTTTCATTGGTACAACCTCAACACATCTCCATACACAAAATTTAATTTATTCAGGCAAAGGGGTCACAAGAAACATTCATTTACACATGTATCCATTTCTGTGCAAGACAGCAAATTTAAATTATAAAATGTGAAGCACTATTAACACTGCTTACATACTCACGTCGATATTTCATAGCGGTGTAATGGCTGCTTTTGTTTGAATAGAAGATAGGTCGCTCCGATGTTGTGGTCTGCCTGAAAAAAAATGCAAGTGGTCTGGTGTTATGCCACAAACAAAAAGATAATGACATGTACATTTATACTGCATTGTTTAGTCATGTTACTAACTGCCCATTGGCCATTGATGGCCAGCATGTGATCCATTTGCCTTAACTGCACTGTGGAGGGGAAAAAAATAAAAATAAAAAGGTATATCCTTCCTTGGAATCGTTACCGCCTTTGAAGTTTCTATGTTAGGCAGTTTAAACATACACGAGAAAATATATTCACTCTTTGTTACAATGACTAGAGAAGAGGGTGGCAGCTATGCAGAGAATGTGTGGAAAAGTGACATTTTGCTAAAATTGCATTTCAGTTTACATGATTCAGGATTAACACGTCAACATAAATTATTGGTAAGCACCTTGTAAAAAACACATGAAAGTTTCTTTCCACCAGCACAACTTAAATGTTTATTCAAATAATGGTTATTATTTTTAACTAGCCGAAACCCCGTCACAGACGGATGAGCCCAATATGACAACCAGTGGCAGCTCTTGTAAGAGCCGGATCCCAGTCGATGTACTCCATGGCCTTACCTAATGAGGCCTACAAAACGTCCTTGTACACGACATTTTTGGTGTACAGTACTCCTTTTTAATTTTTGGACTCCGGTTTTCACTGTCGGTCGCACAAATTATGACACACACGCACTGTTGTACTGCCTTATATTGTCCTGGAAGTTTTTAGATTGTTCATCACCGCTACATAATAGATTATTCAGTTCCTCTGGATATGGTGATAAAGGTGGTAACTGAACCTTCCCGTATGACAGCAGTTGCGCGTCTCCCTTCTGAATCGGAGGGCACCACAGTACCCACAGAGTTCGTGCATAAGCCAATCGTGAACTTTGGAGGACGTTGTGGCCCTGTCTCAGCTGCAGCTGCACATTGCTGTGTCCGACGTCTTTGACATTCCGGCCATTAAGATCACGCCTTGGCATGATAATTGACGATGTTGAGAAAAATGTTATGATGTCATGACGTCCTTACGCCTCTCAGCGGTGAGTCACACGTCGCCATGTAAACGAATGTAAAACGAAAAGTGTTTATTCTGCTTCAGAGTTGAAAGTTGACTATTGCCACTATGTGCATTGCACTCTTACAGTCCAGGTCACAGTACCGAGAAAAACGTGACGCGACCGCTAGGAGGAGCACAAAATTGGTCCTTCAGTATCAATATATAGATAGAAGATACAATGTTTCTTGTTACATTTTTTGTGTCAAATTCACATTCTGAGGTAGTCAGCATGTGCAGAAGAGGGTTTTTCATTGCAGACACTATTTTCGAGGAGTGGAATTACACCGCTCAGGCCTAGGTCACATTGCCACGCGGCCGTGGGGTCTCCAAAATCTGCGGCCACTAGCAATTATACGGCGGCCGCAGTATTTCCACGGTCACACAATGTAGCAGTCACATATGTTTTTATTTTTCGGGTAGCCGCACGGCGTATTTATAAATTGTGGAGACCGAAAACGTGGGGGTGCCTACGGTCTTTGATTTGATGTCGCACGGTGACCTTAGGGCGTCGCTGCGGCGGCCATAGAATTTTCAAGGCAGACGCAAGGTGCCTGCAAGGCGACCGCAGGGGGCCCTAAGGCGAACGTGCGGCCAGACGGACGGTAACGAGTGGGTATATATATATATATACCAGTTCTTTTTTTTACTGAAATAAAATATACCAGTATATATAACTGAATATACTATAACTATAATATACCGTGGTGCCCCCAGAATCCGAACGCCCCATTGTTTGAACAAATTGGAATCCAAACAATTTTTTCGAGAAAATTTGCCCTAAAAACCTAATACATTTTAAAAAAACCGAACACAACGTAGCGTTCATGTTTGTTCACGTGTCTCCCCCACCTGTTCGAGCCGCATGTTCGCGCTTTGTTCATTCAGTTGGTCGGTGGAAGTCCTCGTGAAAGCATCTCTCGTGTGTCGATCGATACTTTAGGCCTCAGTCACATTGCTCTACGGCTAGGATACGGCGGCCGTACGCCCTCTGAATTGACAAACGTGCGGCGGCCGCAGAGGAACTGAGGTGCCTCAGGGTGGCCCTACGCCATATGGCTATATTTTACAGGTCGTAAGGTCGCCGTGGAATTATAACGCGGAGTTATAACTTTTTTCATTTCTACGTTCGCCGTAGAAATTCGACAAGCCGAAACAAAAGAACTGGTAAAAAAAAATAATAATAATAATAATTAACCCATTCGTTACCGTCCGTCTGGCCGCACGTTCGGCTTAGGTCCCCTGCGGTCGCCTTGCGGGCACCTTGCGTCTGCCTTCAAAATTATATGGCCGCCGCAAGAACGCCCTAAGGTCACTGTGTGACATCAAATCAAAGACAGTACGGCACACCCATGTTTTCGGTCTCCACAATTTATAAATACGCCGTGCGGCTACCCGAAAAATAACAAGGACAAATGTGTCCAAGAGCAGCGTCCAAAACCTAAAGGTTTTGTCGGCTAAAAAAAAAACAACAACAACTTCCGATATTTCGTCACGTGCCTTCATTAAGCCAATAGCGAAACCCGTCATAATGTATTTACGATATATCGTGTATTTACGAAATATATAATGTATTTACGAAATTACAATACGATAAATGGAATAATCTTTAAATAGTAACGTCAACTTTTCGAAACTTTAAAGCAAATGTCCGAAATTATTAAAAGTTCATGATAGACGCTCTCAAAAGGCACCGTCTATGTGAGGATGTGTACATGTGCTCAGTATTTAAGGCAATCCGTATCTTGTATATACAAGAGCCAGTCCGAGAGATTAAAGTTTTGTCTTCACAAGAAGAAGAAGAACAACAACGCCGAGCTCTCTATGAGCAGCGTTCGCTACGCGAGACGCTGCTAAAAAAATATGTGACTGCTACATTGTGTGACTGTGGAAATACTGCGGCCGCTTTATAATTGCTAGTGCCCGTACATTTTGTAGACCCTCCGGCCGCCGAGCCAAATGTGACAGGCCTTACTTCGTGTTTTCACCTTCATTTGTGATGTTTGTTTTTTAATAATCTTGTGTTTTAATTAAGAACAAAAAAAGCAATCCGATCACGTGTGTGACGGACTGTCGGGCAAGGATTGAATTTCACAGCAAAACCAGTTGTAATTTGGAATATCCATGATTACGTCAGCCCGATGCGTTTGATGAGAGTGATTGTGGTTCTGCGGGCATCATGTTTGATGAGCTGCCCTGGGGGCAGCGCTCTCGCAGAGTGCGTGAGCGATCGGAACCCAGGCCGGAGCTCGAGCCTGTGTGGACCTTTGGATGTGGTGATTGTACCAGTTTACATACAATACACCGCCACCGAAGTCATTTACTCATCTATTTTACCTAAACATGGGGAATTTCAGTTTAAAGTGTCTTGAAAGTGGGTTTTCTTTGGGTCCACGAACGGATTAATTCACTCCATATTTATTATTGGGAAAATATTTTTGGAATCCGAACTTTTTGCAATCCGAACATCCTCCTGGAACGAATTAAATTGGGATTCTGGGGGCACCACGGTATAGGCAAACACCTATACTCCGATCTCTAGCGTAGCGTACGGTGGACGCACGGTCGACGCAGACTGCCACGGAGGCCGTACGTAGGTGCACGGCGGGCGTAGGGGAACCGTGCGTCGACCCTGCGTTGCCCGCAGGTAGTCACACAGACCGCAAGGCCACCGTACGGCGACCGTGGAAATAGTGCGACGCCGTAATTTTTGGGGGTTGGGAAAATTCATTTTTCATTGAGAAGAGCTTACGGCAGCCGCACGAATAACGCAAGCCACCGTACGTACGCCCTACGTACGGTCGACGTGGAACACATCTACGTCATAGCTTGGCTTTCGAATTGCTACGGCGAACGTAGAAATGAAAAAAAGTTATAACTCCGCGCTATAATTCCACGGCGACCCTACGGCCTGTAAAATATAGCCAAACGGCGTAGGGCCTCCCTGAGGCCACCTCAGTTTCTCTGCGGCCGCCGCACGTTTCTGTCAATTCAGAGGGCGTACGGCCGCCGTATCCTCGCCGTAGAGCAATGTGACCTAGGCCTCAGCGGTGACGGTCTGTCGACGACAGACGTAGTGACGTCAGCGAATGACCGATGATGTCATGACGTCCTTATGCTCTCAGCGGTGACGTCACACGTCGCCATGTAAATGAATGTAAAACGAAAAGTGTTTATTCTGCTTCAGAGTTGAAGTTTCACTATTGCCACTATGGACGATGCACTCTTACAGGTACGAAGTTTCTTTCAGTCCAGGTCACAGTACCGAGACAAAACGTGACGCGACCACTCGGAGGAGCACAAAATTGGTCCTTCATATTAATATATAGATAGAAGATACAATGTTTCTTATTACATTTTTTGTGTCAAATTCACATTCTGAGGTAGTCAGCATGTGCAGAAGAGGGTTTTACATTGCAGACGCTATTTTCGAAGAGTGGAATTACACCTCTCAGCGGTAACGGTCTGTCGACGACAGACGTAATGACGTCAGCGAATGACCGATGATGTCATGACGTCCTGACGCCTCTCAGCGGTGACGTCACCATGTAAACGAATGTAAAACGAAAAGTGTTTATCTGCTTCAGAGTTGAAGGTTGACTATTGCCACTATGTGCGATGCACTCTTACAGGTACGAAGTTTCTTTCAGTGCAGGTCACAGTACCGAGAAAAACGTGACGGGACCGCTAGGAGGAGCACAAATTTGGTCCTTCAGTATTAATATATAGATAATGAATATTCAAAGGTCTGTGGCCTCCCTATTGTTATTAATATTTTTTTTTTAATCGCTTCTCTGAGTTATCCAACTGATCTCTGTTTTCTGACCCTCCTCAGCAACTACAAAGATGCATGCATTCTTCCAGTAGCCCCCTGCTTGCTAAAGTTCAAAATGCAGGTTTCTCGCTTCTCCCATCTGTCGGACCACCTTACTGAGGCAAGACTAACCCACTTTTCTTCACAGTTTCACACTATTGCTCTGGAAGGATTGTCATATGTATCCAATTGTTTATTTCCTTGGTCATTCACTGAAAGAGATTCAGTATCTTGAACTTTTAGACCTCACCACCAGCCATGCACATAGCAAAGCTGCCTTCCAAAGCTAACTGCAGACTGGGCATAGTCCATCGATCCTCAGCTTTCCTAAAAATAAATAAATCAGAGCTACTCAGTCTCCAAGGTGTTTGCCCATAGCTCAATGGAGTACTGCTCTCCACAATGGGCTGGCTCCCCAGCATTACGTGTCTGTTGGATTCAGAATCTGAAACTTAAAATTATTGCAATCTCCCATGATAAGGCTGAAGCACAGAGTCTGTTGCTCTTACATTGCAGGCAAGTCAGTGGTCTCTGCTTTCTGCAGTATATTTTCCGATATTTTCTCCACTACTCTCCCTCCTCCAACCCTCCCTATCTACTGCATGATGCATGTGTTCTTACAGTCACCCCCTCCTGATTAGGCTTCCCAAATCGAGGCTGTCTGCACACCTCAACTCTTTTATTCTTCATTTCTCTCATCTATAGAACCACCTTTCAGAGGCTTCAGGCAGGCAGTGTACTGCCATCACTTGTCATCCCCAATTCTGACCCAGGATCTTTATTACCCCATTAGTCTTTCCTAACACAACCATCTTACCTGCTAGTTAAAGTTTTTCCTCCCCTCTTTTCCTGTTCATAGATTACCTCTATTTTGTCCCACTATCAGTTTGATCTTGCTGTTCAATGAGCCTCGCTCCTGTCAAGAAAAAAACTAAAACACCACATAAAGAGGGCTTCAAGTAGGCGGTGCACCACTACTCGGGTAAACCCTTACCTATAATCCTTTCTTTATCCCCATTAATCTGACCAAACCCAACCCTCCTACTTTTAGGTCACTGTGTTTCCACCCCTTTTTTGCTGTTTATTCATTCCCGTGCCTGTCAAGTTAATAAGTGACTTTCAAAATGAGTAATCCACCACAAAATGCTCAGTGTGCATGTGCACAAACCCCTAGAAACAGCAGTGTTCGGGGCACCTTTAAATATATCGAGTGCGCGAGAGAAGGATTATTACCTAAAATGGCTCATACATATTCTAAAAGAAGCTGAAAATACTTGGAAAAGTACTTGCGAGAAAGAGCTGTGCCTCTACACAACGAAGGACTTGGAGAACTTTCTCAGCTCACCAACCGAGCAGCTGCTCGTACTGCAAACTCTGGAGTGGATGGACATGTGCTACACAAACCCCCAACGGATCGCAACCATTGAATGGATTTGAACCTTGTGAGAATGCCTCCTGTGAATATGGCAAGCTTGGCGATTTATTTAATAGACGTCAGCAATTGGAAGGACAATGCTGTGCATGATTACCAAGTAACGGTGCTCAACTCTTCGGCAAAGGACATCTTTGATATGAAAATACACAAAGCTTGTGCCAGTTATATTTACGTGAGAGCTGGACGTATCAGGTTGACTTCCCCAACGAAGACACTATATCAGGTTCGGATGCTTCTGAACACTGATGGGAAGGACATATCTGGTGCTTGTGAATGTACAGAGTAAGTTGATAATGATATTTACTACTCATCTGTTGGGGAAGGGGAGGTGGGAGCTATGAGGGCTATTATAAATATATTGTTTGGTTGGTTTCGCAGCAATAGAAATACTAGATTTTTGCTTCTATTGCTAAAAGGAGAAGCATCCATGTGTGTGTGTATGTGTTTTTTATCCAATGTGGTCACATTAATAGGAAATGATAGGAACTCCATACCTCAGTCTTATCCACAGGTATTTGTCGTATTTCTTATTTTCATGAGTCATATTTGCATCCAGGAACAATTTTGAAATTTCCACTCCAACATTAAAATGCTAAAAATGTTAGAAAGGCGATTTGACCGACTGATTTCGCATGAGCAACGGCAGGTTAAAAGTGCCTGGACGAGCAGAAACGGGTCAAAGACACACACACACACACAACACGCAAAAGGCCTCGTTAACATTCATACTTCAATTTGAAAGTCACGTATTCCCTTTTGCCCTCAATCACTTCACTCTTTCAAGAATCTCAATCATGGAAATGGAAAAAGGGAATATATATTTATATACATATTATATTATAATATATATATATACATATATATATATGTATATATATATATATATATATTATATGTTACGGCTGTGGAAATTCGCGATACACCATAAAGGGTCCTCAGGTGAGATATATCGGTAAGTCCATGTGTAGTTAGCCCAAACCCGTTGTGTAGAGGGAATATATGTGATCCATTCGGGCTGCGATTCTTCAGTTAGCCGTTTTTCTTTTGCTGTCGTTACTTTGGTGCAAAAACAACAACGAACATCGCCACAACCAATATCTCAACGATCAGCCATTCACTACACGACGCCAACAATCACGCCATTCAACACACGACGCCACCTCCCACAACTACGCTACCACATCTTCGCCACTCGCCATTCAACGGGCACGTGCGGTCACGATCTCCGCGGGACGGATGAAAGGAGCGGAGTGGCAGCAGCAACCCAAGGGTACGAAGGGGCATCTCCCGCCAAAACTCCCGCTTGAATATCTCCCGCGGATTTTCCCTCCGCTTTTCCCACGCTTTGGCATGGGGAGGTGCGATTTGAGCCAGAGGTCAAGGGTGAAAAAAGGTGGGGCCTGATTTTGGGGGAATAATTCCCTGGCCCGCGAGCAAAACTGACTTTCCTCGTCCCCCGCACGGCGCGGGGAGAGGGGAACGAGAGGGCACCCCCCTTTTTGGGAAGCTTCCAGAAGGAGGTGGACGCAGAAACGGGGCGAAGGGCGGAGCCCCACCCTACAAAAGGCGTGGGTGTGGAGAGTCCTGGCTCTTGTTTCGTTCGGTCGATTGTCGAGAGTTGTGGGCGTGAAGGTCGACGAGAACGCCGTTCCCTTGTCCTGTTCCTTGTCCCTAAAGGGGAATTGTGGAGAGTTGTGTGATTGTTCCTGGTCGGAGGTTCTGTTCGTGTCGTCCGTCGGGCGGACGACACGTGCAGACGCGAGGCACGAGCCCAGTGGACCACGCCGGAGGGACTTGGAGTTACGGTCGCAAGGGCTGGACGACGCGCCAAGGGAAGTCGCGACTTCCTTTTCTTTTGGGGTTTTGTGTAAATGTCTGTGGGTGGCGCAGTCTTGAAAAGTAGAACTGTTATAAGTGTTGCCGTGTAAATTATATTTGGTTGTAGATCTGCTTGCTTTTATTGTGTTTTCTTGCTTGACTGTAATATACGTGCCTCCGTGCTTCCGTAATAAATGTGCTGGTCCAATTGTTCCCCGTTTCGCTGCGTCCTTTCCTTTGTTTGAATCTCCATCTTGCATCACGTAAAGGATTAATAGTGGGTTTTAACACACCCGGTAACTAATCTGACCGTCAAGGTCGACGATAACTCCGCTCGTTATCCCTGTAGTACGGAACGAGCCGCTTAAGCGGTTCGTGTCCGGAGTCGACCTGTGGTGTGGTACAACTCCTCGGTACGCTATCCGCGCGGGTACTTAGGTAAATCGACCATTCGGCGATCGACCCTATTTCGCGCGGGTAGAATGCGGACTGAGTTGTGGTGAGGTTAAACCCCCACCCGTGACTGGCTCCTGGCGGTAGTTCCGCGAGGGTCACGACTGAATTGTCCGTTCCTGTGGGCGAAGCGGCCGCTATTGGTTACACGCGGTCGTTCGCACGCCGGACGGGCCAGAATTCGCACAACATATATATATATAATATATATATATATATATATATATATATATATATATATAACATATATATATTGTTACGGCTGTGGAAATTCGCATTACACCATAAAGGGCCCGTAGGTGAGATATCTCTAAGTACATGTGTGTTAGCCCAAACCGTTGTATAGAGGGAATTTATGTCATTCATCGGGCTGCGACGCTTTGAGTTAGCCATTTTTTCTGTTCTATCTTTATTTGAAACAACCGCCACTGCCACCATTTACGCTCCACATCATCGCATCACCGCCACTCCAAACGGCACCATACCCATCAACCCTCACCACCGAAAACCTCCACCACGTTCACCTCTCTCCTTCCACGGCCATTCCCGCACCACCTGTGAACACTGAACGTCGGGCTGTCTCAGGCCCGTTCAGCGATTGGTGCCGAACGCACCGAGCCGCGAGCGCAAATGGCGGCCTTTCCGAGGGAAAACTCGGATCAAAAACGCTTCACGCCCACTTCCCCACCCACGCCCAATTAGCGAGCGCGGGGCGGCTTGCCCCGCCCCAGGCGCGTGTGTGTGAAATCGATATATGCAAATTCTAGGATCAGGGGAGATTCACGTCCCCTTTCCTCCGACCAATGGGCGAGCGTGGCTCCGCCCCGAGGTCACCCTGATCCGAATATTTGCATATTAGCTTCTCCTGCCAGCCTATAGAAGGCGAGCGCAAGGCGAATGAACGAGTTGTTGCTGGAGAGTTGGGTTCTGCAGTCGGCTGAGGAGAGTGTCATCCTGTTGGGTTCTGGAGTCGCTGAGAGAGTGTCATCGGAGAGTCGGGCGAGGGAGAGCGGTGAACTGCGGGCAAGGGAGCTCGGGTCCGAGGCAGGAAGGACGGCGGTCGGCGACGAGGTCGCGGTGTGGGATCGCTCGTCGCGGGACCCAAGCCAGCCAGCCACTCCCTTCCCCCAGGGCATCAACATCTCCCTTTCCCCTGCACTGAGATAGTGCAAACGGGGGCCCCGTCCCCCCCACCCCACACGTGGTGCCAACGAAACCCGCCAGGAGCACGAAGTCGGGGCACGCCGCGCAGCTACATTTGCGGCTCGCCGCCAACGCGTCACGAGGACGCGGGTAGGACCCCTCGTCTCGCGGGCCTGGCCTCTCCTCTAGGTCTGCGCACATTTGGCCTACGGGCCTGTCTGCCTCCATGTCTTTGAGGGTGGCTTCTTTCCTTTGCTTTTGTGTAAATGTGTGTTGGCGCAGTCTGTAAAGTAGAACTGTACAAGTGTTGCCGTGTGTACGCGTATTCGGTTTTAACTCTTGCATTTTCTTTATGTGCATTTTGACTGTATGGCTGTATATACGTGCTTTCCGTGTGTCGCGTATAATGTGCATTGTGTGAACTGTTTTCCCGTTTCGCTTCGTCTTTTCTTTAATTGAATCTCCATCCTGTTCACGTAAGGGGTTCGTAGTGGGCTTAATAGGCCCGATAATTAATCAGAACCATCGAGGCCGACGATAACACCGCTCGGTTATCACTGTAGCAGGAACGGACCGCTTAAGGGTTCGTGTCCGGAGTCGGCCTGTGGCATGGTGCGATCGCCCGTCGACCATTCGCGCAGGTACTTAGGTAGATCGAATTTGGCGAGCAACCCTATCCTGCGCGGGTGGGCAATTGGCACGATCGTGGTGAGGTTAAACCCCCACCCGTGACTAGCTCCCGGTTGTCCGAGAGGGTCACGACTGAATTGTCCGTCCAGTGGGCGACATGCCGCGATTCGAGTTGCGTGGCCGTTCGCACGCCGGCGGGCGCGAATTCGCAACACTGGTGTACAGGAGTGTGATTCAAATCCACCTCGGTCTCCAAGCTAAATTCACAGGAATCGATTCAGGTGAGAGGAGCGACCCCCCCCGCCCCCCCGATTCCCTCCAAATTACGAGCAGGCCAAATTAACCCTTACGAGAAAAATAGACAGAGTCTCAAGGCGAGCGGGAGCCGGGTAGATATGGATTTAGAATGTGTAGAATCCATGGTCCAGGATGAGATCCATGCAGGAAATGCTGGTTGTACAGGACCGAACTTCCCCCCAACCGAACCAGAGCCCGAAATGGCGCGGCAGCGGCGTATGACACTCCCCTCCCCTCTCCACCAAAACCCCGATCCTTGTCGAACCGAGTGCACTCGACAGGATTCTGCAGGCAATAACAGCGAATACGCAACAAATGAACGAAATAAAAAGAAAATGGAAACAAACACAAACAAAATGGAAGAAATGCGGGTGAGATGCAGCAAATGGGCCAAAGCCTGCAGGCGGGCATGAAGGCAATAACGGGGGAGTGCGTAATGGCGACGCCACGTGTGGAACGAACGAGCTGGGAGGGGTGCAACGGTTGCCAGGCCCGCAATGGAGGCGGGTGAGAGAAAATAATTCGGGGGACGTGTTGGGCGAGAAGCGGGAGGTGACGGAAATGTGACGGTGATGCAAGGGAAAAACTAATCGGGGTGACGGTGACCGAACGTGTGAGACGAGACATGAGGTGACGACGGCAGAATTAATAATAGAGACTCGGAGATAGAAAAAATAAAGAGAGACTGCACGATAAAGACGGGGGTAAAGACGAACACACACACATTGAGGTAGTGGAGGATAATGGGGTGAGCTCGCAGAACGTGTAGGGACCCGGTGCGAGCAGTTGGATAGCCTCCTTCGGGAACGGAGGGAGCCGCTATGCTCCCTTGAAGCGAGTCACGACCAGGTCGGTTCAGTCGTGCAAGCGAGTTTGAGGGGGCGACCTGCTGCGAACGGGTGCACGTGCAGCTTGGGGGGGATAGAGACCCGCGGAACCCTTGTGGGGACACGAATCCCCAGCGTGATTGTCCGCGGTGTGTGTGGTGCAAGGTGTGAGTGCGCCCCGTGTTGGATGAGACCCGCGTGGATGGAAGAGACCCCGTGTGTGAGTGGTGTGCGCGAGTGTGCCAGGATGCGTGCTTCCAGCACGCCGTGTGTACAAGGGCACCACAAGTGGAAGAGGCCGCGTGTGCGAGGGAAACGGCACGCGTGTGCGAACCCCCTGTATGGATGAGGCACCGCGGGTGAGTGCCCCCGCGTGTGTGAGTGGTATGGTGTGTGCAAGGGAAATGGCACGAGTGAGTGAGCGGCCGAGTGTGAGGGAGACAGTGTGTGTGAGGTCGCTGTGTCTGTAAGGGAGATGTCGGTGGGCATGCAGGAGCACGCAGCACATCTCCCGGGGTGAGTGTGATGGAGTGGAGTCTGAGCGTCGTGACACGCAGGTGTGCGTGGTTGAATGGCGACGGAGACGGCGACAGAGAGACGAGGGCCGAGTAGTGGCCGTAGCTATTTTGAGCACCGCGCCGGGTTCACCCAGCGGCGAGCGCGAGGTCCGTGCCGTGCAACGCACGAGGCCGCCACGTGCTCACTTGCAGGAGTGAAACCCGGTCTGGAAACGCCAGCAGTGGATTTGCCGATCCCGCGGACGGACAAATTTAGGCAGGTAAACGGATTTGGCCGGATGGGTCTCTCCACGCGAGCTTGTGTTAAGCTCCAACGGGCAGAGCACATGTGTTTCGCGTGGGGAGCCCCTCGGAGTACGAGGTTGGCTTTTGGGTGCGCAGGGTGACGTCATGGCTGCACGTGGGTTGGAATCCGGCAGGAGGGTGAATCCCTGCCGGATGTACCGTCCAAGAGGGACGAGGTACAACGTGGCAGCTGCATGACGTCACGGGCAGGTGCAAAGTGCGCGAGCTGTGAGTTGCCGTGCTGGTGCTGCGTGTAATTGGAAAAAAAAATTAACAAAAGCAAGCCTCGCTTTCGGGTGAACGGATTCCCTGGGCGAGGGGTGGAAGATCCCCTTGCCTGGGCACAGGATGACACTAGGTAGGGGGAAGGTTAGTGATAGCTAGACCGACTTCATGGGGCAGGGGTAAGTCCTCATGGAGTCCGTGAATGGATTAGGTAGAGGGATGTTTGTAAGATTTAGGTTGGGAAAATGATTTTTCGATTTGGAGACAGTGAAAGACTGTGGATGTGTAGAGGGGACGGTGCTAGCTACATAGTGTAAATGGAACGTGTTATAGTGTAAGGGATGACGTGGGAGCATGAGTTAGTTAGGGATTAGTAGAGCAGAATGGCAGATTCAGCGGTGTGTGTGTTGAAGAGTTGGTGAGTTTGTGTGGAGACATGTTGATGAGTGAGGCCAGCGAGCCTGTGTGAATGGAGCGAATGTGGAATGCATGGTGCGATGAGTGATTGGGGGAGGAGTGACTCCGCCCAAGGACCCCGGGGCAGTGTAGAGTGAGTTAGCTGGGTTAGTTAAATTGACAAAATGGAGGTCGTTGTTTGTTGGTGGGAGTGTAGGCTCGAACCCTGTTTGGAGGGGTGCAGGAGCCCTGTTGACGGGCTGGGAGCGTGGCTGCGAAAGGTGAGTATCGCTGAGTGGGTACCCCGGGCACCGGGCTAGTCGGCGTGGTAGCAAAGGCCCATGGGGGGCCGGGTTAGCGTAGTGGGCACGGGTGCGCCGCAGGATGCGGGGCGCCGGGCGCCGTTAGCCGCGTGGGCAGTGTTGTGGGCACGGGTGACCCTCGGAAAGGGGCCCGAGGGGCCAGCCTGCCACGTGAGCGTTTCAGGGAGTCGCCGTGGAGGGCACTCCCGGTGTTTAGGGAGCTGGTAGGCTCGGAGGCAGTGTAGTGCGCCGGGGGTGCCAACGTCGGAGACTCGGCAGGGGGCCGTGCCTGCCAAGGGAGCCACGCGTCCCAGCCATGAGACGGTGCAGGGCACGAAAGAAAATTGGGGGAGGCCCGAAATTTGAGAGGACACCAACACAGGCGACGGAATACTTGGTTGTTAGAACGATAGCTTAAGCGAGAGGCGCTTTTTGAAAGCCCCGGGGTAGTTAAAAGGTTAATGATAGGGTAGATTAGGAAGTGTACCCCTCCGCACCATCCATCCCTTCGCTTCTCGTTGTGGGCCGCTGGACCAAACTTTGGGTTAAAGATCGCGGAAGTCTGGGGAGGCCATCCTGAGGCTTGAATTGGGCCTCGCACAGGACGCTAGCTCTCCTCATTCCCCTCCAGCAAGGGAAACGTAGGGGTTGGGAGTAGGCTAGGACGAGATAGGTTAGCCGAACAGAGACAGTAAAGGGGTTAGGGGAACGATTATAGTGGAAGTAAGGATAAAAATAAAACAACAAAAAAAATAGTTGGGCTAAATTGGGTTTTTAACAAATTAAGGGATGGGTATGGACAGTGACAGGCAAAGGCGATAGGTGGGAGGGAGACAGGTAGGTAGGTCGCGAGCTGCTTCCGAGTGGCCAGCACCACCGCACTCCCTCCACCAACCACTCCACTGAAAGGCAAAGGCCGGCCCACTTCATCGTCTGGCTGTGTTTTGGCTACGAGGCTGTACCGGCCGGATTGTCAGCAGCTGTGTTACTGCAGGCCTGTGCCGGCCAACTTCATTCGGCTGGCTGTGTTTTGCTTCAAGGCTGTGCCGGTCGATCATCTGCCGGCTGTTTGCTACAGCGGCCTTGTTTTGCCATGCTTGCCTGCTGCCTTCGCCATGCCATGCCTACTGCCCTCGTCTTTTGCCCCGTTCTGTTCTGATTTGCCCCCCCCCCTGTTCATTGCCATGTGCGCCAGGATCATCGAGCAACAGTTTGCAAGCTGCAAGAAACTGTCCTGTTTGGCAGCTACAACACGGGCCTGCAGTGGCGGCCCGTGCACCGGTTTTTCTTTGACTTTTTCTGCCTGCAGAGTCCATTGATCCTGGGCCATGGTTTAGTGTAAATTAAAAGGTTAAGATGTATTGTACATATGAGTGCGCCCCCGGCATGTGTGTCTAGCGCGGCAATTTATTTAAGTCGTCTGTATGAGTGGGTTTGTTTAGTTAGTTACTCAGGCCGTAGGTTATTTATTTTGGGGACACGAATACCATGAATGTCGCACTCAGGGATCCGAAGGTAAAACGTACTAGGGGAGAACTACACATGATGGACACACGAGAATTTGACGACTCGGGACGAGTCTGTAAAAAGGGGAGGGGTAGTGTTACGGCTGTGGAAATTCGCATTACACCATAAGGGCCCGTAGGTGAGATATCTCTAAGTACATGTGTAGTTAGCCCAAACCCGTTGTATAGAGGGAATTTATGTGATTCATCCGGGCTGCGACGCTTTGAGTTAGCCATTTTTCTGTCTACATCTTTATTTTGAAACAACCACGCCACCGCACATCTACGCTCCCACATCATCGCATCACCGCCACTCCCAACGGCACATACCCATCCAAACCCTCCCACCGAAAAACCCTCCACCACCTTCACCTCTCTCCTTCCACGGCCATTCCCCGCACCACCTGTGAACACTGAACGTCGGGCTGTCTCAGGCCCGTTCAGCGATTGGTGCCGAACGCACCGAGCCGCGAGCGCAAATGGCGGCCTTTTCCGAGGGGAAAACTCGATCAAAAACGCTTCACGCCACTTCCCTCCATCCATTAGCGAGCGCGGGGCGGCTTGGCCCCGCCTCCAGGCGCTGTATGTGAAATCGATATATGCAAATTCTAGGGATCAGGGGAGATTCACATCCCCTTTCCTCCGACCAATGGCAGCGTGTCTGCCCCCGGGTCACCCCTGATCCGAATATTTGCATATTAGCTGCTCCTGCAGCCTATAAGAAGGCGAGCGCAAGCGAATGAACGAGTTGTTGCTGAGAGTTGGGTTCTTGCAGTCGGCTGAGGAGAGTGTCATCCCTGTTGGGTTCTGGAGTCGCCGAGAGAGTGTCATCGGGAGAGTCGGGCGAGGGAGAGCGTGAACTGCGGGCAAGGGAGCTCGGGTCCGAGGCAGGAAGGACGGCGGTCGGCGACGAGGTCGCGGTGTGGGATCGCTCGTGTGGGACCCAAGCCAGCCAGCACTCCCTCCCCCAGGGCATCAACAATCTCCCTTTCCTCGTGCTGAGATAGTGCAAAAGGGGGCCCCGTCCCCTCACACCACACGTGGTGCCAACGAAACCCGCCAAGGAGCACGAAGTCGGGGCACCGCCGCGCAGCCCACATTTGCGGCTCGCCCGCCAACGCGTCACGAGGACGCGGTAGGACCCCCTCGGTCTCGCGGGCCTGGCGCTCCTCTAGGTCTGCGCACATTTGGCCTACGGGCCTGTCTGCCTCCTTGTCTTTGAGGTGGCTTCTTTTCCTTTGCTTTTGTGTAAATGTGTGTTGGCGCAGTCTGTAAAGTAGAACTGTATAAGTGTTGCCGTGTGTAGCATATTCGGTTTTAACTCTTGCATTGCTTTATGTGCATTTTGACTGTATGGCTGTATATACGTGCTTTCCGTGTGTCGCGTAATAAATGTGCATGTGTGAACTGTTTTCCCGTTTCGCTTCGTCTTTTCTTAATTGAATCTCCATCTGCTTCACGTAAGGGTTCGTAGTGGGCTTAATACGCCCGATAATTAATCGGAACCGTCGAGGCCGACGATACACCGCTCGGTATCACTGTAGCACGGAACGGACCACTTAAGCGGTTCGTGTCGGAGTCGGCCTGTGGCGTGGTGCGATCGCCCGGTCGACCATTCGCACAGGTACTTAGGTAGATCGAATTGGCGAGCAACCCTATCCTGCGCGGGTGGGCAATTGGCACGATCGTGGTGAGGTTAAACCCCACCCGTGACTAGCTCCGGCGTTGGTCCGAGAGGGTCACGACTGAATTGTCCGTCCGGTGGGCGACGTGCCGGATTGGAGTGCGTGGCCGTTCGCACGCCGGCGGGCGCGAATTCGCAACAATATATATATATATATTATAATATTATACATAACTATCATATTACACAACATGAGTGCTTAATTATTGCAGAGAATAAATTGCAGTCAAACACATTTTCCACTTTCAATTGAGCAGTAAAATAAATAAACATTTTGGAATATAGTGTACGAATTCGCGCCCGCCGGCGTGCGATCGGCCGCGTACCTCTAATCGCAACCGCGTCGCCCACCGGACGGACAATTCAGTCGTGACTTTCCGGAGCAACGCCGGAACCCTGTCACGGGTGGGTCTTCAACCCCACCACGCGCGTGCCAATTGTCTACCCGCACAAGATAGGGTCACTCGCCGAATTCGATATACCGAAGTACCTGCGCGGGAGCCGACCGGGCGGCCGTACCTCGACGAAGGTCGGCTTGGGACACGAACCGCTTAAGCGGTCCGTTCCGTTCTGCAGTGATAACCGAGGGTATTATCGCCGACCTCGCGCGATCCGATTCTATTTAACGGGTGTTTAAAACCCCACTATTTATTCCGCGATGCAAGATGGCATTTTCAATAGGGGAAAGAGGACGCAACGAATGGGATACATTCAAACCAAGCAATTTATTTAGACAACACGTAGCAGGAAAATAGGGAACAAAAGCAAAGCACGCATGCAGTTCATTTATGAAGATTGCGGACGTACGCATGCAACTATACAGCCAACACAATGCAAGGAAAGAGCTAATACCGTCTATCTATTATGTACAGTCGCTTATACAGTTTTACTTGAAGACGGCGCCACGACAACATTCATTCAAAAGCCCAAAAGAAAAGGACCCCCTCACAGACAAGGTCAGGCTGGACCACTTGGGTCTTTATGACGCGGGACCTGGAAGACCGAACGGGTCCGCGAGACCGTAGCAGGTTACCTGCACCCTCGAGGTGCCTCGGTGGTCGGCGAGCTCTCTCCGGCACTCTCCTCCTGACTGCGTGGCAGAGCTGGTCCTCCACACACAACCCTCGCGACTTTGCGCCCAGAGGGAAAGGCAGAACCTCTACATCGTCCACCCCAGAAGGCGAAACCACCAAAGCCACAGCGCTTGGACCGCACCAGCGACGGACCACACCAGCGACGGACCGAAACCCATCAAAAGACAAAGGACCAAGACCAAGTTCCAGCTCGAAAACCACCAAAGAAAGACAGACAAAGGCCACCCCGAAGACCAAGACACGAAGCTCGCGTGCTGTCCGCCTTATATCCCCTGGGGCTCAGCGCTTCGCCCTCCCCGTTTTGGCTCCGCCTCCTTCGAGCTTTTCGAGAAGCTTCTCGAAAAGGGGTTCCTCAGCTCCTAGGCCTCATTCCTCGTATCCACCAATCGCGAGCGAGCTGCCTCGCCCTTCCACTCACACCAAACGCGGAGAAAAAAGGCGGGAAAACCCGCGCACCATTGGAGATTTTTTCTCGGTCTTTTTACTCGCGTTCCTCCAGACGTTTTCGACGCGGAAAGGGTTGTAGCGTGGTTTGTGAAGGATGGTGTTTGATAGCTGGCGTAGCGGCGAAGATGGTTATATGGTGGCGTACTTGTTTTGGCGATTGTAGCGTGGTTGGCGGTGGTTGTTGTTGGCGTTGTGGTTGTTTGGGGGGCGAAGTTGGTTGCTGTAATGGTGGTCGTGATATTGTCGGCCCAAAATAACGATAGCAACAGAAAAACCTACCTCAAAGGGTCACAGCCCCGTGAACACGAAGAATTCCCTCTAAACAATGGTGGGGAAACCGATCTGAACACTCACTTACCGGGATAACTGATCTAAGGAACCTTTATGGTGTTCTGCGAATTTCCACAGCCGTAACAATAGCCACAAGACATGTGTGGCTTACCACTTTACATCTCTCAAAGATGGACTGAATATAAACAATATTTTTCAGTTTTATAAAAACATTTGCTCAGTCATCTACACAGGAAAGGGTACCCCTTGCAAAGCCACCAAGATCTATATGGTGGTTGAATAATCCAAATGTATAAAAGCACTGTGTATTCATTTCTCTGTCAAGCAGGAAGTGACCTCACATTTGTCACTGAAAGGGAGCATGTGCAATATTGCTGTTTGCACCATTCACCATTTTGTTTCCACTCAGGAAAGGTGAATTTATGCCGTCCAAAATTTTATAACATGTATCAGAATATGGATTGATCACATGACCATTTCGGTTGTTTCACAACTGTAGCACTATCTGAAGTGAGACGTTAGTCATTTTTATTTGCAGTAAAAATATACAAGAGTGAATAATTTTACTCAGTCAATTATTACTTTCCTTTTTTATTTTTAACAATAATCAATACCATTTCTTTGTATACACATGGATGAGAGCGCAGCAGAGACAACCAGAGAGTTGGTGTCAAAGCCACCCAATGCTCGCCTGTTTATACATTTATCGTTTTAAAAAGACTCGTCTAATAATATTTTTTTACAAAGCATTGCAGTGAAGTCTGATCCAAATAATTTTAAAGCAATATATGTATTTGTATATTGTAATCAGTAAAAAATAGTGTGGTAGATAAAAACATTAGAAAGGAAATAACTTGCACCAAAAACTTTAACATTTTCACGCTCACGCTCATGCTCACGCCGGGGGTATCGCTATAGCTCTCTGTTCTTTGAACAGGCGAGCTAAAAAGGAGATTATTGTGCGAGTGGAAGCGGAGGCAAAGACAGAGGCAGAATGAGGAGCAGGTGGCAGCAAGGTGACAATCACAAGCAAAATACAGAACAGTGCGGTTCGAGAATGAAAGCCAGCAAGATGCTGAGAGAAGGAGGGCAAATGTGAGGCAAAGCTTGGCTGCAAGACTGGCGAACGAGATGCAGGAGGAAGCAGACAAAAGGAGAACAGATGCAAGACGTATAACCGCTGAAAGGATGGCAAAAGAAGTACAAGAACAGTGTTTAAATGAGGAGACAGAGGAATGCAGAAGCAATGGCATGAGTGAGGCTATAGAGGAGCAGTGCAACCAGCTGACAACTCGACTTTTCTTTATGAAACAAAAGTAATTCCACAAGCCTGTGAGTTGTATTCTTAACAACTGTGCTGTGATGGTGGGGGGGGGGGTGCCCTTGGCACCATCATTTTTGATGATATCACAGGCTTTACACTGGTGATAAATATTTTGTCTTGTTTTGCAGATCAAAAGAAGAAATGTGCCTTTCCTCAATTTCATAATACTAGTGCGTGCCCGTACGTGCAAAAAAAACAAAAAAAATACTTTCAAACAACCACACAGGCCGTTCCTTCGCTCTCGTAAACGACGACTGGATTGAGGCATTGTGTTTATCTATAAATGCGCATAAGAAATCGAGAAATTATTAGAATACAGTAAGTCATCACTATCCGGAAGTCCGTATGTTGTAACCCGTAATGGGGAACGCGCTCTAACTTGGCCATAACTTGGGAACCACTTGTCCGATTAATTTCAAACCTTGCTAAGGCAAACAAACAGAGATTGCTGGAATTATAGATAGATGATAGATACTGTGGGTGCAAAACGCCAAGCAACGTGTCCTGTCATTGGTAACTGATGATCTCTTCCCAACGACCCGCAGCAAGTGTCTTGTCATTGGTAACTAAATGGCGCCCTTTCCCCATCGGCCATGCCTGCAGGCAATGTGTCCTGTCATTGGTTTGGTAATAAATGGCCATAACTGGGAACCACTTGTCCGATTAATATCAAACCTTGAAAAGGCACATACTCAGGTCCCCAGCAATATGCCTGGCAAGTTTCAATTAGATTGGACCAGTGGTTGTTGAGAAACAGCGGTCGCAGACACACACACACACACCTGGAATTATAGATAGATGTACACATTTTCACAACGCATAGTGCACTTCACCCCCACCAAAATAATGAAGTTCAACACCACCTTGGCCATCTTTGTTCCTTTCGTTCTGCACTCTTCTCTATCCGAAGTTTCGCAGCCTCCACTTGGTACCATTCTTCAAACACAAACACAGGCTCTGCCAAAAAAACAATGCAAAAGCTCATTAAGGTTAAATGTGCTATGATGTCGAATGGCATATTTTCTTTGGACTTGTAATATCAGCTTCCACCACTTCTGGGAGTATGATTTTTTTCTTCATTTATTTGACAAGGTGATCTCCACGATGTTTGTCACACTCAACATCTCTGCTTTGTTGCATTCTCTTATGCTAATACTTAAACAAGTTTGGTGTCTGGGAGTATTAATATTTTTTTTTAACTATGTATAGCTTCCTGTGTACACCCTGAAGAACAACCACCAGTTGGGAAACAATATTGTCCGCAGCGTGCATGGAAGTCAAAAACAAACACAATAATAACTTCCCCACTTCTTGATTGATTGCAATACCCAACTCCCACCAGGCAGCGGTATACGATATCCATTTACATACATAGAGAGAATTGGTTCCTCCCCCAATCTAAATCCCCTGCCAAACCGAAGTACAACCACCAGTTTTCAATGCATTCCGTCCAGCTGTTCGTGTGGTGTGTGTGTGTGTGTGTGTGTGTTGTGTGTGTGTGTGTGTGTGTATAGTCTCTGTCTCTGTCATGCACAGCCACATCTTTAAGTTACAAACTCGGGGTACAAATACAACTTTGTCGAGGTAACACAGGCTATTTGGCCGCAGCCTCACACAAGAGTGGGGGGGGGGGGGGGGGACGTAAATTCTCCAAGTAAATGTGTGTTCCTCTTTTATCTGGGCAGCGCTGAGGTTAAAGCACTCTTTGCATAGGTAAATTTTGTTCCCCTTCCTTTCTCCCCTCACCCCCCCCCCACCCCCAAAAGAAAGAACAGAAGGACCTGTCAAAGCCTGTCATTGTATGCGAGACATTTCAGGACGAATGGGGGCAAAGGGTGGGATGTGAGGACGGGGACGGGTGGGGGTGAGGGGTTAAAGCCCTTCATGCATGGGTAAATGTCTTCCTTTCCTTCTCACCCAAATTGACAAATACTATGACTAATTGGTCCATCAGCGAAGGGTAGGCTCTGCTAGTGAGTACATAGAAATCAAACAAACAAAACAAAAAAAAAAGAGATACACAAACAGACACAGACACTTCTCAAATTATATGCTGTATAATAATATTGTTATTCTTTCCACATGTGAATGTTTGCAGATGATTTGGTGGTGATGTAAGACTGAGGAAGAACTTCAGGATGCAGTAGTTGGGGAGCAGGAAATTGTTAAGTTGGGGAACTAAGGATAAATGTGGGGAAGACAGAAGTAATGGTGAACAAGAAAGAAGGAAGAGAGGATGTGGATGTGAGGGATAAGACAGGAATGGAAATTTATGGAGCTGGTTTATATTCTGGAAGGGGCAGTTACAGTGAGGATGAGAAAGACAACGACAAGGGATGAGTAGGCCTAAATGAAGGGGTGTTTCAAAAGAGGTGATTTATGATCGAAACATTCTAGTTACAATGTGTAGTAAAATACCAATCCGATTGATAGGCAGAAAGCAGCTGCATTACTCTCTGATAATTATCTGAAGCTTATCAAAATCAAAAGCCATTCTGACAAATGGAACATCTTTCAAAATTAGCAAATCATAGTCTCACCCAATCACTCCAGAATAATTGTCAAACAAACCCATCTATTTCCATGGTCAGCCACTGAAAGAGATTCAGTTTCTTGAATTTCTAAATCTCGTCATCAGCCATGACCTCTCCTGGGCCAAGCACATAGTAAATATGGTATCCAAAGCCAGCCACAGACTGAGCATCCTCTGTTGATACAAGTCTTTCCTTTGAAAAATCAGAGCGACACAGTCAACAAGACCTTTATCTGGAGCTCAATAGAGTACTGCTCTCCACTATGGGCTGGCAGCCCAGCATCACATCTGGCACTCCTGGATTATGTGGAATATAAAGCTCAACATTATTGAAATCTCCAACAAAACACAAAGGTCTGTTTTCACAATGCAGGAAAATCAGTGGTCTCTGATTCTTCCAGAAACCACCTTCTGGTTAAACTACCAAAATCTAAGCTGACTACATATCTCAACTCCTTTGTTCCTTGCTTCTCTGGTCTGTGGAGCTGCTGCCTTCTAAAGGCTGTTCTTTCCCACTCTTCCCTCCATTGCCTTCAAGCAGGCAGTGCACTGCCACCTCATGCCATTCCCCATCCTGACCCATGATCTTTACTCCCAATAAAGCCTTCCTAACTCAACCATTTTACTTGCTGGTGTCAGAGTTTCCTCCCATTCATTTATTCCCTTGCTGGTTTTGCCCAATTGTCGTACTACCCCAATGTCAATTTTACCTTGCTCTTCCATGAGCCTTACTCTTGTCAAGCAAATAAAGTGTCGTGACTCAGAAGAGTTGAATTTTTGCAGCTGTTTGTTTTTTGATGACGAGAATGTAAGGCCACTAACTTCACTGACGGGAATACCAATCTTTGCGTAGTTGCTAAGAATAATAAAATTAAAGAAAAAAAAAAACGATTGTTGTTAATGGCAAAAATATATAATTAGGCAGTGCATAGATACAGGCCTAGCTATCCACTCAGGGAGCGAGCAGACGGGAGTGTGTTAATGGGACATTCATCACAACCTTTTTAGATGCTGAATTCTGATTAATATACAACACACGAACAGGGAGATTAAAAAAAAAATAAAAATCTCACCCTCCCCCTCCTCCGTTTCTTCCTTATTTTAATCAAACTGTCGAGGGTACGTATTAGGCACGGCCCATGTCAGGAAACAAACTCTCCTCATGCATGTATGTAGATGTCTATATGCATGTCTTGCTATGCTGCTTAATTAGTGGTATCCTCTATAAGACAATTGTTGACGGATGGATGCAGGCACGCAGAGACCGAGCTCCTTTTATACATTTAGTTAGGGAATTTTAGCAAATTGTATTGACAATCTGTGAAAAAATTGCTTACCAAAAAATTTCTTCACTAATGTATTCATCTAGGTGTCTACTAACACCTATCAATTAGTGCAAACCCAAATCCTTGTGGAAAATTCTGGGGAGCCAATCAAAGTTCGGGTGCTCAGAGGCCTGCGCGAAAAAAATCGGAAAAATTAACTTTTGCCAATATTGACTTGTGGGATGTCTAACTAGGGGTTTTTTGGGGTGGCTGAATATTTCCAACCATTAGATTGAGGAAAAATGAATCCCTGGCCGTAAAATATTGATATGATACATTTTTAGATATCTTAGACTGTGTTTTGTGGTAATTTGGCTCAATTGAATTCAGATTCAGGAAACTCTATCCAAGTTCACTTTGTACGGCAACCATGTAGTCAGGTTCTCAGACCATGAATGGTCCGGCACAGGACCGACATCACGATAGAAACCACACTCATGCGTGAGGCAAAATCCTCCGGTGGTCTAAACAGAGGCCGCTTTCGGAATGAGTCTTCTCATAAGTCTTGGGTTCAGATCTGAACCACTTCTCGTTCATTCACCAAGAGCTAGAAAGAAGCATGGTCAAATGTGGGGTACCTGTCCACACCGACGTTAAAAGAGCCCAAATGAAGAGAGATAACGATGCTGTCAACACCATAGTTGGGTGGTTGGAGGAAGTCAACCCTTTCGATGCCACACGGGACAAGAAGACTCTGGTGTCCTTCTCAACTGGTTCAGCAGCACTCCCGAAGACCAAGTCAACGCTGATCAAGCAGAAGAAGTTGCAGAGCCATACAGGCTAAGATGGATGGGAAAACTGTTGTGGATGCAATGGTAACCAAACACAAGGTCAAATCACTTGCAAGCCTCAGATCTGGACCCAAAGTCAATGGCGAGAAGCTGGTCATTGACTCACTGAAGCTATTCAACCGCCTCATTGTCATCAGTGAGCGTGAAGTCAAGACCAAAGAAGCTCTGCGCTTTGAGTTGACGCCAAAACCGATGTCCTGTTTGACAAAAATCAAAAGTTGCGAAAGCCAGACAAGGCTGCCCAAGCAAGGTCCCTGAAGGCATGTGTGGCACCTGTCGAACAACTCCCTGCACAAGCCTTGTGGTTGATGGTGGGTGGCTCCTGCACAATGTCAAGTGGGAGGCTAACCTTACTTGGAAGGATGTTGCCGAGAGCTACCTCCGGTTTGTGAAGTCCATGGGACCATCGCCTCCGGATAACGGTGGCTTTGACGGATATGGCAGCTCCACCAAGGACCATGACCACTTGAGACGAACAAAGAATGCATGCTGTGACATTCAGATTCGTCTGGATCTCAAAATCATCATTGCAAGAGAAAAGTTCCTCGATAACAAGAAAAACAAAGCCCAGCTCGTTCTGCTCCTTGCTGAGACATTTAGTAGGAATGGAATCAGTGTTACAGCAATGCTCCGATGATGCCGACACCTCCATCGTCCGCAGCTCTAGATGAGGCAAGAGAGTACCCTGTCGAGGTGAGGGCTTAGGACACAGACGTCCTGGTTATGCTGATTCATCATGTTGCAGACCATCCGATCTTCCTCACGACAGCCAAAGAAACATCTTACGATGTCGGAAAGATCCGGGAGGCCCTCGCAGTGATATACCGGAGGTATCTCATCTTCTTGCACAGCTTCTCTGGCTGCGATACAGTGTCTGCAATTTTGGGGTTTAGCAAACCAACTTTGCTAAGCAAGCTCTGCAAGACTGATGAAGCAGAGAGGGCAATGGACGTGTTTATGGACATCCGAGCTGAGAAAGGTGATATCATTAAAGCAGGCTGTGATCTTTTCATGCTCATGTTCCATGAGCATCCTCCAAAGACTTGGAAGACTTGAGATTCGACATCCTCAGCAAGCGAGTTGCTACTGGGAGCATAAAACCTGAAAACTCCCCCCGACAACAGGAGCTGCAGCACAGCACTCTCTCCGAGCTTACCTCCAGACTAGAGACTGGCTGATGCTGCAAAGTCCATCGTTGGATGCCCGGGACTATGGATGGCAACTCACTGAGCAAGGATATGCACCAGTCCCTTCTACAGACCCCATTGCACCAGACTACCTCCTGACGTTTGCCAGCTGCAACTGTGCGGGGGACTGCAGCTCACTCAGGTGCTGCTGTAAAAAGCAAGGAGTCAAGTGTATTTCTGCTTGCGGCATCTGTCATGGTAACTCTTGCCTGAACATAAACCAGCTGGATGACAAGAGGAGTGATGAAGATACTGGGGAGTTTGATGAATAAGGTTGTAAAAGCTGACGAAGCAACATTTCCATTGAGCACAGTTCTGTTAAAAATGTCAAAAAATACATTTTATATGATCAAGGAGTGTTTTTTTCTCAAAAATAATGGTTGGAATCAATTCAGCACCCCAAAAACCCCTAGTTATTACAAGTCAATATTGGCAAAAGTTGATTTTCCGATTTTTTTCGCGCAGCCCTCTGAGCACCCGAACTTGATTGGCTCCCAGAATTTTCCACAAGGATTTGGGTTTGCACTAATTGATAGGTGTTAGTGGACACCTAGATGAACGTTGGTGAAGAAATTTTTTGGTAAGCAATTTTTTCACAGATGGTCAATACAATTTGCTAAAATTCCCTAACTAATTAGATGCCACTAAGTATGCCAAGATTCAGCAAAGCTCATAACATGGGATTTTTTTTTTTTAACGTCCAAACGCTAGTGTTTATCAATGCATGCAGTTGCCAGGATGATAGTTGGGAAAAGTACCCAGAGTGTACAGCTCAAACGCTTAGCGTTCATCGATGGTTACCTGTTCTTGATACCTTCTAATGGTTAAGTGCTGTGTCGATGTGACCCTATAATTTAGCACCAGTGATGAAATTTAACCTTTGCAAGATGGATCTAGATTTATAGTTACACTTTTATCAGAAACGGGGTCATATGTGACTGGTTAGTGTGGTTTTTTTTGTACATGCGTGATTGATATTGTCATGGAAACCTTTCCTACAAAATTAAAGATGCTTGAATCAGAAATGTATATTTTTCATTCTATCCCAATAATAATTTCCAAAATAGAAAAAAGAATACAAACGTTATTGTGAATGATGTTGTGTAAAAACTAAAAATAAGTGACAAAGTTGTTGACAGGAACAAAAGTTTAGTATTGTACTTCACTGCACAAAGCATAACTTCTTGAACAGTCCAGCATGACCCCACAGGAAGAAACAATTTGAATCTCATGATCAACTTTAATGTGTAAACACTGTTAAACAATTACCTACATTAAAAAAATAGTATATTACAAAAATTGCAACTATTGTTTTGTAAACAATACATAAAAAAACATCTTGGGGTCGAAAGTGACCGCATTTTGGTCATCTGAAGGTTCAGGTACATTATTCACAACAATCTTCCACAAACATCAGGGCTACAGCTTGTGGGTTCACTGAAGAATCAATGTGTTGTGGAAAAAAAAGGTGAACCAAGCACTCCTTTGTGTCTACCTTTCCACCAGCCTGACCGAACAACACTTACCAACTGTATTGGCCGACTCTTTAGCCTCCCGTGCAGAGATCTCCCTGTAAAGGGAAATAAAATAGATGCTGGTACATTCACTCCAGGATAGAAAATGTGTAGTATGTATGAATGTATTTTTGAGTTTGAGGGTAGCGAAGTAGCAGTCAAATCCCAAATCGGGTTTCTCCCTC
>CM068962.1:71907369-71926537 GCA_035128595.1 Eptatretus atami
CTGGTAGATTGAGTTCTCGAAGAAAGCGGGCAGCCAAGCAAGGTGGGTATGCCAGTGACTGAGGTGATGGCACTGGAAATTCAGGCAGTGCAAGGAAGACAGCAAGCTTGTTAACCTCCCACAGCAGCTCCCCATGACTTGGAACTCGCTGCAGTATACGGAAACAGCTGTACCTTAAAAACTCTTCTACGGGGTATCTTAAAGGCTTTCACATCTCACCTGCACAAGGATACTAAAAACGTCAATATATATATCATGCTATCCTCATCATTACACCTTTTATCCAAGTCAACAAACTTCCTGATGTGAAAAACAAAAGCTTTCCTCTTCAAAGTAGTCGACTTGGTTGCATTTACTTAGTTTTTCTTTCGTCTTTCAAATTGGGGGACAGCTCAAAGGTGCATCAACTAAATTTGATCCATAAACACTCCCAGTCCCAAAATATGTGAAATGCTTTTGGGTTTTAAAAACAAGGCCATGAGTTGGCTTAAAAATGTATGTGGAGCTGAGGATTAAATGCATTATCAATGTTCTATGAACTATAGTTCCTTACTGTCACTTCAAATATTGATGTATCCTGCTTGGAGAACTTTATCTCATCAGGGAACTTGTCCACAATGTGCAGATAAGGCACACTGCCCTCCCAGGCAAGTCTGCAAGATAAAATATGACATGGCCACGAGAAGGAAGGCAATCAAGATGTTGGT
Source organism: Eptatretus atami (assembly GCA_035128595.1). Taxonomy (NCBI): domain Eukaryota; kingdom Metazoa; phylum Chordata; class Myxini; order Myxiniformes; family Myxinidae; genus Eptatretus; species Eptatretus atami. The sequence continues at coordinate 71,908,077 of CM068962.1, forward strand.
GGTGGACAGGAGGGGGCTAGGGTGGTGTAAAAGTGCGCTATCAGACTGAATTTACCGCAAAAGATCGAGTAAGGTAAGCGGAGAGTTGATCCACAGAAGGCTAAGGTAGCAAAGGCTCAATGTAAGGGACATGTGTGGAACATCCCACCGAGAAAGTCTGAACAACGCGCCGTCCGCAGAACCCACATGCCTCTTATTAACCGAAGAGGCATCTGAAATACAAGGAGAAAGGTGAAGACTCCATATGTCCATGAGATTGTGCTTTCTTGTCTATCCAGCCAATCTGCCGTGCAGTAAACTGGAATTCACGTGCATTTTGGTGACACGTCAAACATCTGCACCGATGGATGTTATGAACAGTAATAGTCCTTGGAAGGCACTTAAAAGTATGGTGTTCCAGTTTTAGCACTTCTCAATGTTTTAAAACAGCACATTTTGCAATTTGCAAAACGTGCAATAACTTGCCACGATTTAGCAAGGAAATGCGCGAGTACAGTACTTTGATAAAGGGTTTCTTTCGGTCCTTATTTTCTTTATCAATTAAACTTTTGCTGCACACTCACCTCAAAGCCATCTAATCTGGATTTGAATCCCGGCCCAGCTTTAAACTGTTTGAATCCCAGTTTCACAGGCAGGGTGATTCATCAACATGTACCGACCCTCGCATGGATGTTAAACGGGTGTCCCCTCTGCTGGCATTAGTGGGTGGATGTTAAAGATCCCCCAGTATCCATCGCAACAAGTAGACGAGCTATTACCAGCACCCTGTACAAATTCCAAATTCCTGCCAGAACCTTAGTTGAACGTCAGGCCTAGCCAGCGGTTCATGAAGGACTTGGGTCAAGCTTCCCCCGGCCAACCCCACAAGAATGTGGAAATAATTGTAGCTGTTAGAAGAGAAGAAGAACTACACTTAGTTTGAAGAACATGCAAGAGTTTATTTGCAGTGTTATGCATTCTGTAATCATCTTGCCATTATGAATAACAGCTATGATAAAAACCAATTTAAAAAGTTTCCATGCTGCAGCATAGTTTCCTTCACACAAAAATAACCGTGCACACAAAGTTTCATTTTAAAATGTTTAACAATGTGCCCATAATTGCATTTTTTGGTATTTGACCTTTTGACCACAACTGTTTTTTTTTTGTTTTTTTTTCTCCACAATTTGGTGAATTTCAACACAACCGTTTAGACAGAGATAGTGTGACGGACGAGCAGACAGCACTCGGTAGGGTGCATATCTCCGCCAGGCTGAACAGTTTACGTTTTGGATCTCACCGATTAGGCCAATTTGGATTCGGCCCTTAATCAAAATCTAATTAGCTTGTTCGTGTCACCAAACAACTTATCCACCTAGTTTTGTCATAACTCAGAAAACTTTTTGAAAGATTATGCTTATATTGTTTTGGGCCCAATCTCTCATTGATGAAGAATCACTTTAAAAAAAATTTAAGTTCTCGCATCTGGATCCCAATTCGGATATTCACCAAAATCGAATCAATGTGTCCTTATCCCACTCCCAATCTGTCCACCAATTTTGTCAGAATCCATCCATAACTGTTTGAGATATCCTGCTTGCAGAAAAACAAACAGACAGACAAGCCGGTAGGTGGCCATGGGTCGCCGAGCATCCGATGACCTTTGACCCCTGATCTGAGTTAATCTAGTACTAAGTACTTACGAAATTGCAATAGAATCGGTTAACCCGTGTATGAGCAAGGGGGCTTTGAATGGTCATTTTGCCTGAACAATGCACTCATTGACCTTTGACCCCTGACTTAGCCGAGATAGGTCAATATCTCCTGAAGCAAAGTTGTAGTACCCATTGAATACTCTGTACCTATGAACTTTCATTCGTATCGGTTAACCCGTGTAGGAGCAAGGGTGCCTTGAATGGTAATTTCGCCCGAAAAATGCACTTATTGAACTTTGACCCCTGATCTACTCGATAGGTCATTATGCAAATGAGCAAAGTTGTAGTACTCATTACGGTCTATAAGCATGTAAAGATTCATTCGATTCGGTTCAACCGTCTTGGAGCTAGTGTACTTTGAATTTTCAGCGGGAATGCTCAATGGCCATCGGACACCCAAGTTGAGAGGGTTACCATTTGGAAACTAAGATATAGAAAAAAATGGATGTCATATAGCGGATAGAGAATCACCTTAAGATTATGCATACCAAATTCGAGTTCCATCTACTGATAACTATCAATTTGAATGAAAAGTACCGAAAATGCGTTTGATATCGGAAATCCCCAAAGTTCGAGGGGGTGCTGTGGGTGAACAAAGATATTGTTACGGCTGTGGAAATTCGCAATACACCATAAAGGGTCCTTAGATCAGTTATGACGATAAGTAATTGTGTAGTTAGATTTCCCCACCGTTGTTTAGAGGGAATTTCCGTGTTCACCGGGCTGCGACTCTTTGAGATAGCCGTTTTTCTGTTCCGTCGTTATTTTGGATCAAACCAACAACACCACCTTCACCACATCCACCACCACCATCTTCACCACTTCCCGCACTCCGAACGCCGTCCTCCACGGACCACGCGGCGACGATCTGCGCGGCACGAGCCATTACAGGAAGGACGCAGGATTGCTGCAAGAAAGGCTCTTGCGGGGCCTGAACGGACTTCTCCCGTCTGAATTTTCCCCGCGCTTGGTGTGAAGGGAAGGGGTGGGCGGCTCACTCCCGAATGGTGGATGCGCGGCTGAGGCGGTCAGAGTGAGGGCACGCCCCTTTCGATAGGCTTCTCGAAACGCCTCGAAGGGAGGTGGAGCCGAGAACGGGGCGGAGCGACGCGGCGGAGCCCCGCGCTGCGAAGGGCGGAGCCCAGCTCCATAAAGGACGGACACGGGCGGGGCGCGCCCTCTTCCTCTTCGCTCGTCTGCTCTTGGAGTCTTTGTCGCCTGGGTCTTCGTTGCTGAGTCTTTGTCGTCCGAGAGTTGCTGAGTCTTTTGTCGTCTTGCCCTCGTCTTCTGTCGTCTTGGTCCTGCGCTCGTGGCTTGGCGAGCGGCCTGTCCAGGGAGGCACGGACGGGAGACGCGTAGCGCCGGTTGTGTGGTGGACCTGCGCGTCTGAACGAGGAGTGCCGGAGAGGGTTCGCGGCCGCGAGAGAGGTCGGGCCAGGCGCGACCACGCTAACGGTCGTGGGAGGAGGACTCGACGGCCACCAAGGGAAGTCCCTACTTTCTTTTCGGGTTTTTGTATGGATGCTGTGGCGCCGTGTCCTGTAAGTAGAACTGTGTAAGTGACTGTGCTTGTAAATAATAATTATAGTCGGTGGTATTGCTTTCTGTCTGCTTGTCCCTGTATATTGCTTTTGAATACGTGTGCTTTATAATAAATGTCCTTGTGTGCAACGTATCCCGTTCGTCGCGTCCTCCTTTCACCACATTGAAAGTGCCATCTTGCATCGTGGAATGAGTAGTGGGTTTGAACACCCGAGTAAAGAAGAATCTGAACCGTCGAGGTCGGCGATAACACCGCTCGGTTATCCCTGTAGCACGGAACGAACCGCTTAAGCGGTTCGTGTCCTAAGCCGACCTGCGGCGTGGTACAACTCCTCGGTACGCTACCGCGTGGGTACTTAGGTATATCGACATTCGCGCGATTCACCCTATTTCGCGCGGGTAGGATGCGGACTGGGTTGTGGTGAGGTTAAACCCCCACCCGTGACTGGTCCTGGCGGTAGTTCCAGGAGGGTCACGACTGAATTGTCTGTCCGGTGGGCGACGCGGTTGCTATTAGAGTTACGTGGCCGATCGCACGCCAGGCGGGCCAGAATTCGTAACACTGGTGTCGGGAGTGGGATTCAAATGCATCCCGCCTCCAACTAAAGTCACGGGAATCGGACCAGGGGTGAGTGGAGCGACCCTCGATTCCCACCAAATTCGAGCGCATTAAGATTAATTCCACGAAAAAATAAGTGGCTTTTCAAGGCGAATGGGTGACGGGTGGATTAGATAGTGTGTAGTAATGTAGAATCCATGGCCCGGGACGGTACTTGTAATTTTAATCAATGGGGGAGCTCAACCCATATACTGAGCACGGACTTTGCCGGCAAACGGAGTCGCATAATGGCGGTACGATCGCACTCAGCGCAGCACGGAGCGAGCGGCTATTTTTGGCGCAATGAAGGGCACGACACGAGGCGAGCGCTCTCAATGACCATTTCAAACCACGTGGCATGGCAGGCGAGGCAGGCGACATTGGCGGGCTTCGGAAACAATGGGAGAAACAATGGAAGGCCGAGCTCGAAGAGCAAAAATGGAGACACGATTTGGCAATAAAAAGAGTAGAGGAACATCTGGAGCGAGAGGTAGGAAGAGGCAAACGGAACAGAAAAAGCCTAGAAGAGAAGGTAAAGAGAACAAGAGAACAGGAGAGATAGAACAATTGAAAGAAGAAGCAAGGTTGAAGTATGATGAGATGAGCAGGAAAGGATGAGATGTGCAAGAAAAGGAATGAAGAGAGTGAGGAAAAATGGAAAAAAGTTCTGATTACTGGAACACGAAACCAAAGAAGAAAAAATTACACAACGAGCTGAGGATGTTAAGAGAGGAAAGAAAGAGAACGGAGAATGAAATGTTAAGGAACCACACTGTGCAAATTAAACAGTTAGAAGCCAAAGCAAGGTCGGAGTGTGCGGAGATGAGAAAGGAATTAGAAGAGAAAGCTTCTGAGTTCCAGAAATACCAAAACAAAGAGATGGAATTACAAAACGAGTTGAGGATGGTGAGAGAAAAAGAACGACAGCAGAGAATGAAACGTTAAGGAACCACACTGTACAGATCGAACAGCTGGAAGCGAAGGCCAGACTAAAGAATGAGATGCAAGAAAGAGTAATGAAGAAGAACGAATGAGGCAGGAGAAGGAAATTGGCCAATTGAAGGAAATAACGAGATTGCAGAATGATTAACAGAAAGACAGTGGAATAAAAAACACAAAGAAGAACGAATGAGACAGAGAGAAGGAAATCGGCCAATTGAAGGAAATAACGAGATTACAGAATGAGGAACAAGAAGACAGTGCAATAGAAAACAAAGAGTATGAATGTGAAACTGAACGACAAAAGGGAAAAAATAGGTTGGAGTACGAGGAGAAAGTGAAGGAGCAAGGAATGAAGCAGGAAGGAAATCAGTCAATTGAAGGAGACAACGAGATTGAGAAGGGAAGAACGAGAGGAACAGTGGAGAGAAAACAAAAAGAACATGAATTTGAAGTTAACCAATTCGAGGAGAAAAGCAGAATTGGCGTCCACGGAGATTGAAAAACTCCGGAGGGAGAACGAAGAACTCAGAAAGTTCCGGGAGGAGGAACGCTCAAAAGGAGCCAGGAAATGGAACAGCGCAATAAGTGGGACGTGTGATATCACCACGAGGAGCAATGTCGGTGGTGCAGGACTTGATCGACACCACTCGTCGGATGAAGAACAGTTAGGACCTACCCTAATAAAGGAGACACAAACAAGAATGGAAAAGAGGGAAGCAACAGAGACAAAGAAGGAAGTAGAAGTATTGCCAGAGACACGGGAGATAGACCGAGTCGAGAATGAATTAAATAAAACGAAGGAGGAAACAGAGACGAGGATCCAGGAAGAAACTAATAGACACGAAGAGACAATAGAAATAAAATGTATAGAGAGCGGGAGATAGAAAAAATAGAGGAGAGACTGCACGATAAAGACGGGGTGAAAGACGAGCACACACACATGGAGTTAGCGAGGTTAATGGGGGCGAGCTGGCGGACTGTGTCGTGACCCGTACAAGCAGCTGGATAGCCTCCTTCAGGAACGGAGGGAGACGCTATTCTCCCTTGAAGCTGGTCACGACCAGGTGGGTCCGGTCGTGCTTCGCGGAGTTGAGAGGCGAGTGCTGCGAACGGTGCACACGAAGCTTGGGGGGTATGGAGGCCCCGGGAGCCATAGAGTGACCGATTCCCAGTGGATTGTCCCGGTGTGTGTGGTGAAAGGTGTGAGCGCGCCCCGTGTGTGAGTGGTGTGGTCACGAGTGTGCCGGAGTGCGTGCTTCCCAGCGCGCCGTGTGTGAAAGAAGCACGGTGTGTGAGAGGGACAGCATGTGTGAGGTCGCTGTGTGTAAGGGAGATGACGGTGGGCATGCGCGAACATGCAGCCGCGTCTCCCGATGTGAGTGTAATGGCGGGTGTGCGAGTCTCGTAACACGCAGGTGTGCGTGGGTCGAATGGCGACGACGACGGCGACAGAGGGACAAGGGCGCAGTAGCGGCCGTAGCTGTAATGGGACCGCGCCGGGTTTACCCAGCGGCGAGCGTGAGTTCATGCCGTGCTACGCACGAGGCCGCCACGTGCGCGCTTGCGGGAGTGAAACCTGGTCCGTAAACGCCAGCGGTGGATGTTGCCGATCCCACGACGGACAAAAGTAGGCTGGATAATGGATTCGGACTGGATGGGTTCTCCACGCGGGCATGTGTGTGAAGCTCCGATGAGTAGAACACATGTGTTCGTGTGGGGAACCCTCGAAACGCGAGGCTTGTGTTTTTTTAATGCGCAGAGTGACGTCATGGCTGCACGTAGTGGAATCCGGCAGGAGGGGTATCCCTGCCGGATGGTACCGTCCGAGAAGGGACGAGGTGCGAGAAACGCGAACAGCTGCCATGACGTCACGGGAGTAAAAGAGCGCAGGTTGCGGTTTCCGCGCTGGTGCTGCGCAATTTAAAAAAAAAAAAGCAAGCCTCGCTTCGGTGAACAGGATTCCCGGGCAAGAGGTAGAGAACCCCCTGCCTGGCACAGGATGACACTAGTTAGTGATAGTAGACCGACTTCATGGGGCAGGGTAAGTCCTCATGAGTCCGTGGAATGGATTAGGTAGAGTTTTGTAGTTGAGATTTAGAAGGAGATGGGAAATAATATTTGGAGACCGACAGACTGTGAGTGTGTAGAGGGACGTAGCTTAGCTACGTAGTGTTAAAGGATGTGCTGTATGTAAGGACGACGAGGGAGCACGAGGTAGATAGGGGATGTAGTGAGAGAATGGAAGAGTCAGCGATGTGTGAGTTGAGAAGTGTGGAAAGGAAAGTACATGTTGAGTGGTGAGGCAGGGCGAAGTTACGGTGATTGATTATGTTGATGAGTCAAGCGGCCTGAGGTATGGAGCAATGTGGAATGCATGCGATGAGTGATTGGGGAGGAGATGATTCCCCCAAGGACCCGGGGTCAGTGTAATGAGTAGTGGGTAAGTTAAATTGACAAAATGGAAGTCGTTTTGTTGTTGTGTGGGAAGTAGGCTCGAAACCCGTTTGGAGGGTGCAGGAGCCCTGTTGACGGGCTGGAGCGTGGCTGCGAAAGGTGAGTATCGCTGAGTGGGTACCCCGGGCACCGGGCTAGTCGGCCGGGTAGGCCAAGGGCCCATGGGGGGCCGGGATAGTGTAGTGGGCACGGTGCGCCCGCATGATGCGGGGGCCCGGGGCGCCATTGGCCGCGTGGGCAGTGTCGTGGGCACGGGTGACCCTCGGAAAGGGCCCGTGGCGCCAGCCTGCCACGTGAGCGTTTCAGGGAGTTGCCAGGGAGGGCACTCCCCTGGGTTTAGGGAGCTGGTAGGCTCGGAGGCAGTGTAGTGCCCGGGGGTGCCATTGTTGGGGAATCGGCAGAGGGTAGTTCCTGCCAAGGAGCCACGCGTCCCAGCCACGAAACCGTGTGAGGGCACGGGAGGAAAATTGGAGGCGAGGCCCGAAATTGTAAGGACACCAACACAGGCGACGGGAATCTTGGTTTTTAGAACCGATAGTTTAAGCGTGAGGCGCTTGTTGAAAGCCCCGGGGTAGTTTAAGTAATAAATGGTTAGGGTAGATAGGAAGTGTACCCCTCCGCACCACTTATCCCTTCGCTCTCGTTGTGGGCTGCTGGACCCACTTTGGGTTAAAGATCGCTAAAATCTGAGGAGGCCATTCTGAGGCTTGAATTGGGCCTCGACACAGGACACTAGCTCTCCCTTATTCCCTCCGGAAGGGAATGTAGGGGTTGGGAGTAGGCTAGGAGACGATAGGTTAGCCGAACAGAGACATAAAGGGGTTAGGAGATGAAATTATAGTGGGAAGTGAAAATAAAAAATAAAAACCAAAAATAAGTTGGGGCTAAATTGGGTTTTGACAAATTAAGGAGTGGTATGGACAGAGACAGGCAAAGGCGATGGTTTGGAGGGAGACGGTTAGGTAGGTCCGAGCCTGCCTTCTGAGTGGCCAGCACCACCGCACTCCCTCCACCAACCTCACTGAAAGGCAAAGGCTGGCCAACTTCATCGGCTGCGTGTGTTGCTGCAAGGCCTGTGCCGGCCGGATCGTCTTGCTGGTGTTTGCTGCAAGGCCTGTGCCGGTCGGATCGTCTGTCGGCTGTGTTTGCTACAAGGCCTGTGCCGGCCATTTCATCTGCCGGCTGTGTTTGCTACAGCGCTTGTCATGCCATTGCCTTGCCTGCCTGCCTTTGCCTTGGCCCATGCCTGCTGCCCTCGTCCATTTTTGCCCCGATCTGTTTTGCATTCCCCCCCCCCCCCTGTTCATTACCATGTGCGCAGGATCATTGCGCAAGCTGCAAGGTCTGCCCTGTAGGCAGCTGCAACACGGGACTGCCTGGCAGCCCGTGCAACGTTTGCCAGTTCACTGCGTTCATTTCAAAAGGGGAAGGTCTTGGACTGCGTGTGAGCAGCCGGCCACGTTCCTGTCACCTGCATTGCATGAGCCAGAGACTGCGTGCGAGCAGCCTGGCTCCCTGCTAACTTTTTCTCTTTGCAGAATCCATCGAACCTGGGCCATGGTTAGTGTAAATTTTGCAAGGTTAAGATGTACTTGTAAATGTGTTTGCGCCCCCGGCATGTGAGTCTTAGCGCCGGCAATTTATTTAAGTCGTCCGTATGAGTGGGTTTGTTTAGTTAGTTACTCAGCCCGTAGGTTTATTTATTTTGGGGACACGAATACCATGAATGTTGCACTCAGGGATGCGAAGGTAAAACGTACTAGGGAGAACTTACACATGATGGCACACGAAAATTCGGCGACTCGGACGAGTCTGTAAAAAGAGGGGGAGTGTTACGGCTGTGGAAATTCGCAATACACCATAAAGGGTCATTAGATCAGTTATGACGATAAGTAATTGTGTAGTTAGATTTCCCCACCGTTCTTTAGAGGGAATTTCCGTGTTCACCGGCTGCAACTCTTTGAGATAGCCGTTTTTTCTGTTCTGTCGTTATTTTGGATCAAACCAACAACACCACCTTCACCACATCCACCACCACCATCTTCGCCACTTCCCGCACTCCGAACGCCGTCCTCCACGGACACGCGGCGACGATCTCCGCGGCACGAGCCATTACAGGAAGGACGCAGGATTGCTGCAACGAAAGGCTCTTGCGGGGCCTGAACGGACTTCTCCCGCCTGAATTTTCCCCACGCTTGGTGTGAAGGGAAGGGGTGGGCGGCTCGCTCCGATGGTGGTGCGCGGCGTGAGGCGGTCGGAGTGAGGGCACGCCCCCTTTCGAGAGGCTTCTCGAAACGCCTCGAAGGGAGGTGGAGCCGAGAACGGGCGGAGCGACGGGCGAGCCCCGCACTGCGAATGGCGGAGCCTGGCTCCATAAAGGACGGACACGGCGGGGCGCGCCTCTTCCTCTTCGCTCGTCTGCTCTTGGAGTCTTTGTCGCCTGGGTCTTCGTTGCTGAGTCTTTGTCGTCGCAGGAGTTGCTGAGTCTTTTGTCGTCTTGGCCCTCGTCTTCGTCTTTGTCTTCCTGTCGTCTTGGTCCTGCGCTCGCGGCTTGGCGAGCAGCCCGTCCAGGGAGGCACGGACGGGAGACGCGGCAGCGCCGGTTGTGTGGTGGACCTGAGTGTCCGAACGAGGAGTGCCGGAGAGGGTTCGCCGGCCACGAGAGAGGTCGGGGCCAGGCGCGACCACGCTAACGGTCGTGGGAGGAGGACTCGACGGCCACCAAGGGAAGTCCCTACTTTCTTTTCGGGTTTTGTATGGATTGCTGTGGCGCCGTGTCCTGTAAGTAGAACTGTGTAAGTGACTGTGCTTGTAAATAATAACTATAGTCGGTGGTATTGCTTTCTGTTTGTTTGTCCCCTGTATATTGCTTTTGAATACGTGTGCTTTATAATAAATGTCCTTGTGTGCAACGTATCCCGTTCGTCGTGTCCTCCTTTCACCACATTAAAAGTGCCATCTTGCATCGTGGAATGAGTAGTGGGTTTTGAACACCCGAGTAAAGAAGAATCTCAACCGTCGAGGTCGGCGATAACACCGCTCGGTTATTCCTGTAGCACGGAACGAACCGCTTAAGCGGTTCGTGTCCTAAGCCGACCTGCGGCGTGGTACAACTCCTCGGTACGCTATCCCGCGGGTACTTCGGTATATCGACATTCGGAGATTCACCCTATTTCGCGCGGGTAGAATGCGGACTGGTGTGTGGTGAGGTTAAACCCCACCCGTGACTGGCTCCTGGCGGTAGTTTCAAGGAGGGTCACGACTGAATTGTTCTGTCTGGTGGGCGACGCGGTTGCTATTAGTGTTACGCGCGCCGATCGCACGCCAGCGGGCCAGAATTCGTAACAATATAAATCGAAAATCCGGCTCGATCGTTGTGCACAATGCATTCCAGATGATGGGTGAATTTTCATGACCATCTGACCATAACCCTAGGAGGAGTAGCATTTGGCGCGAAGGCACCTCCAGCTCTCGCCATTATCGATTTTTGCCCTTTGACCCCTGACCTAAGCAATATCGGTCAATATCTCCTGAGGCAAAGTTGTAGTACTCATGCGTGCTATGAACCTGCAAAGTTTCATTCGGATCGATGCACTCACCTGGTCGCTAGGGGCCTTCAATTTTCGCCAATTTTCGGGCATACCCCATTTGTAGGGGCGCTCGCGGTAACTATTCCATATATCACAAAAACCGCAATATATTTGGTAGAGCATCACCTGTAGAGATGCATGCCAAATTTCATAAGCCTACGTGGTTAATGGCTTTCGGAATTGATATCGCGTGAACGGTACCCAATTTTGAAGGTTTTTCGGCTGTTGCTAGGGAACCAAAGCGTCCCGAGCAACCATCACAATTTCCAAAGCACTAGGTCATAGATGTATCTACCACCCGAATTTGGTCAAAATAGGCCCACGTTTACTACCAATTATGCTGATGACAAGCATCCAAACAAACATCCAAACAAAGAGACAGAATTACTGACAATAAGGGTCACCTATTTCGGCGACCCAACAGACAGGGGTGAAAACATAACCTCCACCCACCTTCGGTGCAGAGTAATAATAAAACACGGATGCATTTATTTCCCACATTGTTTAATTAATATAAATATTATATCTATCAAAAAGGAAAAGTATCCATCCCTAGTGACAGGAAAGGCTTAAGTTGATCTATCAATTTTAATTATTTCATGGATTTTAAAAAGGTTAACTGTGCTGCACTCTTGGTTTCACGCAGAGCCAAAGCTCTGAGCTACTTATACCACCCACCGCAAGTTGTGGTGCAACATCAGGCAACAGAGGTTCAAATTATCAAAAAAGAGGGCAAAATATAACTATTTGAAATTATGTGTTGCTTCACGAAGATTTGTATGAAATAAGTCGACTTCAATCCAGATGTTCATGTTGATTTTAAAGATTACTGGAAGGGATGATAAAATGACTGACTATATTGCATCAAGAAAAGTCAAATGAAACTGCAAAATAACCATCAGCAGCTTTTCAAACGCAGCGCAGGAAGCGGCCGCCGTAAACGTGAGACAGACGGATACACTGAGAGACACCATGGTTCACAATATATAATACTTGACTTCCCTTTCGAAGGAACTTCAACACAGAAATACCATTCGGCCCATTTCATATAACTCATTATTTAACCAGGGCTTGAAATGCCAAACTTGACTCTTAATGGATTACGTCTGAGTCCACCGCTAATTAAATATAAGCTTATTTTGGAGTTCTTTGAAGCTTATTATGAAACATTATTTTTCGGTCACAATGCTAAATGGAGGTTTTTCTTAATGACTGCCTTACACTGCATCCTTTGTTCAAAGACTCAGTACGAGCTACTGTTATTAACAATGCTAACATGGTTTGTGATAATCCTCATACTTTGTCACAGAGCATCTGTGCTGCCGAAGTAGCTTCATGAGCAAGGGTTATACTTGGTGGTTTGCCATTGCCTTCCCAGTAGTAGTTCAGGCAAGAACTTATAAATTGTTCATGGTGCAAGCGATAGCTCGCCTACTTTTCGTATGAGCTCGTCAATGGACAGACACCATAGTTCGCATTATATAATGGACATAAGATTAATTAATGTGTGACCACAAATTTCAATTCTTTTTTTCCATACGAAATAACCAGTGTACAACAGGTGAGTATTGAATGCAAGCTTATCTAAACTGACTGATGAAGCCACCTGTTTCAGAGTTCTTGCTAACCACGGAGACGTCGGTCCAACCACTGAGCCAACTGAGGGAGGAGGTGACAGAATGGGCACCAGAGCCTGCACAACCTACTTCACTTGCTCCATCATCCTGCACACATCATTCACCCACTCAAACACTTTACAAATCCTTTGCATAAATGGCAACAAATCCTTCAGAAATTAGGGTGATTGAGAGGGGTTAAAGGTTAACGTGATTACAGAGACGCAAGATGCGGTGCTCATGGCTTGAAGAGTAAATGCTTGTTTGGTCTTCTGGAGGTACTTCCTCCACAAGTGCACAGCACATCATTCTAGAAGAGCAAGTTAAAAAGAAAACAAGAGAAGGAGAAAAAAAAAGATAAGAAGAATGTTACAGAACTCCACATTTTCTGGCATTAACCGATATCCATAATATCTACCACTAACAAGGGAATGTTAGGGTGGTGGGCTGGGATCCTAGGTCCTGAGTCAGATCCTGCTTGTCCGTTGAATTAATACCATTTGGGTTGACTCAGCCTGTATCCTTCCGAGGTCGGCAAAATGAGTACCAGCTTGCGCGATGATTGAGCCATTCGAATATCCTGTGTCAGAGTGGACAACCCATCCAAGATTGTGCCCAATAGCCCAGGAGACTGCTTTGTTTGAGGCCACTCTGTACACACCTTAGATCGTTATTCGACCACAAGCCATGAATGAGAAACGTCTTATCAAACCTGAGATATGTAAACGTCACTTTTCGTTGGTGACTACCTAACTTAATATATAATTTCGATGTTATTTATTAAGAACCCATGTACTGTTGAACGTGCTGTTATCAATAACGTATGTTGGTCGTACTGCAAATCCTACACATATAGTGAACTGGCTACTGCCAGAATCGTTTCGTTGTGTATTATCTGCAAGTATTATATCATTTATCTGCGTAGTTTATATCTACGTCATCCAAAATCACAGTCTGATCGTTTAGTGCGCTGTGAACAGACTTAATACATAAATACTGAAGCTGATCTCTAAACTAATATTCACGGTAATGAGGACCATGTAGTGAGGTCTACTACCCGGCAAACAATTACAGAATAGGTCTTATAATTATATATAAGTAAATAGAAAACTGTTATGCAATACGCGCGCTAAACTTCTGTGGATCGGCCGAGCGAGAGAACGTCGCTGAGTAGTGCCTGTAAACCCTGCGACTGAGACGCCGATTAACATATAACCCCACCTGAGAATTGTGATCAAAGTATCAACGTTTCGCAGTACACACTTCGACGATGCTTGCCAGCGGTACTGGGATATGCCCGGCCTATGAAAGAAATACTCGGTTTATTCAAAACGCTGATCACACGTCAAAATAACGGTATAGGTTTAAAGTATGTAGTATGATATCGTTAAGAGTAGGCTGGAAAACAATGAAGTACGCTGTCAATTACGTGGTACGTGTAATACGTCGTTGAAATTTCAAGCATGCTGAAAATTTTACGACGTACTCGGCTTATGGCTAACACGTTCCGCATGCGTTGTCATATGTTCCTGGCACGCTCCGCGATCGTTTACACACGACGGACACACGGTTACTTGTAGGTTACTCATAAGTCGAAACACGTCAAGTAATATTTAACATACCCGCAACCTAATTTTCAACCAATGGGTAACGTGCTTGAAACCATTGAGTAACGTGCATTGAACCTATTTGTAAAATCTTGCCATTAGAGACAATGTGGGCGAGGTGACTTTATGACGCCTATGAGACCATAAGATGTATGTCTATACTGGCGCGTATGGACTCTAAAATGTCGTGAGGCGATAGAACTTACGACAATAATTATAGGTTTAATCGATCCTTATAGGTCTTAAATGAGACAGTATGGCGATTATCTAGAGCATCGTGTGTTCGAGAGAGTTTCCTGGGTAAGAGTCACAACAACTGCTGATGAACCTATGCCTGTGTGTACGACGTGTATCTACAAAACGCACGGAATGTCTGTGTACTGAATAAGACGAATTAAGTAAATTCAGACTATTCGGTACAGTGAATCGCTTCCGGCAGACGACACACACTCTTACTGAACGATGTTATCCCTAACAATAACATCTACGTTATAAATGAGCGCTATGTCAGCATTACAGGCAAATGTGGGGTATATACAAGGCTATGCTATCAAACAAGCAGGAGAACAATTCACTTTGTTCCAGAGAACTCAGTTTGTCAGTAGATATAGTCTACAATGGCCAGGTAATGCATAGTAAACGATTAAAGATCAGTAGTATAGATAATAAAATATTAGCAGTATATCTTACAGTGCTGTACGACAGTAAGTAGTAATCAAGTATGTAAGTAAGATATGTGGTCTAATGACGAGAGTGTAGTAGAATAGATCCAAGTAGTGGATGTGTATTAGAGTCTATATGATCTGATGAATACTACTGAGGGACTAACTCACGCTACTATCTAACTGACAATATAGAACTATAAATACTACATAACTAAGATAGTCATAGAGATACGATATTGCTTAATACAGAACTCAGATAACAGTAACACAAGCTGAAGTGGACAGTACTGAGTAGATAATGGTCGGAATTTTATGGATCATAATTATAAGTGGCGCTAGGGTCTAGTACCAGATCAAGAGAATAGGTCATTATGTCTAGTAAGTCAAATACGTATATGCTTAATCTAGTTAGTGGTAGTGTCAATCTGAGACTGAGAATTATAATCATCTAGCTACGTATTCAGATGATTAGAGAAGGCGAGGTTATTTATTGGACCGAGGGTAGTAGTCGCTATTGTGGTTGAATCTGGATGATGCCTTCTACAGTCCACGAATGGAGACACTTTGCACTCATACCAGATGGTCATGTTTCTATTCTCTCGAGAGACCTTATTGTGTGGTGATCCTCATTCCACGATGAATTTCTTTGTTTTTACTTTTTAAAGATATTAAAAACGACTTTGAACAAAGTGCATAAATGACTAGTAATGAACACAGAACGCTTCCGATAACTTATACATAAGTTATTACCAACGATTGTTTATCGTGTTTTAGGCGTCACCAACCTATGCCCAAACGATAAGTTAAGCGTATGCATAGCGTAATAATTCCCAAGCACGTTATCATAGGTTATAAATAAGTACGGGTACCCTAAACATTACTTTGATGTGTTTCGACGTATGAGGAACTTCAAGTAGCGTGGTTGCGAAGTGTGAAAACTTCTTGTAGCGTGCGTTAAGAACGTTACTCATAGTTAGATATATTGTAGTATTACGGTTCGTGAATTGTACCCTCTACGTGTTCTGACTTATGAGTAACATACAATTAACGTGTCGTCAACGGATCGCATAACGTGCCTACAACTTATGGCCAAGCGTAGCGGAACGTGTGAGCCAAACGCCGAGTACGTCGTAAAATTTCAAGCATGCAAATTTTTTTTGGACAACCAAAAAGTACAACGTTTTTAACCAGCGTAATACGACCTATGGTAGTGTTTTTCAGCGTGCACCTAACGTACACAAAACGTACCCATAACGTATTCGACGTGTGCCAGCGTTTTAGACAAATTTTTCATAAATCGGCATACGCTGGCTAAATCGTCAAGGTGTGACAGCCCCTTAGCACCTACACTCTGTCAGAGTATGGTCCAACGATGGACAAGGGAATAATATTCTGTGCTTGAATTTTAATTTTTTGACAATAACTCTGTGGTGGTATGCACCAAGTGTTAAACTAGGATATGTATGCAGGTTACCTTGTATACCAAACTTAAATATGAGTTCCAGATTGAATAGACTACCAACAGCTCATATATTTGGAGTTTTTTTTAAAATGTGAATGCCAAACTGTGGCAGTGATGAGTATATAAAACTCAACATGAATCACAATACAAAAGTCTCAATATTTTCTATACTCAAGCAGTATAACTAAATGTTTTTTTTAATACAAAGTCGAGGCTCATGGAAGAGCGAGAACATTGCATGGATCAGGAAGTAACAGAACAAAAGGAACAGTAGAAAGAGGGGAGAACACACCAACAGTAGGGTCGACACACAAAATAGGAGATTTGGACAAATATAGGATGTGGGGAAGAATGAGGGGTAGGGGAGGACACATGGGGTGGACAAGATGGATTCAGAAACAAACTCTCAGGAAGGAGAAAAAAATTGTAAATTGGGAAATATATTTGTTTAATGTTATATTTTAATTGTCATCTTGTTCATTAAAGAGAGACCTTTATTTGAGAACAGATACCCAACGAAATAAGGGCATCAGCCTGGAGTTGCAACACAAACTGGATACCTTCGCAAATGCTCCAGAGGCATCCACCAGCTGCAAGCACACACCACACCACAATAGTAAAAATGCTGCCAGTTTTCCAACACAACATTTGCATTAAAACAGTGCAAAGTTAACATGTACACCACTGAAGAACTGTGAAATATCCTCTTTGACACAAAGGATCTGGAGGCTTTGATGGATGCCTCAGCACCCACTGCATGCTTCCATGCCTTATCTATTCCATTTATGGAGAACAGGCAGGGGTTACCCAGCGCGAGGGAGTGGAGATACCCGGGGCTGCTCGGCTGGGCGAGCTTTTTCAAGTTTCGGACCTGTTTCGGACCAAGTCCAACAGGGGTAATATATAATAGACATAACTAGGACTACCACTTCATAACTGCTGGCAGTGATGACCGGGTACCAAGACGTCCCGCTTCGATGGAACCCCGCTTTGATCAGACACTTGACCCTGACCCAAGATGTTTATTATTCAATTGAATTCAGAATGGTATTAAAAGAAATTCATTTCAAATCAAATGGAAGACCAAATAGGTAGAGTCCTGCATTGAAGTAATCAGAAGAAACCCGACCAAGCAAAAAGCAAAGATGAAGTCATCAGGAGGAACCTGGATAGGATTCGGGTTTCAGCTGCTACTCCTCTACCATCAAACCCATCCAGGCACAGCCAAGTGAGCCTTATTAAAATAAAATAAAATAAAATTTCACAAAGAACCCAGATCAAAAAATTAAATCATTCTTGCTGCCACACGATGCGTCAGATCATGTTGAAATTTAAAGCATATATTCCCCATCCCTACCAGATCATAATTTTGAAGTTTCACATCGATCGGTGAAGTGGTTCAAGAGATAGAAGTTTTTGAAGATTTTCGCTGAATCCAATATGGCTACCAGACCACATGACCTATCAATTATTCATGACTACCCGAGTATCCCCAAAGTTTGGGAACATTTGCATGACGTTCCCCTCGATTTGTCCAGCCGTTCTGGAAAATACTGATAGGTTTTACGTTAAATCCAACATGGCTGTCACACCATGTGACCTAGGACATCATAATTATCATTAAAACATTCTCCATGAGTAGTCGCTCCGATGGTGAAAATTTCATCTCAATCTGACAAGTTGTTGCAAAGAAAAACACTCATGTTCTGCGTGGACAAACAAACAAACAGACCCAAATGCAATACCCTCTCCAGAGGAGAGGGTAACAAACTTTTGATGCAAAAACTAGCATTCATAACGACAATTCACAATAATAGTCTGATCCATCCATTGGGACCAAACTCTGTGCAGAGCGTTGGTGCTGCCTATCTCCTTGGTGATTGGACACAATCCTGGACAGGTCGCCACTCGGACACAGTATGCCAGCATGCTGGCACTCATTTTGCCGACCTCGGAAGGATGACAGGCAGAGTCAACCCCACCTAGTATTAATTCAACAGAAAAGTGGGATTTGAACTCAGGATCCTAGGATCCCAAGCCCACCACCCTAACCATGAAGCCAACACCAGATATATAGTCTGATAATGTGGGGGATAGCAATCACAACGTCAATTGCAAACACATCAGATAAAACAATATCCAGTCATGCATTCTGTAGATATTAAAAGTATCCAAATGATTGAAAGAAACCCCATTTATGACAATAATATAGATTAATAATTGTAAAATTCCGAGTTAATGAGGTTAACATAAGGAAAAAAAAAAACTTTCATAACGTCTTACTGCTCTGC
>CM068962.1:71946378-71960927 GCA_035128595.1 Eptatretus atami
TTTTTTAGAAACTCATGTTCCAATATACAAATGACTTGCACCGTCATTGGTCAGCTGGCAATTTCTGTTAGAATTCACAGGCATTTTAAAATATAAAATAAAAAAGGTTCAGCAGTACTTCAGTGGGAGCCCAAACAGGAAGTTGAAGCAAGCAAAGGAGGCGAAAGGAGTTGCTTTGTGAAAAAAATAGGATCACGAGTCCTGGCGCTCACTTGGATCAGGCGCAACAGTCAATGACATAAAATATCAAAATTTTGTTTGTGTGTAGAATCTGGTCACATGATTGGTTGAATGGAAGCCCTCTTGATGCTGATTACAGTGATACATGTTTACAGATCATGTTTTGCCTCAGGGCATGGCTGTCCTGCTGATGCAATACCCCCTGTAGGTTAGGGCAGGAATTTTCAATGTTTTAGGCCTGATTTCAACCCGTTAGTAAGCGCAGATTTTAATAGTCAATACACTTTCGTTAGGCAACAGATATGAAGCTTGTGGCCAGTTTCATCAAAAACGACCGCGTTTGGTTCAAGCGATAATGACTGAAGTGTTCACTGACTGACTGACTGACCTACAGACGCTGCTCAATCGCATAACCTCACCGGACTAAAGTCCAGGTGATTTAAAAAGATACAAAATATAAACCAATATTTCAAGAAGAAAGAGAAGCGACAGATGAAGACAATGGCGACAGCTTCAAGTTCAGCAGACATGGCTGCTGGCAATGTCGGCCATGTGGCTGGCCTTCAACAAGAGTAAAAAGCAACAGATCAAAACTTGTTGTGGGAAGCAATCCAGTCGGAGCCGGAGCAGAGTGATATTCATGATGCCGAAGCAAACACACAGGTTTTGCAAAACTGACCAGTTAATTTAGTGTATGCTTTATTAACTCAGTGTAACATTGAGTTGAGTCTATATTGTTACGTTTCTGGAAATTCGCAAACACCATAAAGTCCCGTAGGTGAGATATATTTCTTAAGTACATGTGTAGTTAGCCCAAACCCATTGTATAGAGGATTAATGTGTTCATTCGGGCTGCGATCCTTTGAGTTGGCGTTTTTTTGTTCTACCTTTGTTTTGAGCCACCCACGCCAACAACAACAACAACACACGCCAGCAGCAAAACCTACCTTCACCACTCGCTACCGCAAACCTCACATCACCGCCATTCCAAACAGCGCCATGGCCATCGACACCGCCGAAAACCCTCCACCACCTTCTCCTACGGCCATTCCTGCGCCACCTGTGGACGCCGAGCGTCGAGCTGTCTTCAGCGAGACACGCGGAGCGCGAGTGCAGATGGCGGGGTTTTCTGAGGAGAATTCGGATCAGGAATGATGCACGCCCACATCTGTATCCACCCAATCAGGAAGTGCGGGGCGGCTTGGCCCCGCCTCCAGACGCGCCTGACGAAAATCGGCATATGCAAATTTGAGGATCAGGAATGTACAACGCCCCCTTTTTCTCCGTCAATCGGCGAGCGTGGCTCCGCCCTGAGGTCGTTTGGATCCGATAATTTGCATATGGTGGGTTCCCGAAGCCGATAAGAGGCGAGCTCAGTGAGGAGTCAAGCAGTGTCGGTGGAGCAGGAGAGTGTCGGTGGAGCAGCCAGTGGCGGATCGAGAGTGTCGGTGGAGCAGCCAGTTGAGCAGGATCGTGAGCAGTATCGTGGAGGAGTGTCGGTGGAGCAGCAGATCGGTGAGAAGTCAGTTGGGCTGGGTCGTTGGAGACGGAGCTCGAGGAGATCGGTGAGGCGAGATCGGTGGGGCAGACGGCTGCGGAGGCGAACGGCTGAGGTGGACCTGGAGGCTCGCGTCGCGGATTCGACGAGCCAGCACCATCTCCCTCCCCAGAGCATCACAATTCCCCTTTTCCCCCGCGCTGAGAGAGTGCGACAAGGGGCCCCGTTCCCACCTACACCAGCAGGTCCCACGGAACCGCCGTGCAGCGACATTCTGCGGCTCGCCACGAGGGCGCGGGTAGGACCCTTCGTCTCGTGGGCCTGGCCGCTCATCCAGGTCCCACGCGCATTAGGCCCACGGGCCCAGTCTGACTCCCTTGCCTTTGAGGGGTCTTTTCTTTGCTTCAGTGTGAATGCGTGTTGTGGCGCCGTGTCTTGTAAGGTAGTAACTGTATAAGTGGTCCGTGTGTCGTGTAGTCGGTTTTAACTCCTTTTATATGTGCATTTCTTTTGTTCTATGTGATATATGTGCAATCGTTAATGTTTGACTGTAAATACGTGTGCTATATGTGTGTGCTCCGCGTGCCGCGGAATAAATGTGCATTGTGTGAATTGTTTTCCCGTTTCGCTTCGTCTTTTCTTAATTGAACCTCCATCCTGCTTCACGTAAAGGGTTCGTTGTGGGTGCAAAACGCCCGGTAAATAATCTGAACCGTCGAGGTCGACGATAACACCGCTCGGTTATCCCGATAGTACGGAACGGCCCGCCCAAGCGGCTCGTGTCCGGAGTCGACCTGCGGCGAGGTACGATCGCCCGGTTTACCATCCGCGTGGGTACTTAGGTAGGTCGAATTTGGCGACAACCCTATCCTACGCGGGTGGCCGATTGGCACGATTGTGTGAGGTCGAAGGGCCCACCCGTGACTGGATCCCGGCGTTAGCCGGGAGGGTCACGACTGAATTGTCCGTCCGGTGGCGAGGCGGTCGCGGTTCGAGTGCGCTGGCCGATCGCACGCGCGACGGGCGCGAATTCGCAACACTGGTGTACAGGAGTGTGATTCAAATCCCTCCCGTCTCCAAGCTAAATTCATAGGGAATCGGTTCAGGAGGAGCGACCCCCGATTCCCTCCAAATTACGAGCGATTAAATTAACCCCTTACATGGAATAAGATGGCGTCTCAAGGCGAGCGGGTGCCGGGGTAGAAATGTATATGTTAGTGATGTAGAATCCATGGTCAGGATGTAGACCCGAGCAGGACATTGGTGTGCAGGAACAGTTTCCCCCCCAAACGATCCAGGGCCCGAAATGGGGTGCGGCGCGCAGAGGCCGCGGTGTATAACACCTCCACTCCCCCTCTCCACCAAAACCCCCGATCCTGGCCGAATCGCTCCAGCGAGTGCATCCGACATGGCCCAGCTTTCGCCATGCTGGCAAAGATGAATGCAAAATGCGCAACAAATGGAGCGAATTTAAACAACAAAATGGATGAAACGCACTCAAAATGGAAGCGAATTTAAACAACAAAATGGATGGAAACGCACTCAAAATGGAAGGAATGAATAACGAATTGAACGAAAAAATGGATGGAACGCCACTCAAAATGGAAACAAACAAAAACGAAAAGAAGGAGGAATAAAAGAAAATGCGGGGTGAAACGCAGCAAATAGGCCAATGCCTGCAGGCGGGCATGAAGCAACACAGCGAAGTGCGTAATGGCGACGCCACGTGTGGGAGCGAACGAGCTGGGAGGGGTGCAACGGTTGTCAGGCCGCCGGTGAAGCGGGGTGGAAAAAATAATCCGGGGAACGTGTTGGGCGAGAAGTGTGGAGGTGACGGAAAAAGTGACGGTAACCGAGAGGGAAAAATTAATTGGGGTGACGAAGTCGTGCACGAAGGAAATAAAAATATGTGGGTGGAGAAAAGACTTCAAGACATGACGAAGAGAGTGATAAGCTGGGAGGAGGTAAAAACGGAGACAGAGGACTGGGAAGACGGAAGACAACCACAAGGGCAAGCGCGGGAAGAACAGTTAGAAGCCAAAGCAAAGTTGGAGTGTGCGGAGATGAGAAAGGAATTGGAAAAGAAAGTCTGAGTTACAAAACCGGCTGAGGATGTTGAGAGAGGAAAGAACGAGAACGGAGAATGAAACGTTAAGGAACCACGCTGTACAGATCGAACAGCTGGAAGCAAAGGCAGATTGGGAATGAGATGCAAGAAAGAGTAATGATGAAGAACGAATGAGACAGAAGAAGGAAATCGATCAATGGAAGGAAACCACGAGATTGCAGAATGAGAACAAGAAAGAGTCCTGAAAGAACAAAGATTACGACAGGAGAACGAAGTCATCAGTTGAAAGAATAACGAGATACAGAATGAGGAACAAGAAAGACAGTGGAATAGGAAATACAAAGAACAAGGATGAGACAGGAGAAAGAAATCTTGTCAGTTGAAAGAAATAACGAATGCAGAACGAGGAACAAGAAAAGACAGTGGAATAGGAAAACTGAAGAGTAGAATTTGAAAACTGAACGACAAAAGGAAAAAAATAAGTTGAATACGAGGAGAAGTTAGAGGAGCAACGAATGAAGCAGGGAGGAGAAATGAGGAGATTGAAGGACACAACGAGATTGGAGAGGGAGAACGAGAGGACAATGGGATAGAAACAAAAAGAACATGAAGCCGAGGTTTGACCAATTGAAGAAAAGCGAGCTGGGAGTGCGAAGAGGGAGACAAAGAACAGCGAATGAAACACAAAAGGGAAATTAACCACATGAAGAAAACCATGAAACTGGAGAAGGAAGACCGAGAAGAAACAAGGAAGAGTAATGAGACAGCAGCAAATGAAACACAAAAAGAGATTAACCAAATGAAGCAACCATTGAAGCTGGAGAAGGAAGGACAGGAGAGGAAGCAAGGAGGGTAATGAAGAGCAGCGAATGAAACCAGGAAGGAAATGAGCAATTGAGAGAGTGGATTGAAAATGAGGGCATGGGAGAGTGGGAGAGAAAACAAAAACTATACGAGTTTGAAATTAATGAACTGAAGGAGGAATGAATTGAGTCCAGAGAGATGGAAAAAACTCCAGCAAGAAACAGAAATAGGGAACAAGGAGAGAAAATGTATAGAGACGTGGGAGACAGGAAAAAGTTAGAGGAGAGACTGCATGATAAAGACGGCGTTAAAGGAACAGACACACACACCAACAGAGGTAGTGGAGGATAATGGGGGTGAGCTCGCGGATGTTGTAGAGACCCGGTGGAGCAGCTGGATGGTGCCTCCAGGAACGAGGGGAGGGAGTATGCCCCCTTGAGGCGAATCACGACCAGGTGGGTTCGGTCGTGCCAAGCGGAGTTGAAGGACGAGTGCTGTGGACAGGTGCACGTGCAGCTTGGGGTATAGAGGCCCCGGGAACCCTGGGGGACACGAATCCCAGTGTGTTGGCCGGGTGTGTGTTGCGAGTGTGCGGAGATGCGTGCTTTCCAGCACGCATGGTGTGAGTGAGACCCCCTGTGCAAGTGGAAGGTTGGGGTGTGAGTGAGAGGGTCCTGTGTGAGGGAGACCGTGTCGTAAGGTCTCTGTATGTGAGGGAGATGTCGGTCGGCATGCGTGAGCATGCAGCGCCGTCTTCCGGTGTGAATGTGAGTGTGATGGAGTGGAGTTCGTGCGTCGTGACACGCAGGTGTGCGTGGGTGGAACGGAGACGACGGCGACAGAGGGACAGAAAGCCGGGTAGCGGCCGTAGCTGTTGTGGGGACCGCGCCGGGTTCACCGCAGCGAGCGCGAGGTCCGTGCTGTGCAGCGCACGAGACCCCCCACGTGCTCGCTTGCGGGAGTGAAGCCCGGTCCGGAAACGCCAGCGGTGATTTGCCGATCCACGGACGGCAAAGTGTAGGCAGGATTTCGAATTTGGACCGGACGGGTTCTCCACGCCGAGCTTGTGTTAAGCTCCAACGGGCAAGCACATGTGTTCGCGTGGGAGGCCCTCGGAGTGCGAGGTTGCTTTTGGGGTGCGCAGCGGTGACGTCATGGCTGCACGTGGCGGTTGGAATCCGGCAGGAGGGGAATCCTGCCGGATGGTACCGTCCAAGAGGGCGAGGTACACGTGCAGCTGCCATGACGTCACGGGCAAGGTGCAGTGCGCGAGCTGAGTTGCCGCGCTGGTGGCGCGCCGATTTGGAAAAAAAAAAATTAACAAAGGCGAAGCCTCGCTTTTTGGTGACGGTCCGCGGTAAGGGTGAAAGTCCCTTACCTGGGCACAGGATGGAACTAGCTAGGCGGAAGGTTAAGCTTGCTAGGGCTCATGGGCAGGGTAAGTCCTCATGGGGCCCGTGGAATGGATTAGTTAGAGGGATTGTATGTGAGCTTTAGGATGGGAATAATTTTGAGGATTTGGAGACAGTGACAGACGTGGATGTGTAAGAGGGGACGTAGCTTAGCTACGGGTGTTAAAGGAACGTGCTATTAGTTTAAGGGCGACGTGGGAGCACGAGTGAGTTAGGGGGTAGATAGAAGGATGGCAGGTTCAGCGATGTGTGTGTTGGAAAGTTGTGAGTGAGTACATGGTGATGTGAGGAGGCCAGCGGGTCTGTGTGTTGGAGTGAGATGGGAATGCATGGTGCGCATGGTGATTGGGGGAGGAGTGACTCCCGCCAAGGACCGGGTCAGTTTAGAGTGAGTTAGCTGGGTTAGTTAAATTGACAAAGTGGAGGTCGTTTTGTGTTGGTGGGAATGTAGGCTCGATACCCATTTGGAGGGGTGCAGGGCCCTGTTGACGGGCTGGGCGTGCTGCGAACGGTGAGTATCGCTGGTGGGTACCCCGGGCACCGCGGCTAGTCCGGCCGTGGTAGGCAAGGGCCCATGGGGGGCCGGGTTAGCGTAGTGGGCACGGGGTCGCCCGCTTGGTGCGGGGGCCCGGAGCGCCGTTGCCGCCGTGGGCAGTGTCGTGGGCACGGGTGACCCTCGGAAAGGGGCCCGGGGCGCCAGCCTGCCACGTGTGCGTTTCGGGATTGCCATGGGGGCACTCCCGGTGTTTAGGGAGCTGGTAGGCTCGGAGGCAGTGTAGTGCCCGGGGTTGCCATTGTGAGGGGATTCGGCAGAGGGTCGTGCCTGCCAAAGGGGAGCACGACCGTCCCAGCCATGAGACCGTGCAAGGGCACGAGGGAAATTCTGAGGGCGAGGCCCGAAAACTGGTAAGGACACCAAACAGGCGCGGGAATTGGGTTGTTAGAACCAATAGTGTAGCGCGAGGCGTTGTTTTGGAAGCCCCGGGGAAGGGTTTTAAAGGTTAATGGATGGTAGATTAGGAAGTGTAACCCTCCGCACCATCCATCCCTTCGCTTCTCGTTGTGGGCCGCTGGACCACTTTGGGTTAGATCGCTGAGATCTTGGGAGGCCTCTTGAGGCTTGGTTGGGCCTCGCACAGGACGCTAGCTCTCCCTTATTCCCTCCGGGAGGAACGTAGTGGTTGGAGTAGGCTAGGTGACAGATAGGTTAGCCGAACAAGGACGTATAAGGGGGTTAGGGACGATTTATAGTGGGAAGAGGGTGAAATATAAACAACAAAAAAAAATAGTTGGCTAAATTGGGTTTTGCAAAATTAAGGGGTGCGGTATGGACAGTGACAGGCAAAGGCGATAGTGGGAGGGAGACAGGTAGGGTAGGTCCGAGTCCACCTTCTGTGTGGCAACTCCACCGCACTCCCTCCACCAACCTCCACTGCAAGGCAAAGGCTGGCCACTTCTCGTCTGCGGCTGTGTGCTGCGGGCTGTGCGGCCAACTTCATCGGCTGGTTGTTTTCTGCAAGGCCTGTTGCCGGCCGGATCGTCGTGCTTGTGTTTTGCGGCAAGGCCTGTGCGGCCGGATCGTCCGACGGCTGTTTTTACTGCAGCCTGTGCCGGCCAGTTCGTCTGCCGGCTGTGTTTGCCTGCAACGGCCTTTTCTGCAGGCTCTTTGCCTTTACCTTTGCCATGTCATGCCCACTGCCCCTGTTCACCAGCCCCGTTCAATTTTGCTTTGCCCCCCTTGTTCATTTCCATGCGCGCCAGGATCGCTCACAACATTTTGCAAGCTGCAGGAACTGTCCTGTTGGCAGCTGCAACACGGGCCTGCAGTGGCGGCCCGTTGCACGGTTCTTTGGACTCTCCTTTTCCTGCAGAGTCCATTGATCCGGGCGCATGAGTAGTGTAAAATTATAAGGTTAAGGTGTTAAGTTGTATTGTAAATATGAGTGCGCCCCCGGCATGATTGTGTTAGCGCCGGCATTTTATTTAAGTCGTCCGTTGAGTGAGTTTGTTAGGTAGTTTCAGCCCTCAGGCTATTTATTTTGGGGACACGATCATGAATGTCGCACTCAGGGATCGTAGGTAAAACGTACTAGGGGAGACTCAACATGATGGCACACGATAATTTGACGACTCGGGACGAGTCTGTAAAAGGGGAGGGGTAGTGTTACGTTCTTGGAAATTCGCAAACACCATAAAGGTCCCGTAGGTGAGATATATTTCTTAAGTACATGTGTAGTTAGCCAAAACCATTGTATAGAGGGAATTAATGTGTTCATTCGGGCTGCGATCCTTTGTTAGGCGTTTTTCTGTTCTACCTTTGTTTTGAGCCCCCACGCCAACACAACAACAACAACGCCAGCAGCAAAAACCTACCTTCACCACTCGCTACCGCAAACCTCACCATCACCGCCATTCCAACAGCGCCATGGCCATCGACACCGCCGAAACCCTCACCACCTTCTCCTACGGCCATTCCTGCGCCACCTGTGGCGCCGAGCGTCGAGCTGTCTTCAGCGAGACACGCGAGACGCGAGTGCAGGATGGCGGGTTTTCTGAGGAGAATTCGGATCAAATGATGCACGCCCACATCTGATCCACCCAATCAGGAAGTGCGGGCGGCTTGCCCCGCCTCCAACGCGCCTGACGAAAATCGGCATATGCAAATTTGAGGATCAGGAATGATACACGCCCCTTTTTCTCCGTCCAATCGGCGAGCGTGGCTCCGCCCCTGAGGTCGTTTGGATCCGTAATTTGCATATGGTGGGTTCCCGAAGCCGATAAGAGGCGAGCTGCAGTGAGGAGCTCAAGCAGTGTCGGTGGAGCAGGAGGTGTCGGTGGACAGCCAGTTGAGCGGATCGAGAGTGTCGTGAGCAGCAGTGGCGGATCGTGAGCTATCGTGAGGTGTCGCGTGAGGCGATCGGTGAGGAAGTCAGTTGGGCTGGGTCGTTGAGACGGAGCTCTGAGGAGATCGGTGGGCGAGATCGGTGGGGCAGACGCTGCGGAGGCGAACGGCTGAGGTGGACCTGGAGGCTCGCGTCGCGGGATTCGAGGCGAGCCGCATACTCCCTTCCCCAGAGCATCAACAATTCCCGTTTCCCGCGCTGAGAGAGTGCGACAAGG
The DNA here is from genome assembly GCA_035128595.1 of Eptatretus atami. Lineage (NCBI taxonomy): Eukaryota > Metazoa > Chordata > Myxini > Myxiniformes > Myxinidae > Eptatretus > Eptatretus atami. The sequence continues at coordinate 71,955,461 of CM068962.1, forward strand.
GGCCCCGTTCCCACTTACACCAGCAGGTGCCCACGAACCGCCGTGCAGCGACATTTGCGCGCTCGCCACGAGGGCGCGGGTAGGACCCTTCGGTCTCGTGGGCCTGGCCGCTCATCAGGTCCCACGCGCATTAGGCCCACGGCCCAGTCTGATCCCTTGCCTTTGAGGGGGTCTTTTCTTTGCTTCAGTGTGAATGCGTGTTGTGGCGCCGTGTCTTGTAAGGTAGTAACTGTATAAGTGGTCCTGTGTCGTGTAGTCGGTTTTTAACTCCTTTTATATGTGCATTTCTTTTTTCTATGTGATATATGTGCTCGTTAATTGTGACTTAAATACGTTGCTATATGTGTGTCGCGTGCCGCGGATAATGTGCATTGTGTGAATGTTTCCCGTTTCGCTTCGTCTTTCTTTAATTGAACTCCACTGCTCACGTAAAGGGTTCGTAGTGGGTGCAAACGCCCGGTAATAATCTGAACCGTCGAGTCGACGATAACGCTCGGTTATCGATATACGGAACGGCGCCCAAGCGGCTCGTGTCCGAGTCGACCTGCGGCGAGGTACGATGGCCCGGTTTACATCCGCGGGTACTTAGGTAGGTCGAATTTGGCGAACAACCTATCCTACGCGGGTGGCCGATTGGCCGATTGTGGTGAGGTCGAAGAGGCCCACCCGTGACTGATCCCGGCGTTAGCGCGGAGGGTCACGACTGAATTGTCGGTCCGGTGGGCGAGCGGTCGCGGTTCGAGTCGCGTGGCGATCGCACGCCGACGGGCGCGAATTCGCAACAATATATTTAATCTTTATTGTTTTTTGAGGAAGGTTTTGGGCCTAATATTTTTGTGCTCAGGGCCATGAATCTTTAGTGTAGAGGTATTTAAAATGGAAATAAGGTGGTTTAATGCAATCTACTATAACTAGTACATGCCGTAACAAAAAATATAATTAATAATTAATAATAATAATATAATAAATAAAAACCCGCAGGGCGTTTCTTCGCTCTCACGTGCCCGTACGTGCGTGACCCGGAAGTTCGATATTATTCGCAGTTCCGATTATTCGCAATTTATTTTTAATACCGAATTATTAAATTAGCGCCAAGGTATTTTACCTTTTCGCAATGTCGTGGAAGGAAAAACAAAAAGAGAAGAGAAGAGAGAGAAAAAATTTTACTTTCCTGGTTCGGAGCATACCAGCACTCTGATGGTCCCGAAATTATACACACCGTCTATATGAAAACGATCATAAACTTGGCCATGTGTTTATCTATAAATGCGCATAAGAAATCGAGAAAATATTAGAATACACGAAGTCATCACTCTCCGGAAGCCCGACGTGTAACCCGTAATGGGGAACGCGGCTGAGCTTCCCTTTCCCATCGGCCACGCCACGCAACAACGTGTCTTGTCATTGGTTTGGTAAATAAATGGCCTAACTTGGAGCACTGTCCGATTAATATCAAACCTTGGAAAAGCACATCCTCAGGCTCCCAGCAATTATACCTGGCAATTTCAATTAGATCGGACCAGTGGTTGTCGAGAAACAGCGGTCCAGCACACAACACACACACACCACAGACACACAGACACACAGACACCAGACACACACAGAGATTGCTGGAATTATAGATAGATGGAGCAAATATAGATGTCACCAGAACTCCAAAATTGACATGTGGTGGAAATAACACCACCTTTGGCAGTAGACAGTATTACAAAAACATCTTCCTTCATTACCCCATACACGATAAGCAAAAAGAAGGGTTAAGCAATTAATTGGTTCAAGTCTGTCTGTCCGTCCATCCATCCATCCATCCATGTCAGTTTACGACAGAGGAACTACTTCATTACCTCCGCCACCGAAGGTGAAGGAGGTTATGTTTTCACCCCTTTCTGTCTGTTTGTGTACAGGATATCTCAAAAAGTTGTGGACTGATCCGGATGAAATTTTGTGGACAGGTTGGGTGTGTGACAAGGACAAACTGATTCGATTTTGGTGAAGATCCAGATCCGACGACTCGAATTTTTTAAGTGATTCTTCACCATTGAGAGATAGGGCAAAACTGATATCTCAAAAAGTTGTGGCTGGATTGGGATGAAACTTGCTGGACAGGTTGGGTGTATAACAAGGAAGAATTGATTCGATTTTGGTGACGATCCGAATCAGACTACGAGAGTTTTTAAGTGATTTTCACCATTGAGAGATGGGGCCAAAAACGATATAGTGTAGTATAGCATGATATTTCAAAAATGTATTGAGCCTGATGTGTTCTCATGGATCAGGCATTACGTGGCAGAGGTATGCGCTCTACCGAGTGCCCTTATCGTTTAACATGCAGTGGGAATGATAGAGATGCAAGGACTGACAGGAAGAGCAGAAAAGCTCAAAATATATCACATAGGCTTTGATATCGGGTAATTGAGCTGAGATTTAAACATAAACTCTCCGTTTGTGATTAAACGGTCAATGCTTAAATTAATTCTTCTGCACTGAAATGTACTAAAACAGTTTTTTCTTCAAACAGATTCAATTCACACAACTCCAGAGCCTGCATTGTCTTCAGACTGGTCCACAATAGCATAACTCTAAGATGTCCTGAGCTGAATTTAAACACCAGGACCCTCATTACAGTGATGAACGAGTAGGGAGATGTTCTGCATTATTAATGGCACTAAATCCTTCGACAGATTATCGGAAGATTAATTCCCATCATGATAAAATGTTGTTTGGCCTGTATCAGGATGAACACTCTTCAAGAGAGGTTAAAAACTTAACTATTTAAATGCAACTCATGTTTGCTGAAACAAAGTAGATTAACTAAACAAGCGGGCATGCCTTCGGGTGGGATGACCCTTCTCGCTCACCTTCGGTGGGCATTGTGCTGCGGCACATTCTTGGAAATGCAATTGATAATTTTTGTCATTTTTTGAAAGAAATTTTATCGATCACAACATATCGTACTCCATATCATATCGTATCAGAAAACGAGAGAGTTCGTAGAACACGAATCGTATGCAATGTTGAAGTATATACTTCAATTTAAATAAAATAATTTTAAAGATCGTTACATTCTGGAAGTTTAGTGCTGTTGAAGCGGTCGTATACACCACCTTGTAATTTGTCCAAGTACTGAAAAACGGAAGGGTTTTGGTTGACAAGAAGGCGATTTGTGTTCTACAGTATTCAAGCATACAATTCAATGTCAATAAAATAAGGATTTTAAAAGTCGTAAAACTACTTCATTACCTCCGCCACCGAAGGTGAAGGAGGTTTATGTTTTCACCCCTTTCTGTCTGTTTGGTGTACAGGATATCTCAAAAAGTTGTGGACTGATCCGGATGAAATTTTGTGGACAGGTTTGGTGTGTGACAGGACAAACTGATTCGATTTTGTGTGAAGATCCAGATCCGACGACTCGAATTTTTTAAGTGATTCTTCACCATTAGAGATAGGGCAAAAACTGATATCTCAAAAAGTTGTTGGCGGGATTGGGATGAAACTTGCTGGACAGGTTGGGTGTATAACAAGGAAGAATTGATTCGATTTTGGTGACGATCCGAATCAGACTACGAGAGTTTTTAAGTGATTTTCACCATTGAGAGATGGGGCCAAAAAACGATATAGTGTAGTATAGCATGATATTTCAAAATGTATTGAGCCTGATGTGTTCTCATGGATCAGGCATTACGTGGCAGAGGTATGCGCTCTACGTAGTGCCCTTATCGTTAACATTGCAGTGGGAATGATAGAGATGCAAGGACTGACAGGTAAGAGCAGAAAAGCTCAAAATATATCACATAGGCTTTGATATCGGGTAATTGAGCTGAGATTTAAACATAAACTCTCCGTTTGTGATTAAACGGTCAATGCTTAAATTAATCTTCTGCACTGAAATGTACTAAAACAGTTTTTTCTTCAAACAGATTCAATTCACACAACTCCAGAGCCTGCATTGTCTTCAGACTGGTCCACAATAGCATAACTCTAAGATGTCCTGAGCTGAATTTAAACACCAGCGACCCTCATTACAGTGATGAACAGTAGGGAGATGTTCTGCATTATTAATGGCACTAAATCCTTCGACAGATTATCGGAAGATTTAATTCCCATCATGATAAAAATGTTGTTTGGCCTGTATCAGGATGAACACTCTTCAAGAGAGGTTAAAAAACTTAACTATTTAAATGCAACTCATGTTTGCTGAAACAAAGTAGATTAACTAAACAAGCGGGCATGCCTTCGGGTGGGATGACCCTTCTCGCTCACCTTCGGTGGGCATTGTGCTGCGGCACATTCTTGGAAATGCAATTGATAATTTTGTCATTTTTTGAAAGAAATTTATCGATCACAACATATCGTACTCCATATCATATCGTATCAGAAACGAGAGAGTTCGTAGAACACGAATCGTATGCAATGTTGAAGTATATACTTCAATTTAAATAAAATAATTTAAAGATCGTTACATTCTGGAAGTTTAGTGCTGTTGAAGCGGTCGTATACACCACCTTTGTAATTTGTCCAAGTACTGAAAAACGGAAGGTTTTGGTTGACAAGAAGGCGATTTGTGTTCTTACAGTATTCAAGCATACAATTCAATGTCAATAAAATAAGGATTTTAAAAGTCGTGTGAAAAATTAATTCCGGAATTTACCGATGTTGACGCAGTGTCATGCCTGTCGTGTCTTTTATGACATCCTTAAAAACAGTAAGTTTCCTGTTGGAATTATTATCTTGCCAAAACGAAGTTTTGCAAGATATGTAGTCAGCTTGTATGTTTTTTTTTTTGTCTGTAATCACGTATAAATAATTCTGCAGAGCACAGTTATCATTGGAAATTTGTGTAACTCGCATATCAGAGGCCTATAGAGGTCCCTTTCAGCGCATAAAATTTGTAGGTCAGGTCAAAGGTCAAGGTCACTTTGTCGCAAATCAGGGGAGTCGACGAAACCCTTATTTTAGAGTAATTTGATCGGATAGTCTCAAACTTCATTGGAATATAGTTCATGTCTGGCGCTCAGCTGATTAGTTTTGGTGGCGATTGGCCTTGACCTTATGGTTAGCGCCTAAGGTCAAACATATTTGACCCCAAGGTCAAATTTTCAAGTTTTAGGAACCATATCGTGTAGTACCTCAATTAACACCTCGATGAGTGCTTTCTAGATATGTCAAGCTTGAGACATTATGACGTCATTTGTGACGTTATGAGGCAAACGCATATTTTCATGGTTACTCGAGAACGATTCTCATCGGAATCTCTCGCAGGCAGATATTCTCGAGTCGCTCCTGGTGGATAGCAGTCTGTTCACCTCAGTGTGACCTTAAAGAAGTCACACGTGGTCACCTTTTGGCAAGATACGGTCCCCTAAGGGTGACATTGGTTATTTTCAATTTTGTTGACTGCCTGCAGCAGAGTTAATAATAATAATAATTTTAAAAGTTGTCTCTTCTTCTGGGCATGTGTGATCGCGCC
>CM068962.1:71981043-72004080 GCA_035128595.1 Eptatretus atami
AAAACGTCCAGTCCGCTGTTCCTTTGCGCTTCTACAAACGTTCCTTTTCAACGTTGGATCTTCCTCTTGATGAGTCCACACGCGTGGAGGGGTGGGGCAGGCCTCCCGGTTTGGCCGAGGCCCCGCCCAGAAAGGGTGGACCCCATGAAGACCCTGTCCAATCGGGGCGGACGGTGACGTCTGTTTCACCGAGCCCGCCCCGTTCGGGGAGGTCCATAAAATAACGACGCGATCCTCAGAGTGTAAGTTTTGGAGGAGTTGAGTTGGTTGGTGTCGTCCGGTTTGAGGCTGGAGTCTGGGGCGTTCGAGTGGAGTTCTGCATTTGGCTGGCATTCGTTGGAGCTTTCCTGGGTCCCGTCCGCGACCCTGATCTCCGCCCTGGGACTCCGACTGCTCCGCTCGGGTTCCTCCCACAGGCACAAGCCCCACGCGTGTGACTGTGGGCCGAGCCGCACGACCATTAGCAGGTGCCGCACCACGGAGACCCCCTCCCTTCACGTGCAGGTACCCAAGCGAACTGCGACCCCCAGCTCGTCTCTCCCTCTCTGGCTGCGGGGGTCTTTTAAAAAATAATCTGAGTGTGTGGGCCAGTCTTGTAAGTAGAAACTGTATGTGTTTTTGAACATTGTAAATTCTTGCTTGTATATTCCGCGATAACTCTTGCTCTGTGTCTTCTTTATTGTAAATAAATTACTGTAGAAATGTTCCCAGTTCGTTTCCGTCCTTTCTTTCATTGGTCCAGCATGGTTCGGATCTGAGTTTTAGCCGGGTTTTTGTTCCCGTTAATCTGCTCATCCTCGCCGGCACCGCTTTGGCAGTTCCGCTCGATTGCACCCGAACCGGAGTTGGTAGTCAGTAGTTGGAACTCCCTACCGAGTCAAGTAGTGACCCGGTTCGAGCAAGACGTGCCGAGGGCGTGGTCCCCGGTAGACGACACCGCATGGTTAATTAGGTAAATTGTTCTAGACAAAAAGACCCTATGCCACGCGGTCGAGATATTGGCGTTGCACGGTTGGTTAAGCGACCTGCCGTCTCACGGAATTATCCGAGAGGGACGGCCTACAATTCCGGAGAGTCTGGTGGGAGGCGACGTAACCTCCCCCACCTAGTGGTCGTTCTCGCCACCGACCTCCGGCGTGCGTGTGTGTGTGTGCATATATATATATATATATAAAATTGTGTTTCTCAGCTGAAACTTTCACCATTTTATCCCCCCCCCCCCCCCCCGTCTTGTGTTCCTTACCTGTGGGGGAGGGGGGAAACATCATGGCACGTGGACAGCAAAAGATCCAGTCTCAGCAGAAGTCTGCAAAGAAACACGCTGACAAGAAGAAGCAGCAAGGCCATGATCAAAAGACAGCTGCGAAGGCTGCATTAGTCCATACGTGTACAGTGTGCAAGGTATGTTACCAGGCTTGCTTGTTTGTGCGCCTTGATTTGATTACAAGAGTTTACATGGAGACCTGTGCTTTAAGATGCTGTCACTTGCATGGCCCCCCACCCAAAACAGCAACCGACGCTGTGGGAATTGCACATGCCAAGGTCGTTTGACTTGAAGATGGCCAAATTTGGCACGATGCACCCTGAGCGGCTGGAGGTGCTTCGCAATTTAATGAGCATGTCTAAACGCTTGTTGTTCCCTTTAACTACTTTTCTTCTCCAGGGATACTCAATAAAGCCAAAACTTTTTGCAGGATGGTGGGCAGACATGTGCACAGGCCTATGAAATATAAATTGATGATATGAGATGACAGACATGGGAATCGCATCTGAAAATTATCTCAAGGACTTGCACAACATGGAAGCTGAAGCCCTTCCTCCCTCTAAGGGCCCAAACACAGTTGGGCATTCACATTCACATAGAACTGGACCAACGGATAGTGTTTCAAGGCCGTGTAAAAGAACGAAGGCTTGCAGAAGAGAGGGAATAGGAGGGTGAGCTCAGTCCAAGCGAGCACGAGCTCTCGGCGAGGGCACAAGGTGTTCTAAATCCCCCTCTTACTGCCCTCAGTCTTTCCAGGAATTTTGTGACGACTGTCGATCACGATGGCTGGTGCCTGCGTTGGCAGATCCCTGATTGATGGAGACAGAGCCATCTTCCCACATCGGCAGCTGCATCTTGTGTTCTGCCGGCCCGAGACAGGAAGGTGTACCCTGACCCATGACCAAGTTCCCCACTGGTTCCATATGTGGGTGATGGCATGACGTGACATCCTTAACGTGACTATACTAAAATGACTTCACATCCACCAAGTTGGGCTACACAACAGAATTTTGCCCAAACTGCACGTACTTATTCCAGTCAAAAATGATCCTAAAGTAGCAAATACAAATGTGGGTCTATATATTTAATTATTTTTATTTATTTATTTATTTATTTTTTGATCATATTTATTTTTATTATTATACAGGTATACCTCACTTATTGTTGTAGATGCATTCCAGAAGAACACCATGTTGAGCAGGGTCTAATTTCTCAGACTTGCATGTATTAATGGGGGGGAAGCGTTCTGTCGACATAATTCTAATTGTAACTTCCATTCACATTGTCGATAGCATAATGCGGATTATATACAGTATATAGATGCTAAAATAATACATACTGTATCTGAAAAACATTCCACAGGTCATAAATAAATGAACAAAAACAAAGTTAATTTAACACTCACTGTTATCTCAGAGCTCATGTCGGTCGTGTTCAGATGAACGAAAATAGAGCGCCGGATGTAGGTCACTGAAATGGTGCGGTGGTTGAAAAAAATTTGTATTCTTCATTTCTTGATGCGTTCATGTCGCTGAGATGTGTTTGCTTTATTTAGATGTATTTGTGCACCTTTTTAAGCATTTTCGTTGAAAGCCAATCATTAAGTATCCCAGAAGTAACATTCCTGAAAAGTGTATCTTGCCCCGAGAGGTGGACTCCACTACTTTACATATTCATTATAAAATGACTTGAGGGCACTGTAAAAACATGTTTTATACTGTAAACAGTGATTTATTTCAAACGACGCTATAACGAAATGACATTAATCGGGGCGACTTTAAGCGGGGTCTTGCTGTAATATTTTATTACTAGCCGAAACCCCGTCACAGACGGATTCCGTTCATTCATCCACCCTCACCAGCTGACACGCACTCGAGGGACATGGACTGGACAGGGTGTGCTTGCCCACCGCACTACTTCCCCCGCCCCTGCCCATTCCCCCCCGCCTCCCACCCCCGCCTTCAATTGCTTACCGCCCGAAAATTTATTACCCGGCCCCCCGCCTCTTCACTCCCCGCCCCCCCCATCTCTTGATTCCCGACCACTCGCCCCCGCCCCTCTGTCCACCCCTCACATTCAACCCCGCTAATTCACCCCAGCCCCCCCACTCATCCCCGCCCATTCCCCCCCCGTCTCCGCTTTCAATTTGCTTCCCCCGCCCAAAAATTGCTTACCTTGCCCCCCGCCTCTTCACTCCCTGCCCCGTCTTTCATCCCCGCCCCCGCCTCTTCACTCCTCGCCCCCGTCTCAACGAAAAGTGTTTATTCTGCTTCAGAGTTGAAAGTTGACTATTGCCACTATGTGCGATGCACTCACAGGTACGAAGTTTCTTTCAGTCCAGGTCACAGTACCGAGAAAAACGTGACGCGACCGCAAGGAGGAGCACAAAATTGGTCCTTCAGTATTCATTTATAGAAGATACAATGTTTCTTGTTACATTTTTTGTGTCAAATTCACATTCTGAGGTCGTCAGCATGTGCAGAAGAGGGTTTTACATTGCAGACGCTATTTTCGAGGAGTGGAATTACACCTCTCAGCGGTAACAGTCTGTCAACGACAGACGTATTGACGTCAGCGAATGACCGATGATGTCATGACGTCCTGAGCCTCTCAGCGGTGACGTCACACGTCGCCATGTAAACGAATGTAAACGAAAAGTGTTTATTCTGCTTCAGCGTTGAAAGTTGACTATTGCCACTATGTGCGATGCACTCTTACAGGTACGAAGTTACTTTCAGTCCAGGTCACAGTACCGAGAAAAACGTGACGCAACGCGAGGAGGAGACAAAATTGGTCCTTCAGTATTATATATATAGATTATTGGTTCACGAAAAAAGTGAAAAAATATTTTCACGAAAAAAATAAGTGACCACTATATTTGTTATTGTTGTGTGTCTGTCTGTCTGTCCCGAGCATAGCTCCGTGGGTTTTGATCCGATCCTGATAAAATTTTGGTGGGAGGTTTATATCATGATCTAGTTGTGTTTTCCTGAAAATGGTCGTGGTGCGCCCATTATGGGCGGAGCCACGCCCAAAAACGTGTTTTTAGGGGTAGCCGATTTCAATTTGCATCTTCTCGTAGGGGGTTTGTCGAATCTGACGGGTTTCGGTATTTGGTTAGCCCAATGGCACTGCATAGCCCACGGAGCTCGATTTTTCATTTTCGTCCCAGATCAAGGTCACGGAACTTAGAAAATGCGAATTTTGACTTAATAATTTTCTTCTCCGAGGGTTTGTCGAATCTGGCAAGGGTTTTGGTATTTGGTTAGCCCAATGGCACCTGCATAGCCCAGGAGCTCGATTTTCATTTTCGTCCCAAGGTCAAGGCACAAGGTCACGAACTTAGAAAATTGCGAATTGTGTTCTTAGGGGGTAGCCAATTTCAATTTGCATTTTCTCCAAGGGGTTTGTCGAATCTGGCAAGGTTTCGGTATTTGGTTAGCCAATGGCACCTGCATAGCCCACGGAGCTCGATTTTTCAGTTTCGTCCAAGGTCAAGGCCACAGGTCACGAACTTAGAAAATTGCGAATTGTGTTCTTAGGGGGTAGCCAATTTCAATTTGCATTTTCTCCAAGGGGGTTTGTCGAATCTGCAGGGGTTTCGGTATTTGGTTAGCCAATGGCACTGCATAGCCCACAGAGCTCGATTTTTCATTTTCGTCCCAAGGTCAAGGTCACAAGGTCACGAACTTAGAAAATTGGAATTTTGACATAAAAATCCATCTTCTCCGAGGGGTTTGTCGAATCTGGCAGAGTTTTCGGTATTTGGTTAGCCCAATGGCACCTGCATAGCCCACGGAGCTCGATTTTTCATTTTCGTCCCAAGGTCAAGGCCACAAGGTCACGAACTTAGAAAATTGCGAATTGTGTTCTTAGGGGTAGCCAATTTCAATTTGCATTTTCCCAAGGGGTTTGTCGAATCTGGCAAGGGTTTCGGTATTTGGTTAGCCAATGGCACCTGCATAGCCCACGGAGCTCGATTTTTCATTTTCGTCCCAAGGTCAAGGCCCAAGGTCACGAACTTAGAAAATTGCGAATGTGTTCTTAGGGGTAGCCAATTTCAATTTGCATTTTCTCCAAGGGGGTTTGTCGAATCTGGCAGGGGTTTCGGTATTTGGTTAGCCAATGGCACCTGCATAGCCCACAGAGCTCGATTTTTCATTTTCGTCCCAAGGTCAAGGTCACAAGGTCACGAACTTAGAAAATTGCGAATTTTGACATAAAAATCCATCTTCTCCGAGGGGTTTGTCGAATCTGGCAGAGTTTTCGGTATTTGGTTAGCCCAATGGCACCTGCATAGCCCACGGAGCTCGATTTTTCATTTTCGTCCCAAGGTCAAGGCCACAAGGTCACGAACTTAGAAATTGCGAATTGTGTTCTTAGGGGGTAGCCAATTTCAATTTGCATCTTCTCCAAGGGGTTTGTCGAATCTGGCAGGGGTTTCGGTATTTGGTTAGCCCAATGGCACCTGCATAGCCCACAGAGCTCGATTTTTCATTTTCGTCACAAGGTCACGAACTTAGAAATTGCGAATTTTGACATAAAAATCCATCTTCTCCGAGGGGTTTGTCGAATCTGGCAGAGTTTTCGGTATTTGGTTAGCCAATGGCACCTGCATGCCCCACGGAGCTCGATTTTTCATTTTCGTCCCAAGTCAAGGCACAAGGTCACGAACTTAGAAAATTGCGAATTTTTGACTTATAATTTTTTCTTTCCGAGGGGTTTGTCGAATCTGGCAAGGGTTTGGTATTTGGTTAGCCCAATGGCACCTGCATAGCCCACGGAGCTCGATTTTTCATTTTCGTCCCAGGTCAAGGCACAAGGTCACGAACTTAGAAATTGCGAATTGTGTTCTTTAGGGGTAGCCAATTTCAATTTGCATTTTCTCCAAGGGGGTTTGTCGAATCTGGAGGGTTTCGGTATTTGGTTAGCCAATGGACCTGCATAGCCCCACGGAGCTCGATTTTTCATTTTCGTCCAAGCAAGCACAAGGTCACGAACTTAGAAAATTGCGAATTGTGTTCTAGGGGTACCAATTCAATTTGCATTTTCTCAGGGGGTTTGTCGAATCTGGCAGGGGTTTCGGTATTTGGTTAGCCCAATGGCACCTGCATAGCCCACAGAGCTCGATTTTTCATTTTCGTCCCAAGGTCAAGGCACAGGTCACGAACTTAAAAATTGCGAATTTTGATAAAAATCTTACTTCTCCGAGGGGTTTGTCGAATCTGGCAGAGTTTCGGTATTTGGTTAGCCCAATGCACCTGCATAGCCCACGGAGCTCGATTTTTCATTTTCGTCCCAAGGTCAAGGCCACAAGGTCACGAACTTAGAAAATTGCGAATTGTGTTCTTAGGGGGTAGCCAATTTCAATTTGCATTTTCTCCAAGGGGTTTGTCGAATCTGGCAGGGGTTTCGGTTAGGTTAGCCAATGGCACCTGCATAGCCCACAGAGCTCGATTTTTCATTTTCGTCACAAGGTCACCGAACTTAGAAAATTGCGAATTTTGACATAAAAATCCATCTTCTCCGAGGGGTTTGTCGAATCTGGCAGAGTTTTCGGTATTTGGTTAGCCCAATGGCACCTGCATAGCCCCACGGAGCTCGATTTTCATTTTCGTCCCAAGGTCAAGCACAAGGTCACGAACTTAGAAAATTGCGATTGTGTTCTTAGGGGGTAGCAATTTCAATTTGCATTTTCTCCAAGGGGGTGTCGAATCTGGCAAGGGGTTTCGTATTTGGTTAGCCCAATGGCACCTGCATAGCCCCACGAGCTCGATTTTTCATTTTGTCAGTCAAGCACAGGTCACGAACTTAGAAAATTGCGAATTGTGGTCTAGGGGTTGCCATTTCATTGCATTTCTCAGGGGGTTTGTCGAATCTGGCAGGGTTTCGGTATTTGGTTAGCCCATGGCACCTGCATAGCCCACAGAGCTCGATTTTTCATTTTCGTCCCAAGGTCAAGGTCACAAGGCACGAACTTAGAAAATTGCGAATTTTGACATAAAAATCATCTTCTCCGGGGGTTTGTCGAATCTGGCAGAGTTTTCGGTATTTGGTTAGCCCAATGGCACCTGCATAGCCCCACGGAGCTCGATTTTTCATTTTCGTCCCAGGTCAAGGCCACAAGGTCACGAACTTAGAAAATTGCGAATTGTGTTCTTAGGGGGTAGCCAATTTCAATTTGCATTTTCTCCAGGGGGTTTGTCGAATCTGGCAGGTTTCGGTATTTGGTTAGCCCAATGGCACCTGCATAGCCCCACGGAGCTCGATTTTTCATTTTCGTCCAGGTCAAGGCACAAGGTCACGAACTTAAGAAATTGCGAATTGTGTTCTTAGGGGTAGCCAATTCAATTTTGCATTTTCTCCAAGGGGGTTGTCGAATCTGGCAGGGTTTCGGTATTTGGTTAGCCCAATGGCACCTGCATAGCCCCACAGAGCTCGATTTTTCATTTTCGTCCAAGTCAAGGTCACAAGGTCACGAACTTAGAAAATTGCGAATTTGACATAAAAATCATCTTCTCCGAGGGGTTTGTCGAATCTGGCAGAGTTTTCGGTATTTGGTTAGCCCAATGGCACTGCATAGCCCCACGGAGCTCGATTTTTCATTTTCGTCCCAAGGTCAAGGCCACAAGGTCACGAACTTAGAAAATTGCGAATTGTGTTCTTAGGGGTAGCCAATTTCAATTTGCATCTTTCCAAGGGGTTTGTCGAATCTGGCAGGGTTTCGGTATTTGGTTAGCCCAATGGCACCTGCATAGCCCCACAGAGCTCGATTTTTCATTTTTCGTCACAAGGTCACAACTTAGAAAATTGCGAATTTTGACATAAAAATCCATTTCTCCGAGGGGTTGTCGAATCTGGCAGAGTTTCGGTATTTGGTTAGCCCAATGGCACCTGCATAGCCCACGGAGCTCGATTTTCATTTTCGTCCAAGGTCAAGGCCACAAGGTTCGAACTTAGAAAATTGCGAATTTTGTTTTTAGGGGGTAGCCAATTTCAAAATTGCATCTTTCCTTGGGGGTTTGTCGAATCTGGCAGGGGTTTTTGGTATTTGGTTAGCCCAATGGCACCTGCATAGCCCCACGGAGCTCGATTTTTCATTTTCGTCCAAGGTCAAGGCACAAAGTCACGAACTTAGAAAATTGCGAATTGTGTTTTTAGGGGGTAGCCATTTCACTTTGCATTTCCTAGGGGTTTGTCGAATCTGGCAGGGGTTTCGGTATTTGGTTAGCCCAATGGCACCTGCATAGCCCCACGGAGCTCGATTTTTTTTATTTTCGTCCCAAGGTCAAGGCCACAAGGTTACGAACTTAGAAAATTGCGAATTGTTTTTAGGGGTAGCAATTTCAATTTGCATCTTTCCCTTGGGGTTTGTCGAATCTGGCAGGGGTTTTGGATTGTGTTAGCCCAATGGCACCTGCATAGCCCACGGAGCTCGATTTTTCTATTTCGTCCCAAGGTCAAGGCCACAAAGTCACGAACTTAGAAAATTGCGAATTGTGTTTTTAGGGGTAGCCAATTTCAATTTGCATCTTCTCCTAGGGGTTTGTCGAATCTGGCAGGGGTTTCGGTATTTGGTTAGCCCAATGGCACCTGCATAGCCCCACGGAGCTCGATTTTTCATTTTCGTCCCAAGGTCAAGGTCACAAGGTCACGAACTTAGAAAATTTCGAATTTTGACATAAAAATCATATGACCGCCCAAACTTTGAGAGCGAGGATGACAATATTTTTTAATGCATAATCTTGAGGTCATTCCCACCTAATTCTTCAAACTATTTTGCTCTATCTCGAACACCTTGCCCGTGGCGCCCCCTTCAAGTTTGTTTTTACGCTGATTTCATCAAAGTATGGATAATCCTAGGAGTGCGAAATGCCATAAAGCCTATATGACGTTGTATCGTTCCTGGAATGTTCCAGAGAAGTTTTGCACCAAAGGTCATAATCCTTGACCTTTGACCTTTAAAGTTCACAAAGGTCAAATTTTCAAAGTTGTGGGAATCGAACCGGTTTTCCACTTCTTCGACGAACTAACTCCAATAAGCTATAGCACGTATCCTGTTTCCTTATTTTAATGTCCACAACATTGTTTTGTGACCTTTAAAGTTATGCAAAGGTCAAATTTTGAAAGTTGTTGAACGAAACCGGGTTTTCTACATTTTGCCACTAATAACCTGTCACTCGTACCACATCATGTTGATCATTTTTATAACTTGGTCAAACATTATCACATTGCTTCATCCTTGACTTCTGAAACAATCTACATCGTCAAATACCGCTCGTGAACCATCGTCGTGGTCAGACTTGTTAATTATTTTTTTTTACATGCTTGAGGCTTGTGGAAGAGCAGGACACAAAAAGGGGAACACCATCGCAGGGCAGAGGAGAAAAGGCAGATAACAATGAAGGGTAAGAAGAATGCAAATGGGGGAGAGAGACAATCGGGATACTTAAGCAAAAAAAACAAACATTTGGGGGGTGGTTTAATGAGTGGAAAATATGATTTGATGGGATTTTCAGATTGGTGGTTGTGAACAGCTATTTTGAAGACCTGGAGGGAAGAATGAGATTGCATAGAGTGTGGTAGGTGGTTCCACAGGTGGCAGAAAAAAAAGAGGAACAAATGAGTGGAGTGGAGCAGTGGTTCTGGATTAGGCAGTTTCTAGGGGGGATTGCTGGTGGACTGTCCTGCAGATGGGGGGGGGGTTAATGCATGGAGAGGGCAGAGGCTGCAAGTGCAGATATAAGGCAGAAGAAGATGCACCCCTGACCTGCCGGTGATGGCGAAGTAATAGGCCCATAGACTCGGCTTCATTGCAAGAGATTCTAATGATGTTGAAAGCTTTTAATTTTTATTTATTTATTTATTTATTTTCCTTCTTCTTCCCCACGGCATAAAGCTGAGGGATGAGGCAGTACTCCATTAAGCTGTGGATGAAAGCTTTGTGGGTAGATGAGCTCAGGTGTGCCAAGGAAAGACTTTGCACAATGGAGGATGCCCAGTCTGTCTGGCCAATATTGAAATTAGACATCCGTACCAAAAACAAAAATGTAACCGTCATTGTGGGACTAACTTGATGGTTTCGGCTTTTTCTAAGCTCTGATCAGATTTTATAACGAGCAGGTTTACATGTCAAAATATTTTCTTGTTGGAAAAGGTTGGCACGTTTGATGTTCTCTTTGACACATTCAAGTTACTGGAGTTGCATTTCAATATGGTGGCAGGTAATTTGATTATAGTTTGCTTGTGCTTTTTAAACCTCTCTGCTTACACTGACCATATTTTAAATACTGTTAGGTGAACGCCCACCTTCAAGGGCTTATGGTATTCGGTATTTAGCCGGAAACTGACTCCTGAGGTAATGCTTGAAGCGGTCAATAATTTGCACAAATTGATGTCCAAATGGATAGTCATTCCTTTTTTGTGCTCTGTCATGTGGTTATCAAACTCAGGATTTTCACCAAATTCATACTCAAGAGTTCCCAATTAAACTCAAACGCTGACATGGGAATCAAGACTCACCAGGTCTCTGGAAATGATTCATTAAATCTATTGATGCACAAGATGGGGCATGGAATCCCAGACAGACAAAACGATTAAACTAACTTGACAGACTAGCTCCATTGCTATGGGCCGACACACAAAACCATTGTGCATATGGAGAGATTGTATGGGGTAGAAAGTTCCAGGCTGCTGTTTATCGAGCCGATTTGAGGCAGAACGGCAGGAGAGTGCTTTGAAAGGGAGCAGGCAGGTGGACTTTTGAGGACCTGTCTCAGCATGGAGAGGGAGTGGAGGGCAGGAATATGAAGGGCAGGGATACATTATTTTCGTACCACCCCTGCCCTGACTGACCTCATCACACTTGGCCAATCACAGCCCCCTCTCCCTGAACCACCCTTGCTTCTGTCCTTCCCAATCTCCCCCCCCCCCAAATCACCAATCTGAGGCTAACCAATGACCAGCCACTGAGGGTTTGCCAGGATGGTCCACTGATTTATTACAGTTCAAAAAGTCTAAAAGCTGTTTGAATACAATAGGTGTTAAAGCCTCAACAATTGACTGCCCCCCCCCCCTTCAAAAAACACACACACACACACCTTACAAACATAATACTTTTTTTTTCCTTTAAATTTCTTTTGAAGCTTCATAAAATAAGTTTCCCTTCTATCTGCACATTTTAAAATGTTTTTCTTGTGTCAATTTATGCAACCTCACTCCTCCTCCTCCCCCCCTCTTAAATGTCTTCAACCCCATCAAAGCATTATTTCTCTTGCTCTGTCTCCCTTTCAGGCACAAATGCCAGATCCGAAGACTTATCGGCAGCACTTTGAAAGCAAACATCCGAAGGTTCCCCTACCATCTGATTTAGCTGAGGTTCAGGCCTAGCTGTTGCATCTTTGAGGTTGCTGATGACACTGATTAATCCCTCCCACACCCTCTGCCCAACACCTTTTCTAATTTTGCAGCAGATACCACTGATGAGATATTAAAATTGGGTTTTAATTTTGCTTTGGCTTCCAGGTTCCCTCTGGCTTGTTGTTGCCTTATTGCTCTGAAAACAAAAATGTAACTGTCACAGCCCATATGAATTTTTATGGAATATTGTGAGGTTTTCATTGTTGGTTTGTTTTTCTAATAAAGTATGTTTGCATTCGAAGGTTTGTTTTCTAGAATTGTGTTGATCTCATTTGAGCAAAGGTTTGGCTTTGCCTGTGCTATTTCATTAATATATCTTTTAAAATTGCAAGTGTTCTTGGCATCGATCTTCAGGTGGAAGCAGTCGCACCAGACCAGAATGGGGAGAAATATTCCATGGAACTCCATATGAAAGCCTCATACACCATGATGAGAAGCCCTTGTACTCGATGCAGCTTCGGAATGCCTATTACCTGCACGGTGACTATCTTTTGATGCTGATATGGTCTTCCCATGAAAGCTTATGGCAGCTAGTGAGACGAAGGTATTCCATGGTCTTCACCTCTTACAGTGACTGTCAAAAGGTTGAAACACGAGACCACCTCTTTAATTTTTTTTTTTTTTTGAACTGCACGTTGTAAAGATTATTTGGAGTTGCTTTCCACTTCTCCTCCAACTTTTCCATTTTCACACCTGGCATTATACACCACATTTCTGACTGACTTACTCAGTTTTTTTCTCAAACTTCGAAGTTTCTCAAGTAGTGCACTTCACCTTACCCTGGCTAGTCTGTTTCATCCCCAACCTAACTTGAAATGTGGATAAATGCTTCAGGCTGGGTATTGCATCAGAGAATGTCTCGTATGAGATGTTAAACTGGGTATCCTGTCTGCTAGCCTTACAGTAGTTGGTGGACATTAATGATACCACAGTGCCTTTCCTGAACAGTACATCACTTATCACTGCATCCTGAACAAATTTCAAATTCCTGCTTGACCAAAAAGTTCATCAGCCTTGCTCTGCAAACCGGCATTCACATGATGCTCAGTAATGAATGAATCTGTTTCCAGATGACCCTTTTGAACAATTGCTTGTGTTGTTTTCTTTAAAAAAAAATTAACTACCTATGCTCATGCTTATTCTTGCCTGCTTGTTGAAAATAAATTCAGTCATGTGGGAAATGCTGTGCATGCCACTCAACATGTTGGTGTACAAACTTTGCTTCTCAGTTGCTCTTGCATGAACATGTAAATTTTTCTTTTTTATTTATTTCATATTATTTATTTATTTTAACTTTGAAAATAAACTTGTACTCCCATAACTTTCAAGGGTGATGTATGTTAATTGCACTGGAAGTGGTTACAGTACAGTGGCGTGGGAATATTTGAGGTTTGGAAGGGTGGGGGTACATCTTGCTTGTTTTTGTGCCATTGAAGATTTGGTGGGGAGATGGGAGACAAGTTTTGTACCCTATTGATAGACCAGATCTGTATCCAGAGTCAGGACTTTAACCAAAATCTAATCAGCAAGTTCTCAAAATCCATAACGTTTTTGTAATATTGTCTTGGCCCTATTTCTTAATGAAAGGAAGAAAAAAAAATTTCATCCAGACCTTCACCAAAATCCACTCAATTTGTCCTTGTCAAACACCTAACCTGGCCATGTTTCATCCGAATCCATCCATAACTTTTTGAGATATCCTGCTCACAGATGGTGGTGAAACCATAACCTCTGTCCACTTTCAGTGGTTGAGGTAACAAGGGGAAAGAATCAGTATGTAGAATGTGTGGATGGGCAGTGCATTTTAATGACTAAAGTGAGGATGAAACGGACAGGAAGATTATTCCACAAGGGCATCCATGAATGCAGCTGGGTAGCCAGCCTTTGACTTTGGGAGGATGAGCAGTGAGTTTCTTTAAGGGGTGTGGGTTGCTAGTGGAGGACAGCAGTCAAAGAAACAAGGTCAGAAGTAAGTTATAAAATGGAGAGCCTGTCACTGGGAATTTCCTTCTTGCCTTGAAATACAATTGTGTGGAATGCCTTGTTTTCAAACGTCACAAGGTGGAAGCAGGAGCACCAGCCAGTGGTGAGCATTACTCCATGTAATGCCATGTGAAAGCTTTGTACACCATGATGAGAAGCCCTTGTACTCAGTGTGGGTTAGGAATGCCTATTCTACAAAGAATACTGACACGGTGACTGCCTTTTTGCTGGTGATATGGTCTCCCCATCAAAGTTTATGGCAGCTTGTAAGACCAAGGTATACCATGGTCTGCACCTCTTTCAGTGCCTGTCTAAAGAGTACAAGTGTGATGTATTGTTCTTGGGGGTGAAGGGTGAAATGGTAAAGTTGGGTTTCAAGAAAATCACTCATTATACAGGGTATTTGTCTTAAAATTAAAATCTGCTTGTTTACTTTCATCTAACTTGCAGAGAGCATGTTTGTATCAATAAACAAGGACAAATGTGTCCAAGAGCTGCGTCATTCCACCAGTCAACAAGAAGAAGAAGAACAACGTGGAGCTCTCTTAGAGCCAGCGTTCGCAACGCGACGCGGCTAAAACTTCATTACAGAAAGTCGAAACATCAGCATTTTGATCACAATAACAACAACTTCCGATATTTCATCACGTGCCTTGATAGAGCCAATAGCGAGACCCGTCATGGAGGCTCCTCCTTCATGACGAGAAAATAGTGTATTTACGACATTACAACACATTAAATGGAATAATCTTTAAATAGTAACGTGAACTTTTCGAAACTTTAAAGCAAATGTCCGAATATATTTAAAAGTTCATGATGGATGCTCTCAAAAGGAACCCTCAATGCGAGGATGTTTAGAGGTGTTTAGTATTTAAGGAGATCCAGATCCTGTATATAAAAGAGCTGCGTCCTTGTCTTCACAAGAAGAACGCGGAGCTCTCTTAGATCCAGCGTTTGAGACGTGGCTAAAAAAACTTTGTAAGATTTATATTTTTGTACAAGAGGTGTTGAGTTTCCACGTGCACTGTATCTTTTGAAACAGCCTGTTGATCAATAATAATAATAATAATAATGTAAGTCCTAACATTCTGCCTAGCCTGCAGAGAAGGGACACCATTAAGGGTCACTTGCTGTTTATATTCACATCAGAAATCAAACATCCTTTTGAGTAGGGGGTCCTGAATACAAAATGAAGACAATTTAGAAACAAGTCTGAAGACGACAATGGTTCACGAGCGGTATTTGATTGAGTGTAGATTGTTTCAGAAGTCAAGGATGAGACAATGGTGAATTGACCAGATTATAAAATGATCAACATGATGTGGTACGAGTGACGGTTATTAGCTGCAAAATGTCGAAAACCCGGTTTCGTTCAACAACTTTCAAAATTTGACCTTTGCATAACCTTTAAAGGTCACAAAACAATGTTGTGGACATTAAAATAAGGAAAACGGATACGTGCTAGCTTATTGGAGTTAGTTCGTCGAAGAAAGGTCGAAAACCCGGTTCGATTCCCACAACTTTGAAAATTTGACCTTTGTGAACTTTAAAGGTCAAGGATTATGACCGTTGGTGCAAAACTTCCTCTGGAACATTCCAGGAAAATATAACGTCATATAGGCTATATGGCATTTCGCACTCCTCGGATTATCCATACTTTGATGAAATCAGCGTAAAAACAAACTTGAAGGGGCGCCATGGGCAAGGTGTTCGAGATAGAGCAAAATGGTTTCAAGACTTTGGTGGGGAATGACCTCAAGATTATGCATAAAAAATATTGTCATCCTAGCTCTCAAAGTTTGGTGGTCGTATGATTTTTATGTCAAAATTCACAATTTTCTAAGTTCGTGACCTTGTGACCTTGACCTTGGGACGAAAATGAAAATCGAGCTCCGTGGGGCTATGCAGGTGCCATTGGGCTAACCAAATACCAAAACCCCTGCCAGATTCGACAAACCCCTCGGAGAAGATGTAAATTGAAATCGGCTACCCTAAAAACACATGTTTTTTGGGCGTGGCTCCGCCCATAATGGGCTCACCACGCCCATTCTCAGGAAAACAACTAGATCATGATATAAACCTCCCACCAAAATTTTATCAGGATCGGATCAAAACCCACGGAGCTATGCTCGGACAGACAGACAGACAAGCCGGTAGGCGCATGGGTAGTCGACTACCAATAGAACCTGACGCGATTGCCGCGTTCGATGGGGAATGACTTGAGGATTAAGCACAAGAAAATTCATGATCCTAGCTTCAAGGTTAATGCTGCAGATTGTTTTTTTCGTTTAAATACCCCCACATTTAGAGGTTTTCTGCCGTTGCTAGGCAACGGAGGGGTCCATAGCAACGGTTCTTTCTCACACATAACTAGAACATACCATGAACCTACCATACCAGTTTCATGTATATCTGACTCATAGTCTCTGAGATATACGAACTTCTTTTTTATTGTTTTCGCCAGGGTTCATCAAAGTCTATCTTCTCGACAGTTTTCATAGGATCCGGCTGGAAATTTTGACAATATGGCTGAATGTACTGCCCACAGTCGCTCGTGGCCCGATTTTTGATTTTCGAAAAAATAAATTTTTTATGATTTTTCCGAATTTCAAAATCCCGTTGCTAGCCGGTGTGTCCATGCCGGTTTCATTTGCCACAACTAGGTCAGTGATGAACCTACCAACCAAGTTTCATCGAAATCGCCATTGTATTAACGGAGCACGGACCGAACAGAGGACAGACAGACAGACAAGCCGGTAGGCGGACATGGGTAGTCGACTACCCAATATAACCTGACGCGGATGGGCCCGTTCGATGGGGAATGACCTGAGGATTAAGCACAAAACATTCATGATTCTAGCTTCAAGGGTTAATGCTGCAGATTGTTTTCGTTAAAATACCCCACATTTAGAGGTTTTTCGGCCGTTGCTAGGCAACGGAGGGGTCCATAGCAACGGTTCTTTCTCACACATAACTCGGACATACCATGAACCTACCATACCAGTTTCATGTATATCTGACTCATAGTCTCTGAGATATAACGAACTTCGTTTTTTTCTTTTTCCACCAGGGTTCATTCAAAGTCTATCTTCTCCGACAGTTTTCATAGATCGGCTGGAAATTTTTGACAATATGGCTGAATGTACTGCCCACAGTCGCTCATAGCCCGATTTTTGATTTTCGAAAAAATACATTTTTTATGATTTTTGTAAAATTTCAAAGTCCTGTTGCTAGGCAACGGTGGTGTCCATAGCAACGGTTCTCATTTGCACACAAATAGGTCATGGTATGAGCCTACCAACCAAGTTTCATCGAAATCGCCATTGTATTAACTGAAATCGCCATTTTAAATACTGATAATAAGGGTAGAAAAATCTCAAAAAATATATATTTTTTTTTTCGACTAGCACTAGATCGACTACCCAACACAAACATATCGACGGAAAAACTGATAATAAGGTAGAACAAATTTCAAAAAAAAATCTTTATTTTTATTTTTTTTCGACTGGATCGACTACCCAACAAGCCGGTAGGCGGAAATGGTAGTCGCCTACCCAATAGAACCTGACGCGATGGGCCCGTTCGATGGGGAATGACCTGAGGATTAAGCACAAGAAAATTCATGATTCTAGCTTCAAGCGTTAATTCTGCAGATTGTTTTTTCGTTAAAATATCCCCACATTTAGAGGTTTTTCGGCCGTTGCTAGGCAACGGAGGGGTCCGTAGCAACGGTTCTTTCTCACACATAACTAGGACATACCATGAACCGACCATACCAGTTTCATGTATATCTGACTCATAGTCTCTGAGATATATCGAACTTCGTTTTTTTATTGTTTTCGACCAGGTTCATTCAGTCTTTCTCGACAGTTTTCATAGGATCCGGCTGGAAATTTTTGACAATATGGCTGAATGTACTGCCCACAGTCGCTCGTGGCCCGATTTTTGATTTCGAAAAAATTATTTTTGATTTTAAAATTCAAAGTCCCGTTAGCACGGTGGTGTCCATAGCACGGTCTCTTTGCACAAACAGGTCTGGTATGAACCTACCAACCATTTCATCAAAATCGCCATTGTATTAACGGAGCACTGGACCGAACAGAGAGACAAACATATCGACGGAAAAAGTGATAATAAGGTAGAACAATTAAAAAAAATTTTTTTTTGAAAAAATGTTTTTTTTCGACTGGATCGACTACCCAACAGACAAACATATCGACGGAAATACTGATAAGGGTAGAACAAATTTCAAATTTTTTTTTTCGACAATCGACGACCCAACAACATCGACGGAAATCTATCTATAATTCCAGCAATCTCTGTGTGTCTGTCTGTCTGTCTGCGACCGCTGTTTCTCGATGACCGCCGGTCCGATCGGATTGAAACTTGCCAGGATATTGCCGGGACCCGCGGATGTGCCTTTTCGAGGTTTGATATCGATCGGACGAGCAGTTCCCAAGTTATGGCCATTTTACTGCTTTTCAGTGTTGAAAAGGTGTATATATGGCAGCTGAAGTGTCGTTCCCCCTT
Organism: Eptatretus atami; assembly: GCA_035128595.1. NCBI lineage: Eukaryota > Metazoa > Chordata > Myxini > Myxiniformes > Myxinidae > Eptatretus > Eptatretus atami. The sequence continues at coordinate 71,999,240 of CM068962.1, forward strand.
CTCACCTTATCATGCCAATTTTTCCCCAAATTATTAATAACCGGACGACGCCCGTCCGATCGGATTGAAACTTGCCAGAAATTGCCGGGGACCCGCGGATGTGCCTTTTCGAGGTTTGATATCAATCGGACGAGCGGTTCCCAAGTTACGGCCATTTATCTGTCGACCAATGACAAGACACGGTGCTATGACATCACGAATGACGTCACAATTAATGCTTATTTATTTATTTATCTTTTATTATTATTTTTTTTTTGCCAATTGACGGTCCGATCTGATTGAACTTGACAGGATATTTGCTGGGACCCGCTGATGTGCCTTTTCAAGGTTTGATATTAATCGGACAAGGGTTCCAAGTTAAGGCCTTTATCTGTCGACCAATGACAAGACACGGTGCTATGACATCACGAATGATGTCACAATTAATGTTTATTTATTTATTTATTTTTTATTTTTATTTTTTTTTGCACGATTGACGGTCCGATCTGATTGAAACTTGCCAGGAATATTGCTGGGGACCCGCGGATGTCCTTTTCGAGGTTTAATATTAATCGGACGGCAGTTCCCAAGTTACGGCCATTTATCTGTCGACCAATATCTGCGAGAGAGGGGACGGGAGAGGGGGATGAGAGTGGGGCGAGAGAGAGGGGGGGAGAGAGGAAGGGCGAGACTAGGGGGATAGAGGGGGCGAGAGGGGGGTGGAGTGGGCGAGAGAGGGGATGAGAGTGGGGCGAGAGAGAGGGGCGAGAGGGGGATGGAGTGGGGCGAGAGAGGAGGGGGGAGAGAGGAAGGCGAGACTAGGGGATAGAGGGGGGCAAGAGAGGGGGAGAGAGAGGGGGCGAGAGAGAGGGGTGAGAGTGGGGGGCGATCGCAGCGCGGGGGCAGACGACGGCGAGGCGAAGCAGAGGGCGGTGTGTGCAGGGCGATGAGCGTGGGCAGCCTGTCGAGCGCGTGAGCGAGGCGACCGCGGCTCGAGCGGCCGCGTGCGCGCGCTAGCGTGTCCGCTTATCTGGCTGGGGTGGGTGAGCGTGTGGTGATGAGATGGTGGTTGGTGGGGTAGCAGAGCAGAGAGTGAGAGAGAATAGTGATAGAGACTGTTGTGTGTGCGTGAGTATCGATCGTGTGGGGGGTGGGGCTAGCCGCCAGACGAAGCAGTGTGCGACGTAAGTATGCTTATGGAAGTAATGTTAGTAAGAAAGAAGAATCTCGGAGAGGAGAGTGAGCGTTTTTGTGGAGGTGTGTGGTGTGGCGAGCGGTACTGAGGTGGACTAGGGCCCAGTCTAGCATCGAGCGAGCGAGCTAGTACGGCTATCGCGTATATGAGATGATATGTGAGTGTTTCATCTTGCTGTGGACTCGGCTCTGGTGGTAGGCGAGATAAGGTGGATTGGTGGTGTTCTATATGATGCAAGACTGAGGTGTAGTGGGTGGTGTGTCATATAGAAGTATGTGTCCCGACCGTCGGTGTCTGCGGGGGTGGTGCGGGAAGTGGCTCTCTGCGTGCGCTGCGGTGGTTGCAGAGTAGGATGGATAGTAGTGCATATGATGTAGTGGGGCTGGGGTGCAGAGGCGACGGCTTGTGGTTGGGATACAGTAGAGAGAGGGAGTCGTCGGGGCGTGGGGGGTGGGGGGTGCGGAGTGATGAATGGCGCGCAGTGGATGTGTCGTCAGTGTGAGTGAGGAGAGTGGTGGGTGTGTGGCGGAGTGAGAGAGTCAAGTGAGATGCGCTTGATGGTATGGCGGGAGTGGATGTGCAGGTGTTGGCAAGAGGTTCGAGAGGTTGTGCGGCCATCATTAGAAGGCCGACGTGCCCATCAGAGCGTGTTGTGTGTGTGTGTGTGTGTGTGGTGTGTGTGTCGTGTGGTGTGTGTGTGTGGTGTGTGGGTGTACAGGATAGATGAGATGACAGCATACTGAACTGCGCCTGATGGCTAGTACGTGGTGTTCGAGAATTACGAGTTCCCGCAATGAGGAGCAATATGCCTCAGGGAGTGGTGATGCGGTAGTGAGGTGGGTTGAACGTGGGTGGCCAGTGGGTAAGAGATTCAGCATGCGTGGGGATGTGGGGGTTTGGGTGTGAGAGGGAGCGAGATTGTGGGCTGTTTGTCTTTTGAATGAAGACGGTTCAAGAACTCTACTTCATGACCTATCCCTTCAGGGGAAAGAATAGAGGGAATGTTTCCTCACCTATTTGGAGGATGGTGAGAGGCTAAATCATTTGGATTGCATGTGAGTCTTCGATGTAGGCCTGGCTCCTTTGTTTTGAAAGCACAAGTCAAGGCTCGTGGAAGAGTAGAACACAGGATGGATCAGAATGTAGGCAGAGAGGGGAATACAGTAGCAGGTTGAGGGAGGAAAGTTAGAGTGGATGAATAAGGGATGTGGTGAAGGAGGGCGGTGGTGAGGCGGGGTGGACCAGATTGATACACACACAACTCTCAGGAAGAAAAACTGGACATTTGGAAAGGGGTAGGTTTGGGGGAGAGGTGTTCAGTGGGGATAGAAAATATCATGGTCTTGGATGTGGGGGGGGGGGGTGCGGTGATCTGAGTGTTCGCGTGAACAGCAACTGTCTTGAAGGGGGGAAGAATGAGATTGAAGAGAATGTGGAAGTTGGTTTGACAGGTGGGGGAAAAAGAGGAACAGATGAGGGGAGGTGAGCAGAGGTTCTGATTTTGGGAGTTTCACTAAAAGAGGGGTGATGGACATATGCCTGTAAAAACCTTGGTGGGACAAATCACAGAAAGAGCAGAGGGTGCAACAAGACGAAAAAGGAAGTGGAAGACAGAGCCCACTGACCTGTCTGTGATGAGAAATTGATCGGCCCATAGACTCAGCTTCATTGTGGAAGAATCCAAAGATGTTTCCATGGCATCAAGCTGAGAAAGATGTGAGACAGGGGAGCCGTCCCAGAGGGAAGAGTAGTACTCCATCAAGCTGTGGGTGAAAGCCTTGATGGTGAATAAGTGTTTATGTGTGCCAAGGAAGGACTTTGAATGATGGAGGATGCCTAGTCGGTGGCTGACATTGGAGGCCAACATAGAAATGCGGTTTGCCCAAGAAAGGGCATTGTGATAAATGCAATAGTTTGAGTGACTGAACTTCTTCAAGAGGATTGTTGAAAAGACAGATGGGAGGGTTTGCGAGACAGTCGTTTTGGAGAGAATGAGAGTGTAAGATTGTTTGACCAGCTTGTGATTTTATCAAGGTCTGAAGAGAGGGAAAAGACTGCTACCTGTCTATCTGAAGGATCAGGGATGTCACAGCAGAGAGTGGAGTCACCAACAAATCGATAAAGAGAATTTTCCAGAGTCAGAGATTGATGAAGATTAGGATTAGGACTGAGCCCTAAACACTGCCTTGGGGGCACTTCAGCCTTGACAGGGAGAGGAGAAGAAAGGGTTCCATTGAGAGCCACACGTTTGCTACGAGAGTGGAGGAAGTCAGTAACACAAGAATAGAGTTGGCCTTGGATTCCATCGGCACAGAGTTTGGAGAGTGAGGCAGGATGCTGAACTGTCGAAAGCTCGATATCTATGTCCTGAGAGGTGGCCCTGATCTCATGTCTGACATTGAGGGCCTCCGTCCATTGTTGGGAGAGTAGAAGCAGCACGTCCAAGGCAGAGTGACCAGGTCTGAATCCAAGTTGATGATCTGGGATGAGGCTGTTGGAGAAAAGGAAGGATTATATATCTTGATGTCAATTGCGATGATGGATTCCATAGCCTTGCTGATGATTGGAAGTAAGTTGATTAGTCTGTAGTTCAGGGGATCACTTTTGGCACCTTGTTTAATGTAAGGAAGTAACATATTAAAACAAGGACAAATGTGTCCAAGAGCCACGTCCTTAAGGCAATAACAACAACTTCCGATATTTCGTCACGTGCCTTGATGGAGCCAATAGCGAGACCCGTCATGGAGGCTCCTGTTCATGACGAGAAAATCGTGTATTTACGAAATTACAACACATTAAATGGAATAATCTTTAAATAGTAACGTGAACTTTTCGAAACTTTAAAGCAAATGTCCGAATATATTTAAAAGTTCATGATAGACGCTCTCAAAAGGCACCGTCAATGCGAGGATGTGTACAAGTGTTTAGTATTTAAGGAGATCCGGATCCTGTATATAAAAGAGCCGAGTCCTAAAGGTTTTAGAAGAAGAAGAAGAAGAAGAAGAAGAAGAAGAAGAAGAAGAAGAAGAAGAAGTTGGAAGAGGAAGAGGAAGAAGAAGAAGAAGAAGCTCTCTTAAGACAGCGTTCGAGACGCGGCTAAAAAAAATAAGAATGGCGTTAAGTGTTTCAAAGGGCTTCAGTACCCATGATGCAGTGCTCGGGCACAGCTTGGCAATCTAAACAAGCAATAAAAGGTCAACAATGCCAAATAATGAGCGGAACGGAACCTCCATTGCAGTGTCAGAATAACGAGATAAACGTCATAGATTGTCGAGATACTGATTATTATATCGTTGCCAAGGAAGTGAATCGAACCAACATGGCGGCGCGCAAGGCATTATGGGATAGCTCTGAAAACCCTCGATACATCTCGTTCCCTTTCCCTCGTTCTTATTCGTTTTCGAAAACATTTAATGGCAGTTCTTATTCAAAAACATTTAATCAGTTCCCCGTGTGCACAACAGATACATCTCGGATGTGAAAATGACACGTTATTAACGAGAAGGCGTTATTGCAGTGCATATCGGCGAATATTAACGACAAGATGTACATCTCGGATGTGAAAATGATGTTTGTGACCGTCATTGCGGTGGAGTGATCGATATCAGTGTTTCCATGTGAGAGAGCCGTTCGATTATTTAAGCAATATCAATGCTTCATAATTATA
>CM068962.1:72007778-72018097 GCA_035128595.1 Eptatretus atami
GCCAATGGGATTGAGATTGCCACAGAGAGCGATTTTCCCACGGCACGCCGGCCAATGGGGGTTGCGATGGCCACAGAGAGCGATTTTCTCACGACGCCCCGTCCAATGAGGGTGGAGAGCGCCTCAGACGGCGATTTGCTCACCCCGGAGCAAAAAGAAATAAAAAGGAACGCCAGGCTGGGTGGTAAAAAAAGCAAGGTCGTCGTGGTCGTGGTTGTGGTGGTCGTCGTGGTGGTCAATCATCATCGTGTTGCGGGTTCGAGTCCCACCGGCTGGCTGGTTCGTCGTCGCTGGGTCATCGTCGTCTCTGATCTTCTCCTTGGTCTTGGTCGATTGGTGCGTGGCCGGTTGGAGAGTGCGTTACCTGTTGCTTGGAGCAGCATCGTGTTGCGGGTTCGAGTCCCGCCGAGCCGGATCGTCGAAGACCACACAAGGTGGACAGGTCCAAGAACAGGCTCTGGTCTCCAGCTCACTGTGCTCGGAGCTGGAAGCCTTCAATAAAGACCCGACGGGTCCATTTGTGGTGTGTGTGTGTGTGTGTGTGTGTGTATGTGTGTGTGTGTGTGTGTGTGTGTGTGTGGTCTGTGTGTGGGCCCGTCTTCAAGTAGAACTGTAAAGTGCTTGTTGTAAATTTGCATTTCTTATAGTCGTGATAGCTCTGCTCTCTGTGTTCCCCTCCCTGCCTATTGTAAATAAATATCTATTTTGTTAAATGTATCAGCTCGTTTCTGTGTTTCTATCATTGGTTGCCGCGCTGCGAACGGGAACTAGAAGGCTTCATTGTTGCCGTAATCGTGCAATCGACCCGGCAGGATTCTAGTACTCTCCGCTGCGGGGTATGGCTCGATCCGGCTCGGTAACGGCCCGGATCGCGCAGATCCTGCTGAGGGTGAATTTCCCTGGTAGTTTGGACAACGTGGTATTTAAGTAAATTGAAATTGGCAATCGACCTATCCCACGCGGCGACCTATTGGTGATCTTCGGTCCGATAAGGGACCCGTCGGTCCGGAGTTATCCGGGGTGACGACTATAAATTCCAGGTGTTCAGTGGAGCCGACTCTACTGCTCCACCTAGTGGTCGTGCTCGCCACCGAAACTCGGCTCACAACAATATGCGAGGACCAAAAGTGTTGGCCGGTACACCTCAATTTGCAATGACCCTTCTCAATACAAAGCAGCATTTGTACAGTATTGTGAGATCTTGGACAACTTTCGATGATCAGCTATGATACAGAACTAAGGTGAGTACCGTTATGACACACCTTACTGTTACCCGCACTACTTTATCAACACTTATTCAGGTTTGGAGGGAGAAGTTGAAGATTTGCGGTTTGAGGGGGTGGGAGTTGATGACTTGGGGTTTGGGGGGGGGGTTGATGACTTGAGGTTGGAGGAGGGGGGAATTGAGGACATGAAGTCACATTTTACATTGCACGGCTGTTCTGCGGATCCCTGCTCATAACCATGGAAACCATAGAAGTCATGGAATTATCATTGTGTATTGGTCTTCTCTGCACCTGGAACGACTGGATGAAATGAGTTGAAAACTGCTGGTTGTTTCCTGGGATGTGCATGGAATGGACAAAATTAGTTGAAAACTGTCGGTTGTACCCGGGGTGTGCACGGAATGGACGGAATTAGTTGAAAACTGCTGTTGTTCCTGGACATAATTATTGAAAACTGCTGGTTGCACCCGGGTGTGCACAAAATTGACAGAATTGTATGAAAATTGCTGGTTGTAACTCAGTTCAGGTCAGTTAGAGCATGCTCGCGGAGCAGCGGATCACTGCGTCCACTTTCCGCTGGTATCCCAGGGGCTCCGTTTGGCCATCCCCTCAGCAGATGCCTGGCCCATCCCCATCTCCTTGAGATGTTGATCACACTGCTGCAACCACGAGGCACGTGGTCAGCCCATTGGCCTCCTCCACTCACGAGACTCCTCGCTGAGTGAATCTGGTGAGCAGGATCAGGGTCAGGAAAATGAGCCTCATGTCCATACAGCCGCAACTAATGCTCATGGATTATGCAGGTAACAATCTCATTTGAGTCCCAGCAACCGCTCGTTGGACACAAAGTCCGACCAGCAATAGCCAAGGATTCTCCGAAGAGTCCTGGTACCAAACAAATTAGTCTCCGTCTCAGATCCTGGTCAGAGTAATAGTCTCACATCCGTAGAGCAAGACTGGAAGCACGAAGGACCTGAAGACTCGAACTTTCGTCCTCCTGCACAGGTACCGACAGTGCCACACCCCATGATCCAGTGAATCCATGATCCCAAGGCCCGACCCGAGCGTCTATTCACCTCTGGCTCACAGCCAGCAGAGACATGAATATCACTGCCAAGGTAAGTCTATTCTCTGTGACCTCAACATCCTCACCAACAAACAGGTACAGACAAAATAGCAGCATCCAAGATGTCATTGAAAGCCTGGATCTTAGTTTTGAACTTGGAAACTCATGATCCCAGCAGCTCCGACACCTCATTCAGCACCTCGAGGGCCCTCAAAAGAATATCTTGAGTCTCCGCAAAGATGACTGCATCATGTGCTAAATCAAGGTCAGAGATCTTGATATTCCCAACGATGCACCACAGCTTGATCTCTCTCACACCCTCCCCAGAATCCAGTCCATACAGCCGCTGAAAGTTTGGGGCCGATACATACACCTGATGAACCTCCAGTACAATGGAAATAAGTCGTCGATGGTATCATCACATCTCACAGCATTTCAGTACCAGAGTATAGTTCAGACATCAGATTGATCAGTTTTGGTGTACCCCACGAAGACCAAGAATCTTCCAGAGGGCATCCCGATTCACTGAATCATATGCTTTGCAGAGATCAACATAAGCTGCAAGCAGCCCCTGCCGAAACTCTCGCATGTGTTCGGTGAGGACCCGAAGGGCAAGGAAGGATAGGGTCAATCGTTGACCTCTTTGGTGTGAAGCCTGACTGCTCTGGGCATTGGTGCTCAAGCAGATGGTGGTGAACCCTATCAAGAATTATCCGAGCAAAGACATTGCCCGCCACTGAAAGCAGCTTCACCCCTTGGTAGTTGATGCAGTCTTGGATCACCCTTTCCTTTAAGAGAGGGACAACAAGGCCCCTCTTCCAGTCAGTTGGATGATGCCTGTGTTCCAGGCAGAGCACAGAACTGCATGCAATGACATAAGTTCAACATTTCCACCACGGAATCGACAGAATGAGTTGAAAGCTGCCGGTTTTACCTGGAGTGTGCACGGAATGGACATAATTTGTTGAAAACTGTCGGTTGTACCTGGGGTGGCACGGAATGGACAGAATTAATTGAAAAACTGCTGGTTGTACCCGAGGTGTGCACACGGTTGGGCACTAGATATGGATGGCTGTTGCTCACATGGAGCTCCTTCACGGTTTGTACCCATGGTGAGCACGAAATTGACAGAGTTTGTTGAAAACTGCTGGTGATACCCGGTGTCTGTGCATGAATGGAACAAAATTAGTTAAAAGTGACGTGTACCCAGGGTGTGCACAATATCGGCAGAATGAGTTGAAAACGGCCGGTTATACCTGGAGTGCTCAAAAATTGACAGAATTATTTGAAAGCTGCCAGTTGTATGTGGAGTGTACACATAATGGACAGAATGTGTTGAAAACTGCTGGTAATTAATTGTACCCAAGTTGTGTGGCAGAAAAGAATTTAGAGGTTGAAAAAACTTTATGATCACCACCAAAAACTTTTTTTATGACACATTTATAAGAACACAACTCAGAGGAGATGCTGAGTGTGATGAACATCGTGAAAATTGCTACAAATATTTTTGGATCCTGGAAATTGGAACTGCCACGCCAAACTTTTAACATTACAAATAGTGTTTGTGTGTTTGACTTAAAGATGCACTGCTGAACATCTGAACCGTTGGATGGAATGAGCTGAAAACAATTGGCTGTACTCGGATGGGGAGTGCTGGTTTTAGGCGGTAAAAAATCCATAGCCCCCAGAAGTTAGGGTGTTGAAGGGCGCCAACTCAGTGGAGCGCATACCTCCACAAAGCTGAACATTTATGTTTTTGTATCCCACCCATAGGCCGGACGGATCTGCATCCAGACCTTAACCAAAAATCTAATCAGCTTGTTCTTGTCACCTACCAAACTCAACCACCAAGTTGGTCAGCATCCATCCGCAACGTTTTGAGATATCATGCAATAAATCGTTTTTGGCCCATCTCTCCAATGTGAAGAATCACTTTAAAAATTCTCATATCCATATCTCGATCTTCACCAAAATCTAATCAATTGTCACACCCAAACCTGTCCACCAAGTTCCGTCTGAATCTGTCTAAACTTTTTCAAATATCATTCTGTACCACCAGGGGTGTGTACTCGTCCCCACACTTTTCAGCGCTTGTATAGACTGGATTCTGGGGAGGATGTCGGAGAGATCAAGCTGTGGTGCATCATTTGGAGTCAATATCTCTGAGCTTAATTCATAGATGATGCAGTCATCTTTGCGGAGACTCTGGATATCCTTTTAGGGGCCTGGACGTGCTGAATGAGGAGTTTCTGGGTAAAAAACTCAGATCCAGGCTTTCAGTGACATCTTGGATGCTCCATCTTGTCTGTACCTGTTTGGGGTGAGGATTTTAAGGTCAAAGAGAGATTCACTTACCTTGGCAGTGATATTCATGTCTCTGAACAGAGGTAATAGACTCTGGGTCTGGCCTGGGGAGTCATGGATTCACTGGATGTCGGTGTATCATGGATTCAATGGGGTGTGGCACTGTCAGTACCTGGGCAGGAGGACGAAAGTTCAAGTCTTCAGGTCCTTGGTGCCTCCAGTCTTGCTTTACGGATGTGAGACTTGGACTCTGACCAGGGATATGAGATGGAGACTTAATTGCTTTGGTACCAGGTCTCTTCAGAGAATCCTTGGCTATCGCTGGTCGGACTTTGTGTTCAACGAGCGGTTGCTGAGAGAGACTCAAATGAGATTTTGTTACCTGCATAGTCTATGAGCATCAGTTGCGACTGTATGGACATGTGGCTCGTTTTCTGATGCTGATCCTGCTCACCAGATTCTCTCAGCGAGGGAGCCTTGTGAGTGGAGGAGGCCATTGGGCCGACCAAAGGCCTCGTGGTTGCAGCAGGTTGATTAGCATCTCAAGGAGATGGGGACGGGCCAGGCATCTGCCTGGGGGATGGCCAGATGGAGACCCCTGGAGTCCTGGCGGAAAGTGGATGCAGCAACGCGCTGCTCCAGCACATGCTCTGTACCTGACCTGTCCTGTATATTCATTTTGGTCCCATCTCTCAATGACAAAGAATCAATGAGAAAAATTTTAAATATTATCTTAGCTGGATGCGGATCTTCACAAAAATGGAATCAATTCGTCCCTGTCACACACACGAAACCTCTCCACGAAGTTTTGTCCGAATCCGTTTATAACTTTTTTGAGATATCCTGCTTACAAAACAGACAGAGGTGAATGCATAATCACCATCCATCTCAGTGACAGAGGTAAAAATGCATGGAAATCTACATTAAAAACCATCTATCTTATAGAAGTAGGGGAATTAATTTGGCTGGATGGGTTCTTGACTGCTTTGATGTTAAAAGTAAAACCAAATGTACTGTTTTTTTTCAGGCTGGGAAGCATCCGCCAACCAGAGGGCAGTTCGCATTCCCAGCATCAGCAGATGTTTGGGAAGTTGTTTCAGGGTGCAGAGTCTAACAACCCCTTGTTGCACTTGGCTTATGCATCTTGTTGAATGCCCAGTGGGGTTCCTGCCATCTCTGGTGCTCATGTACAGGTGTGGGTGCACGTGGTTCATAGGACATCCCGCACATATGATCTCACCATCTCAGATTTATTGTAGCTGTTCAAATGTGAGTTGTTTGATTCCCGTATTTAAATGAGCATGTACAGGTGTGGGTGCAAATGGTTCACAGGACATCCCACACAATATGATCTCACCATCTCAGATTTATTGAAGCTATTCCAATGTGAGTTGTTTGATTCCCGTATTAAAAATGAAGGCTCAGTGTGTGTGTGTGTGTGTGTGTGTGTGTGTGTGTGTGAGTGAGAGAGAAGAGGTAGCTTTCTCAGCCTTCTCAGAAGGCACGGGTTGATCATGCATGTAAGCGAGTGTGGTGCAGCGCTGATTGTGTCATTATGCCATGACAAAAACTGCAGAAGCAATTTTTGCATTAAGTTAATGTTGACCATCATAGGTAGCAGACTTTGGAATGACCTGTCTGGGTTTGATTCTTAGTCCACTGGGTACTTCACAGGCAGGTGAGTATTCCATCCTTGGGAGTGGATGTGAGCCACCCTTTTGAAAAGAGCAGGCCATTGTATGTCTGTGACTTGGCCAAATTATAATCACTGTTTACAGTTTTACAGATATAATTTAAAGGTGGCAGTTTGACTGCCTCATACTGCTCTTTCAGCTTTTCCTTGGTAAATATGAGCAAGACATGGCCCTGGTGAAGTAAGAGTTGAGCCAAGTCACCCTGATGTAATATTTGCTATGTTTCCATTTTTAAGGATAAGATTATTCCCAAGCTGAGCAAGCCCCACTCCTGTCCACTGCAGAATCCATCCTCCACCAAACACATGAGTGAATTGATGAGACCTTTAAACCTGAAAGACCAATGCTGTTGGACAACTACAGTCAACTCACTACCTGTGGACTATCAGCCCATGACATCATTTTACAACATGAAGGACTCATCATCCATGAAGATTTGGAAAGACTTAGAAGGTTGTGTGTCTGCACCCTTTCAGAATTGATGTGTAACCAAGACATTGTTTCTCTTGTTGAATAAGGTGTTTACATTACCCATTACCCCTTACCTTTCCCCACCACCTCACATCAACAGGTATGGACATGCAGATTCAGGCATCGAAGTACCCAAAACACTCCAGGAAAGGTTTGGCACAGGCCCATCAATGCGGAAACGTCTGGGTGACATCACCAACACAAATATACAGCTGTTGTCGCATACAGACTTGGCACAAGGCTTGGGCACAGAGAGTCAAAACTTCCGTTATCATGGGGAAAGGGGAATGAGAGGAGAGAACGACATAATCAATTGGAGAGAGAAAGGAGGTACGTGTGTCTGTCCTCTTAGTTTGTTTTACATAATTTCAAACGAGGTGACTTGCATGATACCCAGGGATAAATAGAAGAAAAAAAAAAAACATTTTGAAAATTCTTTCATATTCCTAGTGCTTGTATAAATAATTATTTTCATGATCTTACATTATAATATTGTGATTAAAAAAGTGATGGTCAGTGCAGGTGGTTTTATCTGTCTTCATTACCCAATGTGCGTGAAGTTAAAAATCGGGGTTAAGCAATTGGTTCACTTTGTCTGTCTGTCCCCAAATGTCACTTTGTGATAACTACTTGATTTAATTGAATGTTATATTTTGAACATGAATCAGAACACGAACCGGCAGTTTAGCAGTACTTTGGTTCTGAATTTGGCAAATTGCATGGAACCTTGTCCTCACCGTGCATGCATGCACAGAGAGGAGTGAGATAATTTTTCTTTACTCTGTCTGCCTGTCTGGTCGTCAAACAAAATTGAAAATCATTCCAAACAGGAAACTTACTGTTTTTAGGGACGTCATAAAGGACAAAAACAACAGGCTTGAAGAACGAATATTACATGTTAAATAAGTGGTGTGGAAGACACTGCTTCAATGATGGTAAACTTACAAAAAAATTTTCTACAACCTTTAAACTCTTTTTTTATTTCGTTTGAATTATTTGCTTGAACATGTCAGAACACAAATTGTTTGTCACTTCCAAAAACCTTTCATTTAGCAGTACTTGGACAAAATATTACTGCATTTTACATCATCTCGACCAATCAAATTTGCTGCTTGCAGACCCTCCCATGTCGTTGTTTTTTTTTTTAAGACTGTGGGGGTAATTAAATGTAATGGTGATTGAACTTTCAGCAATTTATTAGCTCGCCTGTTCGAAGAACAGAGAGCTATAGTGATACCCCCGGCGTGAGCGTGAGCGTCAGCGTGAGCGTGAGCGTGAAAATGTTAAAGTTTTTGGTGCAAGTTATTTCTTTCTAAAGTTTTTATCTACCACACTATTTTTTACTGATTACAATATACAAATACATATATTGCTTTAAAATTATTTGGGATCAGACTTCACTGCAATGCTTTATAAAAATATTATTAGACTAGTCTTTTTAAAAACGATAAATGTATAAACAGGCGAGCATTGGGTGGCTTTGAGCACCAATTCTCTGGTTGAAGTTCCATTAAAAAACATTGACACACACACACACACACACACACACACATCCGTGAGTCAGCCCGTCCTTCAGTCAGTCCATCCGTCTCCTCAATAACTCCAAAACCATGAAACTAGTAGCCCCAAATTTTGTATACATACAACAGGGAACTCCAAGGGAGTGCATGAGTGAAAAATTGGTGTTTGGGTTAATTTAAACACCACTTTTGAAGATAATAAACAGTCTTATTTAATTATCCTTTATCATGGCTCATCCTTGGTCACTTCGCAGTCCCTCACTGGGATCTTAATTCGCCATTTTTTGGGCCTGCTCAACAATGCCTTGACTTGGAACAGGCCACAATGGTTTCTTAACAAATAAAGTTTTTTTTACTTTCCTCATTCATGTCACTGACTGCCTGATATCATATCTACGAACCGCTGGATACATTGCAATGCTTATAAACGCTTGGAGACACCAGTGTTCATGGCTTTATTTCATTTCTGCAGATGCCATAACCTCTAGAATCTCTTAATCTCAGCTGAATTAAAAATTTAAACTTCTTTATTGACTTCAGCAGCAGTTCTGACTGCAAAAAAGTGTTAATTTGTCATTCGGACATTGCTTGACATTCCGGCGTCTCCGGGTGCATGGTATTTATATGACCGATCGGCAATCGCTATTCGCTTGCCAAGCCAGTTCCTTGCCAAGTTCCTTATCAACCGTTTTGTTGGAGTGCTACCTTGAGTGCTTAAGCCACTTGGTGAGTGCTCTACAATATTCGCACTGTCACTGAATATGTCGATCGACTTAACAAAGTTCAGCGCCCACTCGCCTGCATTTGCCTGTGCGGTGCCTTGGGTGTGGCTCGCTCACTGAAAATGTGCAATTTTATTTTACACCACGTTCCCCATTTTGTACGATCTTCCTTCATTATATGACCCATCACTTTGGTATAGAGCGACACAAATGAAAATATAAAAGATTCGTTTTTAAAAAGTTTCTTCAATCGTTTCAATGGAGTGCTTGGTTGAGTGGTTAAGCCACTTGGCGAGCGCTCTTCAAGCTTCCATAGTGCGGTTCTCCATGGGGATATCTCCAGGGTTAGGAAGGCAAAATAAATTAGATGATTACAATGAGTAAAAAATGTTTTCAGTTGTTACAAAGCAATGAATCACCACATCACAGCAAGATAACTGAGCGGTAACACACACTTGCTCAAAGTTGCCCAGCCAGGGTTCGAATCCCAACCCAGCTATGAACCATCATCTCGGTGTATCACAGGCAGGGTGATCCATCAATATGTGTGCCGTCTCTCGAATAGATGTTAAACTGAACGTCACATCCCCCCCTCCTCTCCACTTCCCCTCTCTCCTCCTCCCCACTTCCCACTCTCTCCCCTCACCCTCTCTCACTGCTCTTCCTCTCACTCCCATTCTTCTCCTCTGTCTCCCACCCTCTGCCTCTCTCTCTCTCTCACCCACCCCTCTACCTCTCTCCCACCCCACTCCTCTCTCCTGCCCCCCCCCACCCCTCACCCTCTGTGAAGGGACTGTTTAGGACTGACTTTTTAGTTTTGATTTAAAACGGCTCCCCATAGTGTATCATGTACGAATCAGACTCAGAGTGAGCCAACCCAAAGGGTTGCAAAAGGTCGCTGCATGTGCAAGCATGCACGCAGGCAGGCCTTTTCCAGGTAGAGAGCATGGGTTTTGAATGCTCCCGCCTGGTTTTATATTGAACCCAGTGGTTAAAAGGAAATGTTGTTATTGAGCACGTTTTATCGCCCTTTCCGTCCCCTCCCCTCCTGCTGAATTCCCTTCCCACCTCTCACACTGCCTTCCTTCCCCGCATCTCACACCGCTTTCCCTTCCCTTGCGCTGCCTTCTCTTCCCTTCCCCTCATGCTGTCTTCCCATCCCTCACACTGCCTTCCACTCCCCTAGCACTGCCTTGCCTTCCCCTCCCTCAGGACTGCCTTCCCTTCCCCTCACGCTGCCTTCCCTTCCTCCACACCACATTCCCTTCCTCTCATGCTACCTTCCCTTCCCATCACACTGCCTTCCCTCACCTTCC
>CM068962.1:72018122-72029338 GCA_035128595.1 Eptatretus atami
GTGTGTGTGTGTGTGTGTGTCTGTGTGTGGGCCCGTCTTCAAGTAGAACTGTATAAGTGCTTGTGTGTAAATTTGCATTTCTTATAGTCGTGATAGCTCTGCTCTTCTGTGTTCCCCTCCCTGCCTATTGTAAATAAATATCTATTTTGTTAAATGTATCAGCTCGTTTCTGTGTTTCTATCATTGGTTTGCCGCGCTGCGAACGGGAACTAGAAGGCTTCATTGTTGCCGTAATCGTGCAATCGACCCGGCAGGATTCTAGTACTCTCCGCTCGGGGTATGGCTCGGATCCGGCTCGGTAACGGCCCGGATCGCGCAGATCCTGCTGAGGGTGAATTTCCCCGTGTCGATGGGGAATTTGACCTGAAGGATTAAGCACAAGAAAATTCATGATTCTAGCTTCAAGCGTTAATTCTGCAGATTGTTTTTCGTTAAAAATATGCCCCACCTCTAGTGTGGCGCATACAGAATCGGGTCTGCTTTTAGAGTTTTTCGGCGTTGCAGCACGGAGGGGTCGTAGCAACGGTTCTTTCTCACACAACAAGGACATACGCAATGAACGACATACCAATTTCATGTATCTGACCTCATAGTCTCTGAGATATATCGAACTTCGTTTTTTTAATTGTTTTGACCAGGGTTCATTCCAGTCTTTCTCCGCAGTTTTTCAATAGGATGCCGGCTCTGGAAATTTTGACAATATGGCTGAATGTACTGCCCGCGACGAGAGAGTGGTTCGCTGCGTGCCGATTTTTGATTTTCGAAAAAATTAATTTTTTATGGATTTTTCAAAATTTGCAAAGTCCCGCTGTTGCTAGGCACGTGGTTGGTCCATAGCAACGGTTCTCATTTGCACACAACTAGGTCATGGTATGAACCTACCAACTGCAGTTTCATCAAAATCGCCATTTGTAATTAACGGAGCACTGGACCGAAACAGAGAGACAAACATATGACGGAAAAAGTGATAATAAGGGTAGAACAAAATTAAAAAAAATTTTTTTTTTGAAAAAAACTGTTTTTTTCGACTGGAATCGACTACCCAACAGACCAACATATGCGACGGAATACTGATAAGGGTAGAACAAATTTCAATTTTTTTTTTCGACAAGATCGACGAACCCAAACATCGACGGAAATCTATCTATAATTTCCAGCAATCTCTGGTGTCTGTCTGTCTGTCTGCGACGGCTGTTTCTCCGATGACCGCGCGTCCGATCGGATTGAAACTTGCAGGAATATTGGCCGGGGACCCGCGGAATGTGCTTTTCGAGGTTTGATATCGATCGGACGAGCAGTCTCCCAAGTTATGGCCATTTTACTGCTTTTTAACGTGTTGAAAAGCGTGTATATATGGCAGCTGAAGGTGTCGTTCGCAACTTCTCACCTATCAGCCAATTTTTTCGCCTCAAATTATTAATAGACCGGACGACCGCCGGGTCACGATCGAATTGAACTTGCACAGGAAATATTGCCGGGGACCCGCGGATGTGCCTTTTCGAGGTTTGTATCAACGGACGAGCGGTTCCCAAGTTACGTGGCCATTTATCTGTCGACCAATGACAAGACACGGTGGCTATGAACATGACGATGATCGTCACAGATTAATGCTTATTTATTTATTTACTTTTTATTTTAATTTTTTTTTGCACAATTGGGACGAGATCCGATCTGATTGAAATTGAAGGAATATTGCTGGGACCGCTGATAGTGGCCTTTTCAAGGTTTATATTAATGCGAGACAGGGGTTCCCAATGTTTACGGCCCATTTTATTGTCGGACACTAATGTGAAAAGACCGGTGCTGAATGACATCATACGAATAATGTCACAATTAATGTGTTATTTATTTATTTATTATTTTTTTTTATTTTTTTATGGCGTTGACGGTCCGATCAAGTGGATTGAAATTGCCAGGGAATATTGCTGGCGGACCGCGGATGTGCCTTCTTCGAGGTTTAATATTAATAGATGGACTGACGAGCAGTTCCACAAGTTACGGCATTACTTTATCTGTGACGCAGTGCCATAGATATCTGCGAGAGAGGGGACGGGAGAGGGGATGAGAGTGGAGGAGCGAGAGAAGGGAGGGGGAGAGAGGAAGGGCGAGACCTAGGGTGGATAGAGGGGGCGAGAGGGGGGTGAGAGTGGGGGCGGAGTAGGGGGGATGAGAGTGGGGGCGAGAGAGAGGGGGCGAGAGAGGGGATGCGAGTGGGGGCGAGAGAGGAGGGGGGAGAGAGAGAGGGGAGACTAGGGGGATAGAGGGGGGCAAGAGAGGGGGGGAGAGAGAGGGGGCGAGAGAGGGGGTGAGAGTGGGGGGGCGAGAGAGGGGCGGAGAGCGAGAGGAGGCGAGGATACAAGAAAAAAAAGAGGGCTGCACATACTGGCACTCACGCTACGAAGCACGCACCTACGGGCCCGCGCCCTACGGGCCCGTACTAGTACTGATAATAAGGGTAGAACAAATTAAGAAAAAAAAATTTTTTCGACGAGATCGACTACCCAACAAACATATCGACGGAAATACTGATAATAAGGTAGAAAAAAAAATCTCAAAAAATACTTTTTGAGATTTTTTTCGACTAGATCGACTACCCACAGACACACACCACACACCAATAACTAATGTAGTGGTCCTTACTGACTCGTGAACCATTAAAGCTGGATGTCAGTACACATTGAAGTGCAAGAAAGAGGGCCCGAACCTATTGCTTGTGGTTCAAGCTCCATGCCACTGCTGTGGTCAGAAGAAATAATTATCCAAGATGAAATGGCCTGGTCAGAAGCCAGCTGGTTGTCATACATTAGAGAAGAGGTCTGCCTGAGGGCAGTGGCAATGATGAATCCCTTAATTTGCTATTATGGGAGAAGGCTAAGGGTCTTGCAGTTGAAGGATCATATGGAACCTTATGATAGGAGTGATTGTTTGCAACTTTACAAGATTGAGGAGGTTGCCCTCAAAGAAGGACGTGTGTGTGTGTGTGTGTGTGTGTGTGTTGTGTGTGTGTGTTGTGGTGTGTGTGTGTGTGTGTGTGTGTCACAGATAATGAGAATGAACAGCATGAACCTGCTCCTGATGGCATAAGTGTTCAAATTAAAAGTACAGTTCCCAATGATTGGAGACATTGCCATCAGGAGCAGTTTAATAGAAGAGGGTGTTAAACTTGTCAGGGAAAATATTCACATGCTATGGGGGGCATTTTGTAATAGTAAGGGCGATTTGGGATTTTGGTCTTTTGAATGAAGACGGTTCAAGAACTTCTACTTCCAATGACCCTATCCTCAGAGGGAAAGAATAGAAGGGGAATGGTTTGCTCACCATATTTGGAGATGACGTGAGAGGCTAAATCATTTGGATTGCATGTGGGAGTTCTGTCGATGTAAGGTGCCTGGCTTCCTTTTGTTTTTGAAAGCAAAGTCAAGGCTCGTGGAAGAGTGTAGAACACAGGATGGAATCAGAAATGTAGCAGAAGGGGGAAATACAGTAGCAGGGTTGAGGGAGGAAAGTATGGATTGGATGAATAAGGGATGTGGTGAAGGAGGAGGGGTAAGGGGAGGACAAGGGTGGACCAGATTGATACACACACAATCTCAGGAAGGAAAAACTGGAAACATTTGGAAAGGGGTAGGTTGGGGGAGAGGGTGTTTCAGACTGGGGATAGAAATACATGGTTCTTGGATGTGGGGCGGGGGGGGGGTGCGGTGGATCTGAGATGTTCGCGGTGAACAGCAACTTTTGAAGGGGCAAGAATGACGATTTCGAAGAGAATGTGGAAGTTGGTTTTGCAAACAGGTGCGAATGGAAAAAGAAAGCAGGATAGGGACGGTTAGTGAAGGAGGTTTGATTGGGAAGTTTTCACTTATTTATGAGGAATGTAGCTAATGAAGGTGATGGAGCACACAAATGCCTGTAAAAACCTTGGGTGGGTGGCAGGACAATTACACAGAAACGAGCAAGGGCTGCAACAAAGAGTAAAAGGAGAGATGAGAAAATGGACACAGAGCCACTGACCTGTCTGTGATGAGAAATTAGATTCGGCCCATAACATCCAGTCTTGACAATTGTGCGAAGGTAGAAAATCCAAAGATGTATTCCAATGGCATGCAAGCTGAGAACGATGTTTTTTTTTGGAAAGGTTCCGGGAGCCGTCAGAGGGAAGAGTAAAGTTACTCATCAAGGCTCTGGTGTGAGAAGCCTTGATGGTGAATAAGTGTTTATGTGTGCCAAGGAAGACTTTGAATGATGGAGGATGCCTAGTCGGGTGCTGACATTGGAGGCCAACATAGAAATGCGGTTTGCCCAAGAAAGGGGCATTGTGATAAATGCAATAGTTTGAGTGACTGAACTTCTTCAAGAGGATTGTTGAAAAGACAGATGGGAGGGTTTGCGAGACAGTCGTTTTGGAGAGAATGAGAGTTGTAAGATTGTTTGACCAGCTTGTGATTTTAATCAAGCGTCTGAAGAGAGGGAAAAGACTGCTATGTCTATCCTGAAGGATCAGGGATAGTCACAGCAGAGAGTGGAGTCACCAACAATCGATAAAGAGAAATTTTCCAAGAGTCAGAGATTGATGAAGATTAGGATTAGGACTGAGCCCTAAAACACTGCCTGGGGGCTACCTCAGCCTTGACAGGGAGAGATGGAGAAGAAAGGTTCCATTGAGAGCCACACGTTTGCTAGCGAGAGTGGAGGAAGTTCAGTAACACAAGAATAGAGTTTGGCCTTGATTCCATCGCAAACAGAGTTTGGAGGTGAAGGCAAGGATGCTGAACTGTCGAAGCTCGATATCTATGTCCTGAGAGGTGCCTGATCTCATGTCTGACATTGAGGGCCTCCGCCTTGTTGGGAGAGTAGAAAGCAGCACGTCCAAGCAGAGTGACCAGGTCTGAATCCAAGTTGATGATCTGGATGAGCTGTTGGAGAAAAGGAAGGATTATATATCTTGATGTCAATTGCGATGATGGATTCCAATAGCCTTGCTGAAGATTGGAAGTAGTTGATTAGTCTGTAGTTCAGGGACTGCACTTTTTGGCACCTTGTTTAATGTAAGGAAGTAACATATTAAAAACAAGGACAAATGTGTCAAGAGCCACGTCTTTAAGGCAATAACAACAATTCCGATATTTCGTCACGTGCCTTGATGGAGCCAATAGCGAGACCGCGTCATGGGAGGCTTCCTGTTCATGACGAGAAAATCGTGTATTTACGAAATTACAAACATTAAATGGAATAATCTTTAAATAGTAACCGTGAACTTTTCGAAACTTTAAAGCAATGTCGAATATATTTAAAAGTTTCATGATCAGACGCTCTCAAAAGGCACCGTCAATGCGAGGATGTGTACAAATGTTTAGTATTTAAGGAGATCCGGATCTGTATAATAAAAGAGCCGAGTCCTAAAGGTTTTATGAAGAAGAAGAAGAAGAAGAAGAAGAAGAAGAAGAAGAAAGAGAAGAAGAGAAGAAGAGGAGGAAGAAGAAGAAGAAGAAGAAGAAGAAGTTGGAAGAGGAAGAGGAAGAAGAAGAAGAAGAAGCTCTCTTAAGACAGCGTTCGAGACGCGGCTAAAAAAAATAAGAATGGCGTTAAGTGTTTCAAAGGGCTTTCAGTACCCATGATGCAGTGCTCGGGCACAGCTTGGCAATCTACCAAGCTAATAAGGCAACAATGCCAAATAATGAGCGCGAACGGAACCTCATTGCACGTGTCAGAATAACGAGATAAACGTCATAGATTGTCGAGATACTGATTATTCATATCGTTGCCAAGGAAGTGAATCGAACCAACATGGCGGCGCGCAAGGCATTATGGGATAGCTCTGAAAACCCTCGATACATCTCGTTCCTTTCCCTCGTTCTTATTCGTTTTCGAAAAACATTTAATGGCAGTTCTTATTCAAAAACATTTAATCAGTTCCCCGTTGTGCACAACAGATTACTCTCGGATGTTGAAAATGACACGTTATTAAACGAGAAGGCGTTATTGGCAGTGCATATCGGCGAATATTAACGACAAGATGTACATCTCGGATGTGAAAATGATGTTTGTGACCGTCAATTGCGGTGGAGTGATCGATATCAGTGTTTCCATGTGAGAGACCGTTCGATTATTTAAGCAATATCAATGCTTCATAATTATATATTTTTTTTGTGAAGAATTCAGGTTCGTATTAAAACGTGTCTCGGCACGCGCCGTTCCATGACGACCGCTGTCCGGTCCGTTACAGCACGAGAGGGACACGGGTAGCGTGTTGAGATCGTTTATTCGGACCGTTAGGGCGAAGCGAGTACCGAGAAATAGCGGCGAGAATACCTTCGGGACGAGCATCGCCGGCGGTGGACGAGGTGCACAGCAGCGATCGAGGCGCAATCGAAGGACGAAAGGTTATTAAAGGGGAAATGGGCGCAACTGTCGTCCATTGGAGTGTGAATAATCAGGAAGGTTCGCATCTCCATCTTGAGCGGTTCATCGGTGATATTTGTAAGGATGAGCGAGACGGAGGCGTCGCACTCCGCTAAAACAGATCGTGACTCCACCATTGTCCGGCAAGCCTCACTCGAGTCTGTGGTGAAGCGCGCACAACAAGCACATCATGGCTTTGTGATGCAGGTAAAAGTCAGGTGAGGCACTTCCTCCCAATTGAACGATCTCAGGATCAATGGTGGCTGGACGACGAACCGGCGGAGCTGCATGAGATGACACGGTGCGTCGTCTAACGTGGAGGAAAAGCCGTTTGAGGAGGCTGGGCTCATGGAATGTCGTGGCGTTGTCAGGACACCAGAGAGAACCGAGAAGCTTCGTTAATGGCATCTCTGATTACAGCAAGTGAGTTCGACGTGACGTTAAAAATATTTGATTTCGAATTCATGAAACTTCCGTTGCTATGACGTTTCCTTGTTGCTGAGGTGCACAGGTTCAGTGGACGCGTTTCCATGGTAATGAAGGCTCGTACATGGCAGAGCTGTATGTAATGAGTCAACGTTAAGGAATAACGCAACAACTTGCACTTGCATCTTATCTAGGACGGTGCAGAGGTAAGCGCACTTCCCTTTGAGCTGTCTAATCTGGGTTGTTTCCAGATCTGACGACAAACAGTTGCATCACTAAGTGCTCGTTTCTCGGATGGACGTTAAGCCGGGTGTACTATCTGCTAGCATCGCTACGTTGGTCGTTAATATCCCACCGTGTCTTAGTTAATCACTGGCACCTGGCCATCTGGTTCGTCAAAGACGGCCCATTAACTTTCCTTGGCTGACCCCACAATAAAAATCGTTGCGTTAAAGAGCAGGTTGCGGGTCACCAAACATGTTCTGAAGTTTATCAATATGATTATATGTGCATTAAAATAGTTCGTGCAAACTATTGCGGTTGCCTAACTATTGGGAAAATTAATGAATTTAACTCCGAAGTTGTTATTTCTCGAGGCTGTTGAAAAAACAGCCGCGTGCCCATATATGGATGGTGACGTCACGTTCTCCAAAACAAAGCGGAAGCTCACTCGCTCATTGATGAAGTGTCCAGTTCAGCGGGCCGTTCTTTTTGCTTTTTTTTTAGCTTGCAACTGTCTATATTATCCTTTTTTATTTGAATTATTGTAGAACAAAGTTATTTGATATTTGTATCATGCCTCGTACGTGTGTCATCATGTTTGGCGAAAATGGCTGGAAAACGGGTAATCGCTCTTACCGATTCCCGAAGGAATCAAACATTCGCCGGCAGTGGATAAGATTTGTACAAATAAAACGGGCGAATTTCCCAAAGAAAACGGGTAAAGAGGACCCTTTGGATAGACTTGTCATTTGTGGTGACCATTTCACAGCCGAGGATTACGAAGGCAACGCAATGAGTGAGCTCAGTTTCAAAACAAATGCTCAAAGTGAGACTGAAGCGTGACGCTGTGCCCACCATTCAGCCTTCTCCTCCTCAGCTGGCTCCTGCTTCATCTTCCTCACACTGTCCCCTACAATTATTCGCAATTTTGTTTTAATGGCTCATTATTCAATTAGCACACCAAACGTATTTTGCCTTTCGCAATGTCATCGCAAGGAAAAACACAGAGAGAAGAGAAGAGAAAAAAAAAAACAAAAAAAACGTACGTGCAAAAAAAAATAATAAACTTTCAAACAAACACAACAGGCCGTTCCTTCGCTCTCGTAAACGATGACTGGATTGGGGCATTGTGTTTATCTATAAATGCGCATAAGAAATCGAGAATTTTATAGAACACACTATCCGGAACTCCGTACGTTGTAACCCGTAATGGGGAACGTGGCTGAGAAATCTCTTCCCCATCGGCCACGCCTACGCAGCAACGTGTCCTGTCATTGTTGGTAAATAAATGGCCATAACTTGGGAAGCACTTGTCCGATTAATATCAAACCTTGAAAAGGCACATCCACAGGGCCCCAGCAATATACCTGGCAAGTTTCAATTAGATCGGACCAGTGGTTGTCGAGAAACAGCAGTCACAGACACCACACACACACACACACACACACACCACACACTGCTGGAATTATAGATAGATATGCCACAACAGTCTCTTGAAAGTCGGGGTTTGTTCTAACTCTTCACTTTCGCTGGAGTCAAGCTCAGTTGTCAGAAAGACTTCAACGCCAAGGCTATGGTGTATAATATATTTGGGTCCATTATTGATTCATTCTATTCTGACTCTTGAGTGACTAGAGGGTTGGTGGTGGTCGTATGGCAGCTTAGCTGCCGGGGGTAGCTATCATTTCTTGAAGCGCGACTGTGTCGCTGATGCAGTGCCCCTCTACCAGTACACACACTGGAACTGGTACTCATTTCTCCGACCTCGGAAGGATGACAGGCTGAGTCAACCCCCTGGTGTATTAATTCAGCGGCCGACGGGGCTTGATCTCAGGACCCTAGGATCCCAAGCCACCACCCTCCACCACTGAGCCAACTCCAGGCTACTAGAGGGTTAAAAAAATTTATTATATCAAGTCACAGACGAATCAAACTTACATTATTTATGCATGAACAAGAAAATGAAAATCTACAAACCAATCTGTCTGGTGGAGTCTGTCAGTGTGAACTGCCGGGCAGTCAGTCCTGCCACTTGTACACGAAATAAGCCGTTTTCTGGCATTGCAAGTGTCTCAAATTTATATGGCTCAGGGCCAGAAACTCCATAGTATAAATTCCCATCATCCTCCGACTCGTCCTCGGCAATATCGGAATGAAAACACTCAATTTATCGCCCGCTGAAATCACTCTCTGATTCGCATCTCGCCATTGTTTACACGCTGTTTCGAATGTTCACGAAGTTTTTGGAGAACGTGACGTCATAGCATCTTCGGTAACATTCCGGACTGTTTTTCGATCACAGCCAAAAGTTTTGACTTAAAAGTTAATTTTAGCATATTTTGAGTTTCAAATGTAAGAAATAAATACCCAACGATTATTTATTAATGTGCTTACAACCTTCGAATCACACGAATCATCAGCGACCCAAAACCTGCTCTTTAAAGAAGTGTTAGTCTTGCATATATTGTTACGAATTTGGAAGCTTACTGCACTCAACATTCAGGTCCCTATAAAAACAGTTATATCGGTAAGTGTGTGTTTATAGTTAGGGCCCCCTACCTGTGTCTAACGGGAATTACAAGTGTGCGCTGCGGAGCTTCGTTTACAACAAACCTCCTTCACTTCACTTCACACACCGACGCCATTGCCCACGTGCATCTCGGCCAATACGTGGGCGGAGATTTCCATCGCTCAACGGGACTCTGCCCAGGAAGGCAGGGCGTGTCCCTTTTCCAATCACGCCACAGAGAGGACTTTCCCACGGCACCCCGGCCAATGGGATTGAGATTGCCACAGAGAGCGATTTTCCCACGGCACGCCGGCCAATGGGGGTTGCGATGGCCACAGAGAGCGATTTTCTTCACGACGCCCCGTCCAATGAGGGTGGAGAGCGCCTCAGACGGCGATTTGCTCACCCCGGAGCAAAAAAGAAATAAAAAGGAACGCCAGGCTGGGTGGTAAAAAAAGCAAGGTCGTCGTGGTCGGTGGTTGTGGTGTCGTCGTGGTGGTCATCATCATCGTGTTGCGGGTTCGAGTCCCACCGGCTGGCTGGTTCGTCGTCGCTGGGTCATCGTCGTCTCTGATCTTCTCCTTGGTCTTGGTCGATTGGTGCGTGGCCGGTTGGAGAGTGCGTTACCTGGTGCTTGGAGCAGCATCGTGTTGCGGGTTCGAGTCCCGCCGAGCCGGATCGTCGAAGACCACACAAGGTGGACAGGTCCAAGAACAGGCTCTGGTCTCCAGCTCACCTGTGCTCGAGCTGGAAGCCTTCAATAAAGACCCGACGGGTCCATTTGTGTGTGTGTGTGTGTGTGTGTGTGTGTATGTGTGTGTGTGTGTGTGTGTGTGTGTGGTGTCTGTGTGTGGGCCCGTCTTCAAGTAGAACTGTATAAGTGCTTGTGTGTAAATTTGCATTTCTTATAGTCGTGATAGCTCTGCTCTCTGTGTTCCCCTCCCTGCCTATTGTAAATAAATATCTATTTTGTTAAATGTATCAGCTCGTTTCTGTGTTTCTATCATTGGTTTGCCGCGCTGCGAACGGGAACTAGAAGGCTTCATTGTTGCCGTAATCGTGCAATCGACCCGGCATGGATTCTAGTACACTCTCCGCTCGGGGTATGGCTCGGATCCGGCTCGGTAACGCCCGGATCGCGCAGATCCTGCTGAGGGTGAATTTCCCTGGTAGTTTGGACAACGTGGTATTTAAGTAAATTGAAATTGGCAATCGACCCTATCCCACGCGGGCGACCTATTGGTGATCTTCGGTCCGATAAGGGACCCGTCGGCTCCGGAGTTATCCGGGGTGACGACCTATAAATTCCAGGTGTTCAGTGGAGCGACTCTACTGCTCCACCTAGTGGTCGTGCTCGCCACCGAAACTCGGCTCCAACAATATGCGAGGACCCAAAATGTTGGGCCGGTACACCTCAATTTGCAATGACCCTTCTCAATACAAAGCAGCATTTGTACAGTATTGTGAGATCTTGGACAACTTTCGATGATCAGCTATGATACAGAACTAAGGTGAGTACCGTTATGACACACCTTACTGTTACCGCACTACTACTTTATCAACACTTATTCAGGTTTGGAGGGAGAAGTTGAAGATTTGCGGTTTGAGGGGGGTGGGAGTTGATGACTTGGGGTTTGGGGGGGGGTTGATGACTTGAGGT
>CM068962.1:72029363-72063624 GCA_035128595.1 Eptatretus atami
AGGTTTGGGAGGAGGGGGGAATTGAGGACATGAAGTCACATTTTACATTGCACGGCTGTTCTGCGGATCCCTGCTCATAACCATGGAAACCATAGAAGTCATGGAATTATCATTTGTGTATTGGTCTTCTCTGCACCCTGGAACGACTGGATGAAATGAGTTGAAAACTGCTGGTTGTTTCCTGGGATGTGCATGGAATGGACAAAATTAGTTGAAAACTGTCGGTTGTACCCGGGGTGTGCACGGAATGGACGGAATTAGTTGAAAACTGCTGGTTGTTCCCTGGACATAATTATTGAAAACTGCTGGTTGCACCCGGGTGTGCACAAAATTGACAGAATTGTATGAAAATTGCTGGTTGTACTCAGTTCAGGTCAGTTTAGGTATGGGAACATGTGCCGGAGCAGCTCACTTGCGTAACACTTTTCCGGCTGGTATCCCAGGCCTCCGTTTGGCCACCCCTCAGCAGATGCCTGGCCCATCCCCATCTCCTTGAGATGTTGACATCAACCTGCTGCAACCACGAGGCACGTGGTCAGCCCATTGGCCTCCTCCCTCACGAGACTCCTCGCTGAGTAATCGGTGAGCAGGGTCAGGAAAATGAGCCTCATGTCCATACAGCCGCAACTAATGCTCATGGATTATGCAGGTAACAAATCTCATTTGAGTCCCAGCAACCGCTCGTTGGACACAAAGTCCGACCAGCAATAGCCAAGGATTCTCCGAAGAGTCCTGGTACCAAACAAATTAAGTCTCCGTCTCAGATCCCTGGTCAGAGTAATAGTCTCACATCCGTAGAGCAAGACTGGAAGCACGAAGGACCTGAAGACTCGAACTTTCGTCCTCCTGCACAGGTACCGACAGTGCCACACCCCATGATCCAGTGAATCCATGACTCCCAAGGCCCGACCCAGACGTCTATTCACCTCTGGCTCACAGCCAGCAGAGACATGAATATCACTGCCAAGGTAAGTCTATCTCTCTGTGACCTCAACATCCTCACCACAAACAGGTACAGACAAAATAGCAGCATCCAAGATGTCATTGAAAGCCTGGATCTTAGTTTTGAACTTGGAAACTCATGATCCCAGCAGCTCCGACACCTCATTCAGCACCTCGAGGGCCCTCAAAAGAATATCTTGAGTCTCCGCAAAGATGACTGCATCATGTGCTAAATCAAGGTCAGAGATCTTGATATTCCCAAACGATGCACCACAGCTTGATCTCTCTCACACCCTCCCCAGAATCCAGTCCATACAGCCGCTGAAAAGTTTGGGGCCGATACATACACCTGATGAACTCCAGTACAACTGGAAATAAGTCGTCGATGGTATCATCACATCTCACAGCACTTTCAGTACCAGAGTATAGTTCAGACATCAGATTGATCAGTTTTGGTGTACCCCACGAAGACCAAGAATCTTCCAGAGGGCATCCCGATTCACTGAATCATATGCTTTGCAGAGATCAACATAAGCTGCAAGCAGCCCCTGCCGAAACTCTCGCATGTGTTCGGTGAGGACCCGAAGGGCAAGGAAGGATAGGGTCAATCGTTGACCTCTTTGGTGTGAAGCCTGACTGCTCTGGGCATTGGTGCTCAAGCAGATGGTGGTGAACCCTATCAAGAATTATCCGAGCAAAGACATTGCCCGGCACTGAAAGCAGCTTCACCCCTTGGTAGTTGATGCAGTCTTGGCGATCACCCTTTCCTTTAAAGAGAGGGACAACAAGGCCCCTCTTCCAGTCAGTTGGGATGATGCCTGTGTTCCAGGCAGAGCACAGAACTGCATGCAATGACATAAGTTCAACATTTCCACCACGGAATCGACAGAATGAGTTGAAAGCTGCCGGTTTTACCTGGAGTGTGCACGGAATGGACATAATTTGTTGAAAACTGTCGGTTGTACCTGGGGTGTGCACGGAATGGACAGAATTAATTGAAAACTGCTGGTTGTACCCGAGGTGTGCACACGGTTGGGCACTAGATATGGATGGCTGTTGGCTCACATGGAGCTCCTTCACGGTTTGTACCCATGGTGAGCACGAAATTGACAGAGTTTGTTGAAAACTGCTGGTGATACCCGGTGTCTGCATGAAATGGACAAAATTAGTTAAAAAGTGACGGTTGTACCCAGGGTGTGCACAATATCGGCAGAATGAGTTGAAAACGGCCGGTTATACCTGGAGTGCTCAAAAAATTGACAGAATTATTTGAAAGCTGCCAGTTGTATGTGGAGTGTACACATAATGGACAGAATGTGTTGAAAACTGCTGGTAATTAATTGTACCCAAGTTGTGTGCAGAAAGAATTTAGGAGGTTGAAAAAACTTTATGATCACCACCAAAAACTTTTTTTATGAACACATTTCATAAGAACACAACTCAGAGGAGATGCTGAGTGTGATGAACATCGTGAAAATTGCTACAAAATATTTTTGGATCCTGGAAATTGGAACTGCCACGCCAAACTTTTAACATTACAAATAGTGTTTGTGTGTTTGACTTAAAGATGCACTGCTGAACATCTGAACCGTTGGATGGAATGAGCTGAAAACAATTGGCTGTACTCGGATGGGGGAGTGCTGGTTTTAGGCGGTAAAAAAATCCATAGCCCCCAGAAGTTAGGGTGTTGGAAGGGCGCCAACTCAGTGGAGCGCATACCTCCACCAAGCTGAACAGTTTATGTTTTGTATCCCACCCATAGGCCGGACGGATCTGCATCCAGACCTTAACCAAAATCTAATCAGCTTGTTCTTGTCACCTACCCAACTCAACCACCAAGTTGGTCAGCATCCATCCGCAACGTTTTGAGATATCATGCAATAAATCGTTTTTGGCCCCATCTCTCCAATGTGAAGAATCACTTTTTAAAATTCTCATATCCATATCTCGATCTTCACCAAAATCTAATCAATTGTCACACACCAAACCTGTCCACCAAGTTCCGTCTGAATCTGTCCATAACTTTTTCAAATATCATTCTGTACCACCAGGGGTGTGTACTCGTCCCCACACTTTTCAGCGCTTGTATAGACTGGATTCTGGGGAGGATGTCGGAGAGATCAAGCTGTGGTGCATCATTTGGGAATGTCAATATCTCTGAGCTTAATTTCATAGATGATGCAGTCATCTTTGCGGAGACTCTGGATATCCTTTTAGGGGCCCTGGACGTGCTGAATGAGGAGTTTCCTGGGTAAAAAACTCAGATCCAGGCTTTCAGTGACATCTTGGATGCTCCTATCTTGTCTGTACCTGTTTGGGGTGAGGATTTTAAGGTCAAAGAGAGATTCACTTACCTTGGCAGTGATATTCATGTCTCTGAAACAGAGGTCAATAGACGTCTGGGTCTGGCCTGGGGAGTCATGGATTCACTGGATGTCGGTGTATCATGGATTCAATGGGGTGTGGCACTGTCAGTACCTGGGCAGGAGGACGAAAGTTCAAGTCTTCAGGTCCTTGGTGCCTCCAGTCTTGCTTTACGGATGTGAGACTTGGACTCTGACCAGGGATATGAGATGGAGACTTAATTGCTTTGGTACCAGGTCTCTTCAGAGAATCCTTGGCTATCGCTGGTCGGACTTTGTGTTCAACGAGCGGTTGCTGAGAGAGACTCAAATGAGATTTGTTACCTGCATAGTCTATGAGCATCAGTTGCGACTGTATGGACATGTGGCTCGTTTTCCTGATGCTGATCCTGCTCACCAGATTCTCTCAGCGAGGGAGCCTTGTGAGTGGAGGAGGCCATTGGGCCGACCACAGGCCTCGTGGTTGCAGCAGGTTGATTAGCATCTCAAGGAGATGGGGACGGGCCAGGCATCTGCCTGGGGGATGGCCAGATGGAGACCCCTGGAGTCCTGGCGGAAAGTGGATGCAGCAACGCGCTGCTCCAGCACATGCTCCTGTACCTGACCTGTCCTGTATATTCATTTTGGTCCCATCTCTCAATGACAAAGAATCAATGAGAAAAATTTTAAAATATTATCTTAGCTGGATGCGGATCTTCACAAAAATGGAATCAATTCGTCCCTGTCACACACACGAAACCTCTCCACGAAGTTTTGTCCGAATCCGTTTATAACTTTTTGAGATATCCTGCTTACAAACAGACAGAGGTGAATGCATAATCACCATCCATCTTCAGTGACAGAGGTAAAAATGCATGGAAATCTACATTAAAACCATCTATCTTATAGAAGTAGGGGAATTAATTTGGCTGGATGGGTTCTTGAACTGCTTTGATGTTAAAAGTAAAACCAAATGTACTGTTTTTTTTCAGGCTGGGAAGCATCCGCCAACCAGAGGGCAGTTCGCATTCCCAGCATCAGCAGATGTTTGGGAAGTTGTTTCAGGGTGCAGAGTCTAACAACCCCTTGTTGCACTTGGCTTATGCATCTTGTGAATGCCCAGTGGGGGTTCCTGCCATCTCTGGTGCTCATGTACAGGTGTGGGTGCACGTGGTTCATAGGACATCCCGCACATATGATCTCACCATCTCAGATTTATTGTAGCTGTTCAAATGTGAGTTGTTTGATTCCCGTATTTAAATGAGCATGTACAGGTGTGGGTGCAAATGGTTCACAGGACATCCCACACATATGATCTCACCATCTCAGATTTATTGAAGCTGTTCCAATGTGAGTTGTTTGATTCCCATATTTAAATGAAGGCTCAGTGTGTGTGTGTGTGTGTGTGTGTGTGTGTGTGTGTGAGTGAGAGAGAAGAGGTAGCTTTCTCAGCCTTCTCAGAAGGCACGGGTTGATCATGCATGTAAGCGAGTGTGGTGCAGCGCTGATTGTGTCATTATGCCATGACAAAACTGCAGAAGCAATTTTTGCATTAAGTTAATGTTGACCATCATAGGTAGCAGACTTTGGAATGACCTGTCTGGGTTTGATTCTTAGTCCACTGGGTACTTCACAGGCAGGTGAGTATTCCATCCTTGGGAGTGGATGTGAGCCACCCTTTTGAAAAGAGCAGGCCATTGTATGTCTGTGACTTGGCCAAATTATAAATCACTGTTTACAGTTTTTACAGATATAATTTAAAGGTGGCAGTTTGACTGCCTCATACTGCTCTTTCAGCTTTTCCTTGGTAAAATATGAAGCAAGACATGGCCCTGGTGAAGTAAGAGTTGAGCCAAGTCACCCTGATGTAATATTTGCTATGTTTCCATTTTTAAGGATAAGATTATTCCCAAGCTGAGCAAGCCCCACTCCTGTCCACTGCAGAATCCATCCTCCACCAAACACATGAGTGAATTGATGAGACCTTTAAACCTGAAGACCAATGCTGTTGGACAACTACAGTCACACTCACTACCTGTGGACTATCAGCCCATGACATCATTTTACAACATGAAGGACTCATCATCCATGAAGATTTGGAAAGACTTAGAAGGTTGTGTGTCTGCACCCTTTCAGAATTGATGTGTAACCAAGACATTGTTTCTCTTGTTGAATAAGGTGTTTACATTACCCATTACCCCTTACCTTTCCCCACCACCTCACATCAACAGGTATGGACATGCAGATTCAGGCATCGAAGTACCCAAAACACTCCCAGGAAAGGTTTGGCACAGGCCCATCAATGCGGAAACGTCTGGGTGACATCACCAACACAAATATACAGCTGTTGTCGCATACAGACTTGGCACAAGGCTTGGGCACAGAGAGTCAAAACTTCCGTTATCATGGGGAAAGGGGGAATGAGAGGAGAGAACGACATAATCAATTGGAGAGAGAAAGGAGGTACGTGTGTCTGTCCTCTTAGTTTGTTTTTACATAATTTCAAACGAGGTGACTTGCATGATACCCAGGGATAAATAGAAGAAAAAAAAAACACATTTTGAAAATTCTTTCATATTCCTAGTGCTTGTATAAAATAAATTATTTCATGATCTTACATTATAATATTGTGATAAAAAAGTGATGGTCAGTGCAGGTGGTTTTATCTGTCTTCATTACCCAATGTGCGTGAAGTTAAAAATCGGGGTTAAGCAATTGGTTCACTTTGTCTGTCTGTCCCCAAATGTCACTTTGTGATAACTACTTGATTTAAATTGAATGTTATATTTTGAACATGAATCAGAACACGAACCGGCAGTTTAGCAGTACTTTGGTTCTGAATTTGGCAAATTGCATGGAACCTTGTCCTCACCGTGCATGCATGCACAGAGAGGAGTGAGATAATTTTCTTTACTCTGTCTGCCTGTCTGGTCGTCAAACAAAATTGAAAATCATTCCAAACAGGAAACTTACTGTTTTTAGGGACGTCATAAAGGACAAAAACAACAGGCTTGAAGAACGAATATTACATGTTAAATAAGGTGGTGTGGAAGACACTGCTTCAATGATGGTAAACTTACAAAAAAAAATTTTCTACAACCTTTAAACTCTTTATTTTATTTCGTTTGAATTATTTGCTTGAACATGTCAGAACACAAATTGTCTTGTCACTTCCAAAAACCTTTCATTTAGCAGTACTTGGACAAAATATTACTGCATTTTACATCATCTCGACCAATCAAATTTGCTGCTTGCAGACCCTCCCCATGTCGTTGTTTTTTTTTTTTTAAGACTGTGGGGGTAATTAATGTAATGGTGATTGAACTTTCAGCAATTTATTAGCTCGCCTGTTCGAAGAACAGAGAGCTATAGTGATACCCCCGGCGTGAGCGTGAGCGTCAGCGTGAGCGTGAGCGTGAAAATGTTAAAGTTTTTGGTGCAAGTTATTTCCTTTCTAAAGTTTTTATCTACCACACTATTTTTTACTGATTACAATATACAAATACATATATTGCTTTAAAATTATTTGGATCAGACTTCACTGCAATGCTTTATAAAAAATATTATTAGACTAGTCTTTTAAAAACGATAAATGTATAAACAGGCGAGCATTGGGTGGCTTTGACACCAATTCTCTGGTTGAAGTTCCATTAATAAAACATTGACACACACACACACACACACACACACACATCCGTGAGTCAGCCCGTCCTTCAGTCAGTCCATCCGTCTCCTCAATAACTCCAAAACCATGAAACCTAGTAGCCCCAAATTTTGTATACATACACAGGGAACTCCAAGGGAGTGCATGAGTGAAAAATTGGGTGTTTGGGTTAATTTAAACACCACTTTTGAAGATAATAAACAGTCTTATTTAATTATCCTTTATCATGGCTCATCCTTGGTCACTTCGCAGTCCCTCACTGGGATCTTAATTCGCCATTTTTTTTGGGCCTGCTCAACAATGCCTTGACTTGGAACAGGCCACAATGGTTTCTTAACAATAAAGTTTTTTTTTACTTTCCTCATTCATGTCACTGACTGCCTGATCATCATATCTACGAACCGCTGGATACATTGCAATGCTTATAAACGCTTGGAGACACCAGTGTTCATGGCTTTATTTCATTTCTGCAGATGCCATAACCTCTAGAATCTCTTAATCTCAGCTGAATTTAAAAATTTAAACTTCTTTATTGACTTCAGCAGCAGTTCTGACTGCAAAAAAGTGTTAATTTGTCCAATTCGGACATTGCTTGACATTCCGGGCGTCTCCGGGTGCATGGTATTTATATGACCGATCGGCAATCGCTATTCGCTTGCCAAGCCAGTTCCTTGCCAAGTTCCTTATCAACCGTTTTGTTGGAGTGCTACCTTGAGTGCTTAAGCCACTTGGTGAGTGCTCTACAATATTCGCACTGTCACTGAATATGTCGATCGACTTGAACAAAGTTCAGCGCCCACTCGCCTGCATTTGCCTGTGCGGTGCCTTGGGTGGTGGCTCGCTCACTGAAAATGTGCAATTTTATTTTACACCACGTTTCCCCATTTTGTACGATCTTCCTTCATTATATGACCCATCACTTTGGTATAGAGCGACACAAATGAAATATTAAAAGATTCGTTTTAAAAAGTTTCTTCAATCGTTTCAATGGAGTGCTTGGTTGAGTGGTTAAGCCACTTGGCGAGCGCTCTTCAAGCTTCCATAGTGCGGTTCTCCATGGGGATATCTCCAGGGTTAGGAAGGCAAAATAAATTAGATGATTACAATGAGTAAAAAATGTTTTCAGTTGTTACAAAGCAATGAATCACCACATCACAGCAAGATAACTGAGCGGTACACACACTTGCTCAAAGTTGCCCAGCCAGGGTTCGAATCCCAACCCAGCTATGAACCATCATCTCGGTGTATCACAGGCAGGGTGATCCATCAATATGTGTGCCGTCTCTCGGATAGATGTTAAACTGAACGTCACATCCCCCCCTCCTCTCCACTTCCCCTCTCTCCTCCTCCCCACTTCCCACTCTCTCCCCTCACCCTCTCTCACTGCTCTTCCTCTCACTCCCATTCTTCTCCTCTGTTTCTCCCACCCTCTGCCTCTCTCTCTCTCTAAACCCACCCCTCTACCTCTCTCCCACCCCACTCCCTCTCTCCTGCCCCCCCCCACCCCTCACCCTCTGTGAAGGGGACTGTTTAGGACTGACTTTTTAGTTTTGAATTTAAAACGGCTTCCCCATAGTGTATATGTACGAATCAGACTCAGAGTGAGCCAACCAAAGGGTTGCAAAGGTCGCTGCATGTGCAAGCATGCACGCAGGCAGGCCTTTTCCAGTAGAGAGCATGGGTTTTGAATGCTCCCGCCTGGTTTTATATTGAACCCAGTGGTTAAAAGGAAAATGTTGTTATTGAGCACGTTTTATCGCCCTTTCCGTCCCCTCCCCTCCTGCTGAATTCCCTTCCCACCTCTCACACTGCCTTCCCTTCCCCGCATCTCACACCGCTTTCCCTTCCCCTTGCGCTGCCTTCTCTTCCCTTCCCCTCATGCTGTCTTCCCATCCCCTCACACTGCCTTCCACTCCCCTAGCACTGCCTTGCCTTCCCCTCCCCTCAGACTGCCTTCCCTTCCCCTCACGCTGCCTTCCCTTCCTCCACACCACATTCCCTTCCTCTCATGCTACCTTCCCTTCCCATCACACTGCCTTCCCTCACCTTCCCCTCACGCTTACCTCCTCCAAACCTGCTCCCCTCTCCACCCCACATGGAAATCTCTGGGTGGTCTACGTGTGCTGTATTAATGTGCTATTTTAATGTTCCCCATTTCATTTAATCCTGTACTGTCCCCCCACACCTTTCCACCAATCCCACTGCCAAAAACAAGTCAAGAACCACTCCCCTCACACCTACCTCCTCTCTCTCCCCATCCCCCTCGCTCCCACTTCCCTTCTGGAGTGTATAGTGACGTTTGGTGAGGCATCGCTTTCCCCACCCCACCTTTCTCACTCTTCTCCCCCTTCCCTTCTCACTCCCTTCTTGCTCCCCCCTCTTTCCCTCATTCCTCCCCCTTCCCTCCTCTCTAACTCCTCCCTTCTCCTCTATCCCCCCTCATCTCTCCTCCTCCCCCTTTATTCCCCCCACCCCTTAATACTCCCATCAGTAAAGCAACGGATTGTATTTGCTAGTGTAATATAATTCAAAGGATTGCTGTAAATGATGTGAATTTCAAAACATCCTATATTCAACTTTATTTGAATTATAAACTTCAAAACATCGCTCCCTTTCCTAAAGTAAAGAACCTTAACCTGCAAGCAATTGACTGGTTTCCTGACTGCATGGATTCTTCCTTGAGGTTTCAATCTTTTCAGCCCAGAACCTCTCCAAAAAGCAGATACACAACCTCGGTCACAGATCCACATCAGCAGATTTACCTACATCAAGAGATCCACAACCTCAGTTGTGTCCAGGCAGTCAGTCAACCAATCAAAGCAACATCACTATTCAAACTTTTGTCACCAGAGGATTTAATGTATTATCACATATTTATAACTCTCATCACACATTTCATTACATGATAATACATTAAATCATGCACATCTTACGTAAAATATAACATGTCCACCACCCAGCACGTGCACCCCACTTACCTCTGAATCAACCTGTTATTCAAATATTCAAACAGTTATTTATAACGGATTTCTACAAGCTGCACTGTGGTGTCTACATGCTACAATGAAAATGGTTTTAAATATATACAGTACTGCACATATATATTTGAATGTATTTGTATAAATATCTCGTTAATAATATTTTTACTATTCGTGTTGTATTTCAATAATTCAATTTGGTGTCGTTTTATGATCTTAAAGAAAACTTGTTTTAATCTGCAAACTGCATCTCCCTGTATTAGTAAATGTCCTCCCAGTTGTTTTAATCCATTGACAAGTCTGGAGATGGCGATGGTTCACGAGCAATGTACACGGTTCGCCTTTTTTATTTTTTGACCTGGACGCCACGGGCAAACTGGCGGGAATCGGGAAAAACGTAAATGATGAAAGTTGTAGTACTCGAAGAGCACTACTTGCATACCAACTTTCATTCGAAACAGTTGAAAACCTAGGAGCTCGATGCCCAATTTATTGATTTTTTTGATATTTTCTAAGTTCGTGACCTTGTGACCTTGACCTTGGGACTAAAATGAAAAATCGAGCTCCGTGGGGCCTGAGTGATGCAGGTGCCATTGGGCTAACCAAATACCGAAACCCCTGCCAGATTCGACAAACCCCCTCGGAGAAGATGTAACTTGAAACCGGCTACCCCCTAAAAACACATGTTTTTTGGGCGTGGCTCCGCCCCATAATGGTCGCAGCACGCCCATTCTCAGGAAAACACAACTAGATCATGATATAAACCTCCCACCCAAATTTTATCAGGATCGGATCAAAACCCACGGACTATGCTCGGACAGACAGACAGACACACACCCATAACGAATATAGTGGTCACTTACTGACTCGTGAACCAACAAGTTCAGTGCTATGTGTGGATGCTCTCACAGTCCTACACCACTGAAGGTGAAGAAGGTTGTGTTTTCACCCCTTTCTGTCTGTCTGTTTTTTTTGTCCGTCTATCTGTTTGTGTGCAGGATATCTCAAAAAGTTGTGGACGGATCCGGATGAAATTTTGTGGACAGGTTGGTTGTGTGACAAAAGACGAACTGATTCGATTTTGGTGAAGATCCGGATCCAGATCCGGCTACTGGAATTTTTAAGTGATTCTTCACCTTTGAGAGATCGGGCCAAAAATGATATGTAGCACGATATCTCAAAAAGTTGGGGACGGATTCGGATGAAACTTGGTGGACACATTGGGTGTGTGACAAGGAAGAATTGATTCAATTTTGGTGAAGATCGAAATTCGGATCCGATATTTTTTAAGGTGATTCTTCACCATTGAGAGATAGGGTGAAACTGATATATATCACGATATCTCAAAAAAGTTTTGGACGGATTCGGATGAAAGTTGGTGGACAGGTTGGGTGTGTGACCATGACAAATTGAATCGATTTTGGTAAACATCCAAATCCGGATCTGGATACGAGAATTATTTAATTTTTTTAAGTGATTCTTCACCATTGATAGTTCCAAAAACGATATGTAGCATGTTATTTCAAAAATGTATTGGGCCCGATATGTTCTCATGGATCAGGCATTCCGTGGTGGAGGTATGCACTCTACTGAATGCCCTTCTAGTTATTGATATCAATTTGTAATTCTTAAAACGAAACTGAAGTGTGAGTTTGGTTTTCCTTTTAAAATTCGAGTTATTTTGGATATATGTATATATCATCATGAAGCTGATCAAATACAAACCTATCATTAATTGCCAATAAATCATCAATGAATCTAAAGATGTTTCCACACCTTCGTGCAGTTGTTAGTTTATTCCTGCACATGTTCTGGACCCAATCAGACTCATACATGTGCAGGAACAAATGTGCAAATAAAGGGGCCAGATCTGAACCCATGGGTATCCCCACTGTCTGCTAGAGTATATTATGCCTGGTGTTGGCTTAATGGTTAGGGTGGTGGGCTTGGGATCCTAGGATCCTGAATTCAAATCCCATTTGGCTGTTGAATAAATACCAGGTGTGGTTGACTCTGCCTGTCATCCTTCTGAGGTTGGCAAAGGGAGTGCCAGCTTGCTGGTATCCTGTATGGGAGTGGTGACCCATCTAGGATTGTGCCCAATAGCCAAGGAGACTGCTTAGGCACCAACGCTCTGCACAGAGTGTGGTCCTGATAGATAGATGGATGCTGGAGTTTCCTGTTGCCAAATGTAAAGAAACTGTTGTTTAGGAGAAATCTAATACTTTCTTTAAGTTTATTTTTTGAAAAACTACATGAACATTGATTTTCCTTCATCGACCAGTTTGCTCATTTTTTGATAGACCTTAATGTATACTTTATTACCTCCTGCAAATGCTTTATCTACCACTCTGTCAAATGCAGTTATGAGCTTGTCATGTGGAATATTTGTGTATAATGTGGAAAAATCACGTTGATAAACATTTAGCCTTACCCGTGTTATTAATGTTGTGGATACTGTCGATTACAGGTTTGGAATTAACAATGATCCAGAATTTTTTTAATACCAGATTAAAACCTCACCTTTTCATGATGGTTTTTAAGGCATTTATAAATTATTTTCATCACCCCAGTTATACTACCTGACAATGGTTTCAAACTGCGTTCTCTATTTGCGATGATGAACCTCATCTTACAAGGGGTTTTATGCATTTTTGGGATCCAGTAAATGAATGGTAATTTATGGTGTTTATCTGGAACTAACAGTCTTCTAGCTTTTGAGTGAGTTACATGGTGTGGTGTCAAGTCTTTTATTATCATTACTTATTTTGTAGGTCTTTGAGAATCCAGTCTGTAAGCCCAACCTGATTCTTCCAAAAGTGTTTGAATGTAATTATAAATGAACAGGAAAGAAACATTATAAGTATATGTGGAAAAATTACAGGCCCAGACCAGGAATCAAACCCAGGTCCTCTGGCAAACCATACCAGTGCTCTGCCATCTGAGCTATCTGGGCAACCCATTGGCTGAGCAATGCAATTCTATCACATATAGAAATGCCACTCTCTTCCCCTCACTGCTTTTCCAGGGCACTCACTGCCAATCATAGGAGCAGCGAGGGGTGCCCGTAATTTTTCCACATATACTTATAATGTTTGAATGTAGATGTTTTGCACACAATTGCAATATTATTATTTGCTTTGTCAATTATAACAACAACACATTGTGTTTGAAGCTGATTTAAATAATTACATGTTTCCAGATTGTTTAGAATTACCTTTGGATTATTGACTCAAACTTTTCTTTTCAAATCAACAACTCTCCTTTTTAGGTCATCTCTTCGAGCATGACCTAATAATATGGGTGTCGATGTCCTTCGATTCCGTCCGTCCCGTCTCCGTTCACAATGAAGTTGTGACGGGAGATCTGGTCATTAGTGATCCTGATAGAGGTCGATGAGACGTACACGATGGTATGACTTTCAAGGTCACCGAAGGTCAAGGTCAAGGTCACGAGGCCTTTGAAGTTGCGAAAATGACGATTTTCAAAATCTATCTCCTCCTACATTTATCAAGCGATCTTGAATTTGATTGTGGCATATGAATGTATGGGACAATATCTAAATTTGGTCGGGACGGATTTTCGAATTTCGCTTTCGTTCGCGTCACGTGACTTCAAAGTTTGCAAAAACTGCCCTACCTTCAGGAGGCTATATATTCTCTACTGGGCATGGTAAAAGTTAGTGAATGGTGTCATTGCATAGCAGCTGACCTTGTCTTTCATGTCTATTCGAAAGAATACCGATATCTTCAAATACCTACACGTCACGTGACTTTGAATTTTGCGAAAACTGCTTCATGTAGTTGCAAAATGACGATTTTCAAAATCTATCTCCTCCTACATTCTTAAGTTATCTTGAATTTGATTGTGGCATATGAATCTATGGGACAATATCTAGATTTGGTCGGGCCGGATTTTTGATATTCGCTTTCGTTTTCGCGTCACGTGACTTCAAAGTTGGCCAAAAATCCCTCCTGACCGAGAACACTACACCCTCGTAACAGGAACTCATGCTTGTTTCTCGCAGAGATGGCGTCACTCCCGCACGGGTGCATTTTTAACTTAAAAGTTTACAATAAAAAAATCTGGAATTATTAGTCGGTAAAGCCGACGTTTCGGTGAGAAGGCACTCGCCTTGGTCTCGGCAGATGTTAAAGTGAAGAAAAAGCTTGAGCATCATCACATGACCTCGGCCGTTGGATTTTCTCCTTTTTACATGTTTCTTGACTTCCTCTAACTGTAAAGCCATTGGTATGTTTGGTATTTTGTGCTTATCAATTTGTTTTCTCATCTATTCCATCAGTCCTACTATTGTATTCATTGCTTTATTCCATTTAATCCTTTTTGTTTTTTCTATTATTCGATCCTTTTGTAAGTAATGCACATAATTTAACATCTTTCACGATTTTGAGATCACCTGTGTTAATGTGTTATGATGTGTATCTTTAAATACGGAATGTTCACACACACACACACACACACACACACACACACACACACACACACACACACACCTTGACAGGTAGAGGGTTAGTGCACTTACTTTGAGCTGTCAAGCCAGGGTTCAATTTCTGACCTGACTATAAACTGTCATGTTAGTGCTTTGCAGGCAGGATGTTGCATCTCACAGTTGTTGCAGGATGTCCCGTCATTAGTTGGTGGATGTTAATATCTCACAGTGTCTTTTGCAAAGGGTAGTTGAGTTATCGCCCACACCCTGAACAAATTCTAAATTCCTGCCCTGACGCTCTCGCCAATCCGCACTTGGCAAGTATCAGCTTCTTTTGAGAAATAAAAGGTTCATCAACTTCCCCTTACTTTATTTTTGTTGTTATGTAAATCGTCCCAAACAAGGCATAAAGCCACTCTAGGTAAGGGGCAAAGGGAAGGTTAGATAAGGATAAGGATTATGGAAAACAAAATAAAAGAAAGAGAAAAATAATGAAAAATATCCAAGACACAGGAAATATCAGAAGTCATTTGAAATGCAATGTAACCTCAAAGATGTAAGAAGTAGGAATTGACGACATTCCTCTGAAAGCTGGGTAGATCGTAGGAAGCACATTAAAGGTAGTGAATTCCAACGCGAGACAGCATGATGGATAAAACTATCTGCATAGTCCTTTATTCTGCACTTTGGATTTTGATTTTATAGCATAAAAGGTCCATGTAATCCTTGAACGACCCTCGTAGTTTTGGACATAAATCGCATTCAGGACAAAGGAATAAGGAGACATCACTGTACTTTTATATGAATTACAAGGACATTTGTAAACATTGGACAAATTAACACACTGCATGGGATAAGACCCAGGCATCCCAGCCTAATGAGCTATGTACTCATATTTCCTCTGTCAGATGATCAGTTGTCTGCTGTCTTTTTATTTTATTTTTTACAGGAAGCGCATAAGATCTTGCTGTGATGAAATGAACTACCTTGTACCATTTTGCACCCCAGAGACAGACAAGGCGACAACTCTACAATGGACCACCGACTTCCTCATGTACATTCAAGAGAAGTACGGAGAAGACATCAAGAAGGTAAATTTGGAGTAACAGTTCTCATTCGTTCCCATTCTCTTGGATGTGCCGGAAGACAAACCATGTCATTTGGATTTTTAGGTTTTAAACTTCTCTGACATCATGCAGAGTTAATCACTGTTCAAATGACAGTACGTACACCAAAACAAAATGCTTTTACATGTTATTTTATTTTTCAACAATGGTATGCTGAATTATACAGCTCACAGGTAGCCTAGACTAGAGGTATGCACACCACACTCGTCTCTGAACTGTCTAACCTAGGTTCGAATCTTGGCCCAGCTATGAACTATTGTTACGAATCTGGAAGCCATTTGCACACAGACAGACAGCAGTCCCCGTAGCTCAGTTATCTCGATAAGTATGTGCTATAGTTAGGGTCCCATCCCCTATGTCTAATGAGAATTACATGTGTGCGCTGCGAAGTTTCTTTATAGTTAGTTTTTTACAACAAATCCCCTTCACTTCTTCAAACACCAAACTCCATTGCCCACGTGTTTTTGGCTGAAGGCGAGAGCGGAGCCTCCATCGCGTCAGATCGAGGCTCCGCTCCGAGGAAGGCTGGAGCATTCCTCCAGCCAATGGTGAAGGGCAAGCAGGGCCGAGGCGCTCCGGCCAATGGGAGGCCAGAGTGCTGAAAGCTAGTACAGAGCCTCTTCGGGGGGGGGCCTCCGAGACGCCCCGACACACCCCCCGGACGCCACGTCCAATCAGGAGGCTCATCTCCTCAGGGCCGGCTCCGCCTTAGCCAGATGGAGTGTTGGCCTGACCAATGAGGGGAGGCCACTAGTCACCCGACAACCCCTCGTCCAATCAGGAGGAGAGTGGGAGGGGAAGAAATCGCTCGGACCTGGCAAGAAGAGTAGAGTGGTTGTCAGGACGAGTGTACTGCAGTCATCGAGGCCGATTGCTTCTGGTCTGGTGCAGTGGCTTGGTCTCGGTCGTGGTCTGCGGTCCTTCACGGTGGATCCTCGTGGCCGAAAAGCCAGGGTCGTGGACCCGTGGATTTCGGAACGTGGTTTCGAGTCCCACCGTGGTGGTTGGAGACTGGTGTGAGCGCACGAGGTGGGAAGGTACCCGGCCAGTCTCTGTTTCCCCAGCTCGCCATCCCTCTGGGCAGAGGGGCCGAATAAAGACCCACGGGGTCCATTTATTTTGTGTGTGTGTGTGTGTGTGTGTGTGTGTGTGTCGCCGTCCTGTAAGTAGAAACTGTTTAAGTGCCTTGTACATTGTAAATTGCATTTCTTATAGTCATGATAACTCTGCTCTCTGTGCTCCCCTGCCCCATTATAAATAAACCCCCAATTGTTCAATGTACCAGCTCGTTGTCTGTCTCTTTCTTTCATTGGTTTAGCACGGTGCGTATTGGGAATTAGGGAGGCCGTGTGCCGTAAGTTGTCATTGGGACCGGCGCGGCTCTGTTAACTCCCGCTCGGTACGCCGGACCCGAGTCGGTACATGCGACTCGGTTCGGACAGAGCCGGCCGAGGGTGTGGTTTCCCTGGTAGTTAGACGGCGTGAGTACTTCGGTAAATTGGAATAGACAAGTGGACCTGACCTCACGCCGTCGAAATATTGGCGACCACGGTCCTTTAAGTGGCCCGTCGACTCCGGAGTTATCTGGGGTGACGACCTTTCAATTCCGGTGTTTGGTAGGAGACGGCCCAACTACTCCGTCTGGCATTCGTCCTCGCTACCGAACCCGGCACCACAACACTATCACCCTGGTGTTTCGCATGTATGGTGATGCATATATTCGTTTATTATAATAATCAATGACAGCGTTTTCTTTATTTCAGGGATTTGAAAACATGTTTCAAAACAAGACTGCAGAACAATCCAGTGTTATGCTCAAGAAGGCTTGGGAAACGAAGCTCAAGAATCCTGCAACATGAAGATTCACTTTATAACCCCATGAAATATCGTTTGGTTGTTAATTTATATGTTGGTGCCGCCAATTTCCTTGTGTTTGTATTTCTTTGAAAAGGTGAAACATCCTTTAATTCAGCGTCATTATTGTTTATTTGTTGAACTTTAATGCACGTCACACACCAATTAATTATTTCAAAGTAAATATTAATTAAATTGTCTTATTGTTTGCAATGTTTTCGGGGCTTTATCTGCTCGTAGAAAAGCATGGATGAACATGTTTCCCCATGTGTGCTTTTGTTTGACTTGTTTGCGTTGGAGCTATTTTTTGACAGCAATGCACGGAGATGCTCACTGTTCACACGCAGCTCACTGTGAACATCCTTTCATTGTGAAATGCAGGAATCACTCATTGTACCTGGTAGTATGAGAAACCTGTATGCTGAAAATAGGAGTGCAAGAAACCACGTGATTTCTCTTGATGACAAAACATGTAAAGAAATGTAGAAGTCTTGTTATCAGAGAAGAATTATATGAGAAATTTTAAAATCTCGTTGTTACTGAAGGTGTGTGTAGGTGGTGTGTGTGTGTGCATGT
The DNA here is from genome assembly GCA_035128595.1 of Eptatretus atami. Classification (NCBI taxonomy): domain Eukaryota; kingdom Metazoa; phylum Chordata; class Myxini; order Myxiniformes; family Myxinidae; genus Eptatretus; species Eptatretus atami. The sequence goes on from CM068962.1 coordinate 72,047,297, forward strand.
GACATGTGTCAGACTTGTCAACAAAAACTGTTTAAGAAGAGAGAAGATAGTCATGCTACGTTTTAATTTGTGGGTCGTGCAGTGATGATAGAGCAATGATGGCAACATGTGCTTGTGTTTTGACTCTACTCACCAAAAAATAAATCGGTTTTATCGCACTCTATATATGGCGTATGCACACTCTGAATCAAACAGTGACCTCTCGACAGCACTTGCAAGTGGAAACTGTCCATGCAAATGTTCTTCTTCTTGTCTTAGACCCACACTCTTGAACAGAGCATTGGAACTGCCAAAGCAGTTTTTCATTGGCTATTTGGCATATTCTTGGACAGGTCACCACTCCAACCATTTCTTGGAGCACAGCTGTACCACTGATGCTGTGACCCTCTACCAGTACACACTGGTACTCATTTCATCAACCTCAGGAGGATGGCTGAGTCAACCCCAGCTAGTGTTAATTCAGCAGCCAACAGGCCTCAATCTCAGGACCCTAGGAACCCAAGCCAGCCACCCTAACCACTAAGCCAACACCAGGCTTTCACAAATGTTCTTCAAAAATAAAAAAAATACACAAGTGTTGGCTCATGGAGGATATTATACATGAGGAGGAAAAGAGGAATAACACTGATGGCTTGATGAGTCACAGAACGGGAAAGAATCAGTGCGGGTGTAAGATTTTGTGGATGGGTGAGTTAATGATGGGCTGTTTGAAATACAAGTGAGGAGGACAAGACAATGGACAGGAAGAGGATTCCACAACTAGGAGAATAAGGGAATGACTAAATGCAGGTGGGCAACCAGCTTAGATTTTGGGAGAGTGAGCAGGGGAGGTTTTCTTGATGAATGCATGTGCTCTGGGGCGACTTGTGGAGGGCAGAGGTAGGAAAGGGCAAGAGGGGCTATTAATACAAACGAGGTTCATCGGATTGCACTGACAGCAGGGCATTGAGGAACAGGTTGGCATGGGATGTACAGGGTCCTTGCGACAGCAGATAGGTGCTGTAGGAGAGCAAAGGAGGATGTATGTGATCACAGGTGAATCAATGAAATGATGAGGTACTGGTGAGCCACGACCTTGAAGTACTGGAGGGAAGGATGAGATTAGACAGCCAAAGGGAGAGGTTCTCCAATTCTCTTGTTTGTTTATGAGGGTTCTTAATTTGACTCCACCATTCACTTGTTAAAATGAACAAAACTACACTAACACCGAGGTCTTTGCCACACTTTACTGGATTTTGTTTTGCAATCTGTAGAGGGTCAACAGCTTGTTGTGACTGAAGCTACTACTGGTGCTTTTACCACACGGCTATATGGATTCTCCTTTTACTCCAATTCACCACCACCAGGAAACACCTCTAAGATTCCACATTAAAGTTTGAAGGCTTGCCTTTTGTAGTAAATAAAATCCCTATTTAGACAACAGTCTCCATTTAAAGTTTTCATCGGATATGCCATGCTTGTTGACATGAACAATCCCAAAGCATTTCCCAAAATGAAAGGCCATTGTGTGTTGTACCTGGGCCAATTCCCAAGATTTGGGATTAGTTGTTCCAGGGGATCGTTTGGTTGGCACAGGCATGATGGAATACATGGTCTGCTGTGCCTTACAATTTATCCACATTGTGAGGGGGTGGGTGACGTCAAAAAATCGTCAACTGAGTATGACGGGTGCAGACGTCAGTATCGGTGTGGTGGGTTTGCAGAGTGTGCAGGTTAGGGTGCGGCAGGTAATGATGTTGGGGGTGTTTCAAGTGGGGATAATGGCGGTGGGGTTGTGGTTCGTGCAATCAGCTTTGGCGGTGCTGTGGATGCACACGAGGGTCGTGGTGTTAATGATGTGGGTGCGGTGGGTGCGCGCAGTGCTGGGCATTGGGTGGAGATGGGAGATAGTTTTTATGAGAGCAGGGGAGATGATGCTATTGCGTACATGGATTCTCCATTCTATGGCAGGGATTGAGAAAATATAATTTTGAGTTGTTTCAGAGGGGTGCGTGTAACGGAATATTGATGGAATATTGGGTGATGTTTTGTCAGGTCATTGTGGAGGGATATTGGTTGTGCTACATGTGAAAGTTAATGATGGAGGGAGAGTTTACTCTGAGGGTTTCAAGGACAGGTACAGGTTGTTGGCTGGTCGACTGAGGGAAAGGGATTGTGATGTAATTTTTTTCCGGGATCTTCACGAGAATGAGTGGCGGTGTGGACTTCCAGGAGAGCAATGGATCTCAACCCGTGGTTGGAGGGATGGTGCAGAGAGCAGGGTTTTGGACTTGAGAAATTATTGGAATCCTTAAATGGTCAATGTGAGTGTTTCCACTCTAATTGCCATATACTTAACAGAAAGAGGGCGCCAAGGTTTGTGGCGGGTATTGAAGAGGAAATGTGGCCTTTTTTAGTCTAGAGGTGAGCGGAGAGGCTATGGAAGAGGGTACTGCGGCTGAAGATGTGATCAGTAGGTCCAGGCAGCAAAAAATAATTTAAGGAAGGGAAAAAGATGTGTAGGTGTGATAAGAAAGGGAGAATAAGAGGGAGGGGGGGGGGTCTGGCAATCTATGTAAAAGACAATGTTGTATCGAGAGTAAGGAATGACATTAAGGAAGGTGTTAATGTGGAGGATTGTGTAAGAATTGAGATTATAGATTGAAAGAATAGTTTGACAATTTTAGGATGCATCTATAATCTAACTGTATATGGTACCTAGGAGGGACGAGCAGGAGAGAGGGCTTCATGAAGAATTCAGAAAGGACTGTGGAAAGAAAGGAGTATTGATTGTGGGAATCTAAATTTGTCCCTTTTAATCTTTTTGTCCTTTTAAGATCCTTTTGACACTTTGGATCCCTTTCGACTCCTTGAGACCCTCATCATCACCTAATGCCGACCGACTACGACCGTCCTCCATAGTAAGACAAGCGTCTGTCCCAGTTGGAACTATTTACAGAACGTCGGTATAAAGCGACTGCGGAAACAGTTTCTTGGCAAGGGTTACACTAGGTGGTTTGCCATTGCCGAACCAGCGTTGTTGGTCCATGCCCTATCCTTTTAAATGCTGAGCGTTTTTAAAGAAATCCTTGGTATGACTCGGACAAGGTTTGAACCCCCCGATAGTCCAGACTCCGAACACCGAGTCTGGTACTCAAACGTGATACTTAATACTTATTCTTAGCTTCTCTAACCTTTTTAGATCCTCGTGGAGGATCTCTAAGTCTTACTCACGTTGTTGTTCTTCATCTTTTTCTTGGTGACTTTTTTGTTTCACAGCCTGCAGTTTTCATCGAAACTTCCTGAAACTTGGCATATATATGTAAAAATACCCTGCGCAGACAGTAACCATCTCCGATTCTGAAAATTCCTCCTAGAAAAAAAGTTATGACGTCAAAATATCTCCGCTAATGGAAATCGCCTAAAAAAATTATCTCCGAAACTAGGCAAGCTTTTTGAATTCTGTTTGCGGGAATCGAACAGGGCATTAGCAGAGATGAATTACCGCACATATGATACATCACTATGACGTCATATCATTTTTATGACGTCATTCCTATTTTTTGACATTTTTTGTTTCACAACCAGAGTTTTCATCGGATCTTCGTGAAACTTGCCATGTATATGCAGAAAACCCACACGCAGGCAGTAACCATCTCCGATTTTGGAAATTCTTCCTAGAAAAAAAGTTGACGTCATAATATCACCGCTAATGGAAATCGCCTATACCATTATCTCCAAACTAGGCAAGCTGTTTGAATTTTGTTTGCGGGAATCAAGCCGAGCATTAGCACAGATAATTTATCGCAAACCTGATACATCACAATGACGTCATATTCGTTTTTATGACGTCATCATTAAGAGGACGAGGATCTTAGCTCATTTGAGCTTGTTATTTCTCTAACTTACTCGTTCTTAGTTGATGTCTGGAACTTGTGAACTATACTTAGCAAAATTTCCCCTGCAGGCGGGAGTCGATCGATATCGAAACGTCGTATTACGTCACGTTCGTCGCGAATGATGCGTCCAGTCGCTTATTTTGGGGGTCTCAAGATGGCGGCGCCAGTGACAGCCAATCCGGGGGCGTGTTCAGTTACCAAGTTTGTGGAACGCTCGTCAAGCGGCTTAAGCACTCAAGCAAGCACTCCATCGGAAACCGTTGATGAGGAACACCTGGCTCTGCAAGCGCTAGCTGTACGTATAATGATATAATTCTGCGGGTAGTAAATAAGCAATGGACACACGTGGAGTCATATATCTGTAAAGGATCGCGCGTAAAACGTCGACTCCGGTGTAAAACGGCGGTTCGCGTCCAAATCGTTAATGACGTACTTCCGGGTGTGCGAGTTCACGTCATGCTGGTGGTGCGTGTGGCCACGCGCCTGGGACGTCCCTCGCTGCGATGTCTGGGCGCACGGAGATGCCACGGTCACGCACTGCTGGGTGCAGCATTCCGAAGCACGCTGTTACGGGGGTACCTGGAGCGCCTGGTGGACCCGGCGTACACCGCGTCCTTCACCGATGAGAGGCTCACGGTGGCGAGCAAGCTGGCGCTCGCCCTGCGGGACAAGGAGCTCGAGCTGCGTGAGACGAGCCAGCTCATCCAAGGTTGGACGTCCACGGTGACGGACAAGGACCGACTGACCATGAACATTACATGCGCTTCTCGATCTGTGGTTACTCAATTCTCCGGTTCGCCTCAGCCAAATGGCCTTGCTGCGGTAACACCGTCCTGCTTTTGCGAGAAGACTCTTTAAATCGTAAAATGTAAATACAGAGGTGTGTTCCGTTAGCAAGCGGCTTACTATCGCTTGCCAAGCCGGCCGTTCCTCAGAAACCGCTTTGGGGGCGATATCTTCAAGTGTGCTGTCACAGGGGACGATGTTGAAACGTACATTTCATATTTTTAGTGTTGCTTCGACTTTTCATCATAATTATTTAATCTAATCCCAATAAACATGTAAAACTACCAGCACCAAAATGTACAGTGCATGGTGTATAGATAAGCTTGGCAGGGGTTTCCCCCTTCTGACTCCCACATTTATTTATCTCTCTTTCCCTCTTCCTCGTACTCCGCAGCCGCTGCTAACGCAATCGATTCGTTTGTGGAACTTGTAACAAGAGGACCGAGTAATACTGAAAACGACGGCCCCAGACAGCATTGTTGGAGTACCACGATGGCACCGTTTCCATGGAGACCGCCATGTTGTTAAGCGGTGCTGAGCACCCTGTTCCGTTGGAGTGCTTACTTGAGCGCTTTGAATGAAGCACGCCATAAGAAATGCCTCTTGTTAACGGAACACAACTCCAGACAGGAGACAGGCACACCGTACGTGCCTGTCCAACCGACGGCGTGAATCGAAATTCCGTGCCTCGGGCTGCTTGTTAATTTGACTTGTTAACTATGATTCTTCGATGTCGGCTCTTCCTATCAGTTTGAGACAGAATTTGAAAAAAAGCAATGAAAAAAAAAATCGGATTGTTCACCTGCTAACGATGAACGTGAGCTGGGTTTAGTCTGCCACGAGACCGGTTATTTTTACCCTTCCGATTATTGTCCTGACAGCAACTCACACGATCAACCACAGATCAGTAAACTTACAATTTCAAGTGAACTTATGGAATTCAAGTCGTTCCTCTTTTTAACATTCTGAGCTCTGACTATATTGGTTTTGGTTTTGTCCTGGTTTCTCAACTCTGGACATGCTGCTGCTACTCATTCAGCAGTGATTGGAGACCATAAATGTCAAACAAGAGGTGGGGCCTGTTTCCCCAGACCCATCACTGTGTTTCCCAAGCTCTCTACCTGTGGCCACCTTCACACCTGGATTTCTGACGTCCACTCACCCAGTCAATGCGTTGCTAACAGTGTAGGCTGGAGTGCCTAAACGTAGTGTATTAGGTCGTAACTTGTTCTTCATCTGCATAAGCGACATCTCCAACGTTCCTCCCTTCCTCCTCCTTTCCTTTTTGCAGATGACTACACATTGTGTCGTACATTACCCCCATCCCACTGATGGGCAGATGGCACCGACGCCACTCTCTGCTGATCTGGAAATGATTAGTGGCTGGTATGATAAATGGAACATGTCATTCGATTCTGGAAAATCTCTCGATCACTCACTTGTCATTTCAGAGGATCTTAAAATGAACCCACTTATCTGGTTCCATGATCAGCCACTGGAAGAGGCTCATTCGCTTGAACCTCTGAGCCTCACCATCACCCATGACCTCTCCTGGACCAACCGTATACCAAAAGTGCCCTCCAAAGCTAGCCACAGAGTGAGCATCCTCTATCGGTCTAGGTCTTCCCTTCAAAAATTAGTACTAAGCCGACAAGACTGGTCCATAGCTTAATGGAGTGCTGCTCTCCACTATGGGCTGGTGCCTCAGCAACACATCAGTCTCTCCTGGAATCTGTGCAATTGAAAGCTGTTTTTATTGGAATTTCCTGCTACGACTGAACCCTGAAGCGTAAGGTTAAGACTTGGAACATTATTTGAATCTCCCATGCTGAGGCTGAAGCACAAGGTCTGTTGCTCTTGCATTGTATTGCATCACAGGCAGGCCGGTGGTCTCTGTTCTTTTTTTCCAGTCTAACTACTACTACTATCTCAGGCTTGAGACATTCCGCAACTCCAAGATGCACACATTCTTTCAGTAACTCCCTCTTCCAAAATACAGGCTGACTGCACATCTCAACTCTTCTGTTCCTTGTTTCTCCCATCTGTTGAACGGCCCTCCAGAGGCTGTTTAATCCCATGCTTCTCTCCATTGTTTCAAGCAGGCGATGCACTGCCATCTCATGCCATCCCGCATCCAAACTCGATCTGCATTGCCCCCATTAACCACTCCTAATCCAACCCTATTGCTTGCAAGTTGCAGTTTTTCCTCCCTTCCGATCTCTGCTATTTTCCTGTTTGTTCATTTCCTTGCTTATTGTGCCCAACCGTTTCCCCTCCTCCACCCCATTACCCCATCGTCAGTTCATAGCGTTTGTAACCTTGCTCTTCTATGAGCCTCGCATCATATTAAAATACACAATTTGGTGTCTGTCTGTCTGTCTGTGTGTCCGTGATACATTCGGTCGTTATTTATCCAATCACAACCAAACTTGACAGGAGGACTAAGGGTCAAACAATGGAGGTTGTAGTGACTTAATTTTCTCCCGTGCATAATTAAGTTTGGAAGGTATGTCGGTGTTAAGATAGCTAATCATGGAGTTTTTTCCAAGTCCACTTCTAAAAACAAAAGTAACAAGAAAAAGAGTAATCAGAGATTGCAGACTTTCACCAGGACTTGTTTTGTGTAGTTTTGTGTGCTGGTGGTTACTATAACACTGGTCTGGCATCATTTCAGAGGTCTAGGTTTTCTCAACGGTCCCTATATTTTTTTGCATGCTGAATTTAGAAATGTATCATTTCGCTCAATCAGGTCAAGTTTTATGTTTTCTATCTCAATTTTAAGGAAAAAAATAATCAAAATTTTTGTTTTTTTTAATTAGCATTTTTTAAATTCAAAATCAGACTTACATTGACAGAAATGTACAAACTATATATAAAATGACGCACAAGTACCGTTAATGTGAAATTCAACATTAAAAAGAGAAGGAAAACAGCGACTGCTGGAGCGACTGAAGTTGGGTGTTGCCAGAAACAACGATTTATCTATTTTTCTGAAATTGAAATGAAAGTAATTAAGGCACTTCTTCCACATTAAGTGTACTTGTGTGTCATTTTATATATAGTTTGTACATTTTCTGTCAATGTAAGTCTGATGTTGAATAAAAAAAATGCTAATTAAAAAAACAAAAATTTTGATTATTTTTTTTCCTTAAAATTGAGATAGCATAAAAAGTTGACCTGATTGAGCGAAATTAGATACATTTCTGAATTCAGCATGCAAAAAATATATAGGAACCGTTGAGAAAACCTAGACCTCTGAAAAAAATATTTCAAATGCAGCCCAGTGTAATTAATAAGAGACATAATTAGAACTGCCACTTTATAAATGCTGGCAGTGATGACTGGTTCAGCCATTTCAGAGAGGATTTTTGAAGGTTTAAAAAAAAACAGAAGAAAAAGGCTGCCGAATCACGTGACTGATGACATCATCAAAAAGTTTTTGTGGACCATTTTATCCCTGAATTGGCCTCAAATTTTTTTTATACTGATTGGATGTAGTTTTTTTTCCAATTTTTTTTTTCAATTTCATACATTCTATATATGCAATTATGACATCATAACGAAGGCACCTATGATGTCATAAAATCGCACTAATTCCCCATGAGAAGTACTTGCTATGTGCCAAGTTTCAATTTTTTCCTTGGTGCAGTTACAGAGATAGACGCCCTTGTATCACCCTGAGGAACCTTGAGCGCCCTAAGGAAATATAGGAGGGACAGATCACAGACAGAGCAGGGGGGCAAAGCTGGAGAAGAGATGGTAGAAGATAGAAAGACCACCGACCTCCCTCTGGTGAGAGAGTGAGAGACCCAAAGATTCAGCTTCATCGCGGGAGATGTCAATGATCCTAAAAGCCTTCGTTTCCACAACGTGAAGTCGAACTCTGGTGAGAGGCAGGAGCACCACCCCAGAGTGGGGAGCAGTACTCCATCAGACTGCAGATGAAAGCTTTATAAGTGGAATTAAATGATGAAATGTGCAAATGTTCTTCAAATTTCAAATCAATCGGATGAAAATTGGCAATTTTAGAAATTTTGTCTATGTTGACCTTATGGCCGATGTTGACCTCAAAAATAGTTTATGGCTGAATTTAGTGACCTGATATGCAACTCCTGTTCAAATTTCACTTCAATCGGATGAAAATTGACAATTTCAGAAATTTTGGCCTATGTTGACCTCAAACGTATAGTAGTAGTTGAATTCAATAACCAAATGTGCAAATCCTGTTCAAATTTCAAGTCAATCGGATTAAAATTGACAATTTCAGAAATTTGGCCTATGTTGTCCGATTGGCTTATGTTGACCTCAAAAATAATTGGTGGTTGAATTCAGTGAGGTGATTTGAAAATCCTGTTCAAATTTCACGTCAATCTGATTGAAATTGACAATTTTAGAAATTTGGCCTATGTTGAGCTTTTCTCCGATGTTGACCTCAAAAACAATTGGTAGTTGAAGTCAATGACCAAATGTGCAAATCCTCTTCAAATTTCAAGTCAATTGGCAATTTTACAAATTTCAGACAATGCTGACCTTTTGGCCTACGTTGGCCTCAAAAATAGTTGTTGGTTGAATTTAGTGACCTGATGTGCAAATCCTGTTCAAATTTCAAGTCAATCGGATGAAAATTGACAATCTTTAACATTTGGCCGATATTGACCTTTTTGCCTGCCGGTGTTGATGTTGACCTCAAAGAAAATTGGTGGTTGAATTAAGTGAGCACGGAACAGAAAGGCGTTAGTGTGAGAGCTGCTTACCGTTGGCATAACAGGGATGCCTGAGAGGATTTGCCTACTTTTTCTGAATGTCTCAAACGCAGCTGCATGTCCCATCGCACTGCATCGCCACTTCACCTCTAATCTTTCCCATGCACAGCCCCCTTGGGTTGTATGATGTGAGAGAAGGAGTTGACCCCACGCTCCATTCTTTTCTTTCTCCTTAGTTCTTCTTGTCTCTTCTTCCTGAATTGAATGATTGGCAAATGTCTTTTGTCTAAGTAAGTCTGTCCAAGGGGAATACGTGTTAGGATTAAGTCTGCTCTTCTGTGTCTTTTGCTTGTAAATGCGTGTTCGATGATTGTGTGTGTAAATAAATAAATAAATAGTTACATTTTCCACTCTGCTTGTTGCGTGCTTTCTTCCATTGATCCGACAACAAACAGATGTGTACGTAATAAACAGATGGGAAGTTTTTTTGTACCCCATTAATTGGCTCCGGAATTGGTCGGTACATACTTTTATGGTTTTCGCTCGGCCGTATGTAAATAGACAAAGTACGTATGTGACCCCGATTGACCTCGCCAAGCCATCGGAAAGGTAAATCATTTGTAAAGAGCAAGAACCCTGACAGGCTTGGTGGAGTCAATTGCCGCCTGTAGTTTCACAACCCAACAGGCTGCGGACTCATCTGCGGCATGTCAGCTGACAGGGCCAGGCATTCGGGAGGAATCTGGGTGCTTCCCCTCGTGGTAATCCCCAAACTCCGAGTCCGTAACATTTGGTGTCAGGAGTGGGATCTTACGAACCTGACTCTCCTTAGACACCATAACATTTGGTGTCTGATGAGTGGGATTGGGCCAGGGGCTTGACCACCGCATCTCAAAATTAAGAAAAGGAGTGTAGTGTAGTGTAGTGAGTGAAATTTTAGCTCAAAAAAAAAGTGTTGCAGCTATGTCAGACCAAGTCAAGCAGATCATCCAGGTGGTTTGTGTGAGGTTTGTTGAGCATGACAGGTGGGGGCAAGGCATGATGGTTGAGCATGGTGGACAGAGGCAAGGCATGGTGATTGGGCATGACGACAGACAGAGCTTATGGGACAGAGCACGACTTGTCGTACGACAGAGCCTACGGGGCAGAGCAGGAATGGCAGGAAAACAGGAATAGCTGTAGTTTTTCCAACTTTTTCCCCCATACCCTTTGACATATTCAACTGAAACTTGGTACATGGCTTTATTATGATAAGTTACAGAAGATGTTTGAGTTTCATGGCATTTCATCAATTTTTCACAGTTATGCCCTTTTTGGACTTGGAAAATATCACATCGGTAGGGGACATGTATTCAAAGCAATTCTCACTCTTGTTTAACCTAACTAATGTTCATACCAGAAATATATTAAATATTTGAAGATTTACTTTATTTTCCAGGAAAACATTGATATTTCCCAACAGGGTGAACGATCATTTGATATATTCTAATAATGTGAGCTAGTGTGTTCTATGAAGGTGTTGTTTCCCTTAGACAGTGAGGCTGAAATGAGGAAACTGGCAGAGGAAGAGTGTGAAGTCCATGAGGCAGTTCTGCAGGACCTTCAGGAGCAGGTGATGTCCATTTGCAGTTTGTGCTTTGTCTCCAACAAATTGCTTTGCACTTTCTCTTCTTTAAACTGTACTCCCACTGGTTGCAGGAATCTTCAGGAAATTTGTCAAACTTTACCTCCACCCCCAAAAAATTCCTCTCATCTACATGGAATTTGTTAAGCTGAGGAATTATGGGGGTGCTCTCAGTGTGATGGGTATCTTTCTGTTGATCTATCCCAGTCCCTGTATGTTGAAAAGCCTTTTGTCCAGCTTGATTCAAGATGAAATGATACAGCACACACCTTTGAGAATGGGGTGTGATGATGCACAATCCTGAAGACGACATATTGAGCGTGCTCTGTTGTGGTTATTTCGGCATCTTACTTGAGTAGCTCTGTATCGTTTTCAAGTGTTGTAGCAGCTACCACAACTTGCTATTCGCCATGACAGGCCTTGCATATTAAGCTTCCCTATGGATATTCCTGCCAATTCTCTATTCTCTGCACATGTAATCCTCCTCTTTGTTTACCTCTTGATTTAATTATCCTGACCAATTTGCATACTGTTCACAAATTTGGACTGACTCCTATGTCAATTTTATCCACAAAACAATCAATCTTTTTACACTGAGAAAAATGCAGGCATTTTATATTACATAGTGTTGCGGAAATGGCCCTTAGTGTGTTATTAAATATAGGATTAGCCCAGATTCCCCCTTAAATGCATGTTTAGTCAGGTTGTTCGGTAATTGGACGTTACATGTGTGTCGGGAGGTGTAGCAGGCTGTCCAGTGTTCGTACAGTGGTGGTGGACCGGGAGGTGCCTTGCTTATTTTTCCTTCCCCTCTCCGAACTAGCCCCGCCCAGCGCTCTGAGAGTGTCGGTCGGCGAGACGTGCCGGCAACCCATTGGACGAGGGCTGCTGCAGTCTCGAGCGATGGACCAATCACGGGTCCCCGGAGGCGGTCCTTAAGGCCCGCCCCAAAAAGGCGAATAGAACTGACTGCTTTTGTGAGTCTGGATCTGTTTTTCGTGTCCAGAGCGAGCGCCGGGAAGGCAAGGAAGAAACGACGAGTGGGAGTCGCGATCGGCTGTGTAAGGGACGGCTGTGTTTGTCTGCGATCTGCTTCGTGAAAGAGGCAGGAGGAACTGCATGAGGGGAGTCGGCGATCGACTTTTATGAGGAGGTCCTCGACAGGTTCATCCGGAGTCCAGTGACGGAGCCTCTGACTGTCCCTACTCACGGTACGGCTCGACACGTCTTGTAATCCCGTCGATCCGCCTGCGGAGCCCAACACCCCGATTTGGCCTGATCTGGTGAGCAGGCCAGGCCTGGATTTGTATGCTGGACCTTGTGGAAAGCCAGCTGGAGCACACCGTGGATCTTCCGCTCTTGTGCCGTCGACCTTACGGGGGCTGAACGCGCTGAGGCTGCATGCGTGGGCGGTGCAACAAAAGGACGACACCGCCATTTTGCCACGCGACGTGTTCGAGCTGGGTGCTCAAGGATGAATATTACAGATGTTGGTCATCCTAAACACAATCATCTGAAACACAAGCACACTAAAATCTTAATTTGGCTGCAATTCTTGTGATTGTTGTGCTTTATTACAAGGAATGCAAGACAATGCTCATCAAGGACACAGCCCCCAACTACACCTTAAAATGGGAAGTGTAGATCTTGCATTTACAGTCTAGATGTAGGTCGTGTATAGGCCGATTAACACCAGCCCGGACGGGATAGCCGAACGGTTTTAACTCGGTGGCGAACAGCCGAGATTCTTGGCGATTATAACACACGCGGGATGGAAAACAGCGAGGGCGTGTACCAGAACGGAGGCACAGGGGCTTATTCTCGAACCCACAATAAATACGTGAACACAAGGAAATTCATCAAATAATGGTTTAATGAACATAAATAAAAGAGTGAAAATGAAAGTGAGGTAAAACTAAATCCTAATTTGAGACATCTCCACTCAGTCACAAAAACAGACAAGGGGAAAAGTAAAAATTAAAGAAAATCCTCCCTTTATGCGGGCACTCAGCTTTGCATCCGGAAATGACCTTTCGAAGCCTGGTGATCCTCAAAGTCACCGTGCAGGAAACGCTCTAAATGGCATGAAGTCGCTCTACACAGCCACGTATGTGAGAACTCGTGCGGGCGGTCCTCAACGCCAAGAGCCCACAAACCGCCGTTACAGTTCTTTCTTACGATTAAAATTGCCAACACCGCTCCCTCTCAGTATCAGGTCCACACACACAGAAATGGTGCCACCTTTCTCTTCAAACATACAAGGGATACTGCCGAGTTATAGCTGAGAGATGTGCTCTTCTCCTCTCTTCCTCTCCTCCCAAAGCGCACAAACTTCACCCAGCCGAAGAGACAATGGCTCGCATCTAGCTCAAGCACACGAGCAAATTCGCACCAGCATGAACAACGAGAATCGTGCAGCTTTTTTGTCCATGCCGAGGAAAAAACAAGAGAGACCCTTCTCGTTTCAACCACCATCTCCACTCGATCCTCCTCCCTATCTCCAAACCTGCTCTCTATGACATAACCCCGACCAATCATAAGCCTCGTGGGTGTGGCCTGCTGGTTACGATTCTTCGGAGGCGGGGTATAGTCTGCCAGTTATTGTTGTTGTGTTGTTGGTTTTGTAAAAACGTGGTTCTTTTTCATGGCCAGCCTTGTGAATGTTAAAAACGTAGGAAAAGGTCACAGGGGGCAATCACATACTGGGAGAAATTAGCCTTGGACCCTACCTAGTTAACACAGCACAACCCCCCATGTGGTGACACGTAAACAATCTTAAGCTCATGGTTTTCCCAACTTAAATTACATCGAGATGTCTCCTACCCATCCACGGAAAATGTTATATGATACAATCCTATCTTTATTCTGAATTCCTCCATCTACCCCACAAATGTAACAATACATTGTTATGGAGATGGTAAGTACATATATATATATATATATATATTATATATATATATATGTTGTTGTTCGTCTTTCGGCTGCTCCCGTTAGGGGTCGCCACAGCGGATCATCCGTTATGATCCGCATACTGATTTGGCACAGGTTTTACACCGGATGCCCTTCCTGACGCAACCCTGGGCGCCTCTTACGACACAGGATAAGGATTGGGTTTCGCCATGATTCCGGGCTGCCCTACACCCTCTCAAGCGCGGCCCAGCGCAGAGCTCCCGTCCTCAAGCGATCCTCCAACCCAAGCCTCCGAGTAGCCGGATTACAGGCGCACGCCACTACGCCCGGATATATATATATATATATATATATATATATATATATATATATATATATAATTTCAGGTAGTATGTCCATGGTGAAGATGGTAAAGTGTATATAAACAAATAATTTGAGGCAAACTTTGTATCACCTGCACTTAGTAGCATGCTTACCGTAATTCCATGCTGTCCAAAAGTTCTAAATGTCCATGCTGTTCTAAATGTCCAAAAGCAACAGAAGCATCTTTGATGCAATTGCTTATCTCCATCTCTATAGATGTCTGTTACAATGAATCTTCCGAAGTAAGTGAATCTGTGCACTGTTTTAAAGCTTCGTAATTTGCAATGACAGTGGGGGGTTTGTAGGTGGTAGTGTTATGTGGTGCCTAGTACAGAAATTTTGTTTTCTGTATGTTGATGGTGAGGCCAAACTTTGTGGCAGCTATATTAAAGAGATTGAGAGTTCTTTGCATATCGTCCAAATTGGATGCAATAAGGGTGGCATTGTCAGCAAAAGGAAGTTCCTTCATACAAACGAAACACACTTTTGTGTTTGCCCTCAGTCTTCTGAGGTTAAATAAATAATTGTTCACATTGCTTTCCACACCAAATGGTGAGGTGTACAGTGCCTATAGAAAGTCCACACCCCCTTTCAAAATTTTCACCTTTTGTTGCCTTATAGCCTGGAATCAATTTACATTAAATCAGCCTTTTTGCACCTTTATTTACACATCGTATCCCACAACTTCCAAGTGAAAAACAAATTCAACCTATTTCAGAAAATTTATTAAAAATACAAAACTAGAATATCTTGGTTGGATAAGTGTCCAGCCCCCCCCCCCGATTAATACTTGGTGGAAGCACCTTTGACAGAACTACAGCTGTGACTCTGTTGGGATAGGTCTCCACAAACTTGGTCAAACGCTTGATTGGACAATATTTTCCCATTCTTCTGCACAACATTGTTCAAGCTCAGTAAAGTTGCGTGAGGAGCGTTGATGGACAGCAATCTTCAAATCATGCCACAGATTTTCAATTGGACTTGGATCAGGGCTCTGACAGGGCCACTCAAGGACATTTATCTTTTTGTTCCTCAGCTACTCCAGTGTAGCTTTGTCTGTGTACTTCGGGTCGTTGACATCTTGAAAGGTGAACTTCCGTCCAAATTTCAGCTTTCTTGCAAAGGGCAACAGGATTTCCTCTCGGATTTTTCTGTATTTTGCTCCATCCATTTTCCCTTCTGTCCTGCCAAGTGCCTCAGTCCCTGCTGATGGGAAACATCCCCATAACATGATGCTGCCACTTCACTGTAGGGATGGTGTTCTTTGTGTGATGTGCTGTGTTGGGTTTGCACCAAACAACGTTTTGCATTTAGGCCGAAAAACTTCCATCTTTGTTTCGTCAGACCACAAAACTTTTTGCCACATGGCTTCAGAATCTCTGGAGTCGTTTCTTGCATACCTCAAACGGGACTCAAGATGGGTGTTTTTGAGTAATGGCTTCCTTCTTGCCACCTGACCGTACAGGCCAGACTTGTGGCGTGCTTGGGATATTGTTGTCACATGCACACAGTGGCCAGTCTTTGCCATAAAGGCCTGTAGCTCTTTCAAAGTTGCCATTGGCCTCCTTGTGGCCTCTCTGATCAGTCTCCTCCTTGCTTGGTCATCCACTTTGGAGGGACGGCCTGATCGAGGCAGGGTCTTGGTGGTACCGTATGCCTTCCACTTCTTAATGAATGGCTTGACTGTGCTCCAAGGGATATTCAAGGCCTTTGAAATATTTTTATAGCCATCCCCTGATCTGTGCTTTTCCACAACTTTATCCTGGAGGTCCTTCGAAAGCTCTTTGGGTCTCATGGTTGAGCCTTTGCTGTGAAATGCACTACCCAGCAGAGGAAACCACCAGAAACAGCTGATTTTATTCTGAAATAATCAGAATCACTACAATTTGACATCGGTGGAGGTCAATTAACTTGGTGTGTCATTTTGAAGGTGATTGGTTACACCTGAACTAATTTACAATTGTTATATTATGATATATAAGACACTTATCCAACCAAGATATTCTAGTTTTGTATATTTGATTAATTTTCTGAAATTTGTAGAATTTGTTTTTCACTTGGAAG
>CM068962.1:72118919-72131419 GCA_035128595.1 Eptatretus atami
GTGCAGTGTCAATTAGATAGGGATTAAGGATATGTTCCCCCGGTATGTAATTACACCCCTGTGATTTTTCCCTATTTTTTTGTATTACAATCGGGCTGCATGACCAAGTAGGAAGAAGCCCCGCCTCCAAGGGTGACGGGCGAAGTCACGCCCCCAAAGCTGATGATTGATGGGCGTGACATGAATGGCAGGAGGAAAAAGTGTGTAGGAGGCAGGCGATCAGAGAGGACGGGGAAGCAGCTCGTAGCAAGGAGGAACGCATGAGTGCAGAGTGAGGGACGCACACGGTCGAGGAAGAGTGTAGCTAGGAGATGGCCTGTAAGAACAGGGCTTTACAGCTGGCTTTCCTTCGACACATGAAGAAGATGGCACAATTCTTGTATTCGTGCTGAGGCAATTTGGCTGGCTTACTGAGCAAGACGTTGGCCATTGGCTCTTGGTTGGGTCATGAGAGACGGACTTCGGAGCCTTGTGTATGTCAAACAGTGGGTCGGTGAGGACTATCGACGCACGAAGCAGCTGCACAGGGTCTCTGAGCCTTGGTGTTGAATACCGCTCACAAATTACCTGATGATCGTTTCCACTGCAAGAGAGTGGCTCGGCGCCATTTTGTATGGGTCTACACGTGCGAAACGAAGCACCTCAATTCCACGTTCCATAAAGACCATCTCTGTACCAAGCTAAGTGCCAGAATAAAGGAAGGATTTTCTTTTATTTCATTTCCCCATGTCTGTATTTAAGTCTGTGTGTAGAGGCACCTTGACTTAGACTTTAGTTTACCTTACGTATTATTATATTCTGATTACTGGCCGTAGTGGCGTGCGCCTGTAATCCGGCTACTTGGAGGCTTGGGTTGGAGGATCGCTTGATGACGGGGAGCTCTGTGCTGGGCCATGCTATGAGAGGGTGTAGGGCAGCCTGGAATCATGTGTAACCCAATCCTTATCCCTGTGTCGTAAGAGGCGACCAGGGTTGCGTCAGGAAGGCATCTGGTGTAAAACCTATGCCAAATCAGTATGTGGATCATAACGGATGATCTTCTGTGGCGACCACCTAATGGGAGCAGCCGAAAGACGAACAACATTATTATATTCTGATTATTGTCGTTTGTAAATATGTCTATTTTCGTTAAATTCCGTAGTTATTTTATGTTGTGTACATATATTTGTCATGGGGTTCGAGTATAAACTCCCCTGTGCGGTGCTTCCCCTTGCCTCTGTCGCTCCGCCATTGCGCCCCGCCCCTCCCGCACGTGTTATAATCTCTGAGGATCAACGTGTCCACCTCCTATTAAGAAAGAACTGCTCGGCTATCCGGGCTGGCGTTGTTGACCGCCCGTCACCACATTTTGGGTAAGAGGGTTTAACCTGGACCGCCAGCTCCACGACAATATTAACAACCTAAGGTGTGTGTGTGTTTTTTTTTTTTGATGCTCATTGGACATAGTCCAAACCATAGCATCACCTCCGACATAGAGGCCTTGGCCTGGTGACTATCAAATAGACAAAGATTATATGATCATCAGTTAACCGTCAAATGTTACCACCGATCCAGATTTCGAGCTTATTTGCCCTCATCAGGATGACATACCAATAAAGACCACATTCGTCGTTTATACATCAGACGCACCTCATAACTGTTATGGTGAGCAGCGCTAAGGATTATGTCTCACACGGTAAAACCGCATAATCCGCACAGAACAACCATCCGTCTCCCACCCAGACAATTGTTCCTGCGAATGCAAACCATTCAACCAGAAGGCACGTGATGTGATCAGCCAGAAAATCGAAACATGTGGAGTGTGACGAGCACTCTGCGGATCCCCATTGAGCACAGTCCACACACATGGTGCATCTGATGCATAAATGATGAATGTGGTCTTTATTGGTTCGATATTTATCAGTAGGCCAACCTGGTGAGAGCAAATAAACCCGAAATCCGGATTGGTGGTTCTGTTTGATGTTTAACTGATGATGACCATATAATCTTTGTCTGTTTGATAGAGTCACTGGGCTGAGGCCTAGTCTGTGTTGGAGGCGACGCTTTGGTGTGGACTGTGTCTAATGGGGAATGGCGGAGTGCTCGTCACACTCTTTATATTTTCAACTCGATCTCTTTATATTTTCAGCATCATTCCAATCACAAACTGGAAGGGCACTCGGGGAGCGCATACCTCCACCATGTAATGCTTGATCCACGAGAACATCCCAATACATTTTTGAAATATCATCCTATACAGGACTATATCGTTTTGGCCTTAGCTTCGTGAAGAATCACTTTGAAAATTAAATAATTCACGTATCCGGATCCGGATTCCGATCTTCACCAAAATCGAACCAATTTGTCGCGGTCACACACCCAACCTGTCTACCAACTTTCATCTGAATCCATCCACAACTTTTTGAGATATCGTGCTATATATTAGTTTAGCCCAATCTCTCAATGGTGAAGAATCACTGAAAAAATTATCGGATCCGGATTCGGATGTTCACCAAAATTGAATTGATTCTTCCTTGTCACATGCCCAAATGTGTCCACCAAATTTCATCCGGATCCATCCACAACTTTTTGAGACCATGCTATGTATTTGTTTAGCCCTACCTCTCGATGGTGAAGAATCACTTAAAAAATTATCAGATCCGGATTCGGATCTTCACCAAAATTGAATCGATTCTTCCTTGTCACACGCCCAACGTGTCCACCATGTTTCGTCCGAATCCGTCCACAACTTTTTGAGATATCGTGCTGTTTATCATTTTTGCCCTATCTCTCATTGGTTAAGAATCACTTAAAAAATTATAGTAGTCGGTTCCGGATCCAGATCTTAACCAAAATCGAATCGCTTCGCCCTTGTCACACACCCAACCTGCCTTCCAAATTTCATCTGGATCCGTCCACCACTTTTTGAGATATCCTGCACACAAACAAGCAAATGAAATTGCTCGTTGAGCAAGGAATTGCTGGAATAACTTTGTCATATCTCCATGATCTCTGAAAAAACAAAAACTTGGAAATCGATTTGGTTCTTATAAGTCGATTGTGCTACTGTTTAATGAGTTATAGCACTTAGTTTGGTCATGATCATAACTTGGAAGTCAATCGGACTTGAAATTGCGTTTTTATCGCAATTTGAAAGTTTTGACCCACCCCCTGACATTCGACCCCCGACCGCTAAGAAGGGTGTTGGTGTGACACCCCAATGACACATATATGGTTGGATGCAGAATTGGAAGATGCACATTTTGATTTGGTTTGAAGTCGATATGACCATTTTAGCGGACGTTATTGCGAAAATAAGAATTTCGGTTTTTCGGTGACCTTGACTTGACCTTTGACCTCGATTCACCAAAAACGACAAGTGTCTAAGTTGGACCATGGCCGACGTCTGTACCCAGTTTGGTCATGATCGCTGAAACGGTGTGGCTGCTTCAGGGAAACAAACACACAAACAAACAGACAGACAGACACACAGAATGACACACACAACCGACCAACATAATTGCCGAAATCCGAAGGATTCCGGCAATTAACAAGAAAAA
This sequence comes from Eptatretus atami, assembly GCA_035128595.1. Lineage (NCBI taxonomy): Eukaryota > Metazoa > Chordata > Myxini > Myxiniformes > Myxinidae > Eptatretus > Eptatretus atami. The sequence goes on from CM068962.1 coordinate 72,122,459, forward strand.
GAGCAATCACAGATTGCAGACCCTCGCCAGGACTTGTTTTGTGTGTTGTGTTGTGTGGTGGATTTTGTGTGGCATTTGTGTACCAGTGTGTTATGTAATTAATAAGACATAATTAGAACTGCCACTTTATAAATGCTGGCAGTGATGACTGGTTCAGTGAAAAAACAATATGGCTGCCAAATCACGTGACCGATGGTGTCAACCCAAAATGTTTGTGGACCATTATATCCATAGATGACCCTCAAAGATTTTCATACTGATTCGATGTAGAGTTCTACATATGCAATTAGGACATCATAATGAAGGCATCTATGACGTCATAAAAATTACACTAATTTGCGTTGAGTACTTGCTATGTGCCAAGTTTCAATTTTTTTCATGGTGCGGTTTCAGAGATACCGAAGTCCAAAGTTTTTTCCGTTTTTAAACATGGCTGCCACAAAACGTGACCTATGACATCATGATTGTCATTAAAACATTCTACATGAGTAGTTGCACCAATGGTGAAAAATTTGTCTCAATCCGACAAGCGGTTGTGGAGAAAAACACGAAAGTTCTGTGTGGCCAAACAGACAAACAAACAAGAAGATGATGTCGTGCAGAGCATGATACTTGCAAAATCCATAAAACAAATTTGATGTCAAAAATAATTGGTGGTTGAATTCAATGACCAAATATGCAACTCCTCTTCACATTTCAAGTGAATCGGATGAAAATTGACAATTTTAGAAATTCGGCCTCTGTTGAACTTTTGGCCTGTGTTAACCTCCAAAATAATTGGCTGGTTGAATTCAGTGACATGAAATATCAATCCTCTTCAAATTTCCAGTCAATCAGATGAAAATTGAGGATTTTAGAAATACCATCTTACTTTTTGACCTTGGGCCTACGTTGACCTTTTGTTGTGTGCTGACCTTAAAAATAATTGGTTGATTGAATTCATTGACCTGAAATATAAATCCTCTTTTAATTTCAAGTCAATCGGATGAAAATTGAGGATTTTAGAAATCTCGCCTAAATTGTTGACCTTTGGCCTATGTTGACTTTTTGATCTTTTCATCTCAAAAACAATAGGCTTCTGCCTGATGACAAACTCTACCATGTGGTGAAGTTTCGTGTAGATCGGTTTGAAATTGTAACCTGTAGGCGACAAACAGACAGACAGACAGAATAACAAAATCGACTAACCAATGTACTTGAAAAATCTTCGATTTTGCAAGTAATAAATGGATCCAAATGCAATACCCTCTCCTTCGGCGAGGGTCATAAACAGACAGGGTGGGGTTAAAACATAACCTCCTTTACCTTCGGTGGCGGAGGTAAAAACTATAGCATGAATATAACAAAATACAAACACTCGTGAGGTAAACAAATATAGACGCTGTTCTCATTTGAGAACCAATACAGATGAATCTGCCAGCGAGAAAGGACGGATATAAAACACTTCATACGGATTAAAAATTTAAATCATAATTGTATTGAGAAATTTATGAAACCTCCCACCCACCTTGGAATAGATAAAAGTGGGCTCGTTCGTGTTGAAACCCAGAATCACAATTGTATTGAGATATTATCAAACCAGCGAATGTTTCTGTTGAACCCGTGATTGTGTTTACTCCCGGATCGAAAGTCAAAATTATGGTTGTGTTGAAGTATTTATGAAACCTCCCACCCACCTTAGGGCATCTGCTGTGACCCCAAAACGTTCCACAGAAGGTTTGGGGCTACCCCCAAAACTGAGGGTGAAGTTGGGGGAAAGACGGACGGACAATCCTGCTTTACAATTATATACGTATATAAATATATATATGTATCTATACATATACATCAATATATATATATACAGTATATATATATATATATATATGTATATGTATATATATACCAGGGTGTCAGAAGTAGCGCCTGATTTCTGTCAGTTGATTGTTTGTTTGCCATTTGTATTACAGTGTACAAGAAGGTAGAAATAAATGAATGACATGTTTATCGAACATTTATTCAAGAAAAAAATTATTACGAACTGTACAAGCTGTTTTACTAGCAATTTTCAAAGTGCCCTCCCTCGTGATCGATGCACAATTGCAGCCGAGCAGGCACAGAGCGGCACACACGTCTGCAGAGTTCGATATCAATTTCCTCAAACTTTGCAGTGATTTGAGCCTTCAATTCCTGAATGGTACGAGGCTTTTCACGACAAACAAGGTCTTTCATGAACCCCCAAAGAAAGAAATCTGGAGGTGTAAGGTCTGGGAGCGTGCCGGCCACTCTATCGGACCGCGGCGGCCGATCCACTTTCTGGGAAAGTTTTCATCAAGCCACTGATGAACATAACGTCCATAATGAGGTGGAGCTCCATCATGCTGGAAATAACAGTCCTGATCTTGTACCCTGGGCCAAAAGAAGGTTTGCAGCATATCCAGGTAAATTTCTGCAGTGACAGATCCCTCAAAGAAAAGGGTCAATTATCCCGAATGGAGATATGGCTGCCCAAACTGTTACTCCAGGTAAATTTACCTCCTTCTCAACTGTCACTCTTGGGATTCGCAGCCCAGTAGACACAATTGTGTCTGTCAATTTTGCCATTAAGCTTAAAACATACCTCATCTGACCACCAGATGTTGTCTAGCATTGTATCCTCCTCGTGAAGTTTAGCTAAGAACTCTTCGCAAAATTGAAGACGGCGGTCGTCATCTCATCATGAAGAGCATGCAGTAAGCGTGGATGTAAGGTTTCCATTTTTTCTGGTGAAAGTACGGATAACACTTGATTGGCTACTTCCAACTCTGCAGATAAACGGCGAGTTGACTTTTGCGGACTTTGTTCCAGTCTTCTGATGGCTTCTTCAGCCTTAGCTACATTCGTTGCCGTTTTCAGACGACCGGACTTCTTTGCAGTGGCTACCGACCCTGTTGCTTCAAATTTCTCGACAATCGATCGTATGTTTCTTCCCTGAGGTGGGTTAATATCGAATTCCTGTGCCAAACGGCGTGCTGCCATCGTTGGTTGTTCATTACATTTGTAGTAATGTTTCACGGCGCAATGCGTTGATTCATTAAAAGGTAATTCATGGTTCAATTTTGTGCAAATTCAGTAACTTTCAAAACTCGCAGCAATAACCTGCAAAACAAAATCAAAAATAAACTAGAGGGGGAGCACTCGGTAGAGTGCAAAACCTCCGCCGCCAATACTGCTGGGTCACTTAAGTGAACCTGATATCCTATTCATTGTAGGTCAAAACGGATCAGACTCTACTGAACCACGATTGAATAAACTAAACTAGATCGACTCGCATGTAGAAATGCCAAAAAAAAATCGAAATTTTTTGAAAAAAAGTTGCAAAATTTGTTTTTTTTTTCTAACCTTTTTTTGAGTTGGAAATCATTTAAAACATGTAGAAATGCAAAAAAAAAATTCTAATATTTTTCAAATAAAATCGAATTTTTTTTGAAAAAAGTTGCAAATTTTTTTTCTCTAACAAATTTATTTATTTTTTGGTTGGAATCACTTAAAACATGTAGAAATGCAAAAACAAAAATTCAAATATTTTTTCAAAATGGCCGCCATAGCGGCCATATTGGACTTTGGACCAAGTCCAAAATCTAATGGCATGATCCTTGACCATACCTAATCCCCCACCAAGTTTCGTCGAAATCCGTCCAGGAGTTTTTCCGTAATACTGTTCACAAACAAACAAACAAACAGACGGGTGAAAACAGTAACCTCCGTCCATCTTCGATGGCGGAGGTTAATAAATTACGAATATTAATAATCTGCAAGACAATTATTAACATGACTTCCCAGAAAGAATTCTGACAGCCGAAAAAAACAGAAATCGGCGCTACTTTTGATTCACCCTATATATATATATAATATGTTGATGTACAAATTTATACAGATAATTACATAAATATATATTTTTTAATACTAAATTTATATATATTTTATATATATATTTATATATACATTTATATATACATTTATATATATATATATTTAACATATACATATATTTATATATATAATACACGAGATGACCGTGAACCCGTTGGGTTCCCGTTGTGACAGCGGTTGATAAAAAAAAATCATTTCAAAAAAGAAAAAAAAAGATAGCTCCAGAGAACTACACCGCTGAGGTTGTTTGCATTGATCAAATAATCCAAAGAGGACTTGACTGAATCGGGAATTGATTTTTAATAATTTTTTTGTTGCCAGATTTAAACGAAACTTGATACTGCACACCACAGGCAAATGGTGAGTAATGTGGCCTTAAAATGTTTGCGCTATCGTGTACCGTTTTGGCTGTATTCCGGAACATACATACATACATACATATATACATATATACAAGGTGAGAGTTTTTAAGTATATACAGTCACCCCCGCTTCATCGCGGTTCACCTATTGTGCCCCGGTTCATCGCGGGTTTCCTTGGAATGTAACTAATTTTTTCTGTGGATCCCCGGTATTCACGGTGATAATATATAAAATATAAATTATTTAAGCAATAAATTATAACGCCTGGTGCTCGACCAGTCAAACAACGCATGAGACAAAGTTTCGCTTGTGAACTTCGAATATTTTCTACGTTTTTTCTCCAAGCCCACGATGCGCCCAAAGCCCTGCACTTCTAAGGCTTCTGGCAGGAACAAAGCGGCAGAGGAAGGTCTGGGATGCTCCAGGAGAAGGTAAAGGTGCTCGATATATGCCTTCGGGAAGGAAAAAGGTTTGCCGCCGTTGGACCGAGCAGCTCATACCAGCACCTCAAAACCGACCAGATCAGACTAGTCGATCTCCGGCACCTCAACCCAATCACTGCCAACCGACCAGACAGACTCGTCGATCTCCGGCACTCAAACCCAATCACTGCCAAACCGACCAGACCAGACTAGTCGATCTCAGGCACCTCAAACCCATCACTCCAACCGACCAGACCAGACGAGTCGATTTTTTGGGGAGGCGTCCATTCATCGCGGATTTTCACTTAGCGCGGGGAGGTTTGGAACGTAACCCTCGCGAGAAACGGGGGATTACTGTATACAGTCAACCCCCGCTTCATCGCAGTTCACCTATGGCGCCCCCGGTTCATCGCGGGTTTTCCCTTGGAACGTAACTAATTTTTTCTGCGGATTCCCCCGGTACATCGCGGTAATAATATATAAATATAAATTATTTAAGCAATAAATATATCGCCTGGTGCTCGACCAGTCACACAACGCACAAGACAAAGTTTCGCTTGTGAACTTCGATATTTTCTACGTTTTTTCTCCAAGCCCCACGATGCCGCCAAACGCCCTGCACCTTCTAAGGCTTCTGGCAAGGAACGAAGCGCCAGAGGAAGGTCCTGGGATGCTCCAGGAGAAGGTTAAGGTAAAGGTGCTCGATATAAGCTTCGGGAAGGAAAAAGGTTTGCCGCGTTGGACGAGCACTGCTCATACCCGCACCTCCAAACGACCAGACCAGACTAGTCGATCTCCGCACCTCAAACCCAATCACTGCCAAACCAGACCAGACTATAGTCGATCTCCGGCACTCAAACCCAATACTGCCAAACCGCCCAGACAGACTAGTCGATCTCAGGCACCTCAAACCCAATCACTCCCAAACGACCAGACCAGACAAGTCGATTTTTGGGGAGGCGTCCATTCATCGCGGATTTTCACTTAGCGCGGGGAGGTTTGGAACGTAATCCCGCAAGAAACGGGGGATTACTGTATAGACAAGCGGTAGGCGACGAGGGATTCACTAGGATCGAAGCGCTGGATACTATGCTTTTCATTCTGACCGATCCACCGACGAAGATTCATTGCCAAGACGTATTGGTTCACATTCAATTGTTCCTCTGCCTGGCAAGATTTTTCCTATTGCGTATTTTGCCAACTGGCACTCTCATAAAAAATGACGGTAAATAGACACCCTATTTTGAAGGACTACCATTTGAAAAATAATCGGTTTGCTGGTTTGTGCTGTGGAGCCTGCGTTGCAGACACACACCACACACACACAACACGGAAAACCCGATAAACTTTCTTCAATGCTCTGTTTGACCACACCTCCTGAGCACACAAATATTTTCCTAAGCCACGCCCACTTTCCATAAGCCACGCCCACTTTCCTACACCACTCCCACTTTCCTACACCACTCCCACTTTTCATCAACCATGTCCACTTTCCTAAGCTCCGCCACTTTCCGAAGCCCCTCATAAAAAATGACGGTAAATAGACACCCTATTTTTGAAGGACTACCATTTGAAAAATAAAACCTCAATCAAAAATCGGCTCAAGTAAATTTTCTAAATATCTCGAAGTGTTTAATTCCGAAGTCTCGTTTCTCTACATTCAAAACTGAAGGACAAGTATTGAAAATACTGTACGCGGTTTTTGCCGCTGCACAGCAATGGGTGGTTGCTAGGCAACGAAATTCAAAGCGCACATTCCAGTATATATTCCATATGTTGGCAAAGTTTCATCGAAATCGTTTGCTGGTCGTGCTGTGAGCCTCGCGTTGCAGACACATACACACACAAACACACACACACACACACACACACACACACACACACACACACACACACACACACACACAGACGGAAAACCGACAATAAGGGATATCTAGCATAAGTAGCGAATCCAATATACATATTTATATTATATATATATATATAATATATATATATATATATATGTATATATTTATATTTATATTTATACAATATATTTATACATTATTATTACGTATACATATACATTTTTCATATTGAAATACATATATTTATATATATTTTTATATTTATATACATATATATTTATGTATAGTATATATATATATATAATATATATTATAATATATATAATACACTAGGTGAATGCACCCGGCGCTGCCCGGGTTCTTTTTGAATGCATTAAATCTTCTATACATATGTCTGACGCGAGCACAGTATCAGTTCCTATTGGGCCATGGCAGTCATAGGCTAAGGGGTTGGTGAGGGGGAAACACACCCCTTCCCCCCCCCCCGGCCGAGGGCCTTGCCACATAGCCTATAACTTCGCGGGGCCCATCCCGACATTTTTTGTTGCAGTGGTTAGCTCCTGTCTTTCACCTTTCAGGAGATTATTGCGTGCAGACAAACAGACAAACAAAAACTTAAAATGATATGTTAGATATATTGTATATGGCGTTGGCCCCATGTCAATCGGCGAAGTTGAAAAATTAACGTTACAAAATCAGGTGATGACGTCATAATTCGGAAACCGAAGTCGGAAGTACAATTCTTTTACATCGGGACACTCCCGGATACATGTTCTGTCAGCATGTGAAGTTTGGTGAGGATCATATCGTACTTTTCGTGTGCATAGGTCACAGAAAACAGACACACTTTCAACTTTATATATATACATATATATATACACTGTAAATAATATATAAATACATATACTGTAAATATATATATATATAAATATGTTTATAAATATAAAAAATATATATAAATATATGTTTATAAATATGAAAAATATATAATATAAATATGTAAAATATATATATATTAGAAATATATAAAGTATAGAAATATAAATATATATATATATTATATTGTTATAGATTTCCGCCCGTTCGGCGTGCGCACGACCTTTTCAGCCCAATCCAGCCGCGCGTCCACCGAACGCGACAATCTAGTCGTAGCTTCCGGACAAACGCCGAAACCCAGCTACGGGTGTTTTTCATACACCATAAACTAGCCAACTATTCTGTCCACGCGCTACAGGTCAATGGCCGATTATCGATATACCTAACTATTCGCGCGGACAGAAATGCGGGAGTTTATACCTCGACGGGCCTGCACGAAAACGAGCCGCTTAAGCGGATCGTTCCGTATGCGAATGCCGAGCGTTTTTAATTCGCCAGATCCCGTCGGACCAGATTATTTATCGGTTATAACCAGCCAGCTAATTCCCGAACGCATCATGCAGTCAATGGAGAAAGTGACGCAACGAGCGGTTGACATTCAAACAACGGGTATTTATTTCCACCCAGCACAATCAGTCAATGGGGAATAGGACAGGCCGAGCAAAAAGCCTACAGCCGAGTTCTATCGGAATGCAAGTATATACAGGCACTTAACAACAATCTACTTAAGGACAAGGTGCACAGACTTTCATGCAAAACCCAAGAAAGAAAAATCGGGCTCGTGAGCTTTTAATGCACTCAGGGCCGGGATGACCGGAATAGGCCCTGAGAGACCAGGCAGGTTACCTCGTCACCCTTGTGGTGACTCGATGGGTCTTTATATCGGCGCCCCCTGTGTCTCCGTTCGGCCCGGTGCGTCGCGAACGCGCCAATCGCTTGGGCGGCTTGACGAGCAGCTTGTACGGTTCCCCTTGGTCGTCTGGCCTTCACTGCGGCCTGGCCTAGCCGACGACGCGCTGGAGGAGTGAACGGGTCTCGACCCTGGCTTCCTGGTTGCGCTGGCGAACCTTCCAGCGAACAAACTCCACTGCTCCGATGAACAACTCAACTCCTCCGACAACGAACTCACTCCACTCGCCTGGTTACAGCCGAATGTCCAACTCCGAATGTCCAACTCCTCCACTGCGACCGCCCAACTGCTCAACCGACGACTCGGTGTCTTTCCAACCACTCAACTGCCTTGTCGGCGAGCGAACGCGGCTTTTATAGCCCAAGGGGAGGGCCGCTGTGGGCTTCGCCACCGAAATCGCACCTTCCACCTTTTCACCTTTGAACCTTCACCAGGCTGTATCCGCCCTATCAACGCGGACGTGGTGAAATCGCGATCCACGCGGACGTGTTGAAATCGCCGATCCCACGCGACGTGGTTGAAATCGCCGATCCCACGCGGACGTGATTGAAATCGCTGATCACACGCGGACGTGGTTGAAATCGCCGATCCACGCGGACGTGGTTGAAATCAGAATCACACGCGGACGTGGTTGAAATCGCCGATCAAAC
>CM068962.1:72153304-72166534 GCA_035128595.1 Eptatretus atami
ATGAGAGGTGTACGAATGAGGCACTAACAATAGTACAAGACGTGTCAATATATTTTTAATATTACCATATTTACCTCTGCCACCGAAGGTGGACGGAGATCGTTTTCACCCCTGTCTGTCTGTTTGTCTGTCTGTCTCTGTGAGTATGATATCTCAAAAAGTTATGGACAGATTCGGATGAAACCTGGTTGACAGATTGGGAGTGTTACAAGGATGAATCGATGAGATTTCGGTGAAGATTCGGATCCAGATCCGGATATGAGAATTATTAAAGTGATTCTTCACCATTGAGAGATAGAGCCAAAACGATATATAGCATCATATCTCAAAATGTTATGGACGAATTATGGCAATACTTGGTGGATGAGTTGGGTAGGTGACAAGAACAAGCTGATTAGATTTTGGTTCGCGTCCAGATGCAGATCCAGCCTATCAGTGGGATAGAAAATGTAAACTGTTCAGCCTGGTGGCTGTATGTGCTCTACCGAGTGCAGTTCTCATCATGTATGTAATAAGAAAATGCTTTTGGACTATTGTATCTTGTTTGTCGATCTTTGTCAACAGCCCATGTATTAATACAAACAAAGTCGGTCACGATTAAAGCTTCAAATAAACATTATGGAAATGAAGAAAAATATAACAAAACAATATGAAGAAACCAATATCTCCTTTGTTGTCTGTTTCTACAAGAACAAATGCATTCCCAATGTAGCTTAGACATTGAGTGAAAATGAGCAAAGTCCAAATCTTACGTCTGTGTTGGAATTCTGGCAGCACTAGCAAGGTGGAACCAACCAGCACAGGCATGCTCGGTACAGGCTGTGTTGGAGCATGTCATCGTCTCATTAAAACCAATTATATGGTCGGGCATTTGAGGCGGAAACACGTGAATTGGAGCACGTGTGATGTAGCAATATGAGACATCTAGCAATTTGTCATGGGAAGGATTTTTTTTCTTCTTGGGGGAGGGGGGGGGGGGGGGGGGGGTAGAAGTAGGAGGTTTAATGCCCAATCAGAATGTTTTGTACTTGGTTCATCTGGTGCAAGACCATTTTTGATTGGCAATTGATCTGCAATTTCCCCTCAGCTGCAGTTTTACTTATGGCCCGGGGACGGCCAAGAGGATGTTGTTAACTTTGAAATAAGTTGAATTACTATAAATCTGAACCAAAATTCAGTCATTTTTGTTCTCTTTCCTAATCCCACTCCACCCTTGTTTCTCTCGTGTAAATAATGGTCTAAGAAGATGCAAACTTTCCTTTTGAAATGTTTGTTTGTTCTGCTTGTTTTGCCAATGAGGTCTGGTGTACTGCTTAACTCAGCCGAGAAACAAGATGACACAATCGAGTGTGTAAGTTGCTGTGAAATGGGCCAGGGCAGTGGAACTGATTGATATATTTGACAATTTAGGTTGAAATTAAAATTTCACAAATGCATGCAAATCATGGATATTATTGATGCCTGCTTTGTTACTACTTTGATGATTTCACTACTTTGTTATTTGCAGAATTTCTTCCTCTGTTGTTGGATAGGGGGCTAGCAGGATATCTTGGAGGTGTGGCCACTCCCCTTTGAGCTGTCTGGCCTAGCTTTGAATCTCAACCCAGCTATAAACTCATCCTGGTGTTTCACATGTAGATGCATTTTTCGCATTGTGTGTGATGTCCATCGGAAGGATGTTAAGCTGGAGGACCCATCTGCCAACGTTGGTCTTTGGTGGACTTTAAACATCCCATGGTATCTTTCATGAAGAGTAGATTAGTTATCACCAGAACTGTGAACAATTTCCAAATTCCTGCGGTGATCGACTACTGGGAAGGCAATGGCAAACCTCCCAGCATAACCCATGCTCAGAGTCTGCTTCAACAGCACAGACGCTGTTAAAAGTATGGTACATCGAAGATGATTGCCAGGTAGAGGGTGGCTTTTCAAGTCGGTGGCTCTTCATTCCCCAAGCCAAGGTGCATCGTTCGAATACAGCAGTACAATTGAAGGATTCATGATCTTTCAGATGCGTAGTTGACACAGTACATTCTTGCATTGTGTGGTCCTTCAGGATAATTTCTGTTTATTTATGAAAGGCCAACAGTATGTTGCACTTGCAGGACATGGGAATTGTCATAGTTTGTGCTAATGGTTTGCAGCAATTATTCAGGCTGACCTTCAAATATGAACTCTAATTTTACATGTAGATGTCGTAGGAAGAACTAGAACGACACTTGGTAGAGCGCATACCTCTGCCAGGATGAACAGTTTGTTTCTTATTCCACTGATAGGCCGGATCTGGATCTGGACCTTAATCAAAATCGAATCAATTCGTCATTGGCACACACCTAACCTGTCCATCAAGTTTTGTCCGAATCCGTCCATAACTTTTTGAGATATCCTGCTCAGACAGACAAACAGACTTGAAAACGTAATGAGAACATGAAATGTTTAGCAGATGTACGAGTGTTACAGCTTTTTGCTTGTAATGAGAAACGATTAAAAAACAAATTCCACATTATTCCTGCAGGAGAGAATAATCTCGGTGTGGGGTCTGTTGGCAAACAAGTGTGATGTATAACATTGGTGGTGAAGTGCGTGGTATTTTCGACATGTCAACTCGGCCCTCAATGGACAACAAGCAATGATAGCCACACTTACAAGTTACCATGACACTGTGCCACCACAAGAGAGACCATTGCACTATTGTCGGTTGATGGTAATGTATAACTTCATGGACAATTCATACGTTTACCCAGTGAACTTAAAACGAACCATCCTGTCTGATAAAATCTGAAAATAAATTCGCACCAAACGTGTTACCATTGTTAGAAATTCACTGAAACCTCCCGAGGGCAACGCCTTTTGTCTCTACTGTTCTATTGTGTACTTTTCAAACAGTCACGCACGCCTTCCTCCAGGCGGAAGGGAGTCTTTATGAAATATGCATACAGTTATTAATTTGTTCTTTGTGATGTTTTAAGTAAATATGTCGAGGGGTTTGAAAGGCAGAGACTGTTGCTCAGAACAGCACAGGATTATAGTCGCGGTTTGGGACCAGCAGGTAATGTAGAAAGTTAACAAAACACTGTAAAATATATATATATATATGACTATAAATATATATATGTATATATATACTGTATACAAATATGTATATGTGTATATATGTATGGATATTTTTTATATGTATATATGTATATACTGTATATGTATATGTATATGTTTATGTGTATATATATATGTAAATGTGTATATATATATATATATATGTGGTATAATATATAATATATATGGATGTTAATATATTGTTACGGCTCTGGAAATTCGCAAACACCATAAAGTCCCGTAGGTGAAGTATATTTCTTAAGTACATGTGTAGTTAGCCCAAACCCATTGTATAGAGGGAATTAATGTGATTCATTCGGGCTGCGATCCTTTGAGTTAGGCGTTTTTCTGTTCTACCTTTGTTTTGAGCCACCCACGCCAACAACAACAACAACGCCAGCAGCAAAAACCTACCTTCACCACTCGCTACCGCAAACCTCACATCACGCCATTCCAAACAGCACCATGGCCATCGAACACCGCCGAAAACCCTCCACCACCTTCTCCTACGCCATTCCGCACCACCTGTGGCGCCGAGCGTCGAGCTGTCTTCAGCGAGACACGCGAGACGCGAGTGCAGATGGCGGGTTTTCTGAGGAGAATTCGGATCAGGAATGATACACGCCCACATCTGATCCACCCAATAGGAAGCGCGGGGCGGCTTGGCCCCGCCTCCAGACGCGCCTGACGAAAATCGCATATGCAAATTTGAGGATCAGGAATGTAACACCCCCTTTTCTCCGTCCAATCGGCGAGCGTGGCTCCGCCCCTGAGGTCGTTTGGATCCGAGAATTTGCATATGGTGGTTCCGAAGCCGATAAAAGGCGAGCGCAGTGAGTCAGTTGAGCAGTATCGTGGAGTGAGTCGAGTTGGAGAGATCGGTGAGGAAGTCAGTTGGGCTGGGTCGTTGGAGACGGAGCTCGAAGCAGAGGTGGGCAAACGGCTGCGGAGGGCGATCGGCTGAGGAGGACCTGGAGGAGCGGGACGACTAGGTCGCGTTGAGTCGAGCAAGCCAGCCATACTCCCTCCCCAGAGCATCAACAATTCTCCCTTTTCCCCCGCGCTGAGAGAGTGCGACAAGGGCCCCGTTCCCACTTACACCAGCAGGTGCCACGGAACCGCCGTGCAGCGACATTCTGCGGCTCGCCACGAGGGCGGGGTAGGACCCTTCGGTCTCGTGGGCTGGCGCTCATCCAGGTTCCACGCGCATTAGGCCACGGGCCCAGTCTGACTCCTTGCCTGTGAGGGGGTCTTTTCTTGCTTCGGTGTGAATGCGTGTTGTGGCCCGTGTCTTGTAAGGTAGTAACTGTATAAGTGGTCCGTGTGTCGTGTAGTCGGTTTTAACTCCTTTATATATGGCATTTCTTTTGTTCTATGTGATATAGTGCAACGTTAATTGTGGCTGTAAATACGTGCTATAGGTGTGCTCCGCGTGCCGCGGAATAAATGTGCATTGTGAACTGTTTTCCCGTTTCGCTTCGTCTTTTCTTCATTGACCTCCATCCTGCTTCACGTAAAGGGTTCGTAGTGGGTGCAAAACGCCCGGTAAATAATCTGAACCGTCGAGGTCGACGATAACACCGCTCGGTTATCCCGATGTACGGAACGGCCCGCCCAAGCGGCTCGTGTCCGGAGTCGACCTGCGGCAGGTACGATCGCCCGGTTACCATCCGCGTGGGTACTTAGGTAGGTCGAGTTTGGCGAACAACCCTATCCTACGCGGTGGCCGATTGGCACGATTGTGGTGAGGTCGAAGGCCCACCGTGACTGGATCCCGGCGTTAGCCGGGAGGGTCACGACTGAATTGTCCGTCCGGTGGGCGAGGCGGTCGCGGTTCGAGTCGCGTGGCCGATCGCACGCCGACGGGCGCGAATTCGCAACACTGGTGTACAGGAGTGTGATTCTAATCCCTCCCGTCTCCAAGCTAAATTCACAGGGAATCGGTCCAGGGGTGAGAGGAGCGTCCCCGATTCCTCTAAATTACGAGCGATTAAAATTACCCCTTACGTGGAATAAGATGGCGTCTCAAGGCGAGCGGAGCCGGGGTAATAGAAATGTATATGTGTAGTGATGTAGAATCCATGGTCCAGGATGTAGACCCCGAGCAGGACATTGGTGTGCAGGAACAGTTTCCCCCCCAAACGAATCCAGGGCCCGAAATGGGTGCGGCGGCGGCAGAGGCCGCGGTGTATAACACCTCCCTCCCCCTCTCCACCAAACCCCCGATCCTGGCCGCATCGGCTCAGCTGAGTGCACCCGACATGGCCCGGCTATTCGCCATGCTGGCAGAAATGAACGAAAAAATGGATGGAAACGCAAGCGAAATAAAAGGAGTGAACAAGCAGATGGAAACAAACACAAACAAATGAAATCGAATATGCAAAAATGATGGACAAAATGGATGCGCACACACAGGCATTCGTAAGCGATATGCGAACCATGCGGGGTGAAACGCAGCAAATAGGCCAATGCCTGCAGGCGGGCATGAAGGCAACAACAGCGGAGTGCGTAATGGCGACGCCACGTGTGGGAGCGAACGAGCTGGGAGGGGTGCAACGGTTGTCAGGCCCGCGGTGAAGGCGGGTGAGGAAAAAATAATTCGGGAGACGTGTTGGGCGAGAAGTGTAGAGGTGACGGAAAAAGTGACGGTAACCGAGAGGGAAAAATTAATTGGGTGACGGAGACGTGCACGAAGGAAAAAAATAGTGGAGTGTGAGAAAAGACTGCAAGACATGACGAAGAGAGTTGATAAGCTGGATGGAGGTAAAAACGGAGACAGAGGAACTGGGAAGACGGATAGACAAACCAAGGGCAAGCCGGAAGAACAGTTAGAAGCCAAAGCAAGGTCGGAGTGTGCGGAGATGAAAAGGAATTGGAAAAGAAAGCTTCCGAGTTACAGAACACCAAAACAAAGAGAAGGAATTACAAGATGAGCTGGGGACGTTGAAAAAGGAATTAGAAAAGAAAGCTTCTGAGTTACAGAAACACGAAAACAAAGAAAGAGGTTACAAGACGAACTGAAGATGTTAAAAGAGGAAAGGAAGAGAAAAGAATGAAACGTTAAGGAACCACACTGTACAAATCGAACAGCTGGAAGCGAAGGCCAGATTAAAGAATGAGATGCAAGAAAGAGTAATGATGGAAGAACGAATGAGACAGAAGAAGGAAATCGATCAAGAAGGAAACCGAGATTGCAGAATGAGGAACAAGAAAGAGTACTGGAAGAACAAGGAATGAGACAGGAAAGAAATCTGTCAGTTGAAAGAAAATACGAGATTACAGAATGAGGACAAGAAAGACAGTGGAATAAAAAACTGAAAGAGTATGAATTTGAAATTGAACGACAAAACGAAAAAAATAGGTTGGAATACGAGAAGTTGAAGGAGCAACGAATGAAGCAGGAAGGAGAAATGAGGAGATTGAAGGACACAACGAGATTGGAGAGGAAGAACGAGAGGAACAATGGGATAGAAAACAAAAGACTGAAGCCGAGGTGACCATTGAAAGAAAAGGCGAGGCTGGAGTGTGAGGAGATAGGCAAAGAACAGCGAATGAAACACAAAAGGGAAATTAACCACATGAAGAAAACCATGAAACTGCAGAGGGAAGGACAGGGAGGAACAAGGGAGAGTAATGAAAGAAAGCAAATAACACAAAATGGAGATGAACAAATGAAGAAAACCATGAAACTGGAGAAGGAAAGACAGGAGAAGAAACAAGGAAGAATAATGAGACAGCAGCAACTGAAACACAAAAGGAGATTAACCAAATGAAGCAAACAACGAAACTGGAGAAGGAAGGACAGGAGAGGAAACGAGGAAAGGTAATGAGAGAACAGCGAATGAAACACAGGAAGGAAATGAGCCAATTAAAGAAACGATGAGATTGGATAATGAAGAGCAGGAGAAATTGTGGAGAGAAAAAAAACTATACGAGTTCGAAATTAATGAACTCAAGGAGAGAGTAAAATTGAAGTCAGAGAGATGAAAAACTCCAGAAAGAAACAGAAACTAACAAATGTATAGAGATGCGGAAGAAAGAGAAATAGAGGAGAGACTGCATGATAATGACGGGGTTAAAGGAACAAAACACACACACAAGAGGTAGTGAGGATAATGGGGGTGAGCTCGCGGACTGGGTAGAGACCCGGTGTGAGCAGCTGGATGGCTGCCTCCAGGAACGAGGGAGGGAGTATGCCCCCTTGAAGCGGATCACGACCAGGTGGGTTCGGTCGTGCTTCGCGGAGTTGAAGGGACGAGTGCTGTGGATGGGTGCACGTGCAGCTTGGGGGTATAGAGCCCCGGGAACCTTGTGGGACACGAATCCCCAGTGTGGTTGTGCAGGGGTGTGTGTTTGCGAGTGTGCGGAGATGCGTGCTTTCCGGCACGCATGGGTGGAGCGAGACCCCTGGGCAGGTGAAAGGTTGGGTGTGAGTGAGAGGGTCCGTGTGAGGGAGACCGTGTGTGTGAGGTCTCTGTATGTGAGGGAGATGTCGGTCGGCATGCGTGAGCATGCAGCCGCGTCTCCGGTGTGAATGTGAGTGTGATGGAGTGGAGTCTGTGCGTCGTGACACGCAGGTGTGCGTGGGTGGAACGGAGACGACGGCGACAGAGGGACAAAAGCCGGGTAGCGGCCGTAGCTGTGTGGGGACCGGCCGGGTTCACCCAGCAGCGAGCCGCGCGTCCGTGCTGTGCAACGCACGAGACCCCACGTGCTCGCTTGCGGAGTGAAGCCCGGTCCGGAAACGCCAGCGGTGGATTTGCCGATCCCGCGGACGGACAAAGTCTAGGCAGGTAAACGGATTTGGACCGGATGGGTTCTCCAGCGAGCTTGTGTTAAGCTCTAACGGGCAGAGCAATGTGTTCGCGTGGGAGCCCTCGGAGTGCGATGTTTGCTTTTGGGGGTGCGCAGGGTGACGTCATGGCTGCACGTGGGTGGAATCCGCAGGAGGTGAATCCCTGCCGGATGGTACCGTCCAAGAGGACGAGGTACGCGTGCAGCTGCATGACGTCACGGGCAGGTGCAAAGTGCGCGAGCTGCGAGTTGCCGCGTGGTGCTGCGCATAATTAGAAAAAAAAATTAACAAAGCAAGCCTCGCTTTCGGGTGAACAGGATTCCCGGGTAAGGGTGAAAGACCCCCTACCTGGGCACAGGATGGAACTAGCTAGGGGAAGGGTTAGCTTAGCTAGACCGGCTCCATGGGCAGGGGTAAGTCCTCATGGGGCCCGTGGAATGGATTAGTTAGAGGGATTGTAGTGAGCTTTAGGTGGGGAAATGGAAATGGGACAATTTGGAGACGGAGACAGACTTTGGATGTGTAGCGGGACGTAGCTTAGCTACGTAGTATTAAAATGGAACGTGCTGTAGTATAAGGACGACGTGGGAGCAGAGTTAGTTAGGGGAGGTAGTTAGAAGGATGGCAGAGTTCAGCGGTGTGCGTGTGTAAGAGTTGGTGAGTTGTGTGGAAACATGTTGAGTGAGTGAGGCCAGCGGGTCTGTGTGAGTGGAGCGAATGTGGATGCATGGTGCGATGAGTGATTGGGGGAGGAGTGACTCCCGCCCAAGGGACCCCGGGTCGGTGTAAGTGAGCTAGCTGGGTTAGTTAAATTGACAAAATGGAGGTCGTTTTGCTGTTGGTGGAGTGTAGGCTCGAAACTATTTGGAGGGGTGCAGGAGCCCGTTGAGGGGGCTGGGAGCGTGGCTGCGAACGGTGAGTATCGCTGAGTGGTACCCGGGCACCGGGCTAGTCGGCCGTGGTAGGCAAGGGCCCATGGGGGCCGGGATAGCGTAGTGGGCACGGGTGCGCCCGCTTGGTGCGGGGGCCCGGAGCGCCGTTAGCCGCGTGGGCAGTGTCGTGGCACGGGTGACCCTCGGAAAGGGGCCGGGCGCAGCCTGCCACGTGTGCGTTTCAGGGGAGTTGCATGGGCACTCCCGGTGTTTAGGGAGCTGGTGGCTCGGGGCAGTGTAGTGCCCGGGGGTGCATCGTTGGGAATCGCAGAGGGTCGTGCCTGCCAAAGGGAGCCACGCGTCCCAGCCACGAAACCGTGCAAGGGCACGAGGAAAATTAGAGGGCGAGGCCCGAAATTTGAGTGACACCAACACAGGCGACGGGAATCTGGGTTTTTAGAACCAATAGATTAAGCGAGAGGCGCTTGTTGAAAGCCCGGGGTAGTTTAACAGTTAAATGGTTAGGTAGATTAGGAAGTGTACCCTCCGCACCATCATCCCTTCGCTCTCGTTGTGGGCCGCTGGACCCACTTTGGGTTAGATCGCTGAGATCTGGGGAGGCCATCTTGAGGCTTTGTTGGGCCTCTGACAGGCAGCTAGCTCTCCTTATTCCCCTCCGGAAGGGAACGTAGGGGTTGGGAGAAGGCTAGGTGACAGGATAGGTTAGCCGAACAAAGACGATAAAGGGGGTTAGGGGACGAATTATAGTGGGGAAGTAGGGAAGTGAAAAATAAAAAACAAAAAAAAAAAAATAAGTTGGGGCAAATGGTTTTTGCAAATTAAGGGAGTGGGTAGGTACAGTGACAGGCAAAGGCGATAGGTGGAGGAGACAGGTAGGGTAGGTCCGAGTCCACCTCTTGTGTGGCCAACACCACCGCACTCCCTCCACCAACCTCCACTGCAAGGCAAAGGCTGGCCAACTTCATCGTCTGCGGCTGTGTGCTGCGGGGCCTGTGCGGCCAACTTCATCGGCTGGTTGTTTTCTGCAAGGCCTGTGCCGGCCGGATCGTCCGACGGCTGTTTTTACTGCAGAGCCTGTGCCGGCCAGTTCGTCTGCCGGCTGTGTTTGCCTGCAACGGCCTTTTCTGCAGGCTATGTTGCCTTTACGTTGCCATGTCATGCCCACTGCCCCTGTTCACACAGCCCCGTTCATTTTGCTTTGCACCCCCCTGTTCATTTCCATGCGCGCCAGGATCGCAAGCAACAGTTTGCAAGCTGCAGGAACTGTCCTGTTGGCAGCTGCAACACGGGCTGCAGTGGCGGCCCGTGCACGGTTTCCTTTTGACTCTCCTTTTTCCTGCAGAGTCCATTGATCCTGGGCATGGAGTAGTGTAAATTATAAGGTTAAGGTGTTAAGTTGTATTGTAAATATGAGTGCGCCCGCATGTATGTGTTAGCGCCGGCAATTTTATTTAAGTCGTCCGTGTAGTGAGTTGTTTAGTTAGTTACTAGCCCTCAGGTTATTTATTTTGGGGGACACGATACCATGAATGTCGCACTCAGGGATCCGTAGGTAAACGTACTAGGGGAGAACTACACATGATGGCACACGATAATTTGACGACTCGGGACGAGTCTGTAAAAGGGGAGGGGGTAGTGTTACGGCTCTGGAAATTCGCAAACACCATAAAGGTCCCGTAGGTGAGATATATTTCTTAAGTACAATGTGTAGTTAGCCCAAACCCATTGTATAGAGGGAATTAATGTGATTCATTCGGGCTGCGATCCTTTGAGTTAGGCGTTTTTCTGTTCTACCTTTGTTTTGAGCCACCCACGCCAACAACAACAACAACGCCAGCAGCAAAAACTACCTTCACCACTCGCTACCGCCAAACTCAATCACCGCCATTCCAAACAGCACCATGGCCATCGAACACCGCCGAAAACCCTCCACCACCTTCTCCTACGGCCATTCCCGCACCACCTGTGGCGCCGAGCGTCGAGCTGTCTCAGCGAGACACGCGAGACGCGAGTGCAGATGGCGGGTTTTCTGAGGAGAATTCGGATCAGGAATGATACACGCCCACATCTGATCACCCAATCAGGAAGCGCGGGCGGCTTGGCCCCGCCTCAGACGCGCCTAGCGAAAATCGGCATATGCAAATTTGAGGTCAGGAATGATACAACACGCCCCTTTTTTCTCCGTCAATCGGCGAGCGTGGCTCCGCCCCTGAGGTCGTTTGGATCGAGAATTTGCATATGGTGGTTCCGAAGCCGATAAAAAGGCGAGCGCAGTGAGTCAGTTGAGCAGTATCGTGGAGTGAGTCGAGTTGGAGAGATCGGTGAGAAGTCAGTTGGGCTGGTCGTTGGAGACGGAGCTCGAAGCAGAGGTGGGCAAACGGCTGCGGAGGGCGATCGGCTGAGGAGGACCTGGAGGAGCGGGACGACTAGGTCGCGTTGAGTCGAGCAAGCCAGCCATACTCCCTCCCCAGAGCATCAACAATTCTCCCTTTCCCCCGCGCTGAGAGAGTGCGACAAGGGGCCCCGTTCCCACTTACACCAGCAGGTGCCCACGGAACCGCGTGCAGCGACATTCTGCGGCTCGCCACGAGGGCGCGGGTAGGACCCTTCGTCTCGTGGGCCTGGCCGCTCATCCAGGTTCCACGCGCATTAGGCCCACGGGCCCAGTCTGACTCCCTTGCCTGTGAGGGGTCTTTTCTTTGCTTCGGTGTGAATGCGTGTTGTGGCGCCGTGTCTTGTAAGGTAGTAACTGTATAAGTGGTCCGTGTGTCGTGTAGTCGGTTTTAACTCCTTTTATATGTGCATTTCTTTTGTTCTATGTGATATATGTCATCGTTAATTGTGGCTGTAAATACGTGCTATAGGTGTGCCCCGCGTGCCGCGGAATAATGTGCTTGTGACTGTTTTTCCTTTTCGCTTCGTCTTTCTTCATTGACCCTCCATCCTGCTTCACGTAAAGGGTTCGTAGTGGGTGCAAAACGCCGGTAAATAATCTGAACCGTCGAGGTCGACGATAACACCGCTCGTTATCCGATAGTACGGACGGCCGCCCAAGCGGCTGTGTCCGGAGTCGACCTGCGGCGAGGTACGATCGCCCGTTTACCATCGCGTGGTACTTAGGTAGGTCGAGTTTGGCGAACAACCCTTCCTACGCGGGTGGCCGATTGGCACGATTGTGGTGAGGTCGAAAGGCCCACCGTGACTGGATCCCCGGCGTTAGCCGGGAGGGTCACGACTGAATTGTCCGTCCGGTGGGCGAGGCGGTCGCGGTTCGAGTCGCGTGGCCGATCGCGACGCCGACGGGCGCGAATTCGCAACATATGTATGGATGTATATGTATATATATTATATATGATTTATAATATATGTCTGGATGTATATATGTAAATATATATATATATATTTGTTTTGTATATATATATATATATATATGTTTGTGTATATATATATATATATAAATATATATATAATATATGATGTATAATATATGTATGGAGTATATATATATATATATGTAATATTGTAATAATATATATATATATATATATATATATATATATATGAGGAGCTGCGAGGAGTGATGTAAGGGACACATCGGCCATTTTGGAGTTAATGCCATATAGCAAATTTTAAACCTTCCCCTATCATCCGAGCCTATCATCATCATATCATTAAAAATGTCGCTTACATCACTCTCCTTGTGGGGCCTCATATGTATGTATATATGTATGTATATGATATAAATGTGTATATATATGTGTATATATAATATATGAGGGCCGCGAGGAGGAGTGATGTAAGGGACACATCGGCCATTTTGGAGTTAATGCCATATAGCACTATTTAACCCTCCCCTATCATCCGAGCCGATCATCATCACATCATTAAAAATGTCGCTTACATCAGCTCCTCCTGGTGGGGCCTCATATGTATGTATTATGTATGTATATGTATATATATGTATATATGGATACAAACAAACATGATAATAGTGACCAAAGCTTTTCGTGCTGCATCTCCTCAGGGTAAAAAATCGCAGCAAGTGAAGAAGGAAGTGAAGGCGTGCGCTTAATACGCAGGTCTCAATAAGGTCGACGCTGATGGTTCAGCCGTAATGAGTCACGGTTAATCCGAACGCCCATTGGTCGGCTCATCATCTTCACCTCGAGCCCTCCATTGGCTGGAGCAGAGTTCGTCGATGATTGACGTTTGCAACCACATCCTTGAGAGAGGGGGAGGGGTTCCCCTAGGTCTATTCACCATTCGTTAACATACTTCCTTGATCTTTCCATGCTGAAAGAGACACAGAGATCGTACAAATTCTTTTGACGACATAATTTTGGATCGGTGGTAAGGATGAAGGTTGCTTCCAACATACGTAAATGAAACGGCTCCGACCTCGGCTCCATATCCTGACATATCTGCATTGTACTGGTCTGCACAGATCGA
>CM068962.1:72222472-72233793 GCA_035128595.1 Eptatretus atami
ACTTAACGAGATAACTGAACTATGGGACTGCTGACTGTGCAGAACTATGGGTCTGTGCAAAAGGCTTCCAAATTAGTAACAGTATATTTGACCCCCATGGACTGTTATGGTGCGGAGTGACATTGGGTAATAAGCTCCCAATGTCTATAAAGCACCTACTGCAATTGGTCAGCATCTCAAACAGCCTCTGACAAGCCTCGCATCGACCTCGTGGCGGCGTTGTTTTCACGAACACCAGGTGCCGACGAACTTCCAACATACCTCTTCAAGGTAGTTGGGAAGGAGACAATCAAAATTTTAATAGCTGTCTGGACACAGATCTGGAGCAGGATGGATTGTATCTTCTACTATTTAAATGGATGGTGTGTGTGTGTGTGTGTGTGTGTGTGTGTGTGTGTGTGTGTGTGTGTGTGTGTGTGTGTGTGTCTCGTTGCTTGTTATCTCCATTTGCGGTTTTAAGGAGATGGAACGAAGTCCTCCCAGGACTCAAAGTATCCACCTCTGCTTCGGTAAGGGATCACAGTTCATGGACCAAGCTGTTCAACTTTGTTGTTCTCAGAGTTTTGTTTGGAGAGCTCTTTTCAGGATCATCACCGAACCCAGACTACCTCCAGTTGTAGTTCGTTTGTGGTAATATTCCCAAGGATGCTTTTTAAAATCTCAGTGAGGTTCTTTATTATTATTCCTGTTGCTCCAATTATCACTGATCGTGTAATTTTGATTCTCTTCAGCTCCCAATATCTCTTTTTTGAGGTCCTGATATTTGGTCATTTTCTTGATTTCTCCATTATTTAAGCCAAAATCGCTGGGTACTGATATCTCCATCAGCAATGCTCTCTTTTCCTTTTTGTTCCGACTACTAGAATTTTAAAAGTGATTCTTCACCATTGAGAGAAAGTGCCAAAAACGATATATAGCACGATATCTCAAAAAACTGACGGATTCGGATGAAACTTGGTGGACATGTTGGGTGTTTGACAAGGAAGAGTGAATTCAATTTTGGTGAAGATCTGAATGCGGATCTGATAAATTTTTTTCGTGATTCTTCACCATTGAGAGATAGCGTTAAACTGATATATAGCAGGATATCTCAAAAAGTTGTGGACGGATTCGGATGAAACTTGGCGGACACGTGTGTAACCACGACGAACTGATTTGATTGTGGTGAAGATCCAGATCCAGATACAATTATTAAATTTTTTAAGTGATTCTTCACCATTGAGAGATGGGGCCAAAAATGATGGAGTACTATATAACATGATATTTCAAAAATGTATTGGGCCCGATATGTTCTCATGGATCAGGCATTACGTAGTGGAGGTATGTGCTCTTCCGAGTGCCCTTCTAGTTTAAGATATTCCTCTTCAGCAATAGTATTCATATGGACATATTAACAAATCGATGCCTGATAATGTTGTCTTGGGGTTCGTTCTCAGTTTCCTTCAGAAACTTGAAGTGTTGGTTATGAACGATATCTTTATACATTTGTTGGATGAGACAGTTGCACATCTTTGTGTTACACGGCAGGTATTAGGCAAAGGGATGACTGAATAAAATATTCATAATGAAATAACAGGTATATTATGTTGTGCTTGAGTTGCTCCAGCTCTGGAATACCTTCAAAGACAAACACATGCTCACCAACTAGAGGGGGAGCACTCGGTAGAGTGCAAAACCTCCGCCGCCAATACTGCTGGGTCACTTAAGTGAACCCTGATATCCTATTCATTGTAGGTCAAAACGGATCAGACTCTACTGAGCCACGATTGAATAAACGAAACTAGATCGACACACATGTAGAAATGCCAAAAAAAAAAAATCGAAATTTTTTTGAAAAAAAAAGGTGCAAAATTTTTTTTTTTTTCTCTAACAATGTTTTTTTGAGGTTGAAATCACTTAAAACATGTAGAAATGCAAAAAAAAAAAATTCAAATATTTTTCAAATAAAATCGAAATTTTTTTGAAAAAAAAGGTGCAAAATTTTTTTTTTTTCTCTAACAATTTTTTTTTGGGGGGTTGGAATCACTTAAAACATGTAGAAATGCAAAAAAAAAATTCAAATATTTTTCAAATAAAAAATTTTTTTGAAAAAAAATTTTTTTTTGGACCAAGTCCGAAATCTAATGGCATGATCCTTGGACCATACCTAATCCCCCACCAAGTTTCGTCGAAATCCGTCCAGGAGTTTTTTCCTATACTGGTTCACAAACAAACAGACAGGGGTGAAAACAGTAACCTCCATCCATCTTCGATGGCGGAGGTTAATAACAATGTACTCCTCCTTTCTGTTACCTCATTGGATTTACACGTGTAGGTGCTAATACAAAATACATGTATTCGTGCATTTTTGTTATCACTACCTACATTGAAAATTAAGTACATGTACATATTTGCAGGTTTGAGTAGGAAAACAGAAAATTGTGGTGCACTCCACATTTAGGTTTCTCAACAGAGTGATGTCAGAATATGTAAATTGATCCTTGATAATCTCTTTAATTTTCAACAATTAAATTATCTCTACAACAGTATACAAGTAATTTGCTGCGATCTATATCACCCAAGTGTACACAAATTTACAAGATGCCGCAATGAAAAATTTTGATGCAGCTTTGAATGATGTGGATAATGACTACATACTGTATACTAGCAGGGTATGCTTACACATTTCCCCATTGTCTCGGGTCGCTCATCTGCATTATTTTTTTTTTCCTTTATGGATGTTGTCCGACGATTGTTTTTTTTTTTTTCCAGTGCACTGGCTTTGATGTCCATCCATCCATTGGGATCATACTCTGTGCAGAGCGTTGGTGCTGCCTAAGCAGTCTCCTTGGCTATTGGGCACAATCCTGGACTGGTTGCCACTCCGACTTGGCCCCTCCACTAATAGTTGGTCGGGATTTAACTCAATATCGACAATTCAGGCAAGTGTGCATACCTCTCGGCTATACTGTCCACTGATTATACTGAAAAAGACATCAGCAAACTTGAAAGCTTTGAGGAATCTACTCCATTATCATAAATACAGCTTGTATGGCTGTAGATGTCAACAGTATTCACTCGTCGATTGGTCGCAGCACTGACCAATTGGGTGTGAGTTTTTCTCAGTATCATTATAGGTGTCTATTTTATTATCAGTTCTATCAGCATAAGTAAACTGTCCATCTAGGTGGTGTGGCAAATCACATGCTTTCCTCACCTTGTGTTACCTCACTTCTCACAACTG
The DNA here is from genome assembly GCA_035128595.1 of Eptatretus atami. Taxonomy (NCBI): domain Eukaryota; kingdom Metazoa; phylum Chordata; class Myxini; order Myxiniformes; family Myxinidae; genus Eptatretus; species Eptatretus atami. Next base: position 72,225,696 of record CM068962.1, read on the forward strand.
TGATTACAATATTGGTGATTACGGTGCGGTGTCTTTATCCCAAGCTTTCCTCACCTTGTGATTATTATATTGATCGCAGTGCTATCCTTAACAATTTTACGTTTCTTTAACTCCCTGGACACGAAGCGGCCATCCGTGTTCGGTGGGCTGATATGGGTGCCCGCTGGTGAATATAACAATGAATCAGAAATACCCATTAGAAAGAAACACAATGATTGCAGTGATGCAGTTTCAGGGAGAAAAAAAAGTTTGATTAGTATAATTAGAAGTTAAAACAATTGGGCAGAACACAGTGTTTTGGGCAAAAAAACCCAAAAAACTGCAGGAAAAAAAGACAGACCTTATCCAACTTAACAGGAGAAATACACATGGAAGAGGAGAACACAAGACCACACCAGTTTGTGAGGATACGACTGAACTCGGACCATAGTACTTTACATGAATCTTGGAAATATCTCACGATGACCGTTGTACTCTCATACCTGTACCTTTACCCGTCAATATCAGACTCAAACGATGTAGCTCAAAGGTAAGTGCGTTGACTCTGCACCATACTGTCCACCATCACCCAAACCGTCCCCTTCCAAATATCCAGCAAACAGTGATGAAGGCTGTAACAAAACTTTATTTGTTTCCTCCGACATACACTACAGTATAGGCAAGAGCGGTCGGAAGCAAAACCGTGGTTGGCATCCGTGATACAGTTAAGACTTTTTGGGAGGTGCAATGTATTTGCAGTTTCTGGCCTTTGGATCATCTACATATTACACACTCAAGAATGACAAAATTTATAGGTCCGCCACACGTGCGAATGTTAATATATAGATAGATGCTGTTTGGTTATGTAATAGGGAATTTAAGAAAATTATGACGATACTCATTCAAACACACAACGAGAAAAAATAAGCTGTAATTTTGACTGGATCGTGGAATGAAAAAAAATAGAAATAAAAAAAAATGGAATAATTTGAAAGTTGTGTGAACATCGGAATAAATGGTCAATATTTGGTCATTCATTTAACCACAAGATAATGGTGGAATGGGAGTTTGTCCCGATTGCAGAGCAAGCCCAGGAAAGTGACAGCGATACTAGTGGTGGGACGGAGCAAGAAGCAGCATCACTGATCGTCCTTGGCGCCATGCTTGAGGATGCGAGTGAACTCTACATAGTTGAAATTGCTCTTCTTATCGATGGGGGCTTCGCGAAACAACTCGTCAACCTCTTCCTCAGAAAACCTGTCTCCCATGGTGGTGAGCAGCTCGCGGAGGTAGTCCTCACCGATATAGCCTGTGGGACCAACACGGCAGGTCAAACAGAAAAACAAAAGACAAATAATAAAAACAGGCAATAGTGGTAGGAAAAAGGAGAAGGTTAGAGACGATCAAAAGGTTAAGATTCCAACCAGTTCCTTCCTCATCGAAGCAGGCAAAGGCATTTCGAATCACATCCTCAGGGTCGGTGCCATTGAGCTTCTCTCCAAACATAGTCAGGAACATCGTGAAGTTTATTGGACCTGGAGCCTCGTTCATCATCGCTTCGAGGTACTCATCCGTCGGGTTCTTACCTGTTGATGCCAATAACATATAAATCCTTCAAGTTCATTCTCATTAATAATGATGGGTTCACACCTTACAACAAATTGCACACATTGACCATAAATCTGGACAAATCCATACAACCTTTAGGATGGCTCAGTACTACAAAGAACCAAGAACAAATTGCATAATCGATGAAGGTGTTGGCAGATTAGATGTCCGATGACAGAAAAGGCCTTAACCAAATCCTGCGGTGAGGAAGTTGCCTTCAAACAACTTGCCTTCTCCTCATGGAACGCAAATCCGACCAAAGTCAATCTCAAGTCATTCCAAAAAGACTGCAATAAGTGTGTCCACGCTAAGGAGAGCCATAGAAACACCTCCTCTCATGACTTGCTAACTTCCTCCACTCTCACAGTAAGCATGTGGTTCTCAACAGGATCCTCTCACCTCCTTTCCTTGTCGAGGTTGGAGTCCCCCAAGGTAGTGTATTGGGCCCAGTCCTATTCCTCATCTTCATAAATGATTTTTCTGATTTTCTGGAAAATACTCCCATCTTTTCACTGACAACTACACCCTTTTTGGAAACATCCCTCATCCTTCAGATAGATAGGTAGCAGCCCTCCTCCCTCTCTTTAAACCTTAATTGAATCAGGAGCTGGTCTAACACTTAGACTATGTCATTCAATCCTGGTATATCTAGCACTCTCACTCTGTCTCTCCAAAAGGCCTATCTGGCAAACTCTCCCATCAATTTCCTTGACAAACTGCTTGAATATGTTCAAACTTCAAACTTTCTGGCCTCACGATCAGCCATAATCTCTCTTGGGCAAACCATACATTAGAGTTGGCCTCGAAAGCCAGCTGCTGACTGGGAACCCTGTTGTGCCAAGTCTTTCCTCGGAAAATCCGAAATTCTAACAACCTACAAGGCCTTCCTCCACAGCGCAATGGAGTACTGTTCTCCCCTTTAGGATGGCACCCCTGCCTCACAACCTTCATGTCTTGATGCTATGGAAACCAAGGCCCTCAAAATTATTTTACTCTCCTGGGACAAAGCTGAACCTCTGGGCCTGTTATTCCCACATTGCAGGCATGTTGGTGCCCTCTCTGTTTTCCACCACCTTCTTTGAATTGTTGGTGACCTTCCTCCCTCTGCCCTTCCCATGTTCTGTCCCTCACCTCCAAGGTTTTTCCAGGGTGCACATGTTTTGCCAGTAAATCACCTCCGGTGAAACTTACAAAATCCATACCCACTGCTCGCCTCCACTCATTTGTTTATTTCTCTCACCTGTGGAACCAACTTCCTTGATCTGTTCAATCTCAACCTTCCGGACAGGGCTTCAAGATGGCTTTGTACCTCCTCACGTCATTCTCCATGCATCCCCATGATCTTTTCTGCTGCCATTAACTACCCTCTCCTTCCTTTCAAAGTTCTTGTGTTTTCTTCGCTTTCCCTTTACTGGTTTCCATTTTCTTGATTCATCTCGAGTTTTCTCTTCCAGTTCTTTCAGCCCCCTTCTTGCTGTGTTTGAGCTTGTATCCAGCTTTTTCACCCAGTGTATCCCCCCTTATCTCCCTCCCTGTACTTTCTTTCTTCCTCCAGGTATCCCTCTGTCTGTCTCTGTCTCGCTGATGATGTTTCCCCACTTTCCACTGTGTTCTATTCTGTTGTGTGTTCCATCCAGCTCTTCCATGAGCCCCAACTTTGTATATAAAATAAGAAAGTACAAGTCCTCTTTGTCCACATAAACTTCATAATTTTCCTTACCCATGGAGGCAAGCATGTCATGGAGGTCTTCCTTGTCAATAAAGCCGTCGCGGTTCTGATCGATCATGTTGAAAGCTTCCTTGAACTCCTGTATCTGGGACTGATCAAACATCGCAAACACATTGGAAGTGGCACGCTGAGGGCGCTTCTTCGCTACCTTGGTCCTTGCCTTGCGGCTTGCCATTGTTGTCCGTTTCCTGGATGAGAAAAGACCAAAAACAAAGAAAGGAGGTCAAAAATTAAAAAGTGTAATCTGTGCATTAAATCACCAATCCCACCATATTAATGGAATCAAAATGAACAAGTGATTTTTGTATAACAAAGAAACAGAAAAGATAAAGCCTATTAAGCCCATCACGTGTATGTTGTCATCTACAACCAATATACGTGATCCACGTGAAAGGATTGGGTGGCCCTTATAATGACCCTAAAGTCTCTTATTTCAAATGAGCAAATTTGATGTTATGCTCCCAAGTGATTGCAAATGTTATCGCCAGCGAAATATTCCTCTCCGAAGCACGACATGACCCCTGCTACAACATGCATCTGAAAATGAGTGTAAGTGACCTATGGGCCACTGTCCTTCTCTACTTGTCAATACATTGCATTCTTAGCTCTGTGTCTTTTATGAGGAAAAGGGGCAAGAAAGGTAGTCTTCGTCAGCACGTCAGGAAGCAGGGATTCAAGCTTCCATTGCAAAACGATCGTTATGGGAAATGTTTGTTCACTACAAAACAAAATGGACGAACTACATGCAAGTATGCAGTTCGTACACAAGTACAGAGAAGCGTGCCCCCTATGTTTCACGGAGACCTGGCTCCATTCTGGAATACTGGATCGTGCAATGGATCTGGAGAATCATCCAATTGTGAGAGGAGATAGAACAGAGGCTTCTGGGATATCCCATGGAGGTGGTGTTGGTCGGTGTATGTCGTATGTACATCAACTCTCGATGGTGTTATAACTGGTCAGTGAAGGACAAGGTGTGCACGCCAGATTAGGAATTGCTTGTTGTTAGGCTTCGATCCTTTTATTTACCAAGGGAACTAAATCAGATTTTTGTTACTGGTCATCTACATTCCACCACAAGCCAATGCAACAACAGCAAGTGAACTCATCATTTCCAGGGTGCATGATCTTGAGGCTTTCTCACCTGATTCAGCCAAAATTATCTCAGTAGATCTTAATCAGTGCAGACTGGACACTGTATTGCCAACATTTGATCAACATATACAGCAACATACAAGGAATGATGCAACGCTGGATTCATACTCCTCCAACATTCGTCGTGTGCATTAAATCAAAGGCTTGTCAGCTGGGAAACTCCGAACACAATAACATTATTTTGCTTCCAACTTAGAAGCAGAAACTGAAAAGGTGCAAATCGGTTACCCAGGAACGATGTGCTTGGAGCACGGATTCCATTGAGGAGCTGTGAGCATGTTTTGATTGCACAGATTGTATTGTATTGTATTCATGAATTCATCTGAGTCGGTAGATGCGAAGGTGACAGTTATCTCTGAGTACATCAACTTTTTTGTCGATTCTGTCATCCTTTATAAAGTTAAAACATATCCGAACTTGAAGGGTACTCGGTAGAGCGCATACCTCCGCCACGCAATGCCTGATCCACAAGAACATATCAGGCGCAATACATTTTTGAAATATCATGCTATACAGCACTATAGTTTTTGGCCCCATCTCTCAATGGTGAAGAATCACTTTAAAAATTCTCGTCGTCGGATCTGGATCCGGATCTTCACCAAAATCGAATTAGTTCGTCCTTGTCACACACCCAACCTGTCCACAACTTTTTGAGATATCCTGCACACAAACAAACAAAGACAGAAAGGGGTGAAAACATAACCTCCTTCACTTTCAGTGGCAGAGGTAATAAACCAAGTGAGTTGAACGGCTACCGTCCGGTAGCCTTGACATCTAATGTGATTAAGTGTTTTGAAAGGATATGGTTGAAGTGTTTGAGTAGTCAAGTTGGCTTGTTTAACGAACCACAATTTGCATATCAGAGTAATGGTGGTGTTGAGGAGCTTGTTTACCTCCAAAGATTGTACCATCATATATACACTCCCAAGTCTTTCGAAAGAAGAGTATTTATTGCTTTCTCAGGTACCTTCAATGCCATTGTATCACACACATTAATTGACAGGTTACTGAAACTAGATGTCATACCTTGGCTTTCAAGATCAATTCAGTTTTCTTCCAGATAGACCACAACGGGTGATGTGTAATAATATGGTATCACATGTCAGGATTTTGGGTATAGGTGCACCACAAGGTTGTATTGTCTCTCCTGTTTCCTTTTCTTTGTATGCATGTGACTGTCGCAGTTGTGGAGTCGATGTGACTGTTGCAGTTGTGTAGACAGGATGTGGAGTCGAGAACATGATTCTCTAGTTAAGGAAACCAAACCACCAGTAGGTAACACGGCAGTTTGAGTGAGCTCCAACCGGTGTCGGTGATTGCTTAGCAACCCATCTGTCCACGGAATTATCCGTGGCTTGTCAGCTCCAGACTCAGCTATGAGGAGCGGCTGAAGGAGACAGGGCGTTATACACTAGAAAGGAGGTGGTTACGAGGATATATGATAGAGATGTTTAAGATAATGAAAGGTATCGATAAAATAAATGCAGATGAATTATTCAACAGAGTACACAGTGATAGTGTTGTGGGCCGGGTATCGGCGACGAGCATGACCGCTAGGTGGAGCAGTAGAGTCCGCTCCACCGAACACCCGGAATTTATAGGTCGTCACCCCGGATAACTCCGGAGCCGACGGGTCCCTTATCGGACCGAAGATCACCAATAGGTCGACCGCGTGGGATCGGGTCGATTGCCAATTTCAATTTACCTAAATACCCACGTCATCCAAACTACCGGGGAAATTCACCCTCGGCGGAGCTCGAGCGGTACAAGCCGTTAGCGTGCTCGAACCGTGCGTAACCCGAGCGGATGGTTACCGAGATCCGTCAGTCCAAATGCCCAATTTGCCGCTTCCAAATTTCACAACACGCCCCATGCTAAACCAATGAAAGAAACACAAAAACGAGCTGAAACATTTAACAGGGAATTTATTTATAATAGGGGGGAAGAGGGGAGCACGCAAGGAGCAGAGTTATCTGACTATAAGAAGAAATGCAAATAATGTACGGCAAAAGCACTTAACAGTTTCTACTTATAGACAGGGCCCCAGACACACACACGCACACACAAATACCCAAAAAGAAAGATGGACCTCGAGGTCTTCGACGTCCTGGGTCGGCGTGACTCGAACCCACAACTCGTTGCCGCTGCGAGCGCCGGGTACGGTGGACAGCGTCGGGCTCCTGCACGCTCCTCCGGCATGCGAGGAGACCAGAGCCAGCGACGAGACGAGATCAGAGCGGCGCCAGCGACGAGACGAGATCAGACTGGCGCCAGCGACGAGACGAGATCAGACTGGCGCCAGCGACGAGACGAGATCAAACCAGCGCCAAGATCGAACGGAGAACCAGAACACGCGCTCGAGAAGCGGGGCGCAGATTGTTTGTTCTCTGTTCCTTTGTCGTCTTCTCGGGCGCGGTTCCTCTTGCGTGGCCTGTGCCTATTGGTCAACCGTCGGGGAACTCACCCGCATCTCCCTGAATGGGCGAGAGCGACGTCAGGTCCTCGTGAACTCCGCCCACGTACGTGCTGACACGCACATAGGCAATGGCGTCGGTGTAGGATGGTGGGAGGAAGCGAAGGCAGGTGTCGTTGTAGTTATTGTTGTTATAAAAATCCTAACTATCAGAATAACTTCACAGCACATGTATGTAACTCCCATTAGACACAAGTAGGGGCCCTAACTGAGAAACACACACTTATCGAAATAACTAAGCTACGGGGACGCTGTCTTCTGTGTGCACAAGCTTCCAATGGGTAACAATAGGACCAGGGGCCATAGCTTGAGAGTAAAAGAGAGGAGAGTTAAGACGGTAGCAAGGCAGGGGACTTTTACTCAGAGAGTAGTTAATGCATGGAACGGCCTCCCTAGAAAGGAAGTGGTCGCAGAAAAAGTAGATATAAGTTTAAATTAGAATTAGATAGGTACCTGGAAGTTATGGAGATAGAGGGGTATAGGGATGTTGACAGGAACTTTTAGGTAGTTTGAGCATTGATGGGTGATTGTGTGCATGTATACGGAGTGCTGTTGTGGGGGTCTTGTCAAGGGTGTGTTGTGTGGTTGATGTGTGTTTTTAACCAAGCCCATGCCCCCTCCCTGAGGGGAAGAAAAGAAAGAAAAAAAAAAAATAAAAACCTCAAAAAACAACAAAAGAAACAACAAACAACCCCCCCCCCAAAAAAACAACAACAAAAACAAACAAAACATTTTTTTGCATTTTCCTCCTTGGATCTTGTGAAGATGGGTTAGTGTGGTGTTCGTGCGCGGCATGATGGGCTGAATGGCTTCCACCTGTGTTGGATTTCCTTGCTTCTTTCCAATACATGAAATCAGATTCCGGACATGAAATCAGACCCATATCCCAAGACATATCGCGTGCTTTTGACACGGCCTGGCACCCTGCCCCGCTCACCAAACTCTCTTCCTATGGTATCCAAGGCCATCTCCACTCATGGCTCGCAGACTTCCTCTCCTGTCACAGTCACAGTGTGGCCCTAAATGGAGTTCTTTCATCCCCCCTTCTTGTCCAGCGTGAGTTCCTCAAGGTAGCGTTCTGGGTCCTGTTCTTTTTCTGGTTTTGATCAATGATCTCTCCGACTCTGGAAAATCCTCTTTATCTCTTCGCTGAT
>CM068962.1:72233803-72249617 GCA_035128595.1 Eptatretus atami
TTGGCATCTCCCCCGATGAGGCTGAGTCTTTGGACCTCTCATTCTCTCACCGCAGGCTGGTCGGTGGTCTTTCTGTCTTCTACCGTCTCCTCTCCAGCCTCCCCCCAAAGAGAGAGATCGCTCCCTTGTTTAATGTTCTTAACTCGGCGTTCCTTGTCTCTACGCAACACCCCGTCTCCTAATCCGGACCTAATAGCCCCTATGCTCCTCCAACAACCGCATTCGACTTTCCCTCATTTACCAGTTCGAAACCGCGCAGACGCCCGAGGCTGCGCTTCAAACGACGGAGATCCCTCCGTACCGCGGCGTTCAGACCCGACAGCGTCCCCGTCTGGGGTGCCAGATGTAAGATGACCTCATCATCCTGGCCAAGAATTGAGGGGAGTCAACTGAGGAATTCTCGGAATTACGGTTTATTGAAGTTGCATTTTAGCAACTTGCAAGCGGAAGGTGGCACAGGGACCAACCAGCAGCAGTCAGAACCTGTACCCAACTAAAAAGGTTAACTCAATAAGTTTCATATATAAAAACTATTCCTTAGGCGAGGAAAACAAGCAAAGAAAGAAACAAAAGAAGCAAGTGGGCTTTTTCAACCCCTCCTACGGCCCCTTCGGGTGAATCAGCCATAACAGAGTTCTCCAGCCGTTGTTGTCACTCCACTGGACATAAACAATACCTGCAGAAAGCGCTCTGGCAAGGCCGATGCAACTTGTTGATATTAATTTTTAACACATCGTACAACAAATTCTTAAAACGAGGGCAAAGCTTGGAAACACAATTTGAAGCACCAGGCCAAGGTGTGAATTCCAGACACTGGTTAATGCAATTGATGATGTTTAAATAAGTCATTAATGTACAAATATGGGCCAATATGTGGCCAATCATAGTCGTACCGTGACATCGACGCTGACACAAATTCACCTTCGTCGCCATTTTATCCGTCCGCACTGGTGTTTGTACCAAAGCGCGGAACATTTTAAACGCGCTCCCATCACGCAACGTGCGCGCCTGGCCGTTCGCAAACACGGAACGGACCTCGTCACGGCCTCACCTGACCCAACTCGTCACGGCTCAACCGACCTCACGTGGCCTCAACCATCGTCAACGGCCTCGACCGACCTCACCTCGTCAACGGCCTGCCCGAGGGAGCAATACCGTCTCTCCTCGTTCCTCTGAGGGAGGCAGTCTGACCCTCGCATTGGGTCTCGTCACATTCTCCCAAGCTCAACCCCAATGTCCCCCTACCAGCTCTACTTGTGTGTGCTCCTCTTTTATCTTATTTCGTGGCAATTTGTTCGCCCTCTTGATTTCTGCGTCTCGCATCATTATTTCTAAATCCTAGCGTCTCCCCTTGTGTCCCTGTTACTATTTCTGTCACCCCTGCTCGAGTACCGGCTCTCCCGCCAATTATTACAGGGCGTCGCTCGTCCCCGTCGAACCTTGCCCGTTTCCACCGGCGGTCCGAACAACCGTTACACTCCCCCTGACTCGGTCGTTCCCTCTCCACGTGCAGACGCCATTTTCCAGTCCCATGGCCTGCATTTCACCTCCTCCAGACTCGCCTGCAGTTAACCCCATATGCTCTGCATTTCACCTACTCCAGACTCCTGCAGGTTTAACCCCATATGCTCTGCATTTCACCGCCTCATGTTTCTGCGCTCGCATCTATTTGGTCAGGAGCAAATCCTCCTCAGTTCTTGCATGTTTTGCATCGATTCTTCACGCATTCGCATCCATTTTGTTTTTGTAAATCCCGCTTCAGTGCTTGCGCATTCCTTCAATCCAATGCTTTTCATCATTTCCAGGAAACAGCCCATGTCAAATGACCCTGACGAAGCCGATTCGCCTCGGTCGGCACGGATCGCCAAGCGGCCGGGGTGGGTTTTGACGGGGGGGGGGGGGTGTCGCCAACCCCCCCCCAATTAACAACCTCTGGGTCGATCGCCGGGGGGGGGGGGGGGCGGGGCATCTTATTGCATGAAAGATGTCGTCATGGACCATGGAATCCCCTAAGTTAGTCTGAGAGACCCACCTGCTCCAGCCCGGCTGGCCCGCATGATTGCGTGTTTGAGATAATTTAAACGGCTCTTACGGGGGGGGGGGGTTGCTCCGCGCACCCCTTGATCCGAATCCTGTGAATTCTCTGTGGAGGCGAGGGGTTCTCGTCCGCACGCTGACAGAAACCCGTAATTGTGTCCGAACCCCTGTAAATTCTCCAAATGGAGCCGGAGGGGTCCGTATCTACACTCCTGAACCAATTATTGTAGTGCCGGTTCGAGGGCGAGGAAGACTGCCAGATGGCGCAGTTGGCCGTCTCCCTCCGAACACCCGAATTGAAGGGTGTTACTCCGGATAACTCCGAAGTCGACGGGTCGTTTAATGGACGTGGACGCCAATATTTCGACCGCGTGGTTTAGGGTCTTTTTGTCTGATTCCAATTTACCTAATTAGCCGCACGGTCAGCTACCCTCAGCACATCCTAGTTCGCGGCTTTGTCCGACCGAGTCGCGTTACCGACTGGATCCCGGCAATAATCCGATGGGAATTACCAAAGCCCGCAACCGGTCCAAAATAAAATACTACGACACAGTTATGATCGCCCTCACATATTACTCAAAACCCAAACATGGCTGGACCAATGAGAGAAAGCACAGAAAACGAGCTGGTACATTTAACAGAGGGTTTATTTTTAACAAATAATAATCAGGAGGGCAAAACCAGAGCAGGGGTAACCGATAAAATGCAATGTACAATCAGTCAAGCACTGATCAGTTCTAAACTTACTAGGACGGGCCACCAGACAGACACACACACCCAACAGAAATGGCGCCAACTGGCCTTTATTCGGACCCCCGCCGTGGAGGAATAGGCCCAAGCTGGGGGTTAGAGGTTTAGTCGGGTACCTGGCCGCCTCGTGGCGGTTTTACCGACCGCGCACATTGTGGAGCTCGGAGTCCGTGAAGGGAACGGGGTTCCCACCAACTCGAGCGCTCCAACACAACCCAACCACGGTGGGATCAACCCACGAACAAATCCAACGAGCGCAGCCAGGATGCTACGAAGCCGGCCAGCAGAATGATGAAGACGACAGGAGAGCGCCACAAGACAGAAGCAAGGAACGGACCTCAAGGAACAAGGAACCTGGATTAAGCTCAGGATCTTATTATCCCTCCCCGGCGGGGTGGAGGATCCGCTCTCGGGGTAACTCGCCTCCGAATTGGACGGGGCGTATCGGGTGTCGTGGTGGCGCCACGATGGAGAGGGGCGTGTTCAGCGTCTCGGTGCTCTCCTGAGAGAGGCTGTGTCCTCTCCAGTGTCACAGGGGAGGACATTCTTCTTGATGGGGCGGTCAGACTCCGAGGCGAGGGGCTTCAGCGCACGTCGTAGTCGGAACACGTGCGTTATGGCGTGGTGTGTGAAGTTGAAGCTGGGCGGGGTGAATCGCTTGTTCGCCCGCAGAAGTGGGAGAAGAGGACGTGAGGGTTTGTGTTGCGGTTGGTAAGATTTAAAGATGTAAAAAACTGACTATAAAAGAAACCCGCTGCGCACACACAAAATTAACCCATTAGACATTGGGGAGGGATTCTAACTATCCACATATATTAACGAGATAACTGAACTATGGACTGCTGACTGTGCAGAACTATGGGTCTGTGCAAAAGGCTTCAAATTAGTACAGTATATTTGACCCCCATGGACTGTTATGGTGCGGAGTGACATTGGGTAATAAGCTCCCAATGTTCTATAAAGCACCTACTGCAATTGGTCAGCATCTCAAACAGCTCTGACAAGCCTCGCATCGACCTCGTGGCGGCGTTGTTTTCACGAACACCAGGTGCCGACGAATTCCAACATACCTCTTAAGGTAGTTGTGGAAGGAGACAATCAAAATTTTAATAGCTGTCTGGACACAGATCTGGAGCAGGATGGATTGTATCTTCTACTATTTTAAATGGATGGTGTGTGTGTGTGTGTGTGTGTGTGTGTGTGTGTGTGTGTGTGTGTGTGTGTGTGTGTGTCTCGTTGCTTGTTATCTCCATTTGCGGTTTTAAGGAGATGGAACGAAGTCCTCCCAGGACTCAAAGTATCCACCTCTGCTTCGGTAAGGGATCACAGTTCATGACAAGCTGTTCAACTTTGTTGTTCTCAGAGTTTTTGTTTTGGAGAGCTCTTTCCAGGATCATCACCGAACCCACTAACCTCCAGTTGTTGTTCGTTTGTGGTAATATTCCCAAGGATGCTTTTTAAAATCTCAGTGAGGTTTCTTATATTTATTCCTGTTGCTCCAATTATCACTGATCGTGTAATTTTGATTCTCTTCAGCTCCCAATATCCTTTTTTGAGGTCCTGATATTTGGTCATTTTCTTGATTTCTCCTTATTTAAGCCAAAATCGCTGGGTACTGATATCTCCATCAGCAATGCTCTCTTTTCTTTTTGTTCCGACTACTAGAATTTTAAAAGTGATTCTTCCCATTGAGAGAAAGTGCCAAAAACGATATTATAGCACGATATCTCAAAAAACTGACGGATTCGGATGAAACTTGGTGGACATGTTGGGTGTTTGACAAGAAGAGTGAATTCAATTTTGGTGAAGATCTGAATGCGGATCTGATAAATTTTTTTCGTGATTCTCAACATTGAGAGATAGCGTTAAACTGATATATAGCAGGATATCTCAAAAAGTTGTGGACGGATTCGGATGAACTTGGCGGACACGTGTGTAACCACGACGAACTGATTTGATTGTGGTGAAGATCCAGATCCAGATACAATTATTAATTTTTAAGTGATTCTCACCATTGAGAGATGGGGCCAAAAATGCATGGAGTACTATATAACATGATTATTTCAAAAATGTATTGGGCCCGATATGTTCTCATGGATCAGCATTACGTAGTGGGGTATGTGCTCTTCGAGTGCCCTTCTAGTTTAAGATATTCCTCTCAGCAATAGTATTCATATGGACATATTAACAAATCGATGCTGATAATGTGTCTTGGGGTTCGTTCTCAGTTTCCTTCGAGAACTTGAAGTGTTGGTTATGACTGATATTCTTATACATTGTTGGATGAGACAGTTGCACATCTTTGTGTTACACGGCAGGTATTAGGCAAAGGGATGACTGAATAAAATATTCATAATGAAATAACAGTATAATTATGTTGTGCTTGAGTTGCTCCAGCTCTGGAATACCTTCAAGACCAAACACATGCTCACCAACTAGAGGGGGAGCACTCGGTAGAGTGCAAAACCTCGCGCCAATACTGCTGGTCCTTAAGTGAACCTGATATCCTATTCATTGTAGGTCAAACGGATCAGACTCTTACTGAGCCACGATTGAATAACCGAAACTAGATCGACACACATGTAGAAATGCCAAAAAAAAAAAATCGAAATTTTTTTGAAAAAAAAAAGGTGCAAAATTTTTTTTTTTTCTCTAACAATTTTTTTTTGAGGTTGGAATCACTTAAAACATTGTAAATGCAAAAAAAAAAAAATTCAATATTTTTCAAATAAAATCGAATTTTTTGAAAAAAAGGTGCAAAATTTTTTTGTTTTTTTCTCTAACATTTTTTTGGGGGGTTGGAATCACTTAAACATGTAGAAATGCAAAAAAAAATTCAAATATTTTTCAAATAAAAAATTTTTTTGAAAAAAAATTTTTTTTGGACAAGTCCGAAATCTAATGGCATGATCTTGGACCATTACCTAATCCCCACCAAGTTTCGTCGAAATCCGCCAGGAGTTTTTTCCGTAATAACTGTTCAAAACAAACAGACAGGGGTGAAACAGTAACCTCCATCCATCTTCGATGGCGGAGGTTATAACAATGTACTCTCCTTCTGTTACCTCATTGGATTTACACTGTAGGTGCTATACAAAATACATGTATTCGTGCATTTTTGTTATCACTACCTACATTGAAAATTAAGTACATGTACATATTCGCAGGTTTGGAGTAAGGAAAACAGAAAATTGTGGTGCACTCCACATTTAGGTTTCTCAACAGAGTGATGTCAGAATATGTAAATTGATCCTTGATAATCTCTTTAATTTTCAACATTAAATTATCTCTACAACAGTATACAAGTAATTTGCTGCGATCTATATCACCCAAGTGTACACAAATTTACAAGATGCCGCGCAATGAAAAATTTTTGATGCAGCTTTGAATGATGGTGGATAATGACTACATACTAACTAGCAGGGTATGCTTACACATTTCCCCATTGTCTCGGGTCGCTCATCTGCATTATTTTTTTTTCCTTAATGGATGTTGTCCGACGATTGTTTTTTTTTTTCCAGTGCACTGGCTTTGATGTCCATCCATCCATTGGATCATCACTCTGTGCAGAGCGGTTGGTGCTGCCTAAGCAGTCTCCTTGGTATTGGGCACAATCCTGGACTGGTTGCCAACTCCGACTTGGCCCCTCCACTAATAGTTGGTCGGGATTTAACTCAATATCGACAATTCAGGCAAGTGTGCATACCTCTCGGCTATACTGTCCACTGATTATACTGAAAAGACATCAGCAAACTTGAAAGCTTTAGGAATCTACTCCATTATCATAAATACAGCTTGTATGGCTGTAGATGTCAACAGTATTCACTCGTCGATTGTCGCAGCACTGACCAATTGGGTGTGAGTTTTTCTCAGTATCATATATAGGTGTCTATTTTATTATCAGTTTCATCAGCATAAGTAAACTGTCCATCTAGGTGGTGTGGCAAATCACATGCTTTCTCACCTTGTGTTACCTCACTTCTCACAACTGTGATTACAATATTGGTGATTACGGTGCGGTGTCTTTATCCCAAGCTTTCCTCACCTTGTGATATTATATTGATCGCAGTGCTATCCTTAACAATTTTACGTTTCTTTAACTCCCTGGACACGAAGCGGCCATCCGTGTTCGTGGCTGATATGGGTGCCCGCTGATGAATATACAATGAATCAGAAATACCCATTAGAAGAAAACACAATGATTGCAGTGATGCAGTTTCAGGGAGAAAAAAAGTTTGATTAGTATAATTAGAAGTTAAAACAATTGGGCAGAACACAGTGTTTTGGGCAAAAAAACCAAAAAACTGCAGGAAAAAAAGACAGACCTTATCCAACTTAACAGGAGAAATACACATGGAAGAGGAGAACAGCAAGACCACACCAGTTTTGTGAGGATACGACTGAACTCGGACCATATACTTTACATGAATCTTGGAAATATCTCACGATGACGTTGTACTCTCATACCTGTACCTTTACCGCGTCAATATCAGACTCAAACGATGTAGCTCAAAAGGTAAGTGCGTTGACTCTGACCATACTGTCCACCATCACCCAAACGTCCCTTCAAATATCCAGCAAACAGTGATGAAGGCTGTAACAAAACTTTATTTGTTTCCTCCGACATACACTACAGTATAGGCAAGAGCGGTCGGAAGCAAAACCGTGTGTTGGCATCCGTGATACAGTTAAGACTTTTTGGGAGGTGCAATGTATTTGCAGTTTCTGGCCTTTGATCATCTACATATTCACACTCAGAATGACAAAATTTATAGGTCCGCCACACGTGCGAATGTAAATAATATGATAGATGCTGTTTGGTTATGTAATAGGGAATTAAGAAAATTATGACGATACTCATTCAAACACACAACGAGAAAAAAATAAGCTGTAATTTGACTGGATCGTGGAAATGAAAAAAAATAGAAATAAAAAAAAATGGAATAATTTGAAAGTTGTGTGAAC
Source organism: Eptatretus atami (assembly GCA_035128595.1). Taxonomy (NCBI): domain Eukaryota; kingdom Metazoa; phylum Chordata; class Myxini; order Myxiniformes; family Myxinidae; genus Eptatretus; species Eptatretus atami. Next base: position 72,241,556 of record CM068962.1, read on the forward strand.
ATCGGAATAAATGGTCAATATTTGGTCATTCATTTAACCACAAGATAATGGTGGAATGGGAGTTTGTCCCGATTGCAGAGCAAGCCCAGGAAAGTGACAGCGATACTTAGTGTGGGACGGAGCAAGAAGCAGCATCACTGATCGTCCTTGGCGCCATGCTTGAGGATGCGAGTGAACTCTACATTTAAATTGCCTTCTTTATCGATGGGGCTTCGCGAAAACAACTCGTCAACCTCTTCCTCAGAAAACCTGTTCCCATGGTGGTGAGCAGCTCGCGGAGGTAGTCCTCACGCGATATAGCTGTGGGACCAACACGGCAGGTCAAACAGAAACAAAGACAAAATAATAAAAACAGGCAATAGTGGTAGAAAAAGGAGGAGGTTAGAGACGATCAAAGGTTAAGATTCCAACCAGTTCCTTCCTCATCGAAGCAGGCAAAGGCATTTCGAATCACATCCTCAGGGTCGGTGCCATTGAGCTTCTCTCCAAACATAGTCAGGAACATCGTGAAGTTTATTGGACCTGGAGCCTCGTTCATCATCGCTTCGAGTACTCATCCGTCGGGTTCTTACCTGTTGATGCCAATAACATATAAATCCTTCAAGTTCATTCTCATTAATAATATGATGGGTTCACACCTTACAACAATTGCAAACATTGACCATAACTCTGACAAATCCATACAACCTTTAGGATGGCTCAGTACTACAAAGAACCAAGAACAAATTGCATAATCGATGAAGGTGTTGGAGATTAGATGTCGATGACAGAAAAGGCCTTAACCAAATCCTGCGGTGAGGAAGTTGCCTTCAAACAACTTGCCTTCTCCTCATGGAACGCAAATCCGACCAAAGTCAATCTCAAGTCATTCCAAAAGGACGCAATAAGTGTGTGTCCACGCTAAGGAGAGCCATAGAAACACCTCCTCTCATGACTTGCTAATTCCTCCACTCTCACAGTAGCATGTGGTTCTCAACAGGATCCTCTCACCTCCTTTCTTGTGAGGTTGGAGTCCCCAAGGTAGTGTATTGGGCCCAGTCCTATTCCTCATCTCATAAACGATTTTTCTGATTTCTGGAAAATACTCCCATCTTTTCACTGACAACTACACCCTTTTTGGAAACATCCCTCATCCTTCAGATAGGTAGGTAGCAGCCCTCCTCCCTCTCTTCAAACCTTGATTGAATCAGGAGCTGGTCTTACACTTAGACTATGTCATTCAATCCTGGTATATCTAGCACTCTCACTCTGTCTCTCCAAAGCCTATCTGGCAAACCCTCCCATCAATTTCCTTGACAAACTGCTTGAAGATGTTCAAACCTCAAACTTTCTGGCCTCACGATCAGCCATAATCTCCCTTGGGCAAACCATACATTAGAGTTGGCCTCGAAAGCCAGCTGCTGACTGGCACCCTGTTGTGCCAAGTCTTTCCTCGGAAAATCCGAAATTCTAACAACCTACAAGGCCTCTCCACACAGCGCAATGGAGTACTGTTCTCCCCTTTAGGATGGCACCCCTGCTCACAACCTTCATGTCTTGAATGCTATGGAAACAAGGCCCTCAAAATTATTTTACTCTCCTGGGACAAAGCTGAACCTCTGGCCTGTTATTCCCACATTGCAGGCATGTTGGTGCCCTCTCTGTTTTCCACCACCTTCTTTGAATTGTTGGTGACCTTCCTCCCTCTGCCCTTTCCATGTTCTGTCTTCACCTCCAAGGTTTCTCCAGGTGCACATGTTTTGCCAGAAATCACCTCCGGTGAAACTTACAAAATCCATACCCACTGCTCGCCTCCACTCATTTGTTTATTTCTCTCACCTGTGGAACCAACTTCCTTGATCTGTTCAATCTCAACCTTCTGGACAGGGCTTCAAGATGGCTTTGTACCTCCTCATGTCATTCTCCATGCATCCCCATGATCTTTTCTGCTGCCATTAACTACCCTCTCCTTCCTTTCAAAGTTCTTGTGTTTCTTCGCTTTCCCTTTACTGGTTTCCATTTTCTTGATTCATCTCGAGTTTTCTCTTCCAGTTCTTTCAGCCCCCTTCTGCTGTGTTGAGCTTGTATCCAGCTTTTTCACCCAGTGTATCCCCCTTATCTCCCTCCTGTACTTTCTTTTTCTCAGGTTATCCCTCTGTCTGTCTCTGTCTCGCTGATGATGTTTCCCCACTTTCCACTGTGTTCTATTCTGTTGTGTGTTCCATCCAGCTCTTCCATGAGCCCCAACTTTGTATATAAAATAAGAAAGTACAAGTCCTCTTTGTCCACATAAACTTCATAATTTTCCTTACCCATGGAGGCAAGCATGTCATGGAGGTCTTCCTTGTCAATAAAGCCGTCGCGGTTCTGATCGATCATGTTGAAAGCTTCCTTGAACTCCTGTATCTGGGACTGATCAAACATCGCAAACACATTGGAAGTGGCACGCTGAGGGCGCTTCTCGCTACCTTGGTCCTTGCCTGCGCTTGCCATTGTGTCGTTTCCTGGATGAGAAAAGACCAAAAACAAAGAAAGGAGGTCAAAAATTAAAAAGTGTAATCTGTGCATTAAATCACCAATCCCACCATATTAATGGAATCAAAATAACAAGTGATTTTTGTATAACAAAGAAACAGAAAAGATAAAGCCTATTAAGCCCATCACGTGTATGTTGTCATCTACAACCAATATACGTGATCCACGTGAAAGGATTGGGTGGCCTTATAATGACCCTAAAGTCTCTTATTTCAAATGAGCAAATTTGATGTTATGCTCCCAAGTGATTGCAAATGTTATCGCCAGCGAAATATTTCCTCTCCGAAGCACGACATGACCCCTGCTACACACATGCATCTGAAAATGAGTGTAAGTGACCTATGGGCCACTGTCCTTCTCTACTTGTCAATACATTGCATTCTTAGCTCTGTGTTTTTGTGAGGAAAAGGGGCAAGAAAGGTAGTCTTCGTCAGCACGTCAGGAAGCAGGGATTCAAGCTTCCATTGCAAAACGATCGTTATGGGAAATGTTTGTTCACTACAAACAAAATGGACGAACTACATGCAAGTATGCAGTTCGTACACAAGTACAGAGAAGCGTGCCCCCTATGTTTCACGGAGACCTGGCTCCATTCTGGAATACTGGATCGTGCAATGGATCTGGAGAATCATCCAATTGTGAGAGGAGATAGAACAGAGGCTTCTGGGATATCCATGGAGGTGGTGTTGGTCGGTGTATGTCGTATGTACATCAACTCTCGATGGTGTTATAACTGGTCAGTGAAGGACAAGGTGGCACGCCAGATTAGGAATTGCTTGTTGTTAGGCTTCGATCCTTTTATTTACCAAGGGAACTAAATCAGATTTTTGTTACTGGTCATCTACATTCCACCACAAGCCAATGCAACAACAGCAAGTGAACTCATCATTTCCAGGGTGCATGATCTTGAGGCTTTCTCACCTGATTCAGCCAAAATTATCTCAGTAGATCTTAATCAGTGCAGACTGGACACTGTATTGCCAACATTTGATCAAACATATACAGCAACATACAAGGAATGATGCAACGCTGGATTCATACTCCTCCAACATTCGTCGTGTGCATTAAATCAAAGGCTTGTCAGCTGGGAAACTCCGAACACAATAACATTATTTTGCTTCCACTTAGAAGCAGAAACTGAAAAGGTGCAAATCGGTTACCCAGGAACGATGTGCTTGGAGCACGGATTCCATTGAGGAGCTGTGAGCATGTTTTGATTGCACAGATTGTATTGTATTGTATTCATGAATTCATCTGAGTCGGTAGATGCGAAGGTGACAGTTATCTCTGAGTACATCAACTTTTTTGTCGATTCTGTCATCCTTTATAAAGTTAAAACATATCCGAACTTGAAGGGTACTCGGTAGAGCGCATACCTCCGCCACGCAATGCCTGATCCACAAGAACATATCAGGCGCAATACATTTTTGAATATCATGCTATACAGCACTATAGTTTTTGGCCCCATCTCTCAATGGTGAAGAATCACTTTAAAAATTTCTCGTCGTCGGATCTGGATCCGGATCTTCACCAAAATCGAATTAGTTCGTCCTTGTCACACACCCAACTGTCCACAACTTTTTGAGATATCCTGCACACAAACAAACAAAGACAGAAAGGGGTGAAAACATAACCTCCTTCACTTTCAGTGGCAGAGGTAATAAACCAAGTGAGTTGAACGGTACCGTCCGTAGCCTTGACATCTAATGTGATTAAGTGTTTTGAAAGGATATGGTTGAAGTGTTTGAGTAGTCAAGTTGGCTTGTTTAACGAACCACAATTTGCATATCAGATAATGGTGGTGTTGAGGAGCTTGTTTACCTCCAAAGATTGTACCATCATATATACACTCCCAAGTCTTTCGAAAGAAGAGTATTTATTGCTTTCTCAGGTACCTTCAATGCCATTGTATCCACACACATTAATTGACAGGTTACTGAAACTAGATGTCCACCTTGGCTTTCAAGAATCAATTCAGTTTTCTTCCAGATAGACCACAACGGGTGATGTGTAATAATATGGTATCACATGTCAGGATTTTGGTATAGGTGCACCACAAGGTTGTATTGTCTCTCCTGTTTCTTTCTTTGTATGCATGTGACTGTCACAGTTGTGGAGTCGATGTGACTGTTGCAGTTGTGTAGACAGGATGTGGAGTCGAGAACATGATTCTCTAGTTAAGGAACCAAACCACCAGTAGGTAACACGGCAGTTTGAGTGAGCTCCAACCGGTGTCGGTGATTGCTTAGCAACCCATCTGTCCACGGAATTATCCGTGGCTTGTCAGCTCCAGACTCAGCTATGAGGAGCGGCTGAAGGAGACAGGGCGTATACACTAGAAAGGAGGTGGTTACGAGGATATATGATAGAGATGTTTAAGATAATGAAAGGTATCGATAAAATAAATGCAGATGAATTATTCAACAGAGTACACAGTGATAGTGTTGTGGGCCGGGTATCGGCGACGAGCATGACCGCTAGTGGAGCAGTAGAGTCCGCTCCACGAACACCGGAATTTATAGGTCGTCACCCCGGATAACTCCGGAGCCGACGGGTCCCTTATCGGACCGAAGATCACCAATAGGCTGACCGCGTGGGATCGGGTCGATTGCCAATTTCAATTTACCTAAATACCCACGTCATCCAAACTACCGGGGAAATTCACCCTCGGCGGAGCTCGAGCGGTACAAGCCGTTAGCGTGCTCGAACCGTGCGTAACCCGAGCGGATGGTTACCGAGATCCGTCAGTCCAAATGCCCAATTTGCCGCTTCCAAATTCACAACACGCCCCATGCTAAACCAATGAAAGAAACACAAAACGAGCTGAAACATTTAACAGGGAATTTATTTATAATAGGGGGGAAGAGGGAGCACGCAAGGCAGAGTTATCTGACTATAAGAAGAAATGCAAATAATGTACGGCAAAGCACTTAACAGTTTCTACTTATAGACAGGGCCCCAGACACACACACGCACACACAATACCCAAAAAGAAGATGGACTCGAGGTCTTCGACGTCCTGGGTCGGCGTGACTCGAACCACAACTCGTTGCCGCTGCGAGCGCCGGGTACGGTGGACAGCGTCGGGCTCCTGCACGCTCCTCCGGCATGCGAGGAGACCAGAGCCAGCGACGAGACGAGATCAGAGCGGCAGCCAGCGACGAGAACGAGATCAGACTGGCGCCAGCGACGAGACGAGATCAAACCAGCGCCAAGATCGAACGGAGAACCAGAACACGCGCTCGAGAAGCGGGGCGCAGATTGTTTGTTCTCTGTTCCTTTGTCGTCTTCTCGGGCGCGGTTCCTCTTGCGTGGCCTGTGCCTATTGGTCAACCGTCGGGGAACTCACCCGCATCTCCCTGAATGGGCGAGAGCGACGTCAGGTCCTCGTGAACTCCGCCACGTACGTGCTGACACGCACATAGGCAATGGCGTCGGGTAGGATGGTGGGAGGAAGCGAAGGCAGGTGTCGTTGTAGTTATTGTTGTTATAAAAATCCTAACTATCAAAATAACTTCACAGCCATGTATGTAACTCCCATTAGACACAAGTAGGGGGCCCTAACTAGAAACACACACTTATCGAAAATAACTAAGCTACGGGGACGGCTGTCTGTCTGTGTGCACAAGGCTTCCAAATTGTAACAATAGGACCAGGGGCCATAGCTTGAGAGTAAAGAGAGGAGAGTTAAGACGGTAGCAAGGCAGGGACTTTTACTCAGAGAGTAGTTAATGCATGGAACGGCTCCCTAGAAAGGAAGTGGTCGCAGAAAAAGTAGAATAAGTTTAATTAGAATAGATAGGTACCTGGAAGTTATGGAGATAGAGGGGTATAGGATGTTGACAGGACTTTTAGGTAGTTTGAGCATTGATGGGTGATTGTGTGCATGTATACGGAGTGCTGTTGGTGGGGGTCTTGTCAAGGGTGTGTTGTGTGGTTGATGTGTGTTTTTAACCAAGCCCATGCCCCCTCCCTGAGGGGAAGAAAAGAAAGAAAAAAATAAAAATAAAAACCTCAAAAACAAAAAAAACAAACAAACAACCCCCCCCCAAAAAACAACAACAAACAAACAAAACATTTTTTTTGCATTTTCCTCCTTGGATCTTGTGAAGATGGGTTAGTGTGGTGTTCGTGCAGGCATGATGGGCTGAATGGCTTCCACCTGTGTTGGATTTCCTTGCTTCTTTCCAATACATGAAATCAGATTCCGGACATGAAATCAGACCCATATCCCAAGACATATCGCGTGCTTTTGACACGGCCTGGCACCTGCCCCGCTCACCAAACTCTCTTCCTATGGTATCCAAGGCCATCTCCACTCATGGCTCGCAGACTTCCTCTCCTGTCACAGTCACAGTGTGGCCCTAAATGGAGTTCTTTCATCCCCCTTCTTGTCCAGGCTGGAGTTCCTCAAGGTAGCGTTCTGGGTCCTGTTCTTTTTCTGGTTTTGATCAATGATCTCTCCGACTCTGGAAATCCTCTTTATCTCTTCGCTGATGACTCCACCCTCTGCCGTACCATCTGTCATCCCTCAGACCGGCAAGCAGCACTTCTTTGCTCACTGCAGATCTGGGTAAAATCACAAACTAGTCCAACACGTGGAACATGTCTTTCAATCGGACAAATCTCACACTCTCACCATGTCTCTCTGAAAGGACCGTTTAGAATCCCCCCCCCCCCCAATCCACTTTCCAACAATCCTCTGGAAGAAGTCCTTTCTTTCAAGCTTCTGGGTCTCACTATCTGCCATGACCTTTCCTGGGAAAGCCACATTTCAAACCTCGCTTCCAAAGCCAGTCGCCGACTGGGAATCCTCCGTCGTGCAAAGTCCTTCCTCGGCCCACCTGAGCTCCTGACCACTTACAAAGCTTTCGTCGCAGCCTGATGGAGTACTGCTCTCCCCTCTGGGCTGCGCTCCTGCCTCTCATCTTTCTCGGCTTCACGCTGTGGAAACCAAGGCATTTCGGATCATTGGCATCTCCCCGATGAGGCTGAGTCTTTGGACCTCTCATTCTCTCACCGCAGGCTGGTCGGTGGTCTTTCTGTCTTCTACCGTCTCCTCTCCAGCCTCCCCCCCTGCTCTCTCTGCGATTTGTCCCCACCACATTTTCGCAGGGCGCTCAAGGTCCGCCAACAACCCCCTTCTGGTAAAACTACCAAAATCACGAATCACTGCTCACCTTCCCCTTTCATTCCTCCTTTTTCCCACCTTTGGAAAAACTCCCTCACTCTATTCAATCCCATTCTTTCCTCCAGGCCTTCAAAACAGCTGTTCACCACCACCTATCATCCCCCATCCAAATCCTCAATCTTTTCTACCCCGATAATCCACCCAAACCCACCTCCTTCAAATTCCCTGCTTTCCTTCCTGAAAGTCCCTCTAATGTCCATCTTGTATTCCCCGTGTCCCTGCCCTATCCCTCTCCCTTCCACAGATCTCTAATGTCTCTGTTCCCACTGTTTTGTCCTTCCCACTCCCGCCCTCTTGTTTCATGCCCCTTGCTGTGCGTTGTGTGTTAGCTCTCATACGAGCCTCCACAAGGATACA
>CM068962.1:72256323-72267124 GCA_035128595.1 Eptatretus atami
TGGCGACCCGTCCAGGATTGTGCCCAATAGCCTGAGGCAGCACTAACGCTCTGCACAGAGTATGGTCCCAATCTCCTCCTCCTATTTGAAAAAAGTGCAAGGGTGCCAATATTTTTGGCCACGACTGTACACTCTACCATACAAAGATCGCTCTAAAGATGTCGATGGCAACGAGTATAAAGTATTCAGGATTTCTGGTAATTCAGAATAGAAAAGGAAACAACTCTGCCAGTCTGTGCTGGTTGTTCTGATATGTACCAAGGTACTTACTGGTAGCAGTCACTCACGCCTGTGGATTGTGTGGTCTCCATCGTGTGCCAAGTTCTCTTTGCTGTGTCCGTTATAAACCTGATTGGATCTCAGCCTGACCTAGATATGCACACTCACCTCTAAGCTGTCTTGCCTGTGTTCGAATCCCGACAACTACAAACTGTCATCCTGGTGTTTCACAGGCAGGGTGATTCATCAAAGTGTCTGCCGTCCCTCTGATGGATGTTGAACTGGTGTCCCGTCTGTTGCCATTAGTTGGTGAACATGAAAGAGCCCACTCCCACAGTGTCCTTCATGAACAAATTCCTGCCCTAACCCTCATTATCATCCATCATCATCATCAGGAAGTAAAAAGGTAGTCCTGTTAAAATTTCTAATCATTCCATTGATAGGGTTGGTACTTGGGAGCCTATATGTCACATCTACCTTCACCTAACTTCTTATGAGGTGTGCACACATGTTTGGTGGTGAGGGTAGAATTTGATGAAAGGAAGACCAATGTTTGTCCAACCTATTCATAAATATTTGAAGTGATGGTGTGACTACAACTGATTGAGAAAAGCTATTGGGTAGTCGATCCAGTCGAAAAAAAAAAAAAAAAATTTTTGTTTTTTTAAAAATTTTGAAATTTGTTCTACCCTTATAATTATCAGTTTTTCCGTCGATATGTTGGGTAGTCGATGTAGTCAAAAAAAAAATTTTTTTTTTTTGAGATTTGTTTCTACCCTTATTATCAGTATTTAAAATGGCGATTTCAGTTAATACAATGGCGATTTCGATGAAATCTGGTTGGTTTACCATGACCGAGTTGTGTGCAAATGAGAACCGTTGCTATGGACACCACCGTTGCCTAGCAAAGAGACTTTTGAAATTTTTGAAAAATCATAAAAAAATTCTTTTTTCGAAAATCAAAAATCGGGCCACGAGCGACTGTGGGCAGTACATTCAGCCATATTGTCAAAAATTTCCAGCCGGATCCTATGAAAACTGTCGGAGAAGATAGACTTTGAATGAACCCTGGTCGAAAACAATAAAATAAAACCAATGTCACCCGTAGGGTGACCCGTATCTTGCCAAAAGGTGACCACGTGTGACTTCTTTAAGGTCACACTGAGGTGAACAGAGCTGCTATCCACCAGGAGCGACTCTTGAGGAATATCTGCCTACGAGAGATTCCGATGAGAATCGTTCTACAGAGTAACCATGAAAAATATGCGTTTGCCTCATAACGTCACAAATGACGTCATAATGTCTCAAGCTTGACATATCTAGAAAGCACTCATCGAGGTGTTCAATTTGAGGTACTACACGATATGGTTCCTAAAACTTGAAAATTTGACCTTGGGTCAAATGTTTGACCTCAGGCGCTAACCATGAAGGTCAAGGCCGATCGCCACCAAAAATTAATCAGCTGAGCGCCAGACCATGAACTATATTCCCATGAAGTTCGAAGACGATCCGATCAAATTACTCAAAAAATAAAGGTTTCGTCGACTCCCCTGATTTGCGACAAAGTGACCTTGACCTTTGACCTTGACCTTGAAAATTGTATGCGCTGAAAGGGACCTCTATAGGACTCTGATATGCGAAGTTACAAAAATTTCCAATGATAACTGTGCTCTGCAGAGTGATCGATACGTGATTACAACAAAACAAAAAAACAAGCCGGTAGGGGGACATGGGTAGTCGCCTACCCAATAGAACCTGAGGCGATGGGCCCGTTCGATGGGAATGACCTGATGATTAAGCACAAGAAAATTCATGATTCCAGCTTCAAGGGTTAATGCTGCAGATTGTTTTTTCGTTAAAATACCCCAATTTAGAGGTTTTTCAGCCGTGCTAGGCAACGGAGGGGTCCATGGCAACGGTTCTTTCTCACACATAACTAGGACATACCATAAACCTACCATACCAGTTTCATGTATATCTGACTCATAGTCTCTGAGATATTAACGATCTTCGTTTTTTTTATTGTTTTCGACCAGGGTTCATGCAAAGTCTATCTTCTCCGACAGTTTTCATAGGATCCGGCTGGAAATTTTTGACAATATGGCTGAATGTACTGCCTACAGTCACTCGTGCGCCGATTTTGATTTTCGAAAAAATAATTTTTTTATGATTTTTCAAAATTTCAAAGTCCCGTTGCTAGGCAACGGTGGTGTCCATAGCAACGGTTCTCATTTGCACACAACTAGGTCATGGTATGAACCTACCCACCAAGTTTCATCGAAATCGCCATTGTATTAACGGAGCACTGGACCGAAACGACAGACATACAGACAGACAAACATATCGACGGAAAAAGTGAAGATAAGGTAGATCCAAAAAAAAATGTTTTTTTTTTTTCGACTTTATCGACTACCCCCCCAAAAAAAAAAAACATACAAGCTGACTAACATATCTTGCAAAAACTTCGTTTTGGCAAGATAAAAACGAAGTTCGTTAATCTCAGAGACTATGAGTCAGAATTACATGAAACTGGTATGGTAGGTTCATGGTATGTCCTAGTTATGTGTGAGAAAGAACCGTTGCCATGGACCCCTCCGTTGCCTAGCAACGGCCGAAAAACCTCTAAATGTGTGGGGTATTTTAACGAAAAAACAATCTGCAGCATTAACCCTTGAAGCTAGAATCATGAATTTCTTGTGCTTAATCCTCAGGTCATTCCCCATCGAACGGGCCCATCGCGTCAGGTTCTATTGGGTAGGCGACTACCCATGTCTGCCCTACCGGCTTGTTATCTTGCCAAAACGAAGTTTTTGCAAGATATGTTTAGTCAGCTGTATGTTTTTTTTTTTTTGTTTTGTTTGTCTTAATCACGTATCGATCACTCTGCAGAGCACAGTTCATTGGAATTTTGTAACTTCGCATATCAGAGTCCTATAGAGGTCCCTTTCAGCGCATAAAATTTTCAAGGTCAAGGTCAAGGTCAAGGTCACTTTGTCGCAAATCAGGGGAGTCGACGAAACCCTTATTTTTTGAGTAATTTTGATCGATCGTCTTCAAACTTCATGGGAATATAGTTCATGGTCTGGCGCTCAGCTGATTAATTTTTGGTGGCGATCGGCCTTGACCTTCATGGTTAGCGCTGGAGGTCGAAAGTTTTTTGACCCCAAGGTCAAATTTGAAATCTTTAGATACCATATCGAGTAATACCTCATATGAATGCGCTTTGATAAGTGCTTTCCAGATCTGTCAAAAGTTTGACGCTATGACGTCATTTGATGATGTCATGACGAAAAAACGGATTTTTCATGAAAATCTTTATTTCCTCAGTTCTCATCAAAATCTCTTGATATTTCATGTACAACGGTCCTGGAGAGATACCATTAACCGTACGAAAATATAAAGGTCAAGGTCAAAGGTCAAGGTCACAAAAAGGTCAAGCAACAAGGTCGACGAACCCTTATTTTTTGAGTAACTTTAATCGAATAAATAAGTCACTCATGTTCACATTTTGGCAAGATACTGGTCACCCTGGGGGTGACATTGGTTTTTTATTTATTTATTGGGTAGTCGATAAAGTCGAAAAAAAAAATTTTTTTTTTTTGATCTACCCTTATTTTCACTTTTTCCGTCGATATATTTGTCTGTCTGTTATGTATGTCTGTCTGTTCGTCCAGTGCTCCGTTTATACAATGGCGACTTCGATGAAACTTGGTGGGTAGGTTCATACCATGACCTAGTTGTGTGCAAATGAGAACCGTTGCTATGGACACCACGTTGCTAGCAACGGGACTTTGAAATTTTTGAAAAATCATAAAAAAATTATTTTTCGAAAATCAAAAATCGGCCATGAGCGCACTGTGGGCAGTACATTCAGCCATATTGTCAAAATTCCAGCCGGATCCTATGAAAACTGTCGGAGAAGATAGACTTTGAATGAACCCTGGTCGAAAACAATAAAAAAACGAAGTCGTTATATCTCAGAGACTATGAGTCAGATATACATGAAACTGGATGGTAGGTTCATGGTATGTCCTAGTTATGTGTAAGAAAGAACCGTTGCTATGGACCCCTCCGTTGCCTAGCAACGGCCGGAAAACCTCTAAATGTGGGGGTATTTTAACGAAAAAACAATCTGCAGAATTAACCCTTGAAGCTGGAATCATGAATTTTTTTTGTGCTTAATCTCAGGTCATTCCCATCGAACGGGCCCATCGCCTCAGGTTCTATTGGGTAGCGACTACCCATGTCCGCCTACCGGCTTGTTGGGTAGTCGATCGAGTCGAAAAAAAAATTCAATAAATTTTTTTTGAGATTTGTTCTACCCTTATTATCAGTATTTAAAATGGCGATTTCAGTTAATACAATGCGATTTCGATGAAACTTGGTTGGTAGGTTCATACCTTGACCTAGTGTGTGCAAATGAGAACCTGCTATGGACACCACCGTTGCCTAGCAACGGGACTTTGAAATTTTTGAAAAATCATAAAAAATTAATTTTTTCGAAAATCAAAAATCGGGCCACGAGCGACTGTGGGCAGTACATTCTGCCATATTGTCAAAAATTTCCAGCCGGATCCTCTGAAAACTGTCGGAGAAGATAGACTTTGAATGAACCCTGGTCGAAAACAATAAAAAAACGAAGATCGTTATATCTCAGAGACTTAGAGTCAGATATACATGAAACTGGTATGGTAGGTCATGGTATGTCCTAGTTATGTGTGAGAAAGAACCGTTGCTATGGACCCCTCCGTTGCCTAGCAACGGCCGAAAAACCTCTAAATGTGGGGTATTTTAACGAAAAAACAATCTGCAGCATTAACCCTTGAAGCTAGAATCATGAATTTCAGGTAAGATCTGTGAGTCAGGTCAGGTAAAATCTGTGACCTGCTACAGGTACCATGTAAACCTGTACTAACCTGTTCCATGGTCGGGTTGTCGGCGACTAAACCGTCTCCCCCACCAGGTTTTCTGGTGAGGAGGGTGTTTGGATATGGACAACCAGCAGGATTAAAAACAAAACCTGTCAAAAGGCGGAGGAGCTCCTTGTGAGCCAACGGCCATCCATATCTAGTGCCCAACTGTGTCTGCGGACGTCCTCCTGCAGTTGGGTTACTTTTTTATTAGGAGGTTGGTGGCAGGATTTGCACTCCGCCACCTAAAACCCTTCATTCCGCAAAACACAAAAACGCAAAAAAATCTGAAAACCCACTCCGCGAGAGTACCTCCTGTGCAGCTTCCCTTCGCAGGGCAGCTCACCGGATGACGGGATTGGGGCAAACCTTCGGGACCCCCAATCTTTGAGATAGGAGGGAAACCACGGGGTAACATCCCTGGGTCAGATTGCGGGAGAGTGTGTCGGAGTGGTGCTGAGGTGTCGTCCACCAGACGGCGGTCTCCTTGGGTTAACCTGAGGCGGTCCTTCGGGTGGGTGCCTGGAATGTCCTATCCCTAAGAGAGGATGATCACCTGTCTCTTTTATCATCGAGCTCAAGCGTTTGGACATCGGGATTGCAGCTCTCTCTGAGGTTCGGAGACCGGATTGCGGCGAGATAATGGTGGGTGGTACACCTACTATTGGTCTGTCGCTCTGATGGTTACCATACCCAAGGAGTTGCTGTAGCTGTGTCCAATAAGCTGACCCCAATGATAATTGAGGTAACACGGTCAACGAGCGTATTATGAGATTAAGGATTCGTCACTCCTTAGGTGTCATTTCCCTGGTCTCTGTTTATGCTCCGACTGAGGCGAGTGATCTCACCGTGAAGGATGCATTCTATGCCACGCTCGAGTCTGTGGTTGATCAGTGCCCAGACGAGATACACTTCTAGTCTTGGGGATTTCAATGCATCGACTGGAACTGATAGGGATGGTTATGAGGTGTGTGTTTGTCCCATGGGTCAGGAACTATGAACCAGAATAGCACTAAGTTCCTTGACTTTGCAAGAAGTCATGGACTTAGGGTGGCTGGTTCATGGTTTCAGCGCCCACAAGCTCATCGCTGACTTGGTATTCCAACGCTGGCGGTGTGGCAAAGGAGATTGACCATGTCCTCATTGACAGTCGTTGGAGGATGATCCAGAACTGCAGGGTCTACCGGAGTGCTCAGTTCCTTCAATACTGACCACAGGCTTGTTGTAGCAACTCTAAAGCTGCACCTTAAATCCTGGAGAATGGTACCATCCCAGCCTAGGCTGGATGTTGGCAAGCTCAGGGATAGAGAGTAGCTGAGGAGTTGCGAACAGGCTGAGTGGACACTGGGGGTCTGGGAGCTTTGGGGGGTCCTGAAGAGTTGTGGAGTGCCTTCAAGACCACCGTCCTTGATGTTGCCGGTGGATGTCTTGGAACTCACCGCAGGGCAAAGAAGAATTTTGTCTCTCAAGGGACACTGGATACCATTGACCAGAGTCGCAGGCCAGGCTGAATGGCAGAGCTGAGCTGTTCAGGGAGCTGAGGCTAAAACTGTACGTGCACTGAGGGTGGACAAGGAGGCCTATGTGCGAGGAATCTGTGAGGGGTAGAGCATCACCTGTGGACAGGTGATTCTCGTCCCGCTTACAGGGGAATTCGCGCATTGCGTTCATCCAAGCCATCCCTCGGAGCACTGCAGTTAGAGCAGAGAGTGGTAGGCTCTTGACAGAGGAGTCTGAAGTGAAGCCCGCTGGGCCTGTACTTTGAGCGGTGTACCAGGCTGATCCCCCAGCTGTCGAGTTGGACGTCAAGGTGTTACAATCCCTGTTGCTGACCCTCGAATCAACTGTGGTCCACCTTCGCTTGTGGAAACACGGGCTGCGGTGAACCAGTTGAAACGGGGCAAAGCTCCAGGGATCTGTGGCATCCATGCTGAATTCTCAAGGCTGGTGGAAATGCTACACTCGTGTCGTTGCATGCAGTTTTGTGCTCTGCCTGGAACACAGGCATCATCCCAACTGATTGGAAGAGGGCCTTGTTGTTCCTCTCTGGAAGGGAAGGGTGCTCGCCAAGACTGCAACAACTACCGAGGGGTGACGCTGCTCTCAGTGCCGGGCAAGGTCTTTGCTCGGATAATTTCTGATAGGGTTCGCCACCATCTGCTTGAGCACCAGCGTCCAAGCAGTCAGGCTTTACACCAAGAGAGTCAACGATTGACCATATCCTTGCTCTTCGTGTCCTCACCGAACGCAGACGAGAGTTTCGGCAGGGGCTGCTTGCAGCCTATGTTGATCTCTGTAAAGCGTTCGATTCAGTGAATCGGATGTCCTCTGGAGGATTCTTGGCTTCGTGGGGTGCCACCAAAACTGATCGATCTGATGTCTGAACTCTACTCTGGTACTGAGAGTGCTGTGAAGTGTGGTGGTACCATCTCTGACTTATTTCCAGTTGTTACTGGAGTTCGTCAGGGGTGACTGTGACTGGCCCCACACTTTTCAGCACTTGTATGGACTGGATTTTAGGGAGGATGTCGGAGAGATCAAGCTGCGGTGCATCGTTTGGAATGTCAAGATGTCAGACCTTGATTTTGCAGATGATGCAGTCATCTTGCGGAGACTTTAGATATCCTTTGGGGGCCCTCGAGGTGCTGAATGAGGAGTCGGAGCCACTGGGATTACGGGTTTCTTGGGTCAAACTAAGATCCAGGCTTTCGGTGACATCTTGGATGCTGCTGTCCTGTCTGTGGTCTGTTTGTGTGGGATGTGAGGTCGTGGAGAGATTCACTTACCTTGGCAGTGATATTCATGTCACTGCTGCTGTGAGTCGAGTCAAGAGTCAATAGACGTCTGGGTCGGCCTGGGATCATGGATTCACTGGATCATGGGTGTGCGCTGCCGGTACCTGTGCGGGAGGAACGAAAGTCCGAGTCTTCAGGTCCTTGGTACTTCCAGTCTTGCTCTATGGATGCGAGACTTGGACTCTGACCAAGGATCTGAGACGGAGACTTAATTCCTTTGGTACCAGGTCTCTTCGGAGAATCCTTGGCTATCGCTGGTCGGATTTTGTGTCCAACGAGCGGTTGCTGAGAGAGACTCGGATGAGATTTGTACCTGCATCGTCCGTGAGCGTCAGTTGCCGCTGTATGGACATGTGGCTCGTTTTCCTGACGCTGATCCTGCTCACCAGATTCTCTCAGCGAGGAGTCTCATGAGTGGAGGAGGCCAGTGGGCCGACCACGTGCCTCGTGGTTGCAGCAGGTTGACCATCATCTCAAGGAGATGGGGATGTGCCTGGCATCTGCCTGGGATGGCCAGACGGAGCCCCTGGAGTACCGGCGGAAAGTGGATGCAGTGACGCGCTGTTCTGGCACATGCTCCCATACCTGACCTGACCTGATGAGTCAGATATACATGAAACTGGTATGGTAGGTTCATGGTATGTCCTAGTTATGTGTGAGAAAGAACCGTTGCTATGGACCCTCCGTTGCCTAGCAACGGCCGAAAAACCTCTAAATGTGGGGGTATTTTAACGAAAAAACAATCTGCAGCATTAACCCTTGAAGCTAGAATCATGAATTTTCTTGTGCTTAATCCTCAGGTCATTCCCCATCGAACGGCCCATCGCGTCAGGTTCTATTGGGTAGTCGACTACCATGTCCGCCTACCGGCTTGTTGTCTGTGTCTGCGTCTGTTCGGTCCAGTGCTCCGTTAATACAATGGCAATTTCAATGAAACTTGGTTGGTAGGTTCATACCATACCTAGTTGTGTGCAAATGAGAACCGTTGCTATGGACACCACCGTTGCCTAGCAACGGGACTTTTAAATTTTTGAAAAATCATAAAAAATTAATTTTTTCGAAAATCAAAAATCGGGCCACGAGCCATTGTGGCAGTACATTCAGCCATATTGTCAAAAATTTCCAGCCGGATCCTATGAAAACTGTCGGAGAAGATAGACTTTGAATGAACCCTGGTCGAAAAACAATAAAAAACAAAGTTCATTATATCTCAAGACTATGAGCAGATATACATGAAACTGGTATGGTAGGTTCATGGTATGTTCCTAGTTATGTGTGAGAAAGAACCGTTGCTATGGACCCCTCCGTTGCCTAGCAACGGCCAAAAAACCTCTAAATGTGGGGTTATTTTAACGAAAAAAACAATCTGCAGCATTAACCCTTGAAGCTAGAATCATGAATTTTCTTGTGCTTAATCGTCAGGTCATTCCCCATCGAACGGGCCCATCGCGTCAGGTTCTATTTGGTAGTCGACTACCCATGTCCGCTTACCGGCTTGTTTCAATTCTTAGTTACTCTTTGAATGAAACAGTTCCTTCATAGAGCAGTACAACTCCTCTCCTTAAACAGCTTCAGAGTACGTCCTCTCATTGCTTGGTATATCGCTGAAAAAAATTTTCTTAGAGGTGCTTGGGGTCTGTAGCTACTAGGCCGTTAATGATCTTGTAGACTACAATCATGTCACCTCGTTGTTGGCTGTAGTGAAGGGAGAACATATCCAGTTGTCTGAGTATTTCTTGATATGAGAGTTGACAGTTCTAATACTATCTTCGTCGCTCTCTGTTGCACCCTCTCCATCTTATCAGCATCTGCTTTAAATGTTGGATGCCAAATTACATTTCTGTATTCGAGTACAGAATGGACCATATATAGTGTAGCAGATAAAACCGAAATGCAAGTGTAATTGTTGTGATAGAAGCATGGAATTAATCATGAGTAGTTCTAAGAGGAAACATTTTTCAAAAAACCCATTGGACGTGAAAAAATTCAATATGGCTGCCAATTTCAAGATGGTGGCCATCTAAATCACCAAATCAAGTGATGAGGTATTACCGATTCAAATTCAATTGAAAATTATGTGTGAATAATCAAGATTTGTCATGCATTTGCCTTAAAGGTCCCATGACACCAAAAAGTACTGAAATTTCATTTATATATGTCCTATAGGAGTTTTTCATTGTGATTTCAGATCTGACAATGTTTTTTCACAATACTCATTCTGTAAAATGTAAAATTAAAAAAACAAACCTCTTCGGGAATGCCCCTAAAAATTTTGCCGAAAGGGGCGTAACCCACATGACGTCAACTGCAGTTTGACAAAGGCTTCACGTAAATTACTCGGGTTGGTGGTCTACGTGATTCTATTGGCTTTCTGTGCGTTTCCACATTCGATTGGTCGACTCAATAGCTTCATTCATTTCTGCTTTAAAAAAAATCGAACATTTGGTTTTGAATAATGGATGGCATGGACTTTCATTTGTCTGGTAACGACAGTGAGTGTGAGAGAAATGAAGGATTTTGGTCTGAATCAGATGGAGAATTGTCGGATAACGTAGTCGCGGAAGGTGAAGTTCAGGCAGCTGGAAATGGAATACGGCCTTACCAGTTCGAGCCCGAAGCAGGACAAGCAGAGGAAAATGGCGATGAAATTCCCGCAGTTCATGACGATCGGGAGGACATCGAAGGAAGACTTGGCAATAACAACTGGTTAGACAAAATCCTATTCGTAATTCAATAATGTAAATTCTACTTGCATACTGCTCGATATCAGAAATATTTTCGTGAGGTGACGTGAACAGCACAGCGCAGCGGACATGTTTCTCCGCGGCTAATGAATCACAAGCAAGGCCAGCCCATGTCATCGGCTGTATCTCTCCG
>CM068962.1:72267515-72282058 GCA_035128595.1 Eptatretus atami
CACCGCCACCCTGCACAACACGCCAACCATCTCACCACGCTACCTACACGCATCGAACGCCATCCTCAGCGTCTACATACGACGGTTTGCGCGTTGATAGGGCCGTCGAAACGGGCTTCGCCTCGTCCCCCACAAGACGCAGGTGGGAGGCGAACGAGAGGGAACGCCCCCCTTCTGCGAAGCGCCTCGAAGGAAGGTGGAGCCGAGAACGGGGCGTGGCCGCCGGCGTAATAAGAGTCGGCAGGGCTGAGGTTCTCTCTCTCTTCGTTCGTCTTGGCGCTCTCTCTGTTCGGTGACGCTTCGGCTCGTGCTCGTTCTTATTTGGCGTTCTGGCTCTCTGGGTTTTCGCGTGTGCCTCTCTGTGGTCGGCTGGGTCGTGGCGTCGGAAGGCCTAGTACGGTCAGGCCGCGAGGCGCGCCGGAGAGGCCTCGCCGACACGCTCGGCGGGAGTCACGGCTAGAGGACGGTCGCCAGGACTCAACACCAGGGAAGTCGCGACTTCCATTTTCTTTTGGGGTTTTGTGTGAACGTGTGTGTGTGGCGCCAAGTCCGAAAGTAGAATTGTTTAAGTGTTGTCCGTGTGTCGCGTAGTCGGTCGTAGCTCTGCGTCGTTGTTCTTTGTTGTTGTTCTTTTGTTCTATTTGATATATGTGCATTTCTTGGCTTGTGTTGTTAATGTGTGCTTTTGTGGTCGTGTAATAAATGTGCGTCCTTGTTGAATTTTCCCCCGTTTCGCTGCGTCCTTCCTTGTTGGGTCTCATCTTGCTTTACGTAAAGGGTTTGAGTGGGCGCGGCCACCGATAATTAATCGAACCGGTCAAGGCCGACGATAACACCGCTCGGTTATCCCGTAGCCGGAACGGCCGCTTAAGCCGGCGTGTCCGAAGTCGCCTGCGGCGAGGTCAACCCGTGGTTACCCCCGCGGGGTACTTAGGTATGTCAGATTGGCGAACACCCTATCCGCGCGGGTGATGCGGACTGGGTGTGGTGAGGCCGAAAGGCCACCCGTGACTGGATCCGGCGTTAGTCCGGAGGGTCACGACGAATTGTCCGTCCGGTGGGCGACGTCGCGATTCGAGTCACGTGGCCGATCGCACGCCGCGGGCGCGAATTCGGCAACCACTGTGTCAGAGAGCGGGAAAACGACCCTCCTGCTCCGCAGCTAAATTCACGGAAATCGGTCCAGGGGTGAGAAAAGCGACCCCCGATTCCCCGCAAAATTACGAGCGAGCTAAATACGCCTTACGTGAAGTAGATGGCGTCTCAAGGCGGCAGGGCCGGGGGTAGAAATGTATTTGTGAAGTAATGTAAGAATCGCCATGGCTCCGGATGGTCCATGCAGACTTGTTTGCTAATGTGAACATTCCCGAGGACGCACCCTCAGAGCTCTGACACGCTTGCGGCAACTGGTCAATGCTGATCTGGTGGCACGAACCCTCAGGCGTTCAGCCCACGGACGCGAGAGAGATTTATGGCATTGGAATGGCGTACAAATGCGAAGAATCGAAAGCGAACTAAAGCAGTACCAAATGAACACAACACAAACGGGTATGGAATGGATGAAAGCAGGCACTTCAGAAGGGCTCAAAAAAACACGTGGAGAATGAGAAAAACGTAAATAAGATCGGAAGTATGGAACAATTGCAAGAGAAGGAAAATAAAGAAATGCGCGTAAATCGCAGCAAAGGGCAGCGCAGCCTGAATGGCTACAAGTAAAAGTAGGAAGGACAGCTGGAAGCGAACGACGGAGGGTGGCAAGAATTAGCCTGCGAAGTTGAAGCGAGGTCAAAAATATATCGGGAAGATTGAGGCGAGAAGGTGAATGTGAAGGAAAACAAAGCTAGAAACGGTAACACGAAAAAGAGGGAAATTGAATACTGAATTGAGGTACGGGAACTGTCACTGAAATAATAAATCTGAAATGAGATGAGATTGTGGAAAGGAATGCAGAAAACTAAGAGATATAAAGCTGGAGAGTAAAAACGGGAGAAACTGAGGAAGGGATAGCACAAAGTTGAAAGGAAAGAACAGATGAACCAAAGTGAGTCGAGAGGTCGGAGATGAGGAACAAATTAGAGCAGAGCGAATGAGTACAGAAACCCAAAAAAAGCTTCGGAGTTACAAAACGAAAGCTGAGAGTGTTAAGAAGAGAGAAAAGGAAGGCAGAAGGAAATGAAAACGTTAAGAAACCAACACGGTACAGATCAACGTGGAAGCGAAGGCAGATTTATAAAAGAATGAAGATGCAAGAAGGAGAATGATGAAGAACGAATGAGACAGAAGAAGGAAATTGATCAATGGAAGGAAAACCACAGAGTTGCCAGAATGAGGAACAAGAAGACAGTGGAATGGAAATACAAAGAACAAGGAATGAGACAGGAGAAATGAAATCTGTCAAGTTGAAGAAGAAATGACGAATTGCAGACGAGGAAGCAAGAAAGACAGTGGAATAAAAACTGAAGAGTATGAATTTGAAACTGAACGACAAAAGGAAAAAATAGGGCTGGATACGAGGAGAAGTTGAAGACACGATGAACAGGAAGGAGAAATCAGGAGATTGAAGGACACAACGAAATTGGAGAGGAAGAAGCGAGAGGAAAGCAATGGGATAGAAAACAAAAGGAACATGAATGCCGAGGTTGACCAATTGAAAGGAAACAGGCCGAGCTGGAGTACCGAGGAGTAGACAAAGAACAGCGAATGAAAAACACAAATGGGATATTGAAACCAATGAAGAAAACATGAAACTGCAGAAGAGGGCAGGGAAGAAAACAAGCGAAGAGTAATGAGACAGCAGCAACTGAGACAAAGAAGGAGATTAACCAAATGAAGCGAACCATGAAACTGAGAGAAGGAAGGACAGGAGAGGAAACAAGGAAGGTAATAGAAAACAGCGAATGAAGCACAGAAAGGAAATGGCCAATTGAAAGAAAACGATGAGATTGGAAAATGAGGAGCATGAGGAAGGTGGGGAGAGAAAACAAAAACTAACGAGTTTGGAAATTAATGAACTGAAAGGAGGTAGAAGTATTGCCAGAGGAACACAGGAGATAAGACACGAGGTGAAAGGCATTGGGAGGGAGAGAAAATGAAAAATTAGACGAAAAGCAAGGATGAGGTACGCGGAGATTCCTGAAAGAGACAAGGAAGTGAAACAAGAGGGAGGACGGGAGCGACTTAAGAGAAAGCAAGGTGACCTACGTAAAGATAAGGGAAAGACCGCCAGAAAGAAGCAGAGACTAATAAATGTTATAGAGACGCGGGAGGTAGAAGAAAGTAGAGGAGAGACTGCACGATAAAGACGGGGTTAAGGAACAGAACACACACACACAAGGCAGAGTAGTGGAGAGAATAATGGGGGTGAGCTCGTGGACTGGGTAGAGACCCGGTGGTGAGCAGCTGGATGGCTGCCTCCAGGAACGAGGGAGGGAGTATGCCCCCTTGAGGCGAATCACAAGACCAGGTGGGTTCGGTCTGCCAAGCGGAGTTGAAGGGAATGAGTGCTGTGGGTAGGTGCAACGTGCAGCTTGCGGGGTAATAGAGGCCCCGGGAACGCCTGTGGGGACACGAATCCCCAGTGTGGTTGTGCAGGGGTGTGTGTTTGCGAAGTGTGCGGAGATGTCGTGCTTTCGGCGACGCATGGTGTGAGTGAGACCCTGGGCAAGGTGAAGGTGGTGTGAGTGAGGAGGGTCCGTGTGGAGGGAGACCGTGTGTGTGAGGTCTCTGTATGTGAGGGGAGATGTCGGTCGGCATGCGTGAGCATGCAGCCGCGTCTCCCGTGTGTGAAATGTGAGTGTGATGGAGTGGAGTCTGGCGTCGTGACACGCAGGTGTGCGTGGATGGAACGGAGACGACGGCGACAGAGGACAAGGCCGGTAGCGGCTAGTAGCTGTTGTGGGGACCGTGCCGGGTTCACCCAGCAGCGAGCGCGCGGTCCGTGCCGTGCAACGCACGAGGCCCCCACGTGCTCGCTTGCGGGAGTGAAGCCCGTCCGGCAAACGCCAGCGGTGGATTTGCCGATCCCGCGGACGGACAAAGTTTAGGCAGGTAGTACGATTTGGACGCGGACGGGTTCTCGCGCGAGCGTTGTGTTAGGCTCCAACGGGCAGAGCACATGTGTTCGCGTGGGAGCCCCTCGGAGTGCGAGGTTGTTTTTGGGTGCGCAGGTGACGTCATGGCTGCACGTGGGGTTGGAACGCAGGAGGGGTATCCCTGCCGGCAGGGTGCCGTCCAAGAAGGGACGAGGTACGTGTGCAGCTGCATACGTCACGGGCAAGGTGCAAAGTGCGCAGCTGTGAGTTGCCGCGCTGGTGCTGCGCATAATTGGCAAACAAAATTAACGAAAGCAGCCTCGCTTCGGGTGGAACAGGATTCCCTGGGCAAGGGTGGAAGACCCCCTTACCTGGGCACAGGATGGAACTAGCTAGGGGAAGGGTTAGCTTAGCTAGACCGGCTCCATGGGCAGGGGAAGTCCTCATGGGCCCGTGGAATGGATTAGGTAGAGGGATTTAGATGAGATTTAGGTGGGAAATGCTTTTATTGTTGAGGAGCAGTGACGACTTTGAGTGTGTAGTGGGGACGTAGTTAGCTACGTAGTGTTAAAAGGAACGTGCTATAGTGTAAGGACGACGTGGGAGCACAAGTTAGTTAGGGGAGGTAGTTAGAAGGATGGCAGAGATTCAGCGGTGTAGTTGTGGAGTTGTGAGTTGTGAAGAGCGAAATGTGCTTGTGAGTGAGTGAGGCCAGCGGGTCTGTGTGAGTGGACGCGATGTGGATGCATGGTGCGTATGAGTGATTGGGGGAGAGTGACTCCCGCCAAGGCCCGGGTCAGTGTAAAGTGAGTTAGCTGGGTTAGTTAAATTGACAAAATGGAGGTCGTTTTTGCTGTTGGTGGAGAGTAGGCTCGAAACCTGTTTGGAGGGGTGCAGGAGCCC
This sequence comes from Eptatretus atami, assembly GCA_035128595.1. NCBI lineage: Eukaryota > Metazoa > Chordata > Myxini > Myxiniformes > Myxinidae > Eptatretus > Eptatretus atami. The sequence continues at coordinate 72,272,450 of CM068962.1, forward strand.
TGTTGACGGGCTGGAGCGTGGCTGCGAACGGTGAGTATCGCTGAGTGGGTACCCCGGGCACCGGGCTAGTCGGCCGTGGTAGGCCAAGGGCCCATGGGGGGCGGTTAGCGTAGTGGGCACGGGTGCGCCCGCTTGGTGCGGGCCCGGAGCGCTGTTGGCCGCGTGGCAGTGTCGTGGGCACGGGTGACCCTCGGAAAGGGGCCCGGGGGCGCCAGCCTGCCACGTGTGCGTTTCAGGGGAGTTTGCCATGGGGGCACTCCCCGGTGTTTAGGAGCTGGTAGCTCGGAGCAGTGTAGTGCCCGGGGTGCCAACGTGGGGATTCGGCAGAGGGTCGTGCCTGCCCAAGGGAGCCACGCGTCCAGCCACGAGAACCGTGGCAAGGGCACGAGGAAAATTGGAGGCGAGGCCCGAAACTGTAAGGACAACCACACAGGCGACGGGAAATCTGGGTTTTTAGAACCATTAGATAAGCGAGAGCGCTTGTTGAAAGCCCCGGGGTAGTTTAACAGTTAAATGGATAGGGTAGATTAGGAAGTGTACCCCTCCGCACCATCCTCCCTTCGCTCTCGTTGTGGGCGCTGGACCCACTTTGGGTTAGATCGCTGAACTCTGGGGAGGCCATCTTGAGGCTTTGTGGCCTCGACACAGGACGCTAGCTCTCCCTTATTCCCTCCGGGAAGGAACGTAGGGGTTGGGAGTAGGCAGGTCAGATAGGTTAGCCGAACAAGGACGATAAAGGGGGTTAGGGACGAATTAGTGGGAAGAGGGAGAAATAAAAACAAACAAAAAAAAAATTTTTGGGCTAAATTGGTTTTGACAAATTAAGGGGTGGGTATGGACAGTGACAGGCAAAGGCGATAGGGGCGAGGGAACAGTAGGTAGGTCCGAGCCCGCCTTCCGAGTGGCCAGCACCACCGCACTCCCTCACCAACCTGCAACTGCACGGCAAGAGGCCGGCACTTGTCAGCAGTGTTTCGCAAGCTGTGCGGCCGGATCGTCTGCAGGTTTTGTCTGCAAGGCCTGTGCCGGCGGATCGTCCCGACGCTGTTTTTCTGCAAGGCCCTGGCGGCCATTCATCTTGCCGGCTGTGTTTGCCTGCAACGGCCTTTTCTGCAGGCTGTGTTTGCCTGCTCACCTTTGCTTTTGCCCCATGCCCACTGCCCATCTGCGTTTTGCCCCTGTCTCAATTTGCTTTTCCCCCTGTTCATTTCCATGTCGCGCCAGGATCCGCAAGCAACAGTTTGCAAGCTGCAGGAACTGTCCTGTTGGCAGCTGCAACACGGGGCCTGCAGTGGCGGCCCGTGCCCGGTTCCTGTTGACTCTTTTTCTTTTCCCTGCAGAGTCCATTGATCCTGGCCATGGGTTAGTGTAAAATTTGTAAGGTTAAGGTGTTAAGTTGTATTGTAAATATGAGTGGGCCCCGGCATGTCTGTCTTAGCGCCGCAATTTTATTTAAGTCGTCTGTGTGAGTGAGTTTGTTTAGTTAGTTACTCAGCCCTCAGGTTATTTATTTTGGGACACGAATACCATGAATGTCGCACTCAGGATCCGTAGGTAAAACGTACTAGGGGAGAACTACACATGATGCACACGATAATTTGACGACTCGGGACGAGTCTGTAAAAAGGGAGGGTAGTGTACGGCTGTGGAAAATTCGCAAACACCATTCCAGGTCCCATAGGTGAGAGTATTTTGAAGTCATGTGTAGTTAGCCCAAACCTCGTTGTATAGAGGGAATTAATGTGATTCATTCGGGCTGCGATCCTTTGAGTTAGGCGTTTTTCTGTTCTCCTTTATTTCGAACCACCACACTTCAACGTCAACAAACGCCAACCACAACAACAACGCCATACCACGCCCCATTACTAACAACGCCAGCCCGCCACCCTCACAACCACGCACACACTCAACCCACGGCTACCTACAATCGAAACGCATCCTCAGCGGTCCTACATACGACGTTTCGCGTTGAAGGCCGTCGAACGGCTTCCGCCTCGTCCCCACAAGACGGCAGGTGGGAGGGAACGAGAGGGAACGCCCCTTCTGAAGCGCCTCGAAGGAAGGTGGAGCCGAGAAACGGGCGTGGCGCCGGGCGTAAAGAAGTCGAGGCGCATGAGGTTCTCTCTCTCTTCGTTCGGTATTGCGCTCTCTCTGTTCCGGTGAGTTCGGCTCGTGGCTCGTTCTATTCGGCGTTCTGGCTCTCTGGTTCGGCGTGATGCTCTACGGTGTGTCGGTCTGGGTCCGTGGCGTCGGAAGGCCAGTACGGTCAGCGCGAGGCGCGTCCGGAGAGGCCTGCCGACCCACGCTCGAGCGGGAGTCACGGCAGAGGACGGTCGCCAAGGACTCAACACCAAGGGAAGTCGCGACTTCCATTTTCTTTGGGTTTTGTGTGAACGTGTGTGTGCGCGCTATCCGTGAAGTAGAATTGTATAAGTGTGCGATGTTCGCGTATCGGTCGTAGCTCTGCGTGTTGTTTCTTTGTGTGTCTTTTGTTTCTATTTGATTATTGTGCATTTTTGCTTTGTGTTATTATGTGTGCTATTTGTGTCCGTCTGTGTAAATAAATGCGTCTTGTTGAATTTTCCCCGTTCGCTGCGTCCTTTCCTTTGTGGGTCTCCATCTTGTTTCATGTAAAGGGTTTCGTGTGGGCGCGGGACCGCCCGATAATTAATCTGAACCGTCAAGGCCGACGATAACACGCTCGGTTATCCGTTAGCCGGAACGAGCCGCTTAAGCGGTCGTGTCCGAAGTCGAGCCTGTGGCGAGGTACAATCCCTCGTGTTACCCGCGGGTACTTAGGTATATGGACTTTCGGCGATCACCCTATCGCGCGGGTAGAATGCGGACTGGTTTGTGGTGAGGCGAAAGGCCACCCGTGACTGTCCGCGGCGTTAGTCCGGAGGGTCACGACTGAATTGTCCGTCCGGTGGGCGAGGCGGTCCGCGATTCGAGTACGTGGCCGATCGCACGCCGACGGCGCGAATTCGCAACAATATGAATGAGGAAAGTGGAAAAAAAAACTTTATCGTTGTGAAATCATTGTGGCCTGTTCCAAGTCAAGGCATTGTTGAGCAGGCCAAATAAAAAATGGTGAATTAAGACCCAGCGAGGGACAGCGAGCTGACCAAGGATGCACCTTCATAAAGATAATTTAAGGCTGTTAATTATAATCTTCAAAAGGGGTGTTTAAATTAACCCAAACACCCAATTTTCATTCATACACTCCCTTGGAGTTCCCTTAGTATGCATGCCAAGTTTGGGCCGCTACGTTTCATGGTTTTGGAGTTATAGAGGAGATGGATGGACACTGGACAGACTGACGGACGGACGGATACACACTGACATTTATTCGTATAGAGTCATAATTGATATATGTAACCATTAAAGGTCCCATGACACCCAAAACTTTCTGGTTATTTATATACGGAAACGCAAAAGAATACTTACACCTTTTAAACCTTCAAATATCAACAATAACACTGCGTGTAGTAAATGTGTGAACTTATTTGTGGACAATAGTGTCCTCACTGTCAGACAAACAGTCACGGGTGGTCACTTGAACCTTCAATGGTCACTTCATAGCACAGCTGTTGAATAGCCGTTTTGACTGTCAGTGATTAGCCAAGGGTACGGGATGATTTTAATGAGCTGCATTTTAATAATATTTAATAATATTTTAATAATAGGCCGTGACGTTTTGATATTGGTTTTAAAAAGGCCAGTGCAAAATGGGCATTTCAATCAACATGCCACGATTGTCAAGGGATCAACGGCAGTGTGCCTTGGGCATACTGCAAGGCGGATTGAGCTACCGTGAGGTGGCACATCACCTTGGCTTTTCACACCAGACGATATCGGCCCTGGTGGACAAGGACACCCTCCACAACTCTGCAGATGACAGACCTCGATCAGGGAGGCAAGAGTCCACTGCAAGGCAGGACAGGCAGATGGTCCTAAGTCAAATGGCTTCAGACATTGAGGACTGAGTGGGACAGAATCCAGCAGCAATCCATCCAAAGACTGGTAGGCAGTATGCGCCGACGATGCACTGCCTGTATCCAAAACAATGGTGGCCACACACGCTATTGAAAGGGGACTGACATTGCACCCTGTGCTGTTCTGTACTGTAGAACAAACTATGAGATGGTGTATCTTGGTCAAAAACTTGACATGTCATCAATAAAATGCCAATGTTTCAATTAGCAATTGTTGGTTTTGTTTTATTTTGAACTGTTACAATTTTATTACATTTCAAACAAGTGGTAAGTTTTTTTTGCGTTTCAGTATATATTAACTTGACCTTCCTGTGAAGAAATCACCCATGTTTTTTTTTTATCAAAAATGGGATAATTAGACCAAATTTTCGAACATTTCTGGTGCTTTTCACAACTTGCTATGTAGTGGGCAACTTAGCATAACAATGTGCATTTTGTGAGGAAAGCACAGAAATTTGGCACACTAGTAGCCTATCATATTATGAACAGATTTGGATATTGGGCCACTCTAAAATTTTTGATGGCAGTGGAAAAATGGCTGCCACAGCCATCAGCAGCTGAATTTGAGATGGCCCAATATCCAAATCTGTTCATAATATGTTAGGCTACGAGTGTGCCAAATTTGGTGCTTTCCTCACAAAATGCACAATTGTTATGCTATATTTAGCTAAGTTGCCCCACTAATGCCCCGCCCCTTAAAAAAGTTGACTTCAGCGAACCGGCCCAATATCCAAATCTGTTCATAATATGATAGGCTACTAGTGTGCCAAATTTCTGTGCTTTCCTCACAAAATGCACATTGTTATGCTAAGTTGCCCCACTACATAGCAAGTTGTGAAAAGCACCAGAAATGTTCGAAATATTGGTCTAATTATCCCATTTTTGATAAAAAAAAACATGGGTGATTTCTTCACTAGGAAGGTCAAGTTAAATAATACTGAAACGCAAAAAGAACTTACCACTTGTTTGAAATGTAATAAAATTGTAACAGTTCAAAATAAAACAAACCAACAATTGCTAATTGAAACATTGGCATTTTATTGATGACATGTCAAGTTTTTGACCAAGATACACCATCTCATAAGTTTGTTCTACAGTACAGAACAGCACAGGGTGCAATGTCATCCCCTTTCAATAGCGTGTGTGGCCACCATTGTTTTGGATACAGGCAGTGCATCGTCGGCGCATACTGCCTACCAGTCTTTGGATGGATTGCTGCTGGATTCTGTCCCACTCAGTCCTCAATGTCTGAAGCCATTTGACTTAGGACCATCTGCCTGTCCTGCCTTGCAGTGGTGACTCTTGCCTCCTGATCGAGGTCTGTCATCTGCAGAGTTGTGGAGGGTGTCTCTGTCCACCAGGGCCGATATCGTCTGGTGTGAACAGCCAAGGTGATGTGCCACCTCACGTAGCTCAATCCGCCTTGCAGTATGCCCAAGGCACACTGCCGTGATCCCTTGACAATCGTGGCATGTTGATTGAAATGCCCATTTTGCACTGGCCTTTTTAAAACCAATATCAAAACGTCACGGCCTATTATTAAAATATTATTAAATATTATTAAAATGCAGCTCATTAAAATCATCCCGTACCCCTTGGCTAATCACTGACAGTCAAAACGGCTATTCAACAGCTGTGCTATGAAGTGACCATTGAAGGTTCAAGTGACCACCCGTGACTGTTTTGTCTGACAGTGAGGACACTATTGTCCACAAATAAGTTCACACATTTACTACACGCAGTGTTATTGTTGATATTTGAAGGTTTAAAAGGTGGTAAGTTTCTTTTGCGTTTCCGTATATAAATAACCAGAAAGTTTTGGGTGTCATGGGACCTTTAATGGTTACATATATCAATTTATGACTCTATACGAATAAATGTCAGTGTGTATCCGTCCGTCCGTCAGTCTGTCCAGTGTCCATCCATCTCCTCTATAACTCCAAAACCATGAAACGTAGCGGCCCAAACTTGGCATGCATACTAAGGGAACTCCAAGGGAGTGTATGAATGAAATTGGGTGTTTGGGTTAATTTAAACACCCCTTTTGAAGATTATAATTAACAGCCTTAAATTATCCTTTATGAAGGTGCATCCTTGGTCAGCTCGCTGTCCCTCGCTGGGGTCTTAATTCACCATTTTTTATTTGGCCTGCTCAACAATGCCTTGACTTGGAACAGGCCACAATGATTTCACAACGATAAAGTTTTTTTTTCCACTTTCCTCATTCATATTATCGAATGCCTGATCATCATAGCTACAAATTGCTGGGTACATTGCAATGCTTATAAACGCCCAGGGCCGCCAGCGTTCATGGCTTTATTTCATTTCTGCACATGCAATAACCTCTACAATCTCTTTATCTAAGCCTAATTTCAAAATCGAAACTTCATAGATTTCAGCAGTAGTTCCGACTGTTAAAAAAGTGCTCCTTTGTCAAATTCGGACACCGCTTGAAAATACGGGCGTCTCTGGGTGCATGGTGTTTATATAACCGATCGGCAATCACTAATCACTTGCCAAGCCAGCCGTTCCTTATCAAATGTTTCGTTGGAGTGCTTGCTTGAGTGCTGAAGCCACTTGGCAAGTGCTCTACAATATTCGCATTGTCACTGAAGATATCGATCGACTTGAACAAAGTTCAGGGCCTATTCACCTGGGTTTGGCCATGCGGTGCCTTGGACATTGCGTCAGGTGGTGGTTCACTCGCTGAATATGTGCAATTTTATTTTACACCACGTTTCCCATATTTGTACGATCTTTCATTATATGACCCATCACTTCGGCATAGATAGATCCAAGTCGAAGATTAAACGATTCATTTTTTAAAGTTTCTTCAACCGTTTCATTGGAGTGCTTGCTTGAGTCGTTTGCCACTCAGGCGAGCACTCTTCAAGCTTTGACAGCAATACAGCAGCTGAGTTTTCCGTGGGGACATTTAAGGAGTTAGGAAAGCAAAATACATTAGATGATTACCATGAATAAAAAATGTTTTCAGTTGTTTCAAAGCAATGAATCGCCACATCATGGAAAGATAGCTGAAAGGTAGGCACACCTGCTCTAAGCAGTCTAGCCTGGGTTTGATTCTCGACCCAGCAATAAACTGTCATCCTGATGTTTCACAGACGGTGATTAATCAATGTGTGTGCCGTCTCTCGGATGGACGTTAAACCGGATGTCACATCTGCTGGAATCCTCCCCCCTCTCTTCTCCCCTCTCCCTCTCCTCTCCCCCTCCAATCTCTCCCTCTTCTCACTCTCCACTCCCCCCTCTACTCTCTCTCCCCTCCCCTCTCTCGCTCTTCCCCTCCCTCTCCCCTCTTCTCCCTCACCCGCCTCTCACCTCTTCTCCCTCTCATCTCACCTCCTCTCCCTCTCTTCCTTCTCTCACCCCATCTCCCTCTCTCACCACTCTCCCCACCACTGTCCCTCTGTTAAGGGACTGTTAAGGACCGACGGTTTAGTTTGAATTTAAAACTGCTTCCCTGTTGTGTAGCATGTACAAATCAGATTCGACGTGAGCCGACCCGAGTGGTGCAAAGGTTGCTGCATGCGGTGAGCATGCAGGCATGCAGGCAGGCCTTTGCCAGGTAGACAGCATGGGTTTTAAATGTTCCCCCATGGTATAAATAGAACCCGGCAGTATAAAAGAAATGTGTTGCTGTTGTGGGCAAGTTTTATCCTTCCCTTTCCTTCCCTTCCCCTCACGCTTCCTTCCCTTCCCCTCCCCTCTATGCACTGCCTTCCCCTCCCCTCACACCACTCCCTTCTATCACGCTGTCTTCCCTTCCTTCTACTCATGGTGTCTTCCCTTCTTTTCCCCTCACGCTGCCTTCACCTGTCATCACACTGCCTTCCCTCCCCCTCCCTTCATGCTTACCTCCTCCAAACCCCCTCCCCTCTCCACCCCCCAAGGAGATCTCACAGCGGTCTCCGCATGTTGTATTAACGTGCTGTTTTAACAAACCAAGTTTCGTTCAATCCTGTACTACCCCCACCCCACTTCTCTGCAAGTCCCACTACAAACGTAAGTTGAGAACCCCTCCCCTCATGCTACCTCTCCCAAACTCACTCTCTCTCCCCCATCCTCTTGCTTCCACCCTCTCCTGGAGTGTATAGTAACGTTTGGTGAAGCGTCACTCTATCCACCCACCTTCCTCGCTCTCCCCCCTTCCTAGCTGCCCCCTTCTTCACCCCCTCCTAGGATTCCCACACCCTTCCTCGCTCCTCACTCCCCTCCCCTTCACTCCACTCTCTCCTCCTCTCTCTAATCACCCTCCTCTATATTTCCCCTCCCTCTTACTACCCCCCCCTCCTTAATATTCCTATCAGTGAAGCGACAGGTTGTATTGGGAGGCCTTCTCTCTCTAATGGAATGTAGCCTCTTGCCCTGATTTAAAGTCCTCTTTTTGTATCAATGCAAGGTCTATTAGACAATCAGAAGTTCAATATACATACGTTCCTCAAAATGAGGAACACCTTTGTGAAAATGAGGTAAAAGTGAGAAAAGTCAGAAATGGAAAGGAGGCTAAAGTATATGTTTTTAGACCCATTCATCTCAATTATTTCTTTAATTTTTTTTTTGATGTCCAAAATACCCTTTTTCATGCTTCTATCACAATTTGAATGATTTTTCTACTATCCGTCTCACGAATAGAGTTGAAGAGCAGTGGGAGAGTTTCCATGGTAACACTGGAAAAGGTCCTCTCGATAAGACTCAACATCTCATTGGCCTTGTTGACAGATACAACTCCATCTTCTTATACTATAAAAATAGGGGCAATACCCCTGGGCGCTCAGTGGCTGGATAAGAAAACCAGGTAACCACTGGTAGGCGTGGATGACCCACAAAATATGCAACGGAGAAGAAAGTAAATTCCTATGGATTTTTTTTTAATGCCGTGAACAAACTTTGGTACATCATGGGTGATGAAGGTTGTGGTCAAATTTCATCAAAATCATGTGTGTCATTTCTGAGAAGAAAGCAAATACCTATTTTGTGGGGCAACTCCCATAATCCCCATTAAGGCCTGATTTTTTAATGCCATGAACAAACCTTGGTACATACACAGTGATGAAGGCTGTGATAAAGTTTCATCAAAATCGTGTGTGTAGTTTCAGAGAAGAAGTTGCAAGTATTTGTGGATGGACGGACAGACGGACGGACGAACGACACACCATCCCATCAGCTCCCCAGAACTACATTCCAGGTGAGCTAAAAGAGACCACTTTCTAAGTGTACTCCAGTACTGTATTCGGATGTCTAATCTAGTAAGTCCTCGCTTGACATCGTTTCATTATTAAGTCACTAATCTATTTAAGAACATACTTGTTTAAAGTCATTCACCGTTCCGTTATAAAGTCGTTTTACCTCTAATTTAGTACCAAACTGATAGTTTTCCTCGTTTAAATAAAGCTAGAGTAGAACCCATACTGTAAATACTGGTGTTTGAGCCTGTAGATGCAATTTCTCTGAAATTAGCATAATGGGTTTGAGGGTGATAAAACCAAAAATAAAAGATTGGTTTTTAGAGCGTGATATTAAAATAAACAAGTCTGAAGACGATGGTTCACGAGCGGTATTTGACGATGTAGATTGTTTCAGAAGTCAAGGATGA
>CM068962.1:72338686-72351186 GCA_035128595.1 Eptatretus atami
TGCAGGCGTAGATGTGAAGCGATCAAAAACTGGGGCTCGAAAATGATTTATATTTTAATACTTGGTGATGGTCTCTGTCAGAATCCAACAGCAACTTCAAATTTCACCACATTTGACACCGTAGTGATCACTATTTAGGCCTAGTATCTGCTGCTCTTGAAAACTATGAAATCCTGCTCTGCACACTTTCTCTATTGGTTCACGAAAAAATATTTTCACAAAAAAAAAATGTGACCACTATATTCGTTATTGTTGTGTGTCTGTCTGTCTGTCTGTCTGTCCCGAGCATAGCTCCATGGGTTTTGATCCGATCCTGAAAAAATTTTGGTGGGAGGTTTATATCATGATCTAGTTGTGTTTTCCTGAAGATGGGCGTGGTGCCGCCATTATGGGCGAGCCACGCCCAAAGAACATGTGTTTTTAGGGGGTAGCCGATTTCAATTTGCATCTTCTCCTGGGGGTTTGTCGAATCTGACAGGGGTTTCGGTATTTGGTTAGGCCCGAATGGCACCTGCATAGCCCCACGGAGCTCCATGTTTCATTTTCGTCCAAGCTCAAGGTCACAAGGTCACGAACTTCGAAAATTCGCGAATTTTTGACAGAAAAAATTTTCTTCTCCGAGGGGTTTGGTCAATCTGGGAGGGGTTTCGGTATTTGTTAGCCCAATGGCACCTGCATAGCCCCACAGAGCTCGATTTTCGTCCCAAGGTAAAGGCCACAAGGTCACGAACTAGAAAAATTCGCGAATTGTGTTTTTAGGGGGTAGCCGATTTCAATTTCCATTCTTCTCCGAGGGGGTTTGTCGAATCTGGCAGGGGTTTCGGTATTTGGTTAGCCCAATGGCACCTGCATAGCCCCACGGAGCTCGGATTTTTCATTTTCGTCCAAGGTCACAAGGTCACGAACTTAGAAAATTTAGAATTTGACATAAAAATCATTACGACCGCCCAAACTTTGAGAGCTAGGATGACAATATTTTTGTGCATAATCTTGAGGTCATTCCCCACCTAAAGTCTTGAAACATTTTGCTCTATCTCGAACACCTTGCCCGCTGGCGGACCCTCAAGTTTGTTTTTATGCTGATTTCATCAAAGTATGGCGATAACCGAGGAGTGCGAAATGCCATATAGCCTATATGACGTTATATTGTTCCTGAATGTTTCCAGAGGAAGTTTTGCCCAAAGGTCATAAATCCTTGACCTTTGACCTTTAAAGTTCACAAAGGTCAAATTTTCAAAGTTGTGGGAACGAACCGGGTTTTTCGACCTTCTTCGATGAACTAACTCCAATAAGCTATAGCATATTCCTGTTTCCTTATTTTAATGTCAACAACATTGTTTTGTGACCTTTAAAGGTTATTGCAAAGTCAAATTTTTTTAAGGTTGTGAACGAAACCCGGGTTTTCGACATTTTGCAGCTAATAACTGTCACCCGTACCATATCATGTTGATCCATTTTTTATAACTTGGTCAAAACATTACACATTGTCTCATCCTTGACTCTGAAACAATCTACATCGTCAAATACCGCTCGTGAACCATCGTCGTCTTCAGACTTGTCAATATATTAAAAGCTGAGCTATGAATGAGTTTATATAGTAATGCATGCTTTTTCTTTTCTGAATGGCTATGTGCATGTTTCCGCTATTTACCATATTAGTGCCTCTAGCTTTTATACTTTTGTTGCAAGTATTAAAATATTTTAATAAAACAATTGATTCTTGTGTGTTAGAAACAATACATGTCTTGTGTTTAAAAAAAAGATTACCCTCGATGGTGCACCTATATACTACAATGCATATACAATATAGTAAAATGAAATAAAAACAAAATATATAAATTTCTGTTTTTTATATACAGAAACATGAAATCAACAAGAATTGTGTACAGTATATAAAATGGAAGGATTCATACACCCAATAAGCATCATTAAACTCCAGTTTTAATATTTAGTGTGAAATACTTCAGTATATATAGTCTATTATATCAATGTCCTCAATTCCTTTACGTGGCATAACTCACATACTTCAACGACAGTTTTTAACAATACAGAAACAAGAAATCAACACGGAATGTTGCACAGTATATAAAATGAGAAGGAGTTCATCACCCATATTATAAAGCATCATACGCCATTTTTAATACCATGTACATATACATTTTTCATACAATTATCCATTTATTTAGACACACGGTCCTGTATAGGACTCGGATCTGGATCCAGGGACCCCGGATCTGTGTGCTAGTGGGACTCTATTGTAGATCAGATCATGGCCTAAGTGAGATCCAGGGACATGCTGTGAAATACTATAGTCTTATGTGATAGTCACTCTCTACGCTTTTTCCTTTCCATATGGCCCTATACAAATGTTCCTCGATGTCTTTACATGTGGCATACCTCACGTACTTCAATGAGTTTTAAACAAATTTTCCTTAGTTCAGGTTTGACAGGAACATTCCTTAGTTCAGATTTGACAGCATCACCACCACTACTACCACACACCGACCACCACCACACACACCACCACCACCATCACGCACTACCACCACCACCACACCACTACCACCACCACCACACCACTACCACCACCACCACACCACTACCCCACACACACTACACACACACACCTACCAACCACACCACTACCCACCACTACCACACCACTGAACACCACCACAGAACACCATTGCCACCCACCACACCACCCACCACCATCCCTCCATCACACCCACCACTATCAACCACACCACCCACCCACCACTATCACACCGCACCGATTACCACCACGCACCCATTACACACCGCACCCATTACCACCGCACCATTACCACCGCACCATTACCCACACACCATTACCACCGCACCATATACACCCACCACCACCATTACCACCACACCATTACCACCACATACCACCACTAACCACTCCACCACACCACTACCACCACACCACCAATCACCACCACCACACCACTCCACACCATCACCCACCAAATCACCACCGTCACCATCACTACCGTCACCATCATCACCCCATCACCACCACAATAGGTGAAACTAACCGTGAAAGACCGATCCACAAAGCAGTCCTCGTGCGCGTTTGACTCGGGCGCCGCCATTTGAAACCTCACTGACGTAACACGCGGGATTCAAAATGGCAGCGCCCGAGTCCAATGTCAACAAAAATCGTAGGGTCGCATATAAAAGCAATGGGTCGGTAGGAAACCGGAAACAAACTCCTTTTTTTGTTTGGCCCAATTCTTCCCCACATCCCTTATTTATCCAAGTCTCCCTCTATTTTGCCCCTTAACACTGCTGTTTGTATTCCTCATCTCTTTCTGCTGTTCCTTTTGTTCTGCTGCGTCCTGATCCGTTCTATGTTCTTGCTTTTCCACGAGCCTTGACTTGTATCCAAAAAAGTTGTACTTTGGACCTATTATTTGGATCCAACTGACCATGGCCCAACGTGAGAATATTGGCTTGGGGTTATCCGGCTGAAACACGCACGACAGGTGCTTCACTGAATTTGTAAATCGCTAACACTACTTCATCAACTTCACACGTAGAGTTAGGTTGTGGGGAAATACAAGGTGTTATGGTGTTTGGCGATTGTGGTTTGTGACTCGGATGCAGTTACAGACCGAGATTGTAACTTCAATTTTTTTGATTGTTCTGCAGTGCTGATCAGCCTCTTCTAAGATGGCAGAGGAGACAGGCTCTGATTCCACGTTGGGGGCTTTCTCTCCAGTCGATTACATGAGCATTACTAGTTTCCCTCGACTTCCAGACGATGGTGGGACTCCCGGAGAGCCGGGAAACAGGGGAGCACCGCGGTTGGCCGAGGAGACCTTGGCAGCAGGTTGGAGGAACAGAATCTCTCGTCTTGGATGGGTTTACAGAGAGCAATGTGATGAGCAGATTAAATTGAAGCAAAGGACTATACCTACATCTAATATATAAAGCTTGTTCTAACCACTCACTCACTCACTCACTCACTCACTCACTCACTCGTATAAATGTTTAGTACCTTCTTGGTGGAGTATAAAGTTTAAGTTTTGCAAACTGATGCAACTCAAAGCCAACATCCCAGGAAAAAAATTGGAAAATTTAGCGGCGGAGTACAACAGCGTTTCAAAACAGTCAGAAAATTTCCTTAAACAAAAATATCCTCAAATAAAAGTCGGACTATGCAGACTCGGTCCGCTCACTGCAAGTCACGTGACTCAAGGCAATGTGGCTCGCACTCAAACTGGTTGCTAGGCAACACTAACACGAGCCTCTTCTTATTTTATAACTTTTGCCGTATTTACATAAAAAATTACTATAGCTGTAAACATTAAAAAAAATATTAATAATCACTGAGTAATTTTAGTAATTAGCATTTTTTGATTCTTGAGTAATTGTAGTCGTGATGGAATATTTTAAATATTGTATATTTAATTATATTGCAATTTGGGTCACATGATTTGCCTTTTTTAGGTCATCTCTATCATCTCAGTAGAGATGACCTAATAATAACAGTCTCGACAGTCTTCCGTATGGTACGTCCGTCCGTCCACAATAAAACCGAGTGGAGACAAATAACCAATAGTGGAATGGATAGAGGTCGATGAGACATGCACAACGATATAACTTTCAAGGTCGTCCAAGGTCGAGGTCAACGTCACGAGGCTGTCAAAGTTGCGAAAATCGTCGATTTCAAATCGTATCCTCCCCTCATTTATCAAGAGAGATCAAATGTTATTAGTGATTCAGATACTACGGACTATTATCTCGAACAACACGAGCCATTTTTTGAAATTTGCTCTCGTTCCGATTTTATAGCCCTTCAAACTTCGCTTGATTCCCCGTATGGGCCGTTCATAAAGTACCATACAAAATAAAAGTATTAACTTAAGAACCGAAAGTCTCCGAGACAAATATTACATTTGAAGCTTTGTCAGATTTAACTAAAACAATGGAACACCAGTTATATATGCACACTTACTTTCATTTATGACATTAACATTGTTGGGTAGTCGATAAAGTCGAAAAAAAAAATTTTTTTTTGATCTACCCTTGTCACTTTTTACGTCGATATTTTTGTCTGTATGTCTGTATGTCTGTGTTCGGTCCAGTGCTCCGGTAATACAATGGCGATTTCGATGAAACTTGGTGGGTAGGTTCATACCATGACCTAGTTGTGTGTAAATGAGAACCTTGCTATGGAGACCACCGTTGCCTAGTAACGGGACTTTGAAATTTTTGAAAAATCATAAAAAATTATTTTTTCAAAAATCGGGCCACGAGCGACTGTGGGTAGTACATTCAGCCATATTGTCAAAAATTTCCAGCCGAATCCTATGAAAACTGTCGGAGAAGATAGACTTTGAATGACCATGGTCGAAAACAATAAAAAAAACGAAGTTCGTTTATCTCAGACTAGGAGTCAAGATATACATGAAACTGGTATGGTAGGTTCATGGTATGTCCTAGTTATGTGTGAGAAAGAACCGTTGCTATGGACCCCTCCGTTGCCTAGCAACGGCCGAAAAACCTCTAAATGTGGGGGTATTTTAACGAAAAACAATCTGCAGCATTAACCCTTGAAGCTAGAATCATGAATTTTTTTGTGCTTAATCCTCAGGTCATTCCCATCGAACGGGCCATCGCGTCAGGTTCTATTGGGTAGGCGACTACCCATGTCACCTACCGGCTTGTCTTGAATGTCAATTTGTACTTTTATTTTCATAAATGACGTGCTGTGATATTAAAAGAAAAAGGTAAATTACACCGCTTGGGACTGCATTGTCATGACTTACAAACATCGCGTTCATAAGGACTGCTGGCTTTGCAAGCGATTAGCGATGTATGAGGGGGTTGGGTGGGTGGTCACGAGCCTGCATACAGAGGGGGTGGGTGGTCACTAGCCTGCATACAGAGGGGGTGGGTGGTTTTGAAACCCGGAAGTAGAGCGTACGTACTTTATGAACTGCCCGTATTCCAGTCTGGCACCGAGTTACTTTCGACTCTGGCAGAGATGACCGGACTCCCGCTCGGGGGTATTTTTTACTAGATTTCGTAAGTATATTGATGACTTCCGCCTCCGTCCTCTGTTTGTGTGTTTGTGTGTGTGTGTGTTTGTTTGTAGGCACGATAACTCGAGAACGGAAGAAGCTACCAATGTCAAATTACACCACGTGATTCAGGAGGGTGATGGCTAGGGCTTATTAGATTTTTGGTCAAAATCGGTCAAAGGTCAAGGTCACAGTGAGGTCAAACATTCGATTTTTGATGGTTGGTACAGAATCATCGTAGAAACTTCTGGTTTGCGTGCTACTTTCTCTAGAGACGCTTTTATTAGACAAGGTCAGAGGTCAAGTCGACCATTTCGTAAGTACCAGTCTATGACTGCTTGTTTTTTTTTGGTCATTGTTTGATCAAGTTAATTATAAATAATATGCAATCTTTTTAGTTTGTCTTTTGGCTGGTATGTCATTGCAGCATAGTGCAGCTCTTGAATAGAAATCTCTCTCTCAATCTACTTCATCAAATACATAAAGCTTGTATTTATTATGTTCGCATGTAGGATACACCGGAGTAGTTGATTGCAGTGTTTCCCACTGGTACAGGATACACATATTGCCTTCTGGATCCTCTTGTACTGGATCTTCACGTGACGTGCTGCATCTGCTGAGCATGGACAGTTAAAGTTAAAGCGCCTGTCACACCTTGACGATTTAGCCAGCGTATGCCGACGTATGAAAAATTTGTCTAAAACGCTGGCACACGTCGAATACCTTATGGGTAAGTTTTGTATACGTTAAGAGCATGCTGGCATACGTCGTAGTACGCCAGCTCGTCGACAAATTTTAACATGCTTGAAATTTTTCGACGTATACCAGCGTATGACTCACACGTTCCGCATACGCTGGCCATAAGTTGTAGGCACGTTACGCGATCGTTGACACACGTCGACACACGTTACTTGTAAGTACTCATAAGTCGAAACGCGTCGAGGTAATGTTTAGCATACCGAAACTTATTTCTAACCTATGAGTAACGTGTTGTAGGCACGTTTCGTGATCGTTGACGCACGTCGACACACGTTACTTGTAAGTTACTCATAAGTCGAAACACGTCGAGGTAATGTTTAGCTTCAGTGTTCCAGACTCCCTGGTTTTTTTTGGTTTTTTTTCTTCGGTATGACGGTGATGTTGACACTTTGATTTCTAGTGCGGTTATAATATAATTAATAGGCTGCCGCTCAACGATTTAAATCATAAACCGCACTAGAAATCGAAGTGTCAACATCACCGTGATGCCGGAAGAAGAAAAAAAAACCAGGGAGTCTGGAACACTGACGCTAAACCTTACCTCGACGTGTTCGACTTATGAGTAACTTACAAGTAACGTGTGTCAACGATCGCGTAACGTGCCTACACAACTTATGGCCAGCATATGCGGAACGTGTGTCATACGCTGCATACGTCGAAAAATTTTAACATGCTGAAAATTTGTCGACGTACTCGGCGTACTACGACGTATGCAGCGTGCTTCAGCGTGCTCTTAACATATGCAAAACTTACCCATAAAATGACATATGACATAAAATGACACCTTAAAATTCGACGTGTGCCAGCGTATTCGGCAAATTTTTTCATACGCTGGCTAAAACGTCAAGGTGTGACAGCGGCTTGACACTTCGATGTCTAGTGCGGTTATGATTTGAATCGTCGAGCCGCAGCCTTTTAATAGGCTACGCCACGTGATCGTCGGCGATACGCTGCTGCGCGCTATGCTAAGTTAGACTATTGTTGGGCATAGGTTGTGAACGCCGACAACACGCTCAACATTCGTTGATATAAGTTATCTATATGTTATCGAAACGTTCTGTGTACGTTACTAATACGTTATGCATACGGCCAAAACTGGAAAAGAAACATCAATAGTTCAGCGTACGCCAGCGTTTTGCATACATTTTGATACCTTGCCATACGCTGGCTAAAACGTCAAGGTGTGACAGGGCCTTCAGGTCTGGATTAAATCTGGAATGTTTTTCTCCAATTACAGTGGGAGAACAAGTATTTGATACATTGCCGATTTAGCAGTTCTCCCACTTACAAAGCACGTAGATGTCTGTAATTTTTATCATAGTACACTTCAACTGTGAAAGATGGAATCTAAAACAAAAATCCTGAAAATCACATTGTATGATTTTTAAATAATTAATTTGCATTTTATTGCATGAAATAAGTATTTGATCACTTACCAACCAGTAAGAATTCTGGCTCTCACAGACCTGTTAGTTTGTCTTTAAGAAGCCCTCCCATTCTCCACTCATTACCTGTATTAACTACACCTGTTTGAACTCGTTATCTGACATAAAAAAGACAGCTGTCCACACTCAATCAATCAGACTCCAACATCTCCACAATGGGCAAGACCAGAGAGCTGTCTAAGGACATCGGGGACAAAATTGTAGACTTGCACAAGGCTGGGATGGGCTACAGGACAATAGGCAAGCAGCTTGGTGAGAAGGCAACAACTTGTTGGTGCAATTATTGAAAAATGGAAGAAGTTCAAGATAACAGTCAATCTCCCTCGGTCTGGGGCTCCATGCAAGATCTCACCTCGTGGAGCCTCAATGATCATGGAAAGGTGAGGGATCAGCCCAGAACTACATGGCAGGACCTGGTCAATGACCTGAGAGAAGCTGGGACCACAGTATCAAGAAAACCATAAGTAACACACTACGCCGTCATGGATTAAAATCCTGCAGCGCACGCAAGGTCCCTCTGCTCAAGCCAGCGCATGTCCAGGCCCGTCTGAAGTTTGCCAATGACATCTGGATGATCCAGAGGAGGAATGGGAGAAGGTCATGTGGTCTGATGAGACCAAAATAGAGCTTTTTGGTTTAAACTCCACTCGCTGTTGTTGGAGAAGAAGAAGGATGAGTACAACCCCAAGAACACCATCCCAACCGTGAAGCATGGAGGTGGAAACACCATTCTTGGGGATGCTTTTCTGCAAAGGGACAGGACGACTGCACCGTATTGAGGGGAGGATGGATGGGCCATGTATCGTGAGATCTTGGCCAACAACCTCCTTCCCTCAACAAGAGCATTGAAGATGGGCGTGGCTGGGTCTTCCAGCATGACAACGACCCGAAACACACAGCCAGGCCAACCAAGGAGTGGCTCCGTAAGAAGCATCTCAAGGTCCTGGAGTGGCCTAGCCAGTCTCCAGACTTGAACCCAATACAAAATCTTTGGAGGGAGCTGAAAGTCTGTGTTGCCCAGCGACAGCCCCGAACCTGAAGGATCTGGAGAAGATCTGTATGGAGGAGTGGGCCAAAATCCCTGCTGCAGTCTGTGCAAACCTGGTTAAGAACTACAGGAAACGTCTGATCTCTAATTGCAAAAAAAGGTTTCTGTACCAAATATTAAGTTCTGTTTTTCTGATGTATCAAATACTTATTTCATGCAATAAAATGCAAATTAATTATTTAAAAATCATACAATGTGATTTTCAGGATTTTTGTTTTAGAGTCCGTCTTTCACAGTTGAAGTGTACCTATGATAGAAATTTACAGACCTCACGTGCTTTGTAAGTGGGAAAACCTGCAACATCGGCAGTGTATCAAATACTTGTTCTCCCCACTGTACATTCAAGTCTTATCCTATTCTTCTTTTGTTCATTGGCAGCACAAGGCTGCGGTGTAGCATCATTGGCTGAGGGTGTGGCAGTGCTGCTGATGCAATGCCCTCTGCTGATCAGGATAGGAATCTGGGGCCATGGTGCCAGCGATAGCTCGCCTCCTTTTCTCGAGAAACCGTGGGATCTTTAATGTCCACAAACGAATGCTGGCAGATTTAACGTCCGTATGAGGAACGGCACACACATTGATGAAACACTGAGATGACAGTTTTAGCTGGGCCAGAATTAAAACCCAGGCTAGATGGCTATAGGCACAGCAACGAACGGATCATAATCCATAGAGGTTGGACAAAAATGTTATCAAAGCTTTTTCAACTGAAATGCCTTCATTGGTGGTACTAGTACGTGCCCGTAAAAAAAAATAAAGAATGAATAAATATTCCAACCGCGAGCATGAAACAACAACCACACAGGCCGTTTCTTCGCTCTTGTGTGCCCGTACGTGTGCGGCGCGGAAGTTCGCATATCACAGTTACGATGATTCGCAATTTAGGTTTTAATGGCCAATTATTCAATTAGCACCAACGTATTTTAACTTTTCGCAATGTCGTCGCAAGGAAAAACAAAAAGAGAAGAGAAGAGAAAAAAATTTACTTCCTGGTTCGGAGCATACCAGCACTCTGATGTTACCAAAATTTATGCACCGTCTAATATGTAAACGATCATAACTTGGGGCATTGTGTTTATCTATAAATGCGCATAAGAAATCGAGAAATTATTAGAATACACGAAGTCGTCACTATCCGGAAGCCCGTACGTTGTAACCTGTAATGGGAACGCGGCTGAGCTTCCTTTCCCATCGGCCATGCCCACGCAACAACGTGTCTTGTCATTGGTTTGGTAAATAAATGGCCATAACTTGGAAGCACTTGTCCATTCCATTCCATTCACCGATTAATATCAAACCTTGAAAAGGCACATCCTCAGGTCCCCGCAATATATCTGGCAAGTTTCAATTAGATTGGACCAGTGGTTGTCGAGAAAACAGCGGTCACAGACAACAGACAGACGCACCACAGACGCACACAGACGCACACAGACGCACACAGACGCACACAGACGCACACAGACGCACACGACGCACACAGACGCACACGACGACACAGACACACAGACGCACACAGAGCAACAGACGCACACAGACGCCACACAGACGCACACCAGACGCACACAGACGCACACAGACGCACACAGACGCACACAGACCACACAAGACGCCACAGACGCACACAGACGCACACAGACGCACACAGACGCACACAGACGCAACAGACGCACACAGACGCACAACAGACGCACACAGACGCACACAGACGCCACACACACACAAGACACACACAGACACACACAGACGGACACACACGCACACGCACAGACACGCACAGCACAGACACGACACGCACACGCACACAGCACACAGACACGCACACACGCACACACACCAGACACGCACACGCACACACACAGACACGCACACGCACACACACAGACACGACACGCACACACACAGACACGCACACGCACACGCACAGACAACGCACACGACACGACGACACGCACACGCACAGACACGCACACGCACACACACAACACGCACACACACAGACACCAACACACACACACACACACACACAGACCACAGACACGCACACACACACACACAGACACACACAGACACGCACACGCACACACACAGACACGCAACGACACACACAGACACCACACGCACACACACAGACACGCACACACACAGACACACACACAGACACGCACACACACAGACACGCACACGCACACACACACACACAGACACAGACACGACACGCACACGCACACACAGACACGCACGACACACACAGACACCACAACGCACCGCACAGACACGCACACGCACACGCACACACACGCAACACACAGCACGACACGCACACGCACACAGCACACACACGCACACGCACAGACACGCACACGCACACACACAGACACGCACAGCACGCACACGCACACACAGACACGCACAGACACGCACACACAGACACGCACACGCACACACACAGACACGCACACGCACACGCACAGACACAGACACGCACACGCACACAGACACCGCACACGCACAGACACGCACACGCACAGACACGCACACGCACAGACACGCACACGCACAGACACGCACACGCACAGACACGCAACACACGCACACGCACAGACACGCACACGCACAGACACGCACACGCACAGACACGCACACGCACAGACAGCACACGCACAGACACGCACACGCACAGACACGCACACACAGCACAGACACGCACACGCACAGACACGCACACGCACAGACACCACACGCAAACCACAGCAACGCACAGACGCACACGCACAGACACACCGCACACACACAGACACGCACACGCACACACACAGACACAGACACAGACACGCACACGCACACACACGCACACGCACACACACAGACACAGACACGCACACACAGACCACGCACACGCACACACACAGACACGACACACACACAGACACGCACACGCACACGCCAACACGCCACGCACCACACAGACACGCACACGCACACACACAGACACAGACACGCACAGACACACACGACACGCACACACACAGACACGCACCAAGCACACACACAGACCAACGCACACGCACACACACAGACACGCACACGCACACACACAGACACGCACACGCACACACACAGACACGCACACGCCACACACAGACACGCACACGACACACACAGACACGCACACGCACACACACAGACACGCACA
>CM068962.1:72356186-72373820 GCA_035128595.1 Eptatretus atami
CCTGCCGCAAGAATGGACTACAGTGCACACCAGCTTGTGGCCAATGCAGGGAATAACATGCATGAATGTGCCACATGTGGACAATCAGGATGATGATGACCAGGATGTAGATCTCAATAATAATACAATGGATTGACATTGCAATCTGACTTTAAAAATATTATCACTCATACAATATAATTTAAGTGATAGGCATAGTAAACTTTGTTAATAGACACCTTAACACGGGTTTCAAAATAATGTCACTGCAAGGTCACAATCTGTTTGGATTCTTACTTATTTGGTTAAATTTGGCTATGATTATGATCTCGATGCCAATCTCATAAATAGTGAATGGACATCTTGAAAGAGTCCATTGAAAATGATACATCCAATGTACTTTATTTTGAGTCTATTTGCATCATTTTGATCAAATTCAGGGTCAAATTAGGATCAAATTTGACCTGACCTTGAATTTATCACATGATCTAGATATCCAATCACCTCAAAACTATTACTAAATGAATGAGCATCTTAATGGTATATGTGGCAATAACAACCAATATATTTTATCAATAACTATCATTTTGGCATAACTCTTGATACAATTTCGGTCAAATTTAACGTTGCTTCGGTCAAGTTTAACGTTGACCTTGACCTTGACATATTACCTTGATATCTAACGATCTTATAAGTATCATAAACGAATGGGGGTCCTCAAATTAGTTTAAAATGACACCTTAAAAGTGTTTCTTTGTTGTTTCTTTCCAAAATTAGGTTCCTTTTTAAGTTTTGCACTGTACAATGTTGGCCATCTTGGATTTGAGGTCAAAACGAGGTTTCCCATGGAGGATTCGGGTGGGGTTTTTTTCTGATAAGACATATCGCATGAGTCATTTCAGGTGAGAAAGTTTTGATAACATTTTTGTCCAACCTAAATCGTTCATTGCTTAGACTACTAGGCTATCCTGTCCTATTAAATACCTAACATTGATTGATGGCTCGTTGGCCACTTATGAAGGTAGTGAATTTCACATGATGACTATGCTCTGAAATAAACTGGTTTACCAAATTCTTTCTTGAATCTTCATTTGTTCAGTTTGAAGTTGTGGCCTATGGTCCTATTTTATTGTAAAGGAAAGATCTTTATGCATCATGACAGGTGTGGTGTGGAGTTTTTTTAATTTATTTTTTGTTTGTTTAAATGTCTTGTGTAAGGTAAAGATCTTCACAGGGAAGGATCACTGTCTCAGAGTTGAAGGATGAATCGTCTGTTCGAAACGAATAATATAATGGGTTAATCATCGAGTAAACTTATGCTGTAATGGAAATCAAACTTTGACGTCTCCATAAGTGTGAAAGAATAAGAGCTAGCACGATGACCGAGTATGAAGATTATGACAGTGATGAATTTGTCTGTTCTACAGAGCCTGAAGATGTGTTAAAAAGTGCCAAACTACAGCAACTGCCTTCATCATCTACTGAACCGGACAGTCTTGACTCGTCGCCTCTGCGTCTGACGCGCAGTGACCCGTTCTCCAAGGATTGCCTGTGTCGCAGAGACGGCTTGACCATCATCATGACGGCCTGCCTGACGTTCGCCATCGCGGTCACCATAGCTCTCATTGTACAGATACACATCGGGGAGCCACAGGTGCTGCACTTGGGAGGAAGGTGGTGCTGTGAATGTTTAAATAAGTAAACCATTTATGCTTGAATTCTGAAGTCTGGCATATTAAATGTCATTCACTGTGACCTCATCGCTCCGGGCATTGCGCAGGTACGGCAGATTGGTGTCGTTATCTCGGGTGCAAAAGTGTGTGAGGAGGTGGGAATTACGATCCTGGAGCAGCTCGGGTCCTCTGTGGATGCCGTGGTAGCGGTGGCTCTCTGTATGGGCATCGTGCACCCACACAGCACCGGCCTCGGAGGGTCTGTAGCTTCGGGGCATGTGTAGTGGTTTTGTCTCGGCAGTTTGGGGATTGTGCGTACGTGACGGCTGTTGGAGCATATTAAATGCACCATTTGTTTGGACATCTTTTTTGCATCATCGTTGAAGGACCATGTCTATATTATGAAGATGTTTGTATCGTGCTCTGTTGGTTTTTAAAGAGTTAAAATATTTTGATCGTTGCTTTCAGAGGAGGTGTTATGCTGGTGCACGACCTCAAAAAGAACAAGACGCAATTCCTCGACTTCTGGCCCGTAGCTCCTGCTTCGGTCGGGCTCCAGGGACAGAATGCAAATGTCTCGGTGAGAAGGTTGTTTTTGCTTTGAAAAGGTTGAAAGGACACCTTTGAGGTGTTTATCGATAGCTGAGGAGCAAATGGGGACAGGAAAAAGGGATGTTAAGTATTTGAATACATTTTCTCTCAGGATGGAGACAGTGTGGCCGTTCCTGGCCTTGTGAAAGGCCTGTTCGAAGCCCACAACCTGTATGGAAGGTAAGCTTGCGAACTTTACAGATAGATCTTGGCACATCAGATGTACTTGGTTTGTGTAAGAAGGGGCTTATTCAATGGTTGACCGACTTGTATATCGCATTATTTGAGGTGGGGGGCATTGTACATACCATCGCTTCACTTTAATCAAAAGACAGCAGGTTTAACTTCACAAATATATTGCATGTCTAACTGTGAACCTCTTGAGGATATGAAATGTGACAAAGGATCTTTTATAACACTTGGTTGTTTGTGTGCTTTTTTTTCATGTACTTTTTAATTTTCTTTTACTTTGAGAAGTATTACTATATATAATTCTGTTCCTTCCGTGTTTGTGCCAACGGTTCTTGCTGTCAGAGAATACACGTTACCGTTGAAATGCCTCATCAAGCTCCCATTTCCGCGTCTTCTTTTTCTTCGATACTGGAAAAGGGCTTTTCAAACGGACACCTTTAAGATTAAACAGACATTTTTGTTCCAAGTTGATCAAATTATTAGCTTTCCAATGATATCATTTTTATTATTAACCGTGAAAGCTTCGTCGTGCTTCTTTTTCTTTCCATGACACATGTGGATAGACAGATGCATCTCCTCCTGGCAATAGATGCATACACAGGGAGTAGTAAGACATTTCCAAATGAACAAGACAGAGCATTTAACAGTACAGATCATCGTCCGGGTGTATCGATCACAGTAGATCTGAGAATGATCTATCTGCAGTCGCAGCCAAAAATATTGGCACCTTTGCAATTTTTTTTTCAAATAACTCCCAATTTTCTCTAAAATTCAGTTGAAATTGACAAGAGTATTTGGTCTCCACAATTCTTTATTTCACTGTTAGTATTACAGAACCTTTGTTTTTGGTTCAGAACTTAATATATCCTTTTAAATCAGAAATAAAAAGAAATGCCATTGACAAAATTATTGACGCCCTCGACTTAAAATTGTTGCGTCCAGGGTCAGAGTTAAAACTACCTGGACGGATGGCAAAGCGTCTCCCTTGAAGGCTATAACTGAGACTCGGTAATGCACGCACGTTAACGACGGAGAGGCGATCCAACCAGGAGGAGTTCCGGGAGGAACCCAGCATCGGGCGCTGCACCAGGACAGCTCAAGGGAGTTTATCCGGGAACCCACTACAATACACTAATAGTTTCTTCAAAAGGAATACATTTAATGCACAAATATTTACAACGACGATAATGCAAAGGAAATAGCAATAAATAAATAAATCCTATGGTCGAGGCCTCACACACTGACGCAAACACAGACAAAGGGTGACAAAATGAAAAGCTGACCTTTGAGGTCTGAGGTCTTGGCTGACCTCAGACAATTCTCTGGTTTTCTTTCTTTTCTCCATGCTCATTGTGGTACACATAGTGACGCAAAACAGCACAATGACTCCTTTTCTCCCTTCAAAGTGGTTGAATGAGTGATTTTTATATTGAAGGCGCCTGCAACTCACCACAGGTGAATTCAATTCCAAAGTAAAGGAGAATCACCTGCCTGAAATCTAATTATTTCTAACAACTTCTAAAAAGGTGCCAATCATATTGTGTGGGCCATTTTAGGATTTCTGTGGAATAAGCTAAGATTTCGTTTTTAAAATTTCAGCTTTTTTGTTTTGTTCCACTGCAAACCAAATAAATACATTTGTGGATTCCAAAATTATTATTATTATTTTTTTTAATTTCAACAATTTCCTGGAAGAAATTCACGATTTGAAAAAAGTGCAAGGGTGCCAATATTTTTGACCATGACAGTATGTGAAAGACGTGTGCTGACTCTCACGCTTGATTGACGCATGGACCAACCACAACGCCTTCTCCAGTCCCTTCAGAAATGGGCGAGGCTGCATATTTCTGTAATGGATGAACAAATTTCAAAACATTTGTAAACTGCAAACTTTGGAGTCTTTCACGGATACACTAGGTTTTGAAAATATCACTTAAAATTACCACTACCATCACATTTCCTAACAAAGGCATTTGCATCTGTGACATTGTAAAAAAACACTGAAAATTGTGATGACCTTCCATGATCTCTTGGCTGCAGCTACTAAACGAGCTGCATTTTATTGGGGTGTGTGCAGCTCACCCTTCATGTGCTCATGCTGACATTTTGTGACACATGGCGGGCTTGCACCGTGCTTGTCATACATTTCACCTCAGCAGATTTGTGTCCTCCCTGTTGGCCTTTTACACTTTACGCTGCAGCCGTTTCACAGGTGACACACACACACACACACACACACACACACGCTCCCCCCCCCCCCCGCCCGTTTTGCCCTGCTCTTAGACTAGTCTAGAGTCTAGAGTCTAGATCCACTAAGGAACCTCATCAATGAGCAAGGACACAGATACACCCTAATATACATTAAATTAGGGTGTACCCATGTACATCCAATAAAAGACCGTCCAAAGAAACAAAGGTGACTCATCCAATGTACATGGATGATTTAAAACTCTTTGCACCGAACGAGGAAAAATTGGCAGAGCAACTGAAATTAGTGAAACGGTACTCTGACGACATACAAATGGAATTTGGCTGAGATAAATGTGCGAATTGACATAGATACAACACAGGAAGTAAACAATGAAACTTCTCACAAATACCTTGGAGTAGAAGAGGGCCACCAAATATGTCTCAAAAAATGTAGCAAACGATTACCAAAGAATACCTGCATAGAATGAGGCTGATCCTGAAAACATACCTCTCCCCAAGGAATGAAATTAAAGCCATAAACCAACTAGCAGTACCAGTGTTTCAATACAGGTGCGGAATAGTAAACTGGCCACAAGCGGAAGTCAGAAAACTAGATAGGAAAACGAGGAAACCCTCACGATTCACAAAGTGTTCCACAAAAATCTATGCATCCCGAGAATGTACCTGCCGAGAAAAGAAGGTGGCAGTCTGATTGTGCACTTGATTGAGTTCTGAATGACGACTGGATTGGCAGAGTACGTGAAAAGTTCACCAGACTCCCGAATACTATTTGTACACAAGCCAGAAAAAGTATCTCTCAATCACCTTGCAAAAAACTTCCAAAAACAGGTGCAAACAGAAGATGTCACCCACCAAATCGAAACTGCAACAAATACAGCCCCATTGATTGAAAAAAAAAAAAAAGACAAAATAAAAACACAACATGAAATATCAATAGATATATCGTGACAACTGGGGGAAAGACAAAAGAGCAGGGAAATGTATCAAAGAGTTGGACAGATTGGGGATAGACAAAGAAGGGTCACTGGAATGGCTAAGAGGTCAGCTCAATTGGGACAGATAATGAATCATAATAAATGCCCAAGACCAAGGACACTTTCAGAAAATGGCAGGACTGAGCCAATCAGACAAGTGTAGATTTTACAAGGTAGAAACAGAGCATGAGTCACCTCCTACTGGGATGTAAAAAAAAAAATAACTCGTGTCAGAACAGCTGTACACAGTCATAACAAGGTATGTAGAGTAATCCACCAGGACGTCTTCAACAATTTCAACAATCCCAGTTTCAGAAAACTCATGGAAACCTGAACAAGGATATAACACTCACGTACGACCTGATGATCTCATCGACTATGAACTTCGAAAACAAAGCATTCTGACCAGATATAGTAATTAGGGACGAAAGAAAAAAAAGGCTTTGCTAATTGAGGTTTCATTACCCAGTGACTTTGATGTAAATAATGCAAAATTAAGAAAATGATCAAGATCTCAAAAATGAAGTGAAACGATCCTGGAAGCTGAAGAGCATTGAAATTGTACCAGTGATAATTGGAGCACCGGGAATAATAAAGAAGAACCTCACAAAGATCCTACAAACCATCCCTGGGAACATTACCACAAACAAACTACCGTTGGAGGCTGTCCGGGGTTCAATGACGATTCTGAAAACAGCTCTCGGAACAAAACTGAGAAAAACACAATTTCACACCTTAGTCCATCAATCGAGATTCTTCATCAAAACGAAAGTGGATACTTTGAGATCTGGGAGGGCTCTGTTCCACCTTCTGAAACCCGCATATGGAGATAACGACCAACGACACATGCACACAACCTGTTAATTGGAAGATTCACAAACTTCAAAATGTCAATTGTCTTTGTGCTAAAATAGTGTACCTTCACGAAATCTTACTCAACAACGAATGCCTGCTGCTCACCTGTCCACGTCAACATCCTCAATTCTCCAATTTTGGGGTGAAATTCAGGAGCTTTTTACAATCTTAAACGGAAGAAAAAAAAATTAACTTCTTTACATGACACACGCGTGCCGTTTTCCAATTATTTACGTGTGCGTTTTTTGTTGATTCATCTCTACAGCCTCAGCCAGTCTAATCAAACTGGAAAGAGCAAACTTTTCCTGAGGCCTAGTCTGCACTTTCCTGTTTTATAAAAATTCCATAAGGTAGTGCTTGGTACTCTTTCTGTTGGTTGGTTGTGCCTTTTTCTTGAACAAGAAAAAACAAAACTTTAAAAAATATCTATATCAGGTGCATGTGGAGGTACGCGCACTCACTTCTCCAACCTTGTTTTGAATCCCGGCCCAGCTGTAAACTGTCATCCTGGTGTTTCACAACAATGCGCCTGCCGTCCCTCAGATTAATGTTAAGCTGGGTGTCCCACCTGATAGCATTAGCTGGTGGAGGTTAAACGACCCACTGTGTCTTTCACGAAGAGTAGGCAAATTATTGTCTGCACCCTGAACAAATCACAAATTCCTGCCATAACCTCCATGGGGCACTGCATCCGCGACACAGCAAATGATGCAACCCCCCCCCCCCCCCCCCAGCCATGTGCTGCGTACAAAAGTAGTATGATAATTATGTTATGATTGCGATTTTGGTATTGAGATTTCTGCATGCCTCACCCTCAAGGGTGATATATGAATTGGAGCTGCATTGAACCTACTTTATCAAATTAGTTACATTATTTGTCTGAAGATGTTTTTATTGCATTGCTTTCCCAGAATGCCTTGGGCAGATGTTGTGACTGCTGCGGCGAATGTTGCTAAAGAAGGCTTCAACGTCACATCCGAGTTTGGTAAACCTCAGAATGCATACTGTGTGTGCGTACGCGCATGAGCGTGTCTACTCCATAACTCCAACACCATGAAACCTAGCGGCCCCAAAGTTTGCATGCATGCTAAGGGAACTCCAAGGGAGTGCATGAATGAAAATTGGGTGTTTGGGTAAATTTAAACACTGCTTTTGAAGATAATTAATGGCCTTGTTTAATTATCCTTTATCAAGGTGGTGTCCTCGTTCACCTTGCTCTCCCTCGCAAGGGTCTTCATTTGGCTCTTTTTTTTTTTTTCTTTTTTTCTTCAACAATGCCTTGACTTAGAACAGGCTGCAATGGTTTATTAACGATAAAGTGCTAAAAAAATTATTTCACTTTCCTCACTTGTATGATTGAATGCCTCATATATTCATTCGTATGAATCGCTGTATACGTTGCTTTTATAAGTGTTATAGTTTTCAAATTAGGAGCTTGGAGCAATTTTTATGCATTATGATTTTCCACGATCTACTCTCAGACAAATTTAAATGTCATCAAAATATTATTTAAGTTTGTGGGATCGGATTATGTGGACTAAATAACTGTCAACTTCTGGAGTGAAATCTGAAAATGTTAAAAAATTGGTGGTTTTGGTTTTTGTGGTTATGTCCCATTACCAATCAGTTTGCCACCCAGCCGTTCCTTATCAACTGTATCGTTGGAGTGCTGAAGCTACTTGGCAAGCACTCTACAAGTTGCTTGATTGTTTGTTTGCAAGCCATGGCGATACACAACAAAAGTATTCCCACGGTCACTGAATATATCAATCGATCAGCCTGAAGTTCAGTTCAGGCCACACTCGCCTGCGTTTGGCCCCACGTTGTGCGGTTCCTCGCCCACTGAAAATATGCAATTTTTGGTTCACGAAAAAATATTTTCACGAAAAAAATAAGTGACCACTATATTCGTTATTGTTGTCTGTCCTGTCTGTCTGTCCCGAGCATAAGCTCCGTGGTTTTGATCCGATCCTGATAAAATTTTGGTGGGAGGTTTATATATGATCTCGTTGTGTTTTCCTGAAAATGGGCGTGGTCCGCCCATTATGGCGGAGCCACGGCCCAAAACAGTTTTAGGGGTAGCCGATTTCAATTTGCATCTTCTCCTAGGGGTTTGTCGAATCGACAGGGGTTTCGGTATTTGGTTAGCCCAATGGCACTGCATAGCCCCACGAGCTCGATTTTTCATTTTCGTCCCAAGGTCAAGGTCACAAGGTCACGAACTTAGAAAATTGCGAATTTTGACGAAAAAAATTTCTTCTTCGAGGAGTTGTCGAATCTGGCAGGGTTTCAGTATTTGGTTAGCCCAATGGCCCTGCATAGCCCCACAGAGCTCGATTTTCATTTTCGTCCCAAGGTCAAGGTCACAAGGTCACGAACTAGAAAATTTCAAATTTTTTACATAAAATCATACGACCGCCCAAACTTTGAGAGCTAGGATGACAATATTTTTTATGCATAATCTTGAGGTCATTCCCCACTAAAGTCTTGAAACCATTTTGCTCTATCTCGAACACCTTGCCGTGGCGCCCCTTCAAGTTTGTTTTTACGCTGATTTCATCAAAGTATGTATTGTTGCGAATTCGCGCCCGTCGGCGTGCGATCGGCCGTGACTCGAATCGCGACCGCCTCGCCCACCGGACGGACAATTCAGTCGTGACCCTCCCGGCTAACGCCGGGATCCAGTCACGGGTGGACCTTTCGGCCTCACCACAACCAGTCCGCATTCTACCCGCGCGAATAGGGTGAATCGCCGAAAGTCGATATACCTAAGTACCCGCACGGGTAACCTACCGAGGGATTGTACCTCGCCACAGGCCGACTTCGGACACGATCCGCTTAAGCGGCTCGTTCCGGGCTAACGGGATAACGAGCGGTGTTATCGTCGGCCTTGACGGTTCAAGATTAATTACAGGCGGCCCACGCCCACGACGAACCCTTTACGTGAAACAAGATGGAGACCCAACGAAGGAAGGACGCAGCGACACGGGGGAAGAATTCAACAAGGACGCATTTATTTACACAGACGGACACAAAGCACACGTATAGCAACAGTCAGAAATGCACATATATCACATAGAACAAAAGACGCAGAGCTACTACCGACTAACGCGAACACGGACCACTTACACATTCTACTTCACGGACTTGGCGCCGACACACACACGTTCACACAAACCCCAAAGAAATGGAAGTCGCGACTTCCCTTAGGTGCTGTCCTTGGCGCCGTCCCCGCGGTCCGTGACTCCCTCGACGCGCGGCCGGCAAGGCCTCTCCGGCGCCTGCCCGTACCGGCCTCTCGACGCCTTGGACCGAGCACCGACCGACAGGGAGAGCACACGCCGAACCCGGAGCAGCAGAGAGCGAGCGCC
This sequence comes from Eptatretus atami, assembly GCA_035128595.1. Taxonomy (NCBI): domain Eukaryota; kingdom Metazoa; phylum Chordata; class Myxini; order Myxiniformes; family Myxinidae; genus Eptatretus; species Eptatretus atami. The sequence continues at coordinate 72,366,033 of CM068962.1, forward strand.
GAACCAGAGAAGCCAGCAGAGCAGAAAGAACCTCCAAGCAGAAGACGAATCAACGAAGAAGAGAGCAGAAGCATCGACGACGAAGAGAAAGAACATCGACGACGAAGAAGAGAGGCAGAAGCATCGACGACGAAGAGAGCAGCCTCAGCCGCCTCCGCCTCTTATACGCCCGGCGCCACGCCCGTTCTCGCTCCACCTTCTTCGAGGCGCTTCGAGAAGGGGGGCGTTCCCTCTCGTTCCCTCCACCTGCGTCTTGTGGGGGCGAAGCGAAGCCGTTCGACGGCCTTCAACGCGCAAACCGTCGTACGTAGACCGCTGAGGATGGCGTTCGTTGGTGTAGGTAGCGTGGTTGAGATGGTGGCGTGGTTGTGAGGGTGGCGGGGCTGGCGTTGTTAGAGTGGTGGCGTGGTTAGCGTTGTTGTTGTTGGCGTTGTTGACGTTGAAGTGTGGTTGGTTCGAAAATAAAGCAGAACAGAAAAACGCCTAACTCAAAGTATCGCAGCCCGAATGAATCACATTAATTCCCTCTATACAACGGGTTTGAGCTAACTACACATGTACTTCAGAAATACCTCACCTATGGGACCTTTATGATTTTGCGAATTTCCACAGCGTAACAGTATAATCCGAAGAGTGCGAAATGCCATATATCCTATATGACGTTATATGTTCCTGGAATGTTCCAGAGGAAGTTTTGCACCAAAGTCATAATCCTTGACCTTTGACCTTTAAAGTTCACAAAGGTCAAATTTTCAAAGTTGTGGAATCAAACCGGGTTTCGACCTTCTTCGACGACTAACTCCATTAAGCTATAGCACGTATCCTGTTTCCTTATTCAATGTCCACAACATTGTTTTGTGACCTTTAAAGGTTATGCAAAGGTCAATTTTTTAAGTTGTTGAACGAAACTGGGTTTTCGACATTTTGCAGCTAATAACCTGTCACTCGTACCAACATCATGTTGATCATTTTTATAACTTGGTCAAAAATATCACATTGTCTCATCCTCACTCTGAAGCAATCTACATCGTCAAATACCATTCGTGAACCATCGTCGTCTTCAGACTTGTATATTTTACGATCTGCTTTCATTATATGACTATCACTTCGACATGGATAGATACGTGTAAAAAAAATTAAACGGTTTTTAAATTATTTCTTTAAGTTTCTTCAATTTTTTTTGGCGGAGTGCTTGCTTGAGTACTTAACCCAGTTGGTGAGCGCTCTCCAAGCTTCAATCTTTACAAGCCACCATGGCACTACCGCGGCTCAGTTCTTAGTGGGGACATCTCCGAAGTTAGGAAAGCAAACTCAATTGGAGGATTACAGTGAGTTAACTAGAAAGGCACTCGGTAGAGTGTATACCTCACCTCTGCCACGTAATGCCTGATCCATGAGAACATATCGGGCCTAATAAATTTTTGAAATATGCTTTTCAGTTCTATATCATTTTTGGCCCTATCTCTGAATGGTGAAGAATCACTTTAAAAATTACATAATTCTCGTAACCAAATCCGGACTTGGATCTTCACCAAAATCAAATCGATATTCGTTATGGCCACACACCCAACCTGTCCACCAAGTTTCATCTGAATCTGTCCACAACTTTGAGATATAGTGCTATATATTAGTTTAGCCCTATCTCTCAATGGTGAAGAATCACTTTAAAATTCTAGTAGTCAGATCCGGATCCGGATCTTCACCAAAATCTAATCAGTTTGTCCTTGTTGCACACCCAACCTGCCCACCAAATTTCATCCAGATCCATCCACAACTTTTTGAGATATCCTGCACAGACAAACACAGACAGAGGGGTGAAAACATAACCTCCTTCACCTTCGGTGGCAGAGGTAGAAATGGTATCAGTGTTTACAAAGCAATAAATCGCCACATCATGGCAGGATAGCAGAGAGGTACGCATGTTCCCTCTAAGCTGTCCAGCCTGGGTTTGAATCCTGACCTAGCTATAAACTGTCATTCTGGTATTTCACAAGCAGGGTGATTCATCAATGTTTATGCCATCCCATCCCTCAGATAGATGTTAAGCTGGGCATCACATCTGCCAGAATCCTCCCCCTCCTTTCCGTCTACTCTCTCTGACCCCTGCCGAGTTTTGTATCAAACCCGGTGGTTAAAAATAAAATATTGCTGTTTGGACGTGTTTTATCGCCCTTCCCTTCCAATCACGCCGCCTTCTCTCCTCCCAAACCCCCTCCCCTCACCACCCTCAATGGACATATCTGGGCGGTCTCTGCATGCTGTTAATGTGCCGTTTTAATGTACCCCATTTTGTTCAATCCTGTACTGCCCCCACCCATCCCTGTTTCTCCACAAGCCCCACTACCAAATACAACTCGAAATTCCCCTCCCCTCCCTTCTCTTACCGCCTCCAAAACCCTCTAACCCATCCTCCTTGCTCCCAACCCCGGAGTGTATTGCGATGTTTGAAGCATTGCTCTCCCCTCCCTCCCCAGCTTCCTACCCTACTCCTTAATAACCCCGTCAGTTAGGCGACAGGTTGTATTTGCTAGTAGGCAATATATTCCATTTCTTGATTTTGATTAAAACACACACATTCACCATGTTCAATTCTGTCATTCACATCAACACATGACACGCATGAGTCTTGCTCATGCTGCAAATTTCCCCACCCCCTGGTTTTTCCATAGCGACAGCACTGAAATCCCTGCCTTGCGGAAACATGACCTCAAAAATGACAGCGGCATTTCAACCGAACGGGCATCTCCTCCAGGCCGGGGAACTTGCATACAGATCGGACTTGGCCTCCCTCCTGAAGGACATTGCTCGTCTTGGGCCAGATGCCTTCTACAACAGCAACGTCACGCAGGAGATGGTGGGTATGAGGGGTTGGTGGGTGGTGTCGGACAGGCTTCATGTGACATTATAATAGTGGAACCAAAGCATCGTTGAAAGCCAGTGGGTGGTTCAGCTTTTGTGGATGATGGTGACTGGTATGCTGCAGATTGAGAGCACAGGAAAGTTGGCTATTGAAGATTTCATCAACTATACCGTGCTGGAACAAGACCCCATAACGTCATCCTACCAAGGTACATGACTACATGGTGGTTCAATGTTGCACGTAATGCAACGGGCACGTGAACAGGCCAAACTGAAAGCGTCATTTTTGTACCCATCATCCCGTTTGGGTTAAAGGATAGTTGTATTGTCCGTCCTTCCATCCTTGCGTTTCTTTCCACGCCGTATGTTTGTAAGTAATTGTGGAAGATTGATGAAACCTTTGCTATATCATCCGTCCTTTTGTAAAAAAGGTATTATGGTAATGATTGTGCAGATGTGACTTTTACAGTCGTGAGAAACACGTGCCACACTCACATTTTGGCATCGCATCTCTCCTGACAACAGTCGCGCTCCATTTTGTCCTTTGCATGACATGAGCTCATGGTTTGCTACAACGTTGAGTGGATCTACAACTGATACCTTTCTGACAGCCTGAGTCTTGGCATGCCTCAACAAGTATTCCCATATTTTTGGCTTGAGGGTGAGGGCATTATTGTACCTTTTGCCTTTTTAAACACCATTGCAGTTGCACTTGCCTGGATTGGATCAGGCCACATTCTACGTTTGATTGTACAAAAGTACCGCGCAATCGCTTGCATTGGGCTCAACGCACCGGAAGCAGGCCTTGCGATGCTTGAGACACTTGTATCCTTCTCCAACATTTTCAATTGAGAGAAATTTGATCCACTATATCCTTCTCAAATACGAAGTTTGCTGCAGCTTGTGGTGTTTTAATTATCATACTTGCAATTATATATACAGTTGCAACAACCAGCCGTGCGGTGGGCTTTAAGGCTGTAAATATTCCTGTAAGCCTTCATTTGTGGTCTCGTGCCTCTATCCATCTCGTGTCCACAGCACATGATCTTGTCACCGGTTGTATATATAGGGAACCTGCTGCTCACAGCCCCTGCACCTCATGCCGGTGCCATGCTGCTCTCCACACTCAACATCCTGGAGCGTTTCAATCTGAGTGCTTCTACCAATAGGAATCTAACAGCACATCTTCTCATTGAGGTAGAACAGATGGTGTTACAGGCAACATTTGGTATTGTACTTTGACCCCTGATTGTTGTTCCCCACCCCTCAACCAAAGTTGGATACAGGGATATTAAAATGAGCGGGGACATCCCCCCGCCCGTCAATGTACTTTTGTGTACGTGATATTTCAAAAACCGTTGAAAATGTAGCTTTCATATTGCAGATATCTATTCCTCATGACATTATCTCAACCTGATTAGATCACAACAGTGATTGGCTGAATTATGTTGCCATGGCAACCATCTAGGTAACGGATTGTGTACACGATATTTCAAGATTTAGCTTTTTTTTGTATACTCTGTCAAGGTTTGTGGAATAGCTACAACAAAACGGTTCAGGACACAACATAACAAAAGGAATAGCAGGGGAAGGGGGAAATGTAACAGTAGGGTGGAGAGAGAAATGAGATTGAGCTTTCATATTTCATACTAGAAAAAAAATGCAGCTTTTGACTTATCAATGAGCTGAACCACAAGGAAATTGCTATTTATAGCTTTCATATTACAGAGCTATTCCTCATACCACCCAAAAGGCGGGGAACCTAGAGTATCAGCTCAATGATCAGTCAAAAGCTGCATTTTTCTACTCTTGAGATTGTTCTTTTTCTCTCTACCTCTACCTGCAGGCATTGAAGTTTGCACTTGCTCAAGGGAGTAACCTTGGTGACCCCAAAAGAAACCCATTGGTCGCTGAGCTTGTGCTGAACATGACCAGGTAGGGTACCCACTGCATTCGACTTTGTCATACATAGTGTGTTGTTTGCATTTTGCATTTCACATGCATGTGCTTCTCCCAAAGAAACATGTCCAAAACAGCTTGGTAAAGACTGCTTAAGATGCATTCACCTCTCAGTTGTCTCGGTTTGGTTTGATTCCTATGAATAGTCAAGATGGGTGTCCTTGTCTGCCAGGATTAGTTGATGGACCTTCAAGATCCCATGGTGTCTTTTGTGAAGAAGAGGCAAGCTATTGCCAGCATTCTGAATAAATTACAAATTCCTGCCCTCACCAGCAGAGAGTGCATTACATCAGCGGCACAGCCACGCTCTCGGCCTGCTCTAACTTAACTGCTGGGAAGGCCAAGGCAAACCACCCAGTGTAATCCTTGCCATAAGACTGTTTTGGCAGCAATGAATCTGTCTTCAGGGAAGAGCACCAGGAAAACATGAAAAGTGTTATGTTGTCACAGCACACATTTTGGGATGGACAATCATGCAGCTTGTCTTTGTGAAAATTATTCACATTGAGTCAACATGTATTTTATCTCATGAGCTCCCAGCTTTCCTTTGTAAAACTACAAATTTCTGCCTGGGATTGAATTTGAAAATCTTTTGAAATTATGTTGTAAACTCGGAATTTCTGAACCCAATGAAATTTTATTTTTTGGAGCTCATGTAACTGTAATGCCGACATGTACAGCTTGCTCCACATCATGTCTCTGTGATTTGTCATTGTGGGTTAGGATGGTAGTGCTGTTGCTGTGTTGTCCATGTGGTGGTGCTGGTTAAGTGTTTGGTGCATACCCTCTGGCTGCGTGTCCCAACAGCAAAGCTCGAGCAGCTGAGCTTCAAGCAGAAATTGACGAAGATAGGACTTTTGACGAAGACCATTATGGACCGTTCCGGCCCATCGTTTCGGGCAACGAGGCGAGCCAGGTGGTGGTGATTGGACCGGACAATTTTATGGTGACGATGTCGAGGTAAATTTGAGGACCTGACTCGTGTTTTATCACAAAGTCTGATGAAGAAGCTTAACAAGAACGTCACTCGGTGGAGTGCATAGTCTTGCCTCATGTGCTTTTTCTGGACAAAAATACCATTGTTAACTGTAAATGCAACTATTATGGCCCATATATCATAGCATTACCCTATTATGTCGCATGCATCCATGCACCCCATTGTGCCACGTACATTGCCATTATCCATAGCTTTGATTATTAGGATATTTAATGGCCACATTAAGGCTAAATTGCATTGATGAAGATTAACATGAAATTTTTTTCACACTGTATGCTCTAATGGCTTGTTGATCATGCATATGAAGTTTCGCATCGATCTGTTGAGTGGTTTAAGGTTTTTAATTTTTTTTTATTTTGAATCCAATATGACCACTCAGACCATGTGCCCAATTATGTCATGATTTTTTTTCTTCACTCACATCGAGTCGTAGATCAGATATGAAGTTTCAGATAAGGATTTTGATTCGACCATGAATGGCTGAAATACTTCACCGATGACATCACTCCCCCTATATGCCTCAGGCAGAGTTGATGAAATATGCTGTTTCAATTTTTTTTTTCAATGAGCGGTTCTGGAGATGTCCAATTTTTTTCCCCTTTAATCCAACATGACTGTCATACCGTCTTGCTTGTGACATCAGTTATCAATAAAATATTCTCCATGGGGAATCCCCCCCCTCCCCATGTATAAAGTAATGAAAAAAAATTAAGTGAAAATATATGGACTTAGACACAGACAGCAGGGCGTTGCAAGAGACTTGGAACCCCTTCGGGACAAGACTAATAATACTCATTCGATCATGCTTGTACTTGTGCTTAGTAGGGAATAGTGCTTTGGTTCTGTCATTAAGATTAGAATTGCCCCATTCACTGCTCTGTGTGTGCTTGGACAGACCCTCTCCTGAAAGCAAAGTTGAACCCCTCTTTGGTGAACCTTTGCTATTTTTTGTTTTCCTGATTAAATTCCATTTCGTTTGAAACTATTTTCCTGTCCTATGGAAGTTTTGATGGTTCTCATCCAGTTGGTTAACTCATTCACTGTCTTATTTGCAGCTCCCTGAACACTGCCTTTGGAAGCTGCATAATGACCCAGTCTGGGGTCCTGCTTAACAGCGAGATGCTGAACTTCAACACGACGTCACAGGTGATCCAAAACTGCACATACTAACCTTGTAATCGTGACTACGCTCTGACTAATCTTACTATAGACTGGGATACGACCAAAAGTAACGGTGTGAAGATGTCCACCTGCCTTTCATAGGTAAATAAGGCACATGTCGGACAACGTCCCCTCTCGTGGCTGGCTCCGGTGCTTGTCCTGCCTGCAAAGGGTTACTGTGGCACGTACCTAGCATTAAGTAGCTCCAAGGGTCCACATGTGGTATCCAGCTTGAGTCAGGTGAGCTGAATTCCAACTGACCTTCACTAGTTTTAAACCATAAAAAAGCTTCTGGTTTGATTGTCATTAGGCTTCAGTGTTTTTGAATGCATTTGGATTAGGGTTGCTTTGGACACAATTGTCAGCTGCAATTAAGTTCTCATGGCAGTTAACATGCTCATCAGCTTTCATTTCATGTAATCTATTAATTTTATAACATCATGACTATTGTTGGACCTAACCATTGAAGGAAACATGCACTTGTCGGATTAATAGGCTAACCTCATTCTTGCTTCCAACATAGGACGATTATATTTGAGAATCTTTCGGGGCATTGTATTCTTTCACTGTCTGGCTTCAGTGCTGCTGCTTGATTTTGGCAATTTCACCAGAAGGGGGTTTTTTGGCAAACCTTGAGCACCCTGAGGAAATATAGGGTGGGAACATCGGACAGAGCGGGGGGGGGGGGGGGGGCAAGGCCGGAGAGGAAAAAGACCACCGGATCTGGAGAGAGAGAGAGAGACGAGGTGGGGGGGGGAAAGAGAAACCGAGGGGGGGGGGAGAGAGAGAACGAGGGAGGGGATCTTCTCTCT
>CM068962.1:72408397-72433267 GCA_035128595.1 Eptatretus atami
CGTACTGTGTTCCAACTCCTACACGAGCCTCGATTCTACACAAAAATAAATAAATAAAAAATACAGTTTTCACCAAACTCACCCTGACTTGCTGTACAAATAGCGAAACATTCCGAACGAATGATTTCACCGCTTTCTCAAAGTTTCGAAACTTCTTTTCTTCTTCTTCAAAAGTTTCATCTTTAATCTAGAAGCACAAACACATTAGTTTGGAGGATTAACCAAAGTGCACAGCAAAACAGACACGTGAAATTATGTTAACAGTGATACCTACCCAACCTCATGCTGTGAAGGTGAAAATGCCACACAATAAAATTCAACAACAATGCAATTTCACGCAAAGAATACAAGACAAACAACCTTCAAATATTTCACTTCAAGTTTGTTTATATCTAAATATTTAAGTGTGGATAAAATGGAGAATACATTACAAACACCAACATTAAAAGCCACAGCACATATGTTGAAATTTCACCTGATGAACTATTATTTTTGACTTTGATTTTTAAAATTATGGCCAAAAGCGAAAAACATTTTGTGTTCCTTTTAGCCCATGGATGGTGATTGCATCACCTGACTGGCCAGGCCCGTGAGGTGCTTGAGGTGACCGCTCACACGAGTGGACTTTTTCACGATGGAGCGCATATTCAGTTTGGAAAGCTTCCCGATGAGGGAGAAGTCGTCATCTTTACGGTACTTCAGCACTGCGGGAACATCCGGCCAAGCAGAGTCACTTTGGAATGTGAGGTCAGAGAACTTGTGAGAATGGGACAACACAATGCGCGAATGGTGGAAAAGCTAAAAGTGAGACAAGAAGAACAAGGAGGCAGCTGGTGGAAACTAGGTAGAGAAGGAAGTGGTGAAGATGAAAAAAAATGAGTAAGGAAGGTTCGAGAAAAACAAGAAAGTGATTAAAAAAAGAAAAAGAAAATAAATCATAAACTTCACTCATTCATCGCCAAGTGGCATTACCGTCAAGTCAATAATTGTCATAGTATTTATTATCTAAACAGATTTTCGAATGAGAATCGTGAAAATGTTTTCACATACTTTGACTACCCAATGAGCAGTAGTCAATCAATTTAGCCATAACATTCTCCAATGCTATCAGAAGCATGGAGAGCAGTGCTGCATGGTCACATAGCCTGTACATGGTCACAAATTCCAGCTTGCAGCGAATAAAATCAGAGAACAGCGAGTGTGTACCCAAGTCCTTCCTGCGTTTGAACTCGTTTATGTTGTCATTGGCTGTGCGCATGGCAGAGAGAGCTCGGCTGAGCACTGCGAAATCCTCGTGTGTGTCCGAGGTCGATTCCAACAGCTCTGCGAGCAAGAGAGGGTAGCGCATGAGCCGTTGCACGGGCTCTATGAGCAGTGCTCCCAGGCTGATGCATGGTGTTTGGCGGCTGAGAATGTGGGAGGAATCAAAACAACTTGATTTACCATTCGGTTTAAACACAATTCCGATCTCCTTGCACATTAAAATGACCGGTAATGATGTGGTGCGCAGATTTTAATGCACTCACCGTATGATGCTCAGGCAGTTCTCAATCGCCATAGAAATGTCGCTGTTCTTATCATAAATTTCCAGCAGTGATATAGCGTCATCATGGTTGTGACAGTATGCTTTGTACACCGATTCAAGTTCGTCGTTGCAACTCAAAAATATTTCACCTGCAGAAAACAAAGGTCATTGCAAAACGGGTAGTTCCAGAACGTAGCGGAGGAGATTAAAAAATAAACAAAAATTCACACTCAGTTTGTACCAGACTCAGTGGAATTGCGTTCAGAACGTTCCCTCCGAGTCTGGGAGGTTAGCGGTTTGATTCCAACTCTGATCGCATCACGACTGTAGAACCCACTTCCACACCCTCTTCAATTTCATTCTTCCCTCCAAGTCTTCAATACAGCTGTTAACTACCATCTCAGATCATCCCCCATCCAAAACCATGATATTTTATATCCTCATTAACTCCACCCCCAAAGCCGACCTCCTTCCAAATTTCCAGTTTTTCCTTCCTGGGAGTTTGCTTTTGTATCCATCTTGTCCACCCCATGCATCCTCCCCTATCTCTCACTCCTCCCCACACCCATTATTTGTCAAAGTCTCCCTCTACTTTGTCCTTCAACTCTGCTGTTGGTGTTTCCCCCACTCCCTCTCTACTATTCATTTTCTTCTGTTGCATCCTGATCCACTCAGTGTTCTTGCTCTTTCACACAAAAAAAGACTAAAGATTGCATGTGCTGCTTCCTCACTTGATGCTCAGCATTTTGAAAATTATGGATAAATCCCCTGGGTAGGCATCCCATAGGGAAGGGTTGAGGGGGGATTTCCCCTCAATTACCCAGCTGACCGCTGAAAGGAAAGCAACACCAAAGTGCCCCGGGAAGTGCCGTCACTTCCTCCAACATCACTGGCTGTATTTGTCCGAATTCAAGTCCTGGGTGCGTACCTCAAAGCTATCTGATGGGATTTGAGATAGCATATAGTTTTATGGCATCTTATTACATAAAAGTGTGTGTGTGTGTGTGTGTGTGTGTATGCGAAAAATCATGGAAAGAAAAATAAATAAATAAAAAACAGCTGGGTAAATCTCCACCAAATTTTGCATACGTGCTGGGGGTACCTCAAGGGAACGGGAATTACTAGTAATGATAAATAGCCTAAACAGAATACACAGCTTACATCCCAGACAGAGTCGGCATTTTGAGAGCCATCGTTACCCTACATACGAGATCTATTAAATATACATAACATCAATATAAAAATCGAAAAACACGATCTGGTTAAGACCAATCATAAATATACCAGTTTCTTTCTGGCAATACAAAATGTTTTGACCGATACGAGGGGGAAAAGCCAAAATATTTTACGATCCAAGTAAAGCCAAAAAGAATATCAACATTTCCGCTTTTAACTCCAAAATCAATGTGGCGTTTTTCCTTTGAGGAAGGCGTTGCTTTCACGGCAGTGTGACTCACCGACCAGCTGCTTTTCAGGGGGTTTAAACAAGATGTGCTGCAGAGCGACCAGCAATCGGGAACTTGTTTCTATAACATCTTCCAGGTTCCCAAACAAGCAGGGCAGGTCAAGGCCAGGCAACTGGTCATCAAAATAAAAACAAGAGAAGCAAGTTAACACCGTTTTGAGATGGAAATATTTTCATCAAAATCAATATCTTGTTACGGCTGTGGAAATTCGCAGAGCACCATATAGGTCCTTAGGTCAGTTATGCCGATAAGTCTGTGTTCAGATTAGATTCCCCACAGTTGTCTAAGGGAATTATTCGTGTCACCCGGCCTGTGATCTTTGAGGTAGCCGTTTTTCTCTTACTATCGTTATTTTGGACCAACCACAACGCCAACCACCCAACACTTCTCCACCACGCCAACCAACCACCTTCTCCACCACGCCAACACCCACTCCACAACACCAACCACCAACCACCCTCTGCACACCGCCTTCACAACAACGACATCTCACCATCTCCTAAACAACATCTCCCCCGATAAATCAACACGAACAACATCGCCTCACCTTATCTCCGAAACGACGCCATCTTGGCGCCAGCCACGGCGAGTCACGCATCGAACGGCATCGCTGCAGGCAGACGCGGGGGTTTCCTCGCCGCGCAAGTCGGTGATTTCGCGCACGTCCGCTCGCCCGCAGGGTCGCCGTCTTCGCGCACGTCCGCTCTGTGCAAGCTTCGCCTCGGAATTCGGATCAAGAGACGAGAGGGGCAGAGCCAGTGGGGGTCAGAGGTGAGAGTGCGGAGATCAGATCTCGTCTCTCGGGCCCTATAAAAGGGTGAGCGGAACGCCAAGCGCGGTCAGTCTGTGGAGTGTCTGTCGGGGTTCGGAGCGCCTGGAGCCTGGAGCCTGGAGCCTGAAGCCTGCAGTCGGTGGAGAAGCTGAGGAGAGCGGAGGAGAACGCGAGCGGGAAGCACGGCCAAGCCTGCTGTGCGCGCGGAGCTGCGTGTTCGTGTGCGGGACGTGGAGAGAGCCGGAGGGAGCTCGCCAACCAGCACCGAACGGTCTGAGCTGATCGGGCTTCGGAACAGTCCGAGCATCGCTGAGGGACGACGGTTCTTAAAGAGAGCATCAACTCAGAAAGAGCAAAAGACCGTTCGTTCCTCTTTAGGCGTTGCCGGCGGGCCCGAATCACCAGGGCGCGGCCGAGCCGCGGTTACGTTACGTCGCGGGTCACCCCAGCGAGGTGAAGTAACCTGCGCGGCCTCTTGGAGCTCCTTCGGTCCTCAAAGCTCCATGTCATAAAGACCCCGAGGTCCAGGTCTACCCCTTGCTTTTCTTTGTTATGAAAGTTGTGGCGCCAAGTCCGATAAGTAGAACTGATAAGTGACTTACATAATAAATAACGGTCGTAGCTCCTTTACATTGCTTTGTTTGGCTGTATAATTGCATGCGTGCCCCCCCATTCATTGCATGACTGCATCACTGTATATGTGTGGAAATAAATGTGCTTGTTCAAATGTTAACCCGTTCGTTTGTTCCTCTTTCCCCAATTGAACTGCCATCTTGCCCTCGAATATAGTTGGTTTTTAACTAGCCGGTTAAGTGATCGGGTCCAACAGGGCTCGCGATAATAACCCGCTCGGTTATCCAAAACGGAGCGAGCTGCATGAAGCGCTCGATGTCCCAGCGGCCCCATTGAGGTACAATCTCTCGGTAATCTATCCGCGCGAATAATTAGGTAAATCGAAGATTTGGCGATCAGACCCTGTAGCGCGGTTAGAGTGCTGACAAGGTTGTGGTGTGGTTAAGGACACACCCGTGGCTGGTTTTCAGCGTTGCTCCGGAAAGCCGCGACTGGATTGTTCGTCCGGTGGGCGTACGGCCGCGATTCGGTTAAACGCGGTTGTTCGCACGCCGGCGGGCGGAAATCTACAACAATATTAATGTCCAAACAAGACAAAGGCAAAATAAATACAAAACATGAATGAAGATTCGGACAATGTACAGCTTAAATCAGTCCATCTTAACTAAATAGGGAAGTTAAATTGACAAAGTACAAAGTGTGTGTCAATATAAAGTACCCCAGGAAGCTTAAAACACAGGCAGAGCATTCATTGCTTTGCATGGCGTGCTGATAGATGTTCGGCTTGGTGGCAGACATCTGCTGGCATTGATAGGTGGACGACGGGAGATCCCACCGTGGCTTTTGTGTAGAGTAGATGACTTATCACCGACACCCTGAACGAATTTCAAATTCCTGCCCAAATCGGCTCTAGTCGAACGTCAGGCCTCACCAGCCAATTTGTGAAAGACTCGGGTCAAATCTTCATCCCCAGCCAAGACCATAAGAATGTGGGATTAATTTTGGCCATTTAAAAAAAGTAGTGGTACAATTGTACAAGTAGTGTACTCGTACTAGTATTATAGCAAGTATAATTAAGCAGTATGGGTGAGACTGCAGGATTACTTAAGATAATTTGAATCAACATAATTATACAGTGAAACAAGATAGCAATTAAACATTATTATTTTATCAAGTGGTTTTCCACCACAAACCTAATTTTTTTAAGTTGGTTATTCACATTCTAAAGATTTCCAGGGATGTCTGTGCAGCCTTACTCAGTCTTTTCGAAATAATAATAATAAAAATAAAAATAATAATCAGGAACCTGAACTTGTGGAGTTTTCTATCACTCACGAAGAGCTGTCCCTGCTGCAGATTCTCTTCTCTCCACTTGCCCTTTTGTTTTGATCTTGCTTTCTTCAATGACTGATAATTTATTTCCTTTCAAAATATCCTTTCTTATTTTGCAATGCTGCGGTTTCCCCATTGGGTATACCATTATCCATTGAACCTCGTGTTTTGTTACAATTAGCTCATGCTGTTTTTTGATGCTCAATTCCGAACTCAATATTTCTACAATCGATTTTTAAAACATCACTACACCCTCAGTCCCATTGGATTGCAGGACATTCATATTTGCCAGCTAATGGAAGCATGAATACCTGCTGTGCACGCAGGGGCAGCAGGAAGTGCTGGAGGCAAAGCTGCAGGTCCTGGAAGTAGTCACGCTCGGTTTGATGGAGTTCCGCCAAGATCTTCACTCGTTTATCCATCATCCGCTGCAGTGCTTCTGGCCCATGCTGAGCTGGAGATGGTCCCATAATCCACATCAACACAAGATTAAAAAAATTACAGGTTATTCAGTGCACATAAATTAATAAAGAATATTCAAAACAGATCTTCTACCCATAATGCATTACTTTCGATTTGCTTGTTAATGCATACTTTTAAAACTATTTAAGATTCAAGCAGGTGATGTTAAGAATGAAAACTTGACAAGGTTACACACACACAAAAAAAAAACGTTTTGTGACGTATTTAATCCATCATCTCACAAGTGACATAATATCAGCAACAGAACCTGTGAAGAATGACAATGACATATAATGCAGTCACTACCTTGGCTCCTGGTGTTTGATTCTTGTGCCCAGAGACCATCCTGGTCCCCTGTCTGTGACTGGACGAGGTTCATTGGATGTGCACCATGGGAGGCAGTTCCAGCAGAAGCAGAAATCTCAGTCTCAGGCTTTGGTGAAGAAAATAAATTATGCTTTATTGACTCGGAAGTGCAGCAAGGAATGGTCTGTGGCGAGGGACCACAAGGTGTCACAGGGACGGGTGGAGCAGCACGGTGAGCACGTGGTCGGAGATCAGGTGGAAGGGGAGGAGGTGGAGCAAGACCGTTCTGCTCACACTGCCAAAGCGTCGGTGCCATAATCTGTCCATTGAAGTTTTCTCCAACCAAAGCCAATCCAGTTCTGCTACCAGCGAGACTCAGGTCAAACTGCAACACCTGTTGCGTTAACTTGATGTCCAAATCACCTGGTACTGAAAATTGAGGTTTCTCAGCCTTTGCAATTTTTTCCATGGATCCATGAAGAGGTTCTGATTTTTGAATATCAGTTTGCAATACGCATTTGAGGCTATCATTTTCTGCTTCAAAATTCACGGTCCCCAAATTGTCTCCGTACTTCCTGTTTTGTGTGCTGCAACAGAATGATCTCAAGGTTGTGACATTGTCTGGACCACCACAAAGTGCAGAAGCCAGAGCAACATTTGATCTTTCATCAGGGGGCACATCAAACCGACTTGCTGGAAAGGTGTAACAATCATTGGTTTCTTCACAAGACCTCACAGTAGTGCTTGAAGGAAGTGTTGTGTTCACATCTTCCGAGGGGTTGAAAGTAAAATCCAAGGGAACATCATCATCGCATACACAAATTCTTCCAATGTCATGATTTGAATTTCCTGAGATTACATTTTTTTGAACTAGTGATTTATTGAACTCCTTACTGCTCTTGGAATCACCATTAAGGCTTTTGAATTGCTTTGCTATTCGTGTTTTATTTGAACCTGAATTCTCAGCAAGATTCAGTTTTTCACCATTCTTTTCTGTTAGAGGATGGTGCTCAACAATCTCCACACTTTCCTGTGGTTTTATTTCAACAAACTTAACAGGAAACCTTCCCCTGAACCCTCTAATCTCACCCTCAAGCCAGCCATCCTCAACATAATCAATTGCACTAATCAAATCTCCTTTCCTGAAGGTCAGCTCTCCTTCCTCAATGGCATGGAAATCGTACAAAGCTTCCGCGATGACCTGAGCATCCTCCACTTCTGAAGCCTTTTGTGGAAGGCAGTCTGACCCCAAGCTTTGAGAATGCGATGACGGAAAGAGCTCAACAAAACCCTCTGGAAATGTTCCTCGACGGCCATCAATTTCCCCTTCAAACCACCCCTCCTCTGGAATGCTCAATACGGTGATTATATCTCCTTCCCGAAAGTCCAGTTCACCCGCCATCTGTGCTGACAACCCCATTACAGCTCGAGCCAGGCCCAGAGCATGTACAGGAGCAGTCTGCTCTGTTGTTTGCCCATTGCCTCGATTACAACTCGCAGGAAGTTTCAGCTCCAAAACACAGCTGCTGGGAACCATGCCTTGCCTATCATCCAGCCATGCATGTACCCACACTTCATCCAAATCTCCCTCAACAATGAATACATCACCTAGAACCAGAATACAAAAGCAATCAGTTATCATGTCACACACACCAAGATGCACAGTCAGGAAGTGATCGTTTTAACTTTAAGAAGTGATAAACAACAAAAAAGTTCTGGATTTATATCATCAATAGTTAACAGACACTCAACATAACCATTTGCCTATTCAGCACTGTGCTGTGTTTGTTAAAGGTATTTAAATGCTCATTGGCCAACATTTTTACAAAGTCTCCCTCTCCTCTCACCCCCTCCCCCACCCTTCTCCCCCGTCTCAAACGTACCCAACTCAGTGTATAATGCAAATAATCCACACACCCTTTTTGTCCACAAATCACACATCCTATCATTTTCATTCATTTTTAACAAAGAACAATGCACATTAAATGATGCAACAATTACTTTAAAACATCTCTCAACCTCATTTCATTACATTTGGCCTTGTAGGTTTGTTAACAAATGGAAATTTGATACTTCGTAACCATGTATTTATAGCCCCCCCCCCCCCCCCCCCCCCCCCCCCCCCCACCCAACCATTCCCATGGCCAAATTCCCACCTCATACTCATTTACCTGAATCAGTCAAAAGTCAAAAAATAATCCTTAAAATCATGAAGGAAGACAAGACTGACCTCGGGAGAGAGAGACTGCATCCTTGGTCGTTGGTCTGAAGTCCTGAATGCAGTAGCAAATAGTTTCTGATGGCATTGCCTTTGGCAGAGGAACCAACTCAACAAAACTTAATGGAAATTGTCCTGCAGGGTTAAAAACAAGTTCAGCATGAGCAATCCATTTGCCCAAAACAAACACCGTTCATCATTTATTCACGCAATGAAACAGGTGTACTGTATCTGAAAATGATAAAAAAAAAATGTATGGCACAAAATACATTTCCGAATGGTGTCAATGGCAGGAGTAAAGGGATCAAATGCCATTCCACAAGACACACACACTGACAAAAGGTGGGAATAAATGAGGGGTAATTAAAAGAGATGGCCTGGTGTGGGCTTAGTGGTTAAGGTGGCTGGCTTGGGACCTTGGGGTCCTGAGTTTGAGGCCTGTTACCGTTGAATTAACACCATGTGGGGTTGATTCAGCCTGTCCTTTCGAGGTCAGCAAAATGAGTACCAATGAACTGTGGTAATAACCATTCAGGGTAACCTTCATCGGAGTGGCAACCCGTCCAGGACTGTACTCCTTGCCAATGAAACTGCCTCAGCAGCCCTATGTGCCGTTTGGCACAAAAACGAATGGAATACCTCCTTCCCTTCCAAACAAAAAGGAATACCTCCTCCCCTTCCATCTGATCTATTATTAATAATAATAATTATTATTATTAATTAAAAGAGAGTGGGTAAAAAAAGTTGCTTTTGGTTTCCTGGTTCACCAAGTCATCTGCTTCCAAAAAGCAAAGTAATTGTTCTGGGTTCACCTGTGCTGCCATCCGTTTCGTTCCCTGTTTGTGCTGATTGTTCTTTGCATTTCTAGTACTAACTCCTGTGTATTTTTTTGTGTTCATTCTCCATTTCAATCCTGCGTCTCAGGCTCAGATCATTTTGAGCCCACCGGTTTTTGTTTTTTTTCCAACCGTTTCCCATACCTACCGAACCATCATTCCTTGCTAACCTTTTATGTGGTTTCCCTTTGTAATATATGGGTGTTTCATTTGACAAGAGTTGTGCAGCTCCGTGAACCAACACCATCCCGACTGCCTTTCCCAAAGAAGGTGAACGAACCACCACAGTGACCGTATGGGAAGGTAAGGTACAAGCCTAGGGAGTGGAGATGATCATTCCTCAAGAAGCTGCCATCTCTGCCAACATCTCATGCCAACAACATCTCCCTCTCTGCCAACATGGACCATCATATAACCACCCATGCCAACTCTCTCTTCCTCATATGTGGTGATTTCAACTCTCACCATGCCAATTGGCTGGGTGTTGGTACTTCTTCAACCGACCATGGCATTACAACAAAGGTCTTCTGTTACTCCATGGACCTCGCCCAATCAGTGAACTTTCCAACCCGGATTTCTCCCAGTTGCATGTCCTCCCTTCTAGACTTGGTAATGATGAATTTTCCGACAAATGTCTCCTGTTCCTTTTTGCTCCAATAGGTTCATCTGATCATGTGCTCTGAGAGTCAACATCTCTCTGCCTATTGTCAGAGAGGTGCCTCAGCACCACAGAGTCTGGCAGTTCACTCAAGCTGACTCTCACATGAAGACTGGTCCTTCATCTTCATCTTGAAGACACATACTCATCTCGTCTCTCCAAAAAAGACCGTCTGGAAACCACTCTTATCTACTTCCTAAACAAACCTCTTGATGAAGTTGTCACTCATACTTTTGGGTTTTACCATCAGCCATGTTCTTTCGTGGATAGACAATATTTCAAAGATGGCCTCCAAATCCAGCCACTGACTGGGTATCCTCAATCGTGCAAGGTATTTTTTTGGCCAATCTGAACTTTTGACAGCAGACAAAGCCTTCATTCAGAGCTTGATGGAGTACTGCTCTCCCCTTTGGGCTGGCACCCCTTCCCCCTCTCTCCCTCACTACTTTTTTTTGTTAGTTGTCAGCTGGTTTGTTCCTGCTCTGTTTCATCCCCACTTTCATTTCATCCCCCCTCTTCTTCTTGCTGTGTTGCAGCTTGTTCACCCCGTGTGTCATTCTCTCCCTCCCCTTGATCGTACTCTCACTCTCACTTCCACTCCGCCGTTGGTATTCCCTCCTTTCCATTTTGTTCTATTCTATTCTGCTCTCACTCTTCCACGAGCCTCGTCCATGTATACAAAAAAACCAAACAAACATGACGGTGCAGGGTGCTTGCAAAACAAACGACGTCACACAATTAATATTGAATTTACTTACCCCAGGATAAAAGCAGATCAGAAAATATTACACTGGGCTAAATAATTAATGCCAAGGATACAAAGAAACCATCTGTGCTCACAACAAAAGATAAGGGATAACCAGGTCGAGATATTTCCCAAAAGATCCAGCACTGCTGGAGCCCAACCATCCTATCAGCCATCCTTGATGGGTATATCCACTAGTTTACCATAATTACTGTTTCATTAACAACCACATTAAGTCTTTTGATTCTGGTGTGGTCAGACACACATCTTGTTATAAGAATACCTTCTCATAGACATGGTGTGATCTGAACCACACAGAATCAAAAGACTTAATGTGGTTGTTAATGAAACAGTAATTATGGTAAACTAGTGGATATTCGCATCAAGGATGGGTAAAGGGATGGTTGGGCTTGAAGCACCACCAAAGGGAATGCCATGATGTTATAAGAATAACCAACAGCTTGGTTATTCTTATAACAAATGGTGTGATCTGAACCAAAAAGAAACAAAAGACTTGACGTGGTTGTTAATGAAACTAATTATGGTAAACTAGTGGATATTCCCATCAAGGATGGGTGAAGGGATGGTTGGGATTGAAGCACCACCAAAGGGAATGCCATGATGGCATCTGGTATGGCAAACACATTTAAATACCACAAGCAGACTTGTAAGAAGTTTAGTGACAATGCACATGAAGGGGAGGGGGGAGAGAGAGAGAGAGAGAGAGAAAGAGAGAGAGAGAGAGAAGAGAGAGAGAGAGGAGAGAGAGAGAGAGAGAGAGAGAGAGAGAGAGAAGAGAGAGAGAATGTATAGAGAGATAGACAACAGAAAAGACACAGATGGACAGGAACAGAGACAGTCCTTAATTTAAACAAATAATAAAATCTGATTTGAGATGCTATTGCCATTAATATCTATTCAATAAAAATATTCAAGAAATAAAGATCTGTTATGCTGGTTTAAGTTTAGGATACTCGTAATAACAATAGGCTCCTCACAAGTTAAATAGAACTTCTAACATTTACTGCTTGGGGAAAATAAAAAATGAACTGAGCTCAGCTACCTTGCACTGGAATACATTTGCATTAGCTTGTAATTCAATCATTCCATTTTGCCCAAGATGTAGACTGGGGAGCAAATAAAAATAAAATCCAAACAATGAAACGATGGGACAAAGAAAATTCACGGTGTGGAAGATGATGGATTTGGATCATACACAAAGCACATGAACCCTAAACACAAAGCTGGAGATCGAAACAAAAAAAATAAAACGAGAGCGAAGTCGATGGTGAACAATCACAAATCCCCCCATGCTTCCCACCTAAAGTAAATTTGAAAGATGGCAAAAAATTCATGGATACATTTCCACAAGGAATGACCCAATATCAAATTTTGAGTTAAAATGTTTTTTGCCATTTTGCCCTTGTGACCCTAAGTGAACTAGGGGTCACATCCCAAAATGGTTGCATATTTCACGAGTCCCCCGATGCTGATTGCAAATACAAAGTTTCGTAAAAAAAAAAAAAAAGTGCCCGTACTTGACGTTTTGACCATGCCCCGGGGGGGGGGGGGGCAAAACTGACATCATGCTTGGATCTTCTTGCCATGTGTGTGATCATAAACTACCGAGTTTGGTGAATTTCTGCCCAACCGTTTAGGAGGAGATAGCGTGACGGACAGACAGATGGACACAGACAGCAGACAGCATCACATTCCTAAGGATCTTTTATGACAGACAGACAAACAGACAGATGGAGCCGATTACAATATCCCCACGTTTTTTTTTCAAAATGTATGGGGATAATAAACATTAGGTTTACCAGAAACTCCATCCTTCTTTCCCAGAATCCAGAATTCGTCAATAATTTGCAGAACAAAAGCGAGATCTCCTGAGAAGAGGCAAAGCTCCTCGGGAACGCTGGGCAGGAAGTCAAACACGGCACGCACGAGGCTGCCAGCTTCCATGCTGGGCTCTCTCCGTACTGGTCATTCAGTCTGAAGCACAGCAACGAGGTGAAGACCACAAAAACAAACAAATAAATAAACAATTAACCAATCACGACGATCAGGGCGATTTTACAAACGATCAGTAACCAACCTTTTAAAAGTTTGCAGAAACATCAATATGTTTACCCGATGGGCAATTTCACAATCTCTCAGAATGCAACGCAATCTGGTCTCTCTATTTTCCTTTATTTGTAACAACTTTCAGGCAAATTCATATGCCTAGTTTAATCCTAAAGGGGTTGGTTTCCCCTGTCATGGAATACCATGATCTAAGTCAGCTACAAGTTGAAAAAAAACTGCAGTTCAAATCAAAATAACAAATTCAAATGATAAGAACATCCACAATGCTTTAGTTCAACCCAGCCTGTATGGAAATTAGGTGCTTAGTTTGTTGGTATCATGTAAAATGTACAATCTCTCATTTATAACTTGGATCAATTCAGGTACTTGTCACCAAAATGGTAAAATGCTATCACACAAACTCCATAAAAATTCCAAACCTCTGATAAAGGAGACCATTTGCACAATTTGCATCTCAAAAGTAAATCTCATCAGGTACAGGATGATTTCCATTTCGATACGGATATGGTCTCCTTGTCCACCATCATTTACGCAATGGTCTCATGTATCCGATAGTCCAGAGTTCAGCAACCATAGTTTCACAAGTATTGAACTATGTTGTAGATGTTCTCTGGATTAGTTAATTTTTTTAAATACATTGAATGAACAAACACAAACGGAATCAAACTACATCCAAACATGGTAGCCATGCAATCTCACACTTAGAAACAAAGTGGAAACAATGAATAATACAGTAACTTTAAACATACGTGATGTCTTATAAAAAATGAAGACATAGCCGGTCATCAATTTTACATGACAGAACTGAACTAGAAGGGCACTCGGTAGAGCGCATCCTTCCGCCACGTAATGCCTGATCCACGAGAACATATCGGGCCCAATACATTTTTGAAATATCATGCTATACAGTACTATATCGTTTTTGGCCCTATCTCTCAATGGTGAAGAATCACATTGAAAATTAAATAATTGTTTCCAGATCTGGATTCGGATCTTCACCAAAATCGAATCAATTCATCTTCGTCACACACCCAACCTGTCCACCAGGTTTCGTCCGAATCCGTCCACTACTTTTTGAGATATCATGCTATAAATCAGTTTCGCCCTATCTCTCAATGGTGAAGAATCACTGAAAAAATTATCAGATCTGGATTTGGATCTTCACCAAAATTGAATTGATTCATCCTCATCACACACCCAACGTGATCACCAATTTTCATCCAAATCCATCCAAAATTTTTTGAGATATCGTGCTATATATTGTTTTTGGCCCGATCTCTCAATGGTGAAGAAACACTTTTAAAATTCTTGTAGTCGGTTCCGGATCCGGATCCGGATCTTCACCAAAATCTAATCAGTTCGTCCTTGTCACACACCCAACCTGTCCACAAAATTTCATCTGGATCCGTCCACAGCTTTTTGAGATATCCTGTACACAAACAGACAGAAAGGGGTGAAAACATAACCTCCTTCACTTTTGGTTGTGGAGGTAATTATGAGATAATGGTAATAGTGAAGAGCCAACATTTGTACCTTCATCCCTCATGCCCTCATGCCCTCACTCTCACTCTCACTCTCACTCTCACCCCATTGCAAAAAAAATCTAATTATCCAAGCAGCACAAGAGCAATGGCAGTACTATTTTATCAGCTTAAACAGCACAGTAGAATGAATATAAACACAGACGAGTAATCAAAACATTTCATGACAATAACTGCATCTGCACATGTCCATGTTGGGGGGGGATAATGATGTCACTTTGAAGTTCAAATAATGATAGAATACAGAAAAGTTACGATCCCTTTTGCAGTTAGGGGGTGTGGGGGTAATAACGCATCTTCAGGTTTAGTGAGTTTATGTGAGAACAATAAATGGTAAACTCGTCTCGAATCAATACCTGCATTTTCAGAGTGCGATGAGATAAACGCTGAATGGTGAGAGAACCTGAACACAGAAGTTAAACTTGTTGGAAGTTTAAAATTATTCCAACAACTTTGATTAGCTTGTTTTATCAGAGATTAAAATTTGGGAGAAGTTAAAGACCTCATTGTGTCCTTGGTGGAGAGCAGGCGAGCCATCGCCAGCGCCCTGAATAATTTACTAATTTGGCTCTCACATACAAGGGGCACTGCATCAGTAGCACAGTCGCACCCTCAGTCAATGATGCTCCTCGCAGCTATGCGCTGCACACAAAGGAGGGTGAGACATGAATGTTGTTGTTTTTGCTGTTGCACAGATGCGAGTGGTGTTTTTGCTCTGTCGTGGTGTGTGTGTGTTGTGTGTGTGTGTGTGTTGTGTGTGTGTGTGTGTGTGTGTGTATATGTGACATTTATGGATAAATCTCATTACCTCCACCACTTGTTGGAAAGGTGGATGGAGTTCATGTTCAACCACATCTGTCCATCTGTGAGAAGGATATCTAAAAACGTTATGGACGGATTTGAGCGAACTTCATGGACAGGTTGGGCGTGTGACAAGGACGAATGTATTATACACCACGTGGCCAAAAGTATGTGGACACCTGCTTGTCCAACAACTCATTCCAAAATCATGAGAGTTGGTCCCCCTTTACTGCTACTAGTGCATGCCCTAGGTGCGTGGCTGTACGTGCAAACAAAAAAAAAAAACACTTTCAAACCGTGTGCCAGAAACAACAACCACACAGGCCGTTCCTTCGTTCTCACGTGCCCGTACTGCGTGCCCGTACGTAGTGCAAAAAAAAAAAGGAAAAAAAAACTTTCAAACCGCGAGCCAGAAACGACAACCACACAGGCCGTTCCTTCGCTCTCGCGTTCTCGCAACAACCACACTTCCACACACAGAGTTAATTAAAATCCAATTAAAATCAAGTTTACCTCCCTGTCTTTGCTTGCCATGACATTCGCTGCCAGGTAACCGGCATGGCCGTGACGTCATCTCCGCCGGCCGCGCACCGGCCTACGCAGCCACGTGTCATGTCATTGGTTGGTAAATAAATGGCCACAGCAACGTGTCATGTCATTGGTTGGTAAATAAATGCGGCAGCAACGTGTCATGTCATTGGTTGGTAAATAAATGGCCATAACTTGGGAAGCACTTGTCCGATTAATATCAAACCTCCTCAGGTCCCAGCAATATAGCTGGCAAGTTTCAATGAGATCGGACGAGTGGTTGTCGAGAAACAGCGGTCAGACACACACACACACACACACACACACACACACACACACACACACACACACACAACACACACACACACACACTGCTGGAATTATAGATAGGTGTACAGTTTACTTTCTCTGCAGTGTGACGCTATTTTCTGGGGGGGGGGGGGAGAAGTACCAAAACAGCAACAAAAAACAACTAAAGGTACCAAAAAAAACCACTTGTTTAAATTTCGTCTCCTACTAGCTATTTTCGATCGTAAGTTATCGCGTTTAAAACTTTACTTCCTGGTTTGGAGCATACCAGCTCACTCTGATGTTACCAAATTTAACACCGTTAAATATGAAAAACGATCATAACTGGGGCATTGTGTTTATCTAATAAATGCGCATAAGAAATCGAGGAATTAATTAGAAAACACGAAGTCATCACTATCCGAAGTGCGTACATTGTAACCCGTAATGGGGAACGCGGCTGAGGTTCTCTTCCCCATCGGCCCCGCCCACGCAGCAACGTGTCCTGCCATTGGTTGGTAAATAAATGCCATAACTTTGGAAGCTCTTGTCCGATTAATATGAAACCTTGAAAAGGCACATACTCAGGTCCCCAGCAATGTAGTGGCACGTTTCAATTAGATCGGACCAGTGGTTGTCGAGAAACAGCGGTCACAGATGCACGCACACACACACAGCTGGAATTATAGATAGATAACAGCCTCCACTCTTCAGGGAAGGCTTCTCATGAGATGGTGGAACATTGCTGTGGGGATTTACTTCCATTCAGCCACAAGAGCATGAGTGAGGTCGGGCACTGATTATGTCTGGCTTGCAGTCTGTGTTCCAATCATCCCAAAGGTGTTCAATGGGTTGAGGTCAGGGCTCTGTGCAGGACAGTCAAGTTCTTCCACACAGATTTCAACAAACCATTTCTGTTTGGACCTCGCTTTGTGCATGGGGACATTGTCATGCTGAAACAGAAAGGGCCTTCCAAACTGTGCCACAAGTTGGAACACAGAATCATCTAGAATGTCATTGTATGCTGTAGCATTAAGATTTCCCTTCCACTGGAAACACCGAGGGCCTTGCCTGAACCATGAAAAACAGCCCAGACCATTATTTCCTCCCACCAAACTTTAGAGTGGCACTATGCATTTTGGCAGGTGGCGTTCTTTCTCACATCCACAAATCCAGATTCATCCTTCGGACTGCCAGATGTGAAGCGTGATTGATCACTCCAGAGAATGCATTTCCACTGCTCCAGAGTCCAATGGTGGTGAGCTTTACACCACTCCAGCACGCTTGGCATTACGCATGGTGATCTTCGGCTTGTGTGAGGCTGCTCAATCATGGAAACCCATTTCATGAAGCTCTCGATGAACAGTGATTGTGCTGACGTTGTTTCCAGGATCAGTTTGGAACTCGGTAGTGAGTGTTGCAACCGACGACAGACGATTTTTCCATGCTACGCGTTTCACTAGTGAGCTTGTTCTGTGAGCTTGTGTGGCCTGCCACTTTGCAGCTGAGCTATTGTTGCTCCTCGACATTTCCACTTCACAATATCAGCACTTACAGTTGACCAGGGCAGCTATAGCAGGGCAGAAATTTGATGAGATGACTTATTGGAAAGGTGGCATCCTACGACGGTGCCATGTTGAAAGTCATCGAGCTCTTCAGTATGGCCATTCGACTACCTATGTTTGTCTATGGAGATTGCATGGCTGTGTGCTTGATTTTATACACCTGTCAGCAATAGGTGTGGCTGAAATAACCGAATCAACTAATTAGAAGGGATGTCCACATACTTTGGGCCATGTAGTGTATTTTGGTTCAGGTCTGGATCCAGGTCCCGCCAGTCAGTGGGATACAAAAACGTAAACTGTTCAGCCTGGCAGAGGTATGCCGCTCTGGTACGAGACACTCAAACCCTTTCTTTTTGTAAGGAAACACTTTACGTGCTGTGATGCCCCCCGATGTGAAACTGGTCGAGCTGTTATTAGCACATGAAAGTTTCAAGAGATGACGGTGTTTGTTTATAGACGTCTCTGCTCTACCTGAAACACGAGATAATAAAAAACTAGAGTAATCGACTGCGTGCAGTCGACGGTTATGCCTCCGTCTCCCGCACAAACACTTGAGTATTGACATATTTACCCTTGACCTTTATCATATCTGGCCCAAAATCTAATCAGTTAATCTGCATCAAATCTAAATCAGTAATCAGTCTAACCTTACCTTGCACAAGTTTGATGAAATTCTGTCCAATATTCTCGTAGTTAGGGCGTAAACAGTAAAATTCAGGTTTGACCTTGACCTTTATCCACCATTCATCACAATCTGGCCCAAAATATAATCACTTAATTGCCTGTCTTACTTACCTTTTTACAAAGTTTGATGAAATTCTACAATTTGCTTCTTGAGTTATCGCAGGTAAACGAAATCCGGACGGACGGACAACCCGGAAACATAATGCCTCCGCATCAGGGTGCCGGTATAAAAATACTGACATTAGAATGCCATGCAAAGAATGAGATTGTAGAAATACTCGTAAGAGTGTCTCATACCAGGAATTACATGTAAAACTGTGAACCTCATCAAATGTCTAAAAACCATGAATGATCACATCGTGACAGAAAAGGACAGAAACCTACCACTCACAAACCGAGGCATCTCGGATAAAACAAACAAATGAAACTTATTGGAATAACCAGTTAAACACTTGTGTGTTGGGATTTACAAAGCTTTTGAGGTTTTTATCATCACACTCTGACATCAAGATGATTTTACCACTTGTTGTTCTCAAGTAAACTTGATAAAGTCACTTTATTTAACCCGGATAGCAGAGCTTCGAGAGGGCTCGTTAAGGCAGTCTGTATGGTTTGAGTACATGATCAGATACTAGCAGTGTAAGAAGGTAAGTCGATTCCATTAAAACGAGTATTCCCCCTCTATATATTAAGAACTAGAAGTTACTCTCGCATGCTGCGCGCAGTTGAGGGTATGCCTGCCGCTCTCTCCGCACAAAACCTATGAGTATTGACATATTTGACACCTTAGACCTTAGTTCATATTTCTGGCCCAAAATCTAATCATTAAGTTGCCCGTGCTAACTTCACCTTTGTACCAAGTTTGAGATATTCTATCCAATATTTCTTGAGTTGGGCGTAAACAGTAAAATTCAGTTTGACCTTGACCTTAACCACATCTGGCCCAAAATCTAATCACTTAATTGACCAGTCTTACTTTACCATTCGTACCAAGTTTGATGAAATTCTGTCCAATATATTGAGTTGGGGCAGTAAACAGTAAAAATTTAGAGTTTGACCCTGACCCTTATCAACATCTGGCCCAACATCTAATCACTTAATTGCCCTGTCTGCTTTACCTTTTTACCAAGTTGATGAAATTCTGTCTTTTATTTCTTGAGTAGGGGATAAAACAGGTGAATTTCAAGTTTGACCTTGACCTTTGACCTTTTACCACAATCTGGCCCAAAATCTAATCACTTAATTGCCCGTCTTACTTTACATTGTATCAAAGTTTAATGAAATTCTGTCTTTTATTATTTTGAGTTGTAGGGCATAAACAGTGAAATTTCAGAGTTTGACCTTGACCTTTGATCCTTGACTTATACCATATTCTGGCCCAAAATCTAATCACTTATTGACCTGTCTTATCTACCTTTTTACTAAGTTTATGAAATTCTACAATTTGCTTCTTGAGTGTATCGCGTAAACGAAAATCACGGGAAACGACGGACAACCCGGAACAATAATGCCTCGGGCACCCTTGGTGCGGAGGAAAAAAACAAAACAAAAACTTTGTAGCTCAGTGGTTGCTGGTTGATGGGTTACCATTTAAAACCACCGTTGGGGTTCGAGTCTGTCCACGACGTCACTCCAAAGAACGAATCGACACAAACAAAAACACTGGTACCACAGGTGTACACTTACGTTTATTGTACACACCACACGGTATCATCAGGTGTGTACATTACATTTACCATGTAACACCACACGGTACCACAGGTGTGCGAATGAGGGGTAATAAACGAAACACACCTGACACAGGCGTGTACAACATGTTTACCATAAAACACCACACGTACCACAGGTGTGCGAAGTAGTGTGTAATAAACAAACACACGGTACCACAGGTGTGCGAAGTGTGTGTAATAAACGAAACACACGGTACCACAGGTGTGCGAAGTGTGTGTAATAAACGAACAACACGGTACCACAGGTGTGCAAAGTGTATGTAATAAACATATAACACACAGTACCACAGAGTGTGCGAAGTGTAGTGTAATAAACGAAACACACGGTACCACAAGGTGTGCGAAGTGTGTAATAAACAAAACACACGGGTACCACAGGCTGTGCGAAGTGTGTGTAATAAACAAAACACACGGTACACAGGTGTGCGAAGTGTGTGTAATAAACGAAACACACGGTACCACAGGTGTGCGAAGTTGTAATAAACGAAATACACAGGTACCACAGGTGTGCGAAGTGGGTAATCAACAAAACACACGGTACACGTAACTGTGCGAAGTGTGTAATAAACAAAACACACGGTACCACAGGCAGTGTATTACTTTACATGTAACACCACACGGTACCACAGTGTGCGAAGTGAGTGTAATAAAACAAACACACGGTACCACAAGGCGTTACATACTTACCATGTAACACCAACGGTACACAGTGTGCGAAGTGTGTGTAATAAA
Source organism: Eptatretus atami (assembly GCA_035128595.1). Classification (NCBI taxonomy): domain Eukaryota; kingdom Metazoa; phylum Chordata; class Myxini; order Myxiniformes; family Myxinidae; genus Eptatretus; species Eptatretus atami. The sequence goes on from CM068962.1 coordinate 72,429,248, forward strand.
CGAAACACACGGTACCACAGGCGGTGTACATTACTTTTACCATGTAACACCAACACGGTACCACAGGTGTGCGAAGTGTGTGTAATAAACAAAACACACAGGTACCACAGGTGTCGAAGTGTGTGTAATAAACAAAAACACGGTACCACAGGTGTGCGAAGTGTGTGAATAAACAAAACACACGGTACCACAGGTGTGCAAGTGTGTGTAATAAACGAAAAACACAGGTACCACAGGTGTGACAAGTGTGTAAACAAAACACACAGGGTACACAGGTGTGCGAATGTGTGTAATAAAAACAAAACACACGGTACACAGGTGTGCCAAGTGTGTAATAAACAAAACACACGTACCACAGGTGTGCGAAGTGTGTGTAATAAACAAAACACACGTGTGTACACAGGTGTGCTAATTAGCTTTTACGCATGTAACACCACACGGGTACCACAGTGTGGCGAAGTGTTAGTTATAACGAAAACACAGTGTACCTACAGGTGTGCAAAAGTGTGTAATAAACAAACACACAGTATCCACAGACAACGGTTGTGCGAAAGTGTGGTTAATAAAAACGAAAAACACGGACACGGTTTACCGCACAGGACCACATGTGCGAAGTGATGTAATAAACAAACACACAGGTACCACAGGGTGCGAAGTGTGTGTAATAAACACAAACAACACTAAGAACACTACCACAGTGTGCGAAGTGTAATAAACGAAATACACAGGTACCACAGTGTGCGAAGTGTGTAATCAACAAAACACACCGGTACACAGCGTGTGCGAAGTGTGTAATAAACAAAACACACTGGTTACCAAAAGGCAAATAATGTACATGTTCACTTTACCATGTAAACACACACGGTACCACAGAGTGTGCGAAGTGAATAAGTGTCTAAACAAAAACACACAAGGTACTACAGGCGAATGTACAATTACTCTTTACCATGTTACACACACTACACGTACCAGATCTGCAAGAGGTGTGCGAAGTGAGAGTGTAATAACACTCTTTTTCTGGAATACACACGGTCCGAGGCGTGTACATACTCTTTACCATCTAACACCACACGCGGTTGATTCACAGGCTGTGCATAGTGTGTGTATAACGTAAGCACAGGTACCAAATTACAACTTTAAACCTTAACAAAACCAACGGTACCACAGGTTGTGGCGAAGTGTGTGTTAATAATGAAACAACACACTACACAGTGTGGCGTAGTGAATCAAAGACACTGGTACACACAGCAGTGTGCTGGAAATTAGTGTGTGTGAATAAACGAAACACACTAAAGGTACCACAGGTGTGCAAAGTGCTTGTGGAGAGTATAAACAAAACACACGGTACCACAGTGTGCGAGTGTGTGCTAATAAACAAAACACACTAGAGGGTACCACAAGCTCTAGTACATTATCTTTTTACCATGTAAACACACACGGTTACACACAGGTGGGCGAATGTTGTAATAAAACGAAAAACACAGGATATCCACAGTGTGCAGAAGTGATGTATATAAACATAAACACACATACCACAGGTGTGCGATAAGTGTTTGTAATAAACGAAACACACGGTTACAGACAGCGTGTGCGAAGTATGTGATAGAATAAACAAAACCACACGATGATGTCCTCCACAGGTAGCTCGAAGTGTGTAATAAACGAAACTACCGGTTACCACAGGTGTGCGATACATGTGTGTAATACGAAAACACAGGTACCACAAAGGGGAATTGTTGCGAAGTTAAATAAGCGAAATACTCTCGCGATACCACAGGTGTGCGAAGTAGTGTAATAACAAAACACCGTACACAGGGCTCGTGTCGTCCGTTGTGATCTTAGGCGTGTCTAATTACTATTTATCCATGTAACACCCACTCGAAGGTACCACAGGTGTGCAAAGTGCTGTAATAAAACAAAACCACACGGTACCACAGTGTGCAAGAAGATGTGCTGTAATAAACGAAACCAACGGTACCCACAGTGTGTACATTACTTTAGCATGTAACACCACACCTAGGGTACCACAGGTTGTGCGAAGTGTGTTGTAATAAGGAACACACGTGATTGTCAGGCGCTTGAGTTTGTGTTAACGGTATCGAAATGAATACAAAATATTCACTATCTTACCGACTCGTCGTCGATCGACTTGCGGCGAAACCCGAACGCGCCGAGAGGTTTTATGAGGTGGACATTCGGACCAATATCGTTTCAACTGAATCTACACTTCAAACAATGAAACGATCCACTTCCCTCGTCCGGCAAAGCGAACTGGAAACATCGACAAGCGGATTCGTCAAATGTTTTCCAAGGAAGTTTTTCATTCACGATTTATTCATTCGCCTAATTTTCTTTCGTTTACTAATGCTGGAAACATCACGATATAATAATCAAGCACCAATACGAAGTGAACACACAATGGAGGATAAATACGAATAACGCCTCAGCGATTTGCCGCAGACACTGCCGCTCACTCCGTTGCCATGGAGCTTATACATTGCACAAACACTCGGCGCTATTTGCAGGTTCATTGTATCTCTGAACTAGGACATGTGAATACTAAACAAGGAGATGCAACTAAATTACAACATTTCTCACTTTCTAACAATGAATGAACATCGTGAATCTTTCTCAACACTCGACTTGTGCTTCTTTAGTATTCACAATATTATTGCCACCTCGTGGAACAATGATGGCGCAAGTCTTTCTGGAATCCACTCGCCAGGTCCGTTTTTCACCATGACAACTCTTCCTGACAGACACTGTGTGATCTTTAACAGCCGCCACCGCCCCCCGGTGCTGGAACACCGTTCCTACCGCTTATAATGGCTGTGCGAAAGACCGAGCGTGTGTTCTGTTTGTAAACAGATTGCTTACCGCTCAAGCAATCACTCCAACGGAACGGAGCGCTCGGCCCCGCTTAACACATGCGGTCCCGTTGCTCAGCATGGAAAGTTTCATTGAGAATTACGTTTCCATCCATCCATTGGACTACTCTGTGCAGACGTGTGTGCTGCCTAAGCAGTCCTTGGCTGTTGGACACAATCCTGGACGGGTCGCCACTCCAACACAGGATACCAGCAAGCTGGCACTCATTCTGCGACCTCGGAAGGATGACAGCTGAGTCAACCCACCTGTATTAATTCAACAGCATAGTGGGATTTGAACTCAGGATCCTCGGATCCCAAGCCCACCACCCTAACCATTAAGGCAACACCAGACATAGAATTATGTTTGCATATAAAAAAACAAGCTCAAATGAGCTAAGATCCTCGTCTCTTAATGATGACGTCATAAAACGAATATGACGTCATTGTGATGTATCAGGTCTGCGATAAATTATCTGCTAATGCCCGCTTGATCCCGCAAACAAAATTCAAACAGCTTGCCTAGTTTCGGAGATAATGGTGTAGGCGATTCCATTAGCGGCGATATTATGAACGTCAACTTTTTTCTAGGAAGAATTTCCAAAATCGGAGATGGTTACTGTCTGCGCGTGGGCTTTCTGCAATACAATGGCAAGTTTCACGAAGATCCGATGAAAACTCTGGGTTGTGAAACAAATGTCAAAAAATAGGAATGACGTCATAAAATGACATGACGTCATAGTGATGTATCATATGTGCGGAATTCATCTCTGCTAATGCCCTGTTCGATTCCCGCAAACAAAATTCAAAAAGCTTGCCTAGTTTCGGAGATAACTTTTTAGGCGATTTCCATTAGCGGAGATATTTTGACGTCATAACTTTTTTTCTAGGAGGAATTTTCAAAATCGGAGATGGTTACTGTCTGCGCAGGTATTTACATATAATGCCAAGTTTCAGGAAGTTTCAATGAAAACTGTTAGTTTGAAACAAAAAAGTCCACAAGAACAACAATGTGAGTAAGACTTAGAGATCCTCCACGAGGATCTAAAAAGAAGAAGAAGAAAAAAAACAAGGAATAACAAAAATCCAGAGCAGCAGAAAGTCCCCAATATAAAGAAGCAAGATGAGAAGTAAACGGCAGCAATGACTGCTT
>CM068962.1:72484912-72497805 GCA_035128595.1 Eptatretus atami
GATTTTCGACGGCCGGTGGAGATCGAACATAACTAAGCTAAGAAATATCTGGCAGGTAAGACAAACGGTTTCATACGCCTGAGCGACGGTAGCGTCTCGGAAAAAAACACAACTCGTATGGTTCAGCTTTGAAGCTGCTAAAATTTTCGAACCAACGAGTTTCTCCAAGCGTCACGACGTCCGTCTGACCGAATCTCCGTCGGGGACTATATACCTGGATTTTGCGAAGTAAGTGACTCGTATAAGCATTCTGCAACGAGCTTTTGCCATAGTTGAAAAAAGGAAGCCAAAGACTTTGGTAGAAGAGTTCGAGGCGAAGGTAAAATAAAATAAAGATGAAAATATAAGGAAATAAGAAAGATATAATGGAGAAGCTAAATGCACCGAAAACTGAGCAGGTCTAATGAAAACAGAGGCAGATGGAAAGTGAGGCCGGAAACAAGTTCAAGGAACCACAAAGACCATAGCGTCGTCGCTCTCTTCTTCTCTAGAGGAAGGGAAACATGGGGGGGAGTAAACCTCACAAACAGGAACGTGTACAGAGGGAAACGAAATGGGGATGGATAGACAAAAAACAAGTACTCACAGCTGCAACACGAAGCCCATTACGCACACCAGCACCGAAAGACAGAGGAGAGAGAGAGAGAGAGAGACGAGAGAGAGAGGGAGAGAGAAGAGAGAGAGAGAGAGAGAGAGGACAGAGAGAAGCAAGAGAAACGAGAGAGAGAGCCTAGAGAGAGAGAGAGAGAGAGAGAGAGAGAGAGAGGAAGAGAGAGAGAGAGAGAGACGAGAGAGAGAGAGAGAGAGAGATACAGAGAGAGCAGAGAGAGGACAGAGAGAGAGACAGAGAGACAGAGGACAGAGACAGAGACGAGAAGAGAAGAGACAGAGAAAAGAGAGAAGAGACAGAGAAGACAGAAAGATGAGAGAGAGACGAGAGAGACAGGAGAGAGGAGAGAGCAGATGAGAGAGAGAGAGAGAGGAGAGAGAGAAGAGAAGAGAGAGGAGAGAGAGAGAGAGAGAGAAGGAGAGAGAGAGAGAGAGAGAGAGAAGACAGAGAAGAGACAGAGACAGAGGACAGAGACGAGACAGAGAGAGAAGAGAGAGACAAGACAGAGACAGAGACAGAGGACAGAGACAGAGACAGAGAGAGAGAGGAGAGAGACAGAGAGAGAGAGAGAGAGAGAGAGAGAGAGAGAGAGAAGAGAGGAGCGAGAGAGAGAGAGAGAGAGAGAGAGAGAGGAGAGAGAAGAGCGAGAGAGGAGAGACGAGAGAGAGAGACAAAAGAGAGAGAGAGACAGAGAGGAGAGAGAAGGGAGGGACAGAGAGAGAAGCCAGAGAGGAACATGAGAAAAGAACGGAGAGACAAGAGAGAAACAGAAGAAGAGCAGAGAGAAGAGAAGAAAGGAGAGCGAGAGAAGCGGAGCGAGAGCTGGCGAGCAGAGAGAGAGGAGAGACCGAGGAGAGAAGAGAGTAGAAGGGGGAGAGGCGACAGGGAGGAGAGAGGCGCAGCGCAGGAGAGGGAGAACCCGCGCGATGAGACTTTTTTATTAAGAAAGTTGCGAATTAGCATACAATTAGAGAAGGACAGACATATTTTTTCAGGACACAAAAGTTTACATATTAAGAAGTTACAGTAAATCATGATAGTAAAAGTGAATCAGTCTGTGTAAGGACCAATTTTGAACCAAGTAAAAGTGCATCATTTGAAAGTCCATGACATACACCTTTTTACTTTAACTTTAAAAAAATGGAACTACCCTATTTTGTGATGAAGTGTAATAAGAAAATTTCATTAATTTTATAATCTACGGGGGAAAATTTGATTCCTTAAAAAAAACAAAAGAGAAGGTGTTATTATACAAACTGAAATATTTGTCAAAATTTTTTTCGTTTTTCGATCTGTGGTGCGATATTTGACATTTTTGGCTGTGGGCAATGAGTAAAAATTGGAAAATATTTTTCAGTGGATAGTTTGGATTCAGAAAGACACAATAAAAATCTATTTTTAAAAAAGTGAAGTTCCAAATAGAAAGCTTGGAGCTCCAAATTAAAAGAAAGACCGAACAAGGGGATTCAGTGGTCACATGTTCAAAAATATATAGCAGGTTGAAGTCTTCGAGAAAATTCCCCATTCCAGAAGGGATATGGTCAGATTTTGAGGAATAAAAAACCTAGTTTTGCAGGAGTTTATTGGTTGGTATCCCCAATGTGCCACCCCCCAAGACAGGTCGCAAGTTTTTTTTAGGAGGTAACAATGTCCCAGTTTTGGTTGAAAAGGGTATTTGGAAGGCAGTGTGTTTGTGGCACTTCTTGACTGCCAAGTTCTAAGAAGGTCGAATTGCGTTCAAACAGGCTGGTAATTGAATATGGACGGCGCCCAGCCCCGTCCGAGTTTTCAGCATGGTATACGTTATTTCAGACCTACTTGTGTGTGATTCAAAATGATATTTTGGTAAATAAATTTTAACATTGAACCAAAAAAGACATGGGAGTGAGTAGGCATCAAGATTTGGGAAGAGAGGGGGATTGATTCGCTAAACCAGTTGAGACGCAATACATAAAGTTGGAGGAAGAGATGTCTGCAAGTGTACTTAAACTCCGGACAGACTCCTGAAGTACCATTTCAATATTAAAAGAGATACTTTGTGGTTGGACAGATGCCACTTGGTTGCCATGGCTGCAGAACTCAACCATCGCGTGTTTTAATCATTACAAGTAGAAACACAATGGACATTTATTACTGAATGAATGATCGATAAAAGAAAGGCCTCCCATATCTTATTCTTTTAAAAAGAGAGTGTCAAACAAGGTTCGTTCAAAACATATTTTGGTGTAGGAAAGATTAACGGCGATATAAAAGCAAACAATGTATAAATGCTATTATAAAAAGGTGGGCAAGGACAAAAATAAACTTTACATTCATAAAAATAATCTGATGAGTCAGCAATAACATTGATGAAGGTTGAAATGGGGGGGACTCCAGGACTATGATCTGAACGGATTCGTAGAGAATCCGCCCAGAAGTTGAGGGATGAAGAGGCACCATTGCCTGCCTACACAATGTCCGCAAAGAACCTGTCATTCCTCCAATGGAAAGATCAGACGATCTGTGGACCCAGTGAAAAGCAGTGTAATCTTTCACCACTCAAAAAGTTTTATGTAAGGTTTGCCGTATGTTATGAAAAAATGCTAGGAGTGGTAATGGCTTTGAATCTGTGGCACAATAGAGATGCTGCTAAGTTATTGATGACGAGCGATCGGCCTCGATAGAAAAGAGCAGAGCGAGTAAGCCTAGTCATTAAGAGTTTTTGTCGATGAGCTTAACAAGACGTCAATATATCTTTTGCTATTCTGTTGCTGCGCTCACGATGAAAAAGGAGAGGGTATCATTCGTTGTGAGCCAGGTGAAGGCGTACGGAAGGAAGGGCATGGGAGCTTTAGGGCATGGGATCCACAGTGCTGGCACTTTTGTTTTCCATGTATTATTGGGAGTGAAAGAAGTAACAGAATAGTAGCAGTCTCAACGTTTCTTTTTTATCCTCTTCCTTGTTTGTTGGCCCGTACAATGGACAATAAATTCAAGAGTCAGCATAGCAGAAAAACTTCACAGGGTTTTAAATATTCCAGTTTGGTAACCCGGTTTAAGATAAGCTGCGGCACTTTGATTAGGAGGGGGGGTCAAATAGGTTAGAGGGTCAAAATACAGATAAAGGACATACTTGCGGGGCATATGTCCACTTCTTAAAGTGAATTGTCAAGTTCAGAGTTTACCTTCTGAGTACTGAGGAATATAAAGTGTATGAATAAAAAAGTTTTGTTTTATAAGGGAGGTAACGGGCAAGTCAAAAATCCACGAGGGAAACACTTGAAAAGTTGCATGATAAACATCGGTTCAAGATAGCCTTTCGTATTCGGTCGATGACAAATCAACAAGGATTATCATTTTAGCTTTATACCTCCCCAGATTTTACCTTATTCGGAATATTGTATCACTGTATCTGTTGGTTAAAGGATACAATAGAGAATGATACTTTGATCAAAGACTCTAGAAGGGGGAGATTGCGTCCGAGGAGGCGTAAAAGCTTTGGAAATATTTAATAGTCGGAAGGTTAAAAGAGAGATTGGGCGCAGTTTGCCAGATAAGCTGAGCGGAGTCCCTTTTTCGGTAAATAAATAATTTCTGGGTCTAACAACAGAACTGTCAAATTGGCAAGACTAGTAAAGACCTGATTCAAAGTCTGGACTAATAAAAGACCAAAAGGAATTTGTAAAACATCGGACTGGGAGGGTCGGCGTCTAGTCAGGCGATTTTCTTCCAGTGGAAAGAGAAAAATGCAGCGAAAGAATTGTAAAGTTTTTGCAAGGAAGGTACGGATCAAAAAAAGCTGGATCTTTTGAGTAGCCTGGACATGTAGAATAGAGTGCAACAATTTTTTGTCAATTCATCATTGTACCAATATTTGCCGATAACAAGAAACAGGTGTCCGTGCCCACACGTCTGAGAAGACGTTCTGGCCCTCCCTAATTTTTATGCATCTTTGATGAAATCAGTGTCCCCGTTGAGAGCTTTAGATGGGTTTCACTTGTTTGCTTTTGATGGGATAGAACTTTTTTATTGAAAAATGAAAGAAATTTGTATGGGCGAGTCCAAATTATAAAATTGATCCCTCCGTAAATCGGATCATTGGCACCTTTCAAACTTGATAGTCACAAGATCTTTAAAAAGGGGGGCCATTTTTTTTTTTCAAGTCGCGAGATAGGTTATTTGGTTGCACTTTGGGGTTGTTTGGCCCAACATAATTTTTCATGATTGTATAAATTAGTATTTTTATTTTTTTTTCTTAAAGTACAATCCTCACCTTTTCTTTTTACTTCATTTTTAAAAAAAAAAACACATAAAGAAGATTGAGAAGTTGATTTAACTGTTGGCAAGAGAACGGAAAATCTGTGCTTTGATTAGTTCCCTATATAGATCCGAGGTTACTTAAACTTGTTCTTTCAATTCGATGAAGGCTATTCGAAACTTGGAAGGCTTCAACAAAAAGTAGCATTCTTCAGTAAATGACGTTAAACTTCCACTATATGGACTGCCATGGGTGCTGGTGAACAGTTAAAAAAGAAGGGAATGCTTGTAACAGATGATTTAGGAGAAAGGAGGCACGATTCAGTTTTAATATATTTAAGCCCATTGTGGCATTGAATATAATTTCTGTAAAACGGTGAAGTAAGTCGGTTGGGTTGGAAAGACAATAACCAGTGAATGACGATTGGGGTGTTGGATTGGAAAGTAGAAGCATGGATGACAAAATGAAAGGTTAATCATTCTACGAAAAAGGGTTGACTGACAGAGTGGTAGACGAAGCACTCTATAAGAAAAAACTCCAGGTACGATGGTGTGGTGTTTTCAAATTGTGGTATCATTAAAAAATAACACGGCGATTATAACCATAAAGGGTACTACAAAGCGGTCACTTATTTAGAGGAGGCAGTGATGTTAGATGAAAGATCATGTGATGGAGCAAGGCAGAAGCTAATAGGCTTGGAAAAAAAAAATTCAGGAAAACATGTTGAGATGTGTGATGCATCAGTTAACACAACAAGTACACACAGGTCAAATGATGAAACTGAGGAGGGGCAATCAGCTGTTTTGCCCTCTGGAGTGATTAATGTTCTCCATGTAGGCTTCTCTATTTATAAGCAAGAGGAATAGGAAACTGGATTCCTGGCATCTCTTGCTAAAAACCTGCTGGCAGATGCAACCATCAACTTCTTGCGCATGGATCGCCAACTACGCAGGTTTGGCTTCTTGTTTATTCGCTGCTGACAAGATACCAACCAGCTGCTGAAACCCCATGGTCATGACGTCATTTTCTGGCACATCATGCACAGATCAGTGAACGTTCGCTTTCAACTTTCTCGTGGAATGAATGGCAGCGCAGGTTCATCAACTGACAGCAATACCATAACAGTGGCATCAATATGAATTCAGAGAGACAGGAGCTGAGGATACTGAGTTTTTTGTAAATGTATAGAAAAAGCGAGCAGAACTCACCACTAACCGCACCATGAGGAGATGTGTCTACAGGACTCAATGTGTTGGTACGTTAGCTCCACAGAAGAAGCAGCAAACTCAAAGAGGGTGGAGAGATTGAAAAGTGATTTCAGCAAGATGCTGGAACATCATCAAGTCGAGTTATACGATCTCTTTCCGAATGACAAGTTGATGATTGAAATTATCGTATTGAATTAACAAATGCAAAGGGTACAAGGATGCCAATCTCAAGACGGAGATTTTGTGGCTGGTAATCCATACCAGATCGGCAGTAAATGCGATTTTGGTTGAAACAGAGACTGATCCAATTGAAGTGAATTTTGGGATTTCCTGCAGAATCTGAAGCTCAAAAATTTGCCACAGTCCAACATACTAACGCTAACGAAAATATCTGGCGGTAAAGACAAACCGGTTTCAACCGCCTGAGCGACAAAGCACTCCTCGGAAAGAAAAACAACAACTCGTTGGTTCATCTTTGAAGCTGCTAACACATTTTCGAAACCAACGTGTGGCAAATTTTTGAGCTTCAGATTCTGCAGGAAATCCCAAAATTCACTTCAATTGGATCAGTCTCTGTTTCAACCAAAATCGCATTTACTGCCGATCTGGTATGGATTACCAGCCACAAAATCTCCGTCTTGAGATTGGCATCCTTGTACCCTTTGCATTTGTTAATTCAATACGATAATTTCAATCATCAACTTGTCATTCGGAAAGAGATCGTATAACTCGACTTGATGATGTTCCAGCATCTTGCTGAAATCACTTTTCAATCTCTCCACCCTCTTTGAGTTTGCTGCTTCTTCTGTGGAGCTAACGTACCAACACATTGAGTCCTGTAGACACATCTCCTCATGGTGCGGTTAGTGGTGAGTTCTGCTCGCTTTTTCTATACATTTACAAAAAACTCAGTATCCTCAGCTCCTGTCTCTCTGAATTCATATTGATGCCACTGTTATGGTATTGCTGTCAGTTGATGAACCTGCGCTGCCATTCATTCCACGAGAAAGTTGAAAGCGAACGTTCACTGATCTGTGCATGATGTGCCAGAAAATGACGTCATGACCATGGGGTTTCAGCAGCTGGTTGGTATCTTGTCAGCAGCGAATAAACAAGAAGCCAAACCTGCGTAGTTGGCGATCCATGCGCAAGAAGTTGATGGTTGCATCTGCCAGCAGGTTTTTAGCAAGAGATGCCAGGAATCCAGTTTCCTATTCCTCTTGCTTATAAATAGAGAAGCCTACATGGAGAACATTAATCACTCCAGAGGGCAAAACAGCTGATTGCCCCTCCTCAGTTTCATCATTTGACCTGTGTGTACTTGTTGTGTTAACTGATGCATCACACATCTCAACATGTTTTCCTGAATTTTTTTTTTCCAAGCCTATTAGCTTCTGCCTTGCTCCATCACATGATCTTTCATCTAACATCACTGCCTCCTCTAAATAAGTGACCGCTTTGTAGTACCCTTTATGGTTATAATCGCCGTGTTATTTTTTAATGATACCACAATTTGAAAACACCACACCATCGTACCTGGAGTTTTTTCTTATAGAGTGCTTCGTCTACCACTCTGTCAGTCAACCCTTTTTCGTAGAATGATTAACCTTTCATTTTGTCATCCATGCTTCTACTTTCCAATCCAACACCCCAATCGTCATTCACTGGTTATTGTCTTTCCAACCCAACCGACTTACTTCACCGTTTTACAGAAATTATATTCAATGCCACAATGGGCTTAAATATATTAAAACTGAATCGTGCCTCCTTTCTCCTAAATCATCTGTTACAAGCATTCCCTTCTTTTTTAACTGTTCACCAGCACCCATGGCAGTCCATATAGTGGAAGTTTAACGTCATTTACTGAAGAATGCTACTTTTTGTTGAAGCCTTCCAAGTTTCGAATAGCCTTCATCGAATTGAAAGAACAAGTTTAAGTAACCTCGGATCTATATAGGGAACTAATCAAAGCACAGATTTTCCGTTCTCTTGCCAACAGTTAAATCAACTTCTCAATCTTCTTTATGTGTTTTTTTTTTTAAAAATGAAGTAAAAAGAAAAGGTGAGGATTGTACTTTAAGAAAAAAAAATAAAAATACTAATTTATACAATCATGAAAAATTATGTTGGGCCAAACAACCCCAAAGTGCAACCAAATAACCTATCTCGCGACTTGAAAAAAAAAAATGGCCCCCCTTTTTAAAGATCTTGTGACTATCAAGTTTGAAAGGTGCCAATGATCCGATTTACGGAGGGATCAATTTTATAATTTGGACTCGCCCATACAAATTTCTTTCATTTTTCAATAAAAAAGTTCTATCCCATCAAAAGCAAACAAGTGAAACCCATCTAAAGCTCTCAACGGGGACACTGATTTCATCAAAGATGCATAAAAATTAGGGAGGGCCAGAACGTCTTCTCAGACGTGTGGGCACGGACACCTGTTTCTTGTTATCGGCAAATATTGGTACAATGATGAATTGACAAAAAATTGTTGCACTCTATTCTACATGTCCAGGCTACTCAAAAGATCCAGCTTTTTTTGATCCGTACCTTCCTTGCAAAAACTTTACAATTCTTTCGCTGCATTTTTCTCTTTCCACTGGAAGAAAATCGCCTGACTAGACGCCGACCCTCCCAGTCCGATGTTTTACAAATTCCTTTTGGTCTTTTATTAGTCCAGACTTTGAATCAGGTCTTTACTAGTCTTGCCAATTTGACAGTTCTGTTGTTAGACCCAGAAATTATTTATTTACCGAAAAAGGGACTCCGCTCAGCTTATCTGGCAAACTGCGCCCAATCTCTCTTTTAACCTTCCGACTATTAAATATTTCCAAAGCTTTTACGCCTCCTCGGACGCAATCTCCCCCTTCTAGAGTCTTTGATCAAAGTATCATTCTCTATTGTATCCTTTAACCAACAGATACAGTGATACAATATTCCGAATAAGGTAAAATCTGGGGAGGTATAAAGCTAAAATGATAATCCTTGTTGATTTGTCATCGACCGAATACGAAAGGCTATCTTGAACCGATGTTTATCATGCAACTTTTCAAGTGTTTCCCTCGTGGATTTTTGACTTGCCCGTTACCTCCCTTATAAAACAAAACTTTTTTATTCATACACTTTATATTCCTCAGTACTCAGAAGGTAAACTCTGAACTTGACAATTCACTTTAAGAAGTGGACATATGCCCCGCAAGTATGTCCTTTATCTGTATTTTGACCCTCTAACCTATTTGACCCCCCCTCCTAATCAAAGTGCCGCAGCTTATCTTAAACCGGGTTACCAAACTGGAATATTTAAAACCCTGTGAAGTTTTTCTGCTATGCTGACTCTTGAATTTATTGTCCATTGTACGGGCCAACAAACAAGGAAGAGGATAAAAAAGAAACGTTGAGACTGCTACTATTCTGTTACTTCTTTCACTCCCAATAATACATGGAAAACAAAAGTGCCAGCACTGTGGATCCCATGCCCTAAAGCTCCCATGCCCTTCCTTCCGTACGCCTTCACCTGGCTCACAACGAATGATACCCTCTCCTTTTTCATCGTGAGCGCAGCAACAGAATAGCAAAAGATATATTGACGTCTTGTTAAGCTCATCGACAAAAACTCTTAATGACTAGGCTTACTCGCTCTGCTCTTTTCTATCGAGGCCGATCGCTCGTCATCAATAACTTAGCAGCATCTCTATTGTGCCACAGATTCAAAGCCATTACCACTCCTAGCATTTTTTCATAACATACGGCAAACCTTACATAAAACTTTTTGAGTGGTGAAAGATTACACTGCTTTTCACTGGGTCCACAGATCGTCTGATCTTTCCATTGGAGGAATGACAGGTTCTTTGCGGACATTGTGTAGGCAGGCAATGGTGCCTCTTCATCCCTCAACTTCTGGGCGGATTCTCTACGAATCCGTTCAGATCATAGTCCTGGAGTCCCCCCCATTTCAACCTTCATCAATGTTATTGCTGACTCATCAGATTATTTTTATGAATGTAAAGTTTATTTTTGTCCTTGCCCACCTTTTTATAATAGCATTTATACATTGTTTGCTTTTATATCGCCGTTAATCTTTCCTACACCAAAATATGTTTTGAACGAACCTTGTTTGACACTCTCTTTTTAAAAGAATAAGATATGGGAGGCCTTTCTTTTATCGATCATTCATTCAGTAATAAATGTCCATTGTGTTTCTACTTGTAATGATTAAAACACGCGATGGTTGAGTTCTGCAGCCATGGCAACCAAGTGGCATCTGTCCAACCACAAAGTATCTCTTTTAATATTGAAATGGTACTTCAGGAGTCTGTCCGGAGTTTAAGTACACTTGCAGACATCTCTTCCTCCAACTTTATGTATTGCGTCTCAACTGGTTTAGCGAATCAATCCCCCTCTCTTCCCAAATCTTGATGCCTACTCACTCCCATGTCTTTTTTGGTTCAATGTTAAAATTTATTTACCAAAATATCATTTTGAATCACACACAAGTAGGTCTGAAATAACGTATACCATGCTGAAAACTCGGACGGGGCTGGGCGCCGTCCATATTCAATTACCAGCCTGTTTGAACGCAATTCGACCTTCTTAGAACTTGGCAGTCAAGAAGTGCCACAAACACACTGCCTTCCAAATACCCTTTTCAACCAAAACTGGGACATTGTTACCTCCTAAAAAAAACTTGCGACCTGTCTTGGGGGGTGGCACATTGGGGATACCAACCAATAAACTCCTGCAAAACTAGGTTTTTTATTCCTCAAAATCTGACCATATCCCTTCTGGAATGGGGAATTTTCTCGAAGACTTCAACCTGCTATATATTTTTGAACATGTGACCACTGAATCCCCTTGTTCGGTCTTTCTTTTAATTTGGAGCTCCAAGCTTTCATTTGCAACTTCACTTTTTAAAAATAGATTTTTATTTGTCTTTCTGAATCCAAAAACTATCACTGAAAATTCATTTTTGCCAATTCTTTACTTTCATTGCCCACAGCCAAAGATAGTCATATATATCTTCGGCACCAAGCGAAAACAAAAATTTATGAAATATTTCAGGTTGTTGTGAAAATAAACCTTCCTTGTTTTTTTGGTACAGCGATCAAATCTTTCTTGCCCGTAGATTTATATTATCGAGATATTTTCTTTTTACACTTTCATCACAAAAAGTGCCTTTTAATTAATAAAAAGGTGATGCTGGACTTTCAAATGATGCACTTTTACTGGTTCAAAATTGGTCCTTAATCACAGACTGGATTCACTTTTACTATCATGATGATAACTGTAATCTTAATATGTAACTTTTGTGTCCTGAAAAAATATGTCTCCTTCTCTAATTGTATCTATTCGAACTTTTTAATAAAAAGTCTTCGCCGAGTTCTCTCCGCGGCCCCCGTCGCCTCTCTACTCTCTCTCGGTCTCTCCTCTCTCTCTGCTGAGCTCTCGCTCGCTCTCTGCTCTCTTCTCATCTGTCTCTCTGCTCTCTCTGTTTCTCTCTTGTCTCTCCTCTGTCCTTCTTGTTCTCTCTCTGCTCCTGTTCTTCTCTCGTCTGCCTCTCTCTCTGTCACTTTCTACTCTGTCTCATCCTCTGTCTCTCTTCTGTCTCTCTCTCTCTCTTCTCTCCTGTCTCTTCTCTCTCGGTCCCTCTCTGTCTCTCTCTCGTACTCTCTCTCTCTCTGCTCTGCTCTCCTCTCTCTCTTCTCTCTCTCTCGTTCCCCCTCCTCTCTTCTCTCTCTCCTCTCTCCTCTCTCATCTCTCTCTCTCTCCCTCTCTCTCTCTCTCTCCTCCATCTCTCTCTGTCTCTTGTTCTCCCTGTTCTGATCTCTGTCTCATGTCTCTGTCTTGTCTCTGTCTCTTCTCTCTCTGTCCGTCTTTCTGTCTCTGTCTCTTCTCCTCTCTCTCTTCTCTCTCTCTCTCTCTCTCTCTCCTTCTCTTCTCTCCTTTCTCACTCTCTCTTTCTTGGTTCTCTTTTTTCGGCTCTCCTCTCTCTCTTCTCTCTCTCTTCTCTCCTTCTCTCATCTCCTTGTTCTCTCTCGTCGTCCTCCTCATCTTTCTGTCTGTCTACGTCTCCTTCTCTCTTTTCTGTCTGTCTCTTTCTCTTCTCGCTCTTTTTCTCTGTCTCTGTCTCTGTCTCTCTCTCTGTCTCTTCTCTGCTCTCTCTCTGCACTCTCTCTCTTCTCTCTCTCTCTCGTCTCTCTCTCTCTCTCTCGTCTCCTCTTCTCTTCTCTCTCTCTCTCTCTCTCTCTCTAGCCTTCTCTCTGCCTCTCTCTCTGCTTCCTCTGTCCTCTCTCTCTCTCTCGTCTCTCTTCTCTCCTCCCTCTCTCTTCTCTCGGTCTCTCTCTCTCTCCTCCTCTGTCTTCTGCTGTGCTGGGTTGGCGTATGCGCTTCCGTGTGTGCAGCTGTGAGTACGTGTGTTTGTTGTGGCTCATCCCCATTTCGTTTCCCTCTGTATCACTGTTCCGTGTTGTGAGAGTTCCTCCCCCCCTTTTCCCTTCCTGCTGAGACGAAGAAGGAGAGCACGCACGCTATGGCTTTGGTGGTATCCTTGAACACTACTTTCGGCCTCACTTTCCATCTGCCTTCTGTTTTCATTAGACCTGCTCGTTATCGGTGTATTTAGCTTCTCCATTAATTTCTTTTTCCTTATATTTTCATCTTTATTTGTATTTTACCTTCGCCTCAATCCTGCTTACAAGTCTTTGGCTTCTCTTGTTTTCACTATGGCAAAACTCGTTGCAGAATGCATACGATGTCCTCTTACTCGCAAAAATCCAGGTATATAGTCCACCGACGGGATTCGGTCGACGAGACGTCGTGACGCTTGGGAAACCTCGTT
>CM068962.1:72497830-72523707 GCA_035128595.1 Eptatretus atami
ATTTACAACAGAGCAAAGAACATTTTTTACACACCATTTGTCAACAAAATCCTGCATTCTCCCATACTTGGTTAATAAAACACAAGAACAAGCATCCGCAGATTCCACCTTCTTTTTCCTTGTCTTATAAATTGCCAGTTTTGCTTCAGCAACCAAAAACCTGGCCAAACCAGTCTCAGATTTGAAACTAGAGGAAATAGGGAAACCACTACCTTTGCCTGTGAGAGGTATACTCCCAATGCTAAAGTTCGGGCACCTGCAGGAGATAAGTGCTTGCTATCCTAAATATTATGCACAGCCAATGAAGACGAATGGCCTTGCGAAACTAAAGCTCGTCTGCATAGAGATCATAAGAGTTCTCTTTTCATTTTTTGCATGATATTATTAAAGAGGTTCTTTCTCACTTTGAATATTATTTAGTTCCTATTCCTTAGATTCAATCTGAACTGCGTTTGGCAGGTTTTGTTGCTGACGCAAAGCATTTAAAAGTCAAAGAAAAGAACGTAAACTGCAGAGCGGTTCTGGTTATTAACTAGAATGAGTTGTTTCGCATACAGCCTGATGCTTTTCGTTGCAAGAGGAAAGCAAGGAATTTGTGACAAAGGTGTAAAAAATGTCTTGCCTGTTAAATGAATACTGAGTTCAATTCTGATTTAAAGATGATAACTAAAACGTTTTTAATATGTTGATTCATCTGTTGGTAAAATAATTTCTACCTTAGAAATCCTTAGTTGTTATATAATTTCCTGCATGAACGGATAAGTTTGTGCGACGCATTTTGTCCACTTGGTGAGACAGTATACTTTAATAAAAGATAGTCTCTCCGCCTCTCCGCTCTCTGTCTCACGTTTACTCTGTCCCTTCTCTTTCCGTCTACGCTCTCTTCTCTCCTTCCTGCTCGTTTGATTCGTTCTGCTCGTTTGTCGTTCTGTCTGTCTCTTCGTATTGATCTCGTTGTCTTCTCGTCCTGTCCTGTTCTGTTCTGCTTGCGTAGTTGTACTCAGGCTCTGTTCTGTGTGGAAGGTCATGGCGAGTGTTGGGAGTTTAACTTAGTAGTGTCCATGGCTTCTTGTCACTCTACACTGGCGGCATTGTTCTCTTGTCCCACCATTTCCCGATGAGAGGGAGAGAAGAGCTTTACCGCGGGTCGGTAAATTCTTGTGCTTGGGCGTGGCTGTGACACGGTGAATTATATATTACTTATTGTATTAAAACTGTCTTCGTTAATTATATTGTTCTCGGACCGCGAATTTGACGGGTTCCGATTATTTTATAATCGGCATTGAAAGTATGGCGGTGAGTTGGACCTTCATGAAGAGTATCCTAACAGGAAACAAGGTTTGGTATCTCGTGATATACGACATGAGAAGTTAATGTGTCGTAATATACGGATTGAGAAGAAGGCGGTTCCCGAGAAAATGTTTCTTTCTCACGTACAGATGTGCCAAGTGAGATGGAGTTATGAACTATATTCGTCTGTTCCCTCCGATATCGAAAAAGTTATCAAATTCAATTTGGAAAGGTATCAATGACCCCTAAAGACGACGGTTACCATAAATGATTCCGTCGTAGTGGAATGATAATTTAAACACATAATGTTGTTTCGATGATTTACCCAGGTCAGGTTCAGCGCAGCCTTCCCTTTAAATTGAGGGATACTTATATGGAATGCGAAAAAACTTGTGTGTAAGTGGTGATTCGGCCATAGAATCCAAAGCTTCCGAATAAACCGGTAGAAGACTCCTATCCACAACCCATCAGATAATGCCCATTATCATTACCATGAAGCTCATAAGCACTGCTCTGTCGATAAAATAAAGCAAAAAGACCTCTTTCCTTCATAAAGAGCGATCCTGGATGAAATCCGTGCTTCGCGCTCTGCTCCGCAAATGGTTGGGACCCTGACACAGCCATGGCTCGACCCAGTTTGTATCTTAAGACCCTGATTTAATCTTATAATGACGCCCTGTACCTCCCTCATTTCTCCCTTCCTCTCATTCCCCTCTCTCTCCACCCTCTCTCTCTGCCTACGTTTCTTCTTGCTCCCCCCCCGTGCAACCTTCAACGATACACCAGCCCCCAGACCGACTACCCCTCAACCTAGTCCTCAGCTGAGTGCTGCCTGTAAGATAGCAAATTGCATCACTATCGTTATGACACATCTAGATGTAACCCTGGAGAGTGTCTTTACTCTTAGTCATCCTGATTACATGAGAGAGCAAATGGCGAAGGCCTGAGAAATTAGGACGATATTCGAACAGTCGCTCCTTTGACGAGAGTGCTTTGGAGAGGCCCCAGATAGAGTGTTGATAACTTACTTTATTCGTATTAGATTATTTACAAAAACACTCGAAGAATAGAGATCTAATGTTTTTCCCCAACTGTTGCCTTTGAGAAGCACAATAATGTAAGACGAGACTGCCATTAGGTCTGTAAAGCATAAAAATATAAGTATTAAAGCAAGGAAGCGCTTGATGCATAAAATCTATAATAAGAAGTAAATATAACGAGGAGTATCCTTTATAAAGCAAAAGAGGCACTATAAAATGTAAAGGTAATATTCTCTTTACCGAAATCGGCGACCGGACTTGAGCGACGGAGGTAGAAGTGAAAGGCAATGTTTTGTAGAACGGTCCGTGAGCCGTATTGCTTTTATATTTCTCCAGTCTTCATTCTCTCGTGTTTTAAGAGGCACGTGTGCCGTAGTGAAAAAAAAAAAAAACAAACCTTCAACAGACCGAAACACAACCACCCACGCTGCTCCGGGCCGTTGGCGATCGGCGTATGGGTGGACTGCGGCGTACGTGCAACCAAAAAAAACAAAAAACTTTCAAACAAAAGTGTTCTCGTTCTAACGACGAAAGATGGGGATTGGTATCAAAGCACAATAAGAAATCGAGAATTAAGATCAGTAAGTATAACTTCGGAAGGGACGTGCCCGTAGAATGTTCACACTACGAATTGCTCATTGAGAAAACTGTGTGATACTATACACACAGAGGTAATAAATCAAAAATAAGGTTCTCGTCTTGCTGACAGACATGCAGGCCTTGCCATTGCCACCTACGCCCGGTACTAAGGCCTTCATGTAGCACGGCTCCGTGAGTCTCGCGGCGGACGCTACGACACGCTAGCAGCAACGTTTGCATTGTGCAAAAATGGGCAGACATGAGCATGGTGGAAATAAATGGCGCAGCACGTGCTGTCATGATGGTTAGGTAAAAATGGAAGAACTTGGAAACATGCATTAATATAAAACTGAAAGACATATCAGCCAGCAATAGAGTGCAAGTTTAATTGAATCGGAACATGGTTTGAGAAACAGCGGCCACCAACAAACACACACACAACACACACACACACACCCACCTGGAATTAAGATAGATTTCTGACCTGAGGAATACTTCTCATGCTTTATACACTTCCTTGAAGATATTGCATATCTTTAAAATTTTGTCGAATTCCAGTCAGGGAGATAAAATCTTGTAATTGATATAGAAAAGAACAATCAGTTCGTCAGAATAGGAAACCACAATAAGCAAGTAGAAAGTATGTCGGGGGGTCGGTGAAACCACTAGGGGGAGCGACGCCTCCGACAGACGCGGAATGTAGACGTGCCAGACATTCCGTACGCCGTGGTCATTAACCGACCGGGAGGCCATACTCAACGTTCCACAGTCCCCGCTATGGGAAGGTTACCTAAAAAAGTATTTTAAATTACCGGGAATCTGTACGCCTGTGACATAGTACCATAAAGAACGGTTCGTTGAAAAGTGGCTAACAGGAATCGCATGGCGGAGCAATAAGAAACACAAAACGCTGGGACATCTAATGAAGTATTACAGACAACTAACAAAAGGGCACGAGAGAATAACGCGAAAATAATATTACAACATTCTGCAGCTAATAAGAACGGCCAGAACAACACGTAATGCAAAGCACACACAGAAAAATCGATGAAGAGAGTATTGAAACAAAGGAAGAGGGTTGAAAGGCAATTGGACATTGTATGATGCACGAACGGACCAATACGTTGGGGGTGGGGAGCTCCGGGTGTGATACCGACAGATGTGGTCCTTGGTAGAGAGCAATGAACGTGGCAGAGGCTGAGTAGAAGGACGGTCAGAGTGCGCGATGAGTGGTAGGCAGGACCAGGTAGGGAGGTGCGGTAAGTTGTGGGCGGAGATGAGAGTGAAGTCATGCAGAGGAGGGTCGTGGCGATGGGCAAAAAAGAGGAGAAGGCGAGGAGTTCCGACTAAGGACTCCAGTGAGGGGCGGGGCCGTGAAGCTATAATTAGCGTCCGAATGGCCGTTTTTTGGGTTTTTTTTTTACGACCTCACGCCCGAACGCTGGAACAGCAACACCATGTCGCAGTTCATTCCACGCGAAAATATCCGCGAACCACGATACAGATCCAACGAATTGGGGCATCCAAACAACCGCCGGCCGGGAAGCCAGGTCCCGCATGCTGCTGGATCCGACAGCGTGACAATAACTTCGGTGCAACAACGTGGCTGGCACTGTACAATCTGCCGATCGCAGCCGCGCGGCCGTAAAAGAAGACGTCACACGGGAACGCTGCGTGCCGCAGGCGAGAGCTTGTGTGAAATCAGCAGGTACGAAGCCGGATCGTCAGGCCCACAGTCGGCTGCGTTGCGAAAGCTGTGGGGGCGAACAACGATAAGTGTCAATATGAGAAACGATACAAGTCGACGGGCATTCGGCTGCTTTGACGTTAGAAATGGCTAATGCACTAAATAAGATGCCAGATCCCCATATGCACGTAGAGATGTTGTGTAAAAAGAGTAACTTGTGCTCGGGAGTGAAGACGTATGTAGTACAGTGGGGTGGAACAAGGGCACTCTTCTCCTCTCTAAGAGATAGCCCGCATAATCGGCTGGGTGGTTGGCTAAGCGAGAGTGACGCGAAGGGGGGCTTGGTAGCATCACGGAGAGACGTCGAGGAACAGAGAACAGAGAAAAGATTCTCAGTGAAAACGAGTGCTGAGAGGAAGGGTCCTCGGGCGAGAGCCGGTTGAAGGAGCACAAGGCTGTAAGAATGTGGAAGAACAGCGGTCCGAGGAGTGCTGACTCAAAAACGAGCGAACGAAGAGAAGTGTGGATCGAGGAGAGACCGACCGACTGCAGTCGGACTGCATGAGAGAGGAGTAGCTTTGAAGCTGCTTCACGAGTCGATGATCGACTCTTGTGGAAGACGAACAGTCGGCTGCGTGCCCGCGGAGAACTCGTCTTATCGCTACGGTGAAAGTCAAATCCGCTGGGACTGCAACTCGATTTGGCTGTGGTACGCAGCCTGGATGGGTCGATCGAAGAGATGCTGGCCATACTTGATCTGGACTTGTGCGCGACATTGTCGGGCGGACGCGCTGAGGAGACGGAGCAAGCAGCCTGAGGCAGAAGAACGCCCATGCAACGCTCGTTCAGCGGAGTCGAATCGTGAACTTCGCGATTGCGAGCGACATCATGCTTTGCACGTCTTCGTCCTGAGACTACACAAAGTATCTTTTCATGCGCTGTGCTGTGTTTGCTGCATGTTCAGCATATTTTGGTATGACTCAACACCTTAGTCGTGTTCCTAGTTACGAAACGGTTAGATTTTAAAACCATGTCGTATTTGCTTGTTGTGATCGCCGATGTCCCAAAATGTATTGCACTGTTCGCATGATGGTTGGCGCGGAGAACGATCCGTTCGAATGGCAATACAATACAAAATGTTAAGACGGCAAACGTGCACGAAAAACCAGTCGGTAACAGGGGTTCATTTCCTAACAGGCAAGGTACAAGGATAACGTTGATGCATAAAGGCAGTGACCGAGGCCTGGCGGAGCTGTCGCGTAAAAAACCAGAGAGGTGGTGGAGGGGCGCAAGACGGGAGAACCGCCACCCGTCGACAGAGAAAAGTCGGAGCGCGTACGGCATGTTGAAGCCATCAACAAGGCGCGGTGTGCCATACGACACGTGGCAGAGTCACAGTACGAAACTCGCTGGGCTAGCGGGAGTATCACCATATGATCAATTTGTTGAAAAGCGTGCGTTTGTTCGCACCGCATCCTGCCAGTGGCGGATCCCCTTTGGCCTCGTCATCTTTCTGCAGCGTGGGGTCGTGCTGGCTGTGTTCCGTGTTGAAAAAACATTCATGCAGCTCTGTAAAGATATTCTTTGTAGACCTAGAATGCAACGGCACTCCGAGATTGAAGGTCGAGTTGAAACCAGAACTGCCAAATACACTGTAGGATCGCCGACACGTTGGGTGAGGAGTGATGGAGAACTACGCTGTTATGCGCGCGCATCGTTCTCGCAGCAGCGCCGAATGCCTGCCTCCGTGAGACACTCAAGGAAGGTGCACGTGCTCAATCGTAACCTCAGATAATCAGGAAGAGAGTAAGAATAAGAAAAGAAAGATGTACAAACAACATGAGAATCATCGCACGACTGCGCCTGTTGTCCGCTAGAACAAAAGGGAAGGGTCTAACATGTATATAATGAAAATGTCTGGACCCGACGTTGGATGCTGCGTTCCGTGAACACAAAGTATAAAGAACGAAATCTCATTTAAACAAGAAGAACGATTAAATAAAGGATGTACGATGCGGCTGTAAGAAACAAGCCAAATTGAATTGTTTAATAGAGAAGATGTCTGGAGGGAACCCAACGTAGACGAAGTCAAGCAGAAAACATTTAAAAGTTGCTTGTACTTATAATCAATTTTCCTTTCCTGCACACACACCCAATAAATTCTGCACATCTTTTCCTGCGTAATAAATCAAATTATAAGAAATGTCCGCTCTTCGATGTCTTTTGCATTGATGCACATGGGCTGATCTACTTAGTCGGACTATGCCAACACATTCTTATAATCCTGGAGTGTGCAGCTGCTTGATCCGTAAGTGTCCAGTCCGGTAAAGGAGACGTTTCGACAGGTGCCGAGGGCGGTGCCCGGTAATAAATAGTGGTATTTTTAGTACTGGAAGAGACGGAGGAATCCTAATTATGGAATTGGTTAATGCGTCCAGGTCAGTAGCGACCCGCAGGTCACGGAATATCCGTTGCGACGGCCTACAATTCCGGAGGTCTGATGGGACCCGAATAGCTTGCCCCCTCTAGTGGCATTTACGAACGCCCGCAAAATTTATGTTTAAGGATAATGAACTGCTTGCTTACACTATAATTGAATACAAAAAAGAAGGAGTGGTATAAGGGGAGGTGGAGGGGGGTAGGTGCATACCAAGACCCATCAACCCCCTCATCCCAACTCATCCAGTGTATGTGTGGGATGAGGGGGGATGGTCACGGGCGAGTGACAAGGAGGTGAGGAAGAAGGGGTGTGGGGGGTGGACGGGTGAGGGATGTGGGGTGTGGCTGTATGGTGTAGCTTGTATGGAGTGGCTGGCATGTGTGGTTGCATGGGTTGTGCTTGGTGGATGGGTTGTGAGTGGGTGGATACGGGTGGACTTGTGGGTGTGGTGGGCTTGGTTAGCTGTTGTGGGCTGATGGTGTGGCTTGCATGGTGCTGTTGGATGTGCTTGTGTATGTGGGGGGGATGAATGGGGGATGTTGGTGTGGTGGGCTGTATGTGGGGCTGTGGGTGAGCTGCATGGTGGGCGTGATGTGCTGTTGTGGAGTGGCTTTGATGTGGGTGGGATAAGGGTGTGACTTGTGTGGGTTGGTTAGTGTGTGTGCTTGTATGGTGTGTGCTGGGGGCTTGTAGTGCTGCATGGGGTGCCTGCTAGGTGTGGCTGCATGGTGGCTTGTGGATGTGCTTGTGTATGGGGTGGATAAGGGGTGACGGTGTGGGTGTGGATGTATTGTGTGTGTGGGCTTCAGGGTGTCTGTGTGGGTGGATCAAAGAATGGCAAGTGATTTTAAAATAAATAACTCGCGGGGAACTAAGAAAGTACTTGGCTTGTGATGTGATGGTGGAATGTGGGATGTGGTGTTGGGTGTCGTGTGATGGGGGTTGTGTGGGGGCTTGTAGGTGATCAATTTGATTTTTTTTTAAATTTATTACTTGTCTTGTATTCTGTGAAAAAATGAACAAAATCTTCCTTTAAATCATTATTTGTAAGTCAAAAACGTCTATACAAATGTTTAAAAGGTCAAGACCAACAAAGCTAGCGCCGATGTCATCCTCTTAAGTAACACGCATATTCAGTTCTATAACCAACAAGCGCCACGAGATTCTAAAAAACCCAGATAAGAACAGTGTGACCTTTAGGTATCGAGCTGGTGACGAAGGAAAGAGGCGCGCCAGGTTAACTGCGCCCTTATAGGTCGAAGCTCGGTCAATGACCATGCGTCTGGGTGGCTCAGGCACGTGCCGTCGATGAGAGGCCGGCGGCTTAGCGCTCTCGGCGATGGACTGCTGGTTCTCTGCGTCCCGGCTTCACTCAGCGGGGTCAGCTGGTGGGGACAGCGTCGAAGAGTACGGGCTTTGCCTTTCAAGATTGAAGCCTGGTTAATGCGCATGCTATAGCGCTCGACGCAGCAGGCGTTCGCCGAGCGACGTACGCCCGCTCGTGCCTCCCGCCGTTCACCGACCTTCCCTCGGGAAATCTGACCGCGCTCCAACACCGCGACCGCGACGCGGGAAACTCTCACGGGGAATTCAAAAAACTCAACTCAACGCCGAACTCGCTCGAGCGGTCTTAATAGGCGGACGAGCGCCTTGAATTCACCGGCCCGGGCCTGCCCATTACACTCGCTTCACCCTGAAGCCTCGCGGAACCCCAGTCGACGCACCGTGGTTCGAGAAAGTCGCTCTGTGATCGTTTGCAATAAGTCGACCAGACCGAGCATAAAGTTCAGTGTGCTTGCTGTCAGGAGGATCTCGGGTGAGGCAGAAGGGGCGTTGTTTGTGAGGAAAGATGAGTTGTGTTGTTGTGTGTGTAGGAAGATGATGGTTGCAAAGAAGCGGTAGGAGATGAGTGTGTTTTGTTTGTGTAGGAGATGCGTGAGGCGAGTGCGTTGTAGGAATGATGTTTTGTTGTGTAGGAGAGCTGTGAGGCGAGTGGGTGAGGAAGGAGAGTGGTGTTGTTTAAAATAACGAGAAAAATAATGGTATATCAAAGTTACACCGCAAAAGATCTTCAAACATGTGGGGGAATCACAACTGAACATACTTAGGAAATAACTGATCCGACTGTAGATGTTATGAATTCCTACAACCAAAAATATGATTTGAATTGTCTGTAACAAAATTTGTTACAGGAACCAAATTTTTCTGCATTGTTAGAAATTGTATTCTCACTTTAAATTTTTTCAATCAAATATAAGTTAACCAAAGTTGTGGTTGCACAAGATAAAGCAACTTTAAGTGTACATACCTGCCATCCAAGTTGTCGAAAAGATGAGATCCTAAATACCTTCTGTAGTGTTCTTGGACCAGAATATAAATTTCTTGAAGCTTTCTTGCGCATTTTGGATAGAAAGTGAAGATGATAGTGTATTCTCCCGCTCTCATTGCAACAATAGTACTTACTCACTAATAATCTGTCTTGTGTTCATGATAAAAACTACGGAAAGCGTTATGATTTAGAAATTTTTGGCAGTTGGATAACGGCTTCCAAAATCAGACGGTAAAGTGGATAATAATTCGCTTAATGAAGAGATTAATTTCACGTGTCTATGTTTATAAATCAAATTTACCTAAAATTCATATCAGATCCACAATATTTATCCATACAAAAGATCCCCTAGTTAAATGATTCACATGGCTGTAATTGCATGAGCTGGAGTAAAATAAACATTTTCTGTATCTGAACACAGCGTTGAATTTAAGGATAGATGTGATAAAGTCTTAAACAAGTATTCATGTGGCATTGAATAATTTATATATTATAAGCATTTGCATATAATATTTTTGTTCAACTATATGATCCAGCGACCTGAAAAAATGGACACTCAACATCCCTATTGGGATATACCAATGTAAACAATCTTTTCCAACCGTAAACAAGATTAAAAATACACATAAATTTTCTTTTTGTAGTTAACATAAAATAAGACAGAATAACCAAAACACTGGAATAATTCTGACTGAAATGTTTGATAAACCATTTAAGAATTCAGGAACTACAGTGGTGGAAGTCAAAAAAACTAGCAAATAATAGTTAAGACTGATTATGTAAATACAAACCATGGAACTAGTTTCTATGATGTGTAAATCACAAATTGTTTGTAATTAGACAGTTTGTTACTCTTCTCTCATACAATAAATGTTATAATATTATTCTAAGTTTTGATTCTTGCAATCTAAATTGGGTGTTGTCCTGCAATTCTGTAAACCATCATCCCAATGCTCATCATATTTATGAGAAAAAGATATAACCATTACCCACTTATAGTATAATTTTACACCTGTGCGATAGAAAAAGCATATCAACACAAGTGCTTACAGGTAGGATCTTCAAGTTTTACAAAATACATTTACACCCTTAAAATTTGTCTCCACTATTGTTAAGATCTAACCTTTTTGGAGCTCATTTTGTTGGCAGTGTGCACCGGTGAAATACTGCGTCAATGCCCAGCACTAATCAGCAAATAAAGGAATGGAAATGGGTAAGTTCTCCCTCTTATTGATATATTTACATAATTTGACATTTAAATTTAAGTGAGCCATATCATACAATATTCACTGTCTTGTTGAGAAACCAATCTACTGCTATTTGTTCTGAATTGGTTTAAATAATCATTAAGTTTTGATTGAATACAAGATGATAGATATAATGTTTGATAACATATCCCGCAGTGACTTACACTCATTTATCTCAAAATTTGTAAGAATAATATGAACATTATCGTTTACTGAATTCTGTTTCTTCCAAAGCAAAATATGTAAACTTCTTCAACCTCTGATTTCAATGTAGAGGGAAGATCCATCTATAGATTTTAGTTTCCATTTTGAGTGCTCAAGTCAATTAGTGATTGTAACAAGGCTTTAAAAGTGCGTATATCCAAAAGTGGATTCTTCAAAACACGAAGGAGACGAAGGAGAGATAGTTTGGATATGGAGGTTTAAAAGCCTGTGACATCACCATTGACCAGCAAAAGAACTAAATCATAGAATGGATATGTCTACTGAAAGAGAGAAGAGTGAAAAGGTTGTACAATATTGTTTTTGGAAGAAAAGAACTTGCGATAAGATAATGTGTATGATTAGTCTTACAAACTTTTGAAGAAATAAGAGTGTAAAAGTGCAAATGGGTAATGTTAACATAATTTATATAACGACAGCTTGTATTGCAATAAAGAAGCCTGTTGATATGTAAAATCATTCGAAAAAAGTAGCAGTAGAATTGGTTTGCTAAACAAAAACAGGGCAAAATAGAGATCTGCTTCACTTAAAATAACATGTCAACATGTTATAAAATACCAATAAGAGGGAAGGAAGGTAGTATCACCATTCATTCTTAGCTGGTAAAGTGTGGCGGAGCATGAAGGATATTCAGCAGGCGGTGAAAATGCAAAAAAGGAAGGCAAAAGGAGTGAAAATAAAAAAGTGGATGAAAAATAGTGGAAGGTGTAATGGTGATTGTAAAAATTGAAAGCTCATGATATAGGACATTGTTATTGGAGATATGCTCTTATCCACAATAGTGTATTAACTAAAAGGGTATGTTAATATCTTTCTATAAATTATGAGCAATGTGGGGTTAGAGATTGCTAAAGAGACAACACAAATAAGAATTTCAAAGAGAATATTGTAAGATAAAATTTGAAATGGTTATGTGTATGAGAGATAAGTTAGCAAGCGTCTAAATACAAGATATATGATGAAATAGAAATATAAGGAATCTTTCATGGGTGTATTATAATAAAGGTTAAATATTTTTTGATAGTTTAGTCTTCCACTGTGGTATGAATTCTACAATATGGTGTTTATACATTCAGTCAAGAATTAAATCCAGTGTTGTGGTTAGTATATGTGTATGTGTATTATGGTTAACTCAACAAAAGAAAAAATTATGATTGTTATTTAATCTAATTTTATGACTGTGGAGAAGTGTTATACTTTGGTGTTCCATATGGATGTTGATTTGCAAATAGTATACAAAGGTACAGGCTGAGTGAAGATATATAGTTAACAAAATATTAATTGAGAAATGTTCAAGTATAATTCACAAGCCCACAAATGAAGGACGTTGTGAGATTAATGATATAAAATATTATGCGTTAATATAAACGTGTGGTGTCCAGATCGAGAAATGTGATTTATCCAGTCTGGAATTCACAGTTCATTGAAATATTTTATAAACTAGGGCGTATCGTTTGTATGAGAAAAAGATTGGGTATGAAATGATGAATTCTAGGGTATAATTGGAGTTAAATAAAATAGAAGACTGAAGTGTTAAAGCGGTCTCAATAAGGAGATTTA
Organism: Eptatretus atami; assembly: GCA_035128595.1. Classification (NCBI taxonomy): domain Eukaryota; kingdom Metazoa; phylum Chordata; class Myxini; order Myxiniformes; family Myxinidae; genus Eptatretus; species Eptatretus atami. Next base: position 72,510,225 of record CM068962.1, read on the forward strand.
TTATCATTGTACGGATCCATGAGATTTTGTGAGAAGATAACAACTGCAAAATAAAATTAATAATGCAAATAATAACAGTTTTCCGTATGCTCTTTTTTGTTTATAAGAACACAAAGAAGGATTATATCTAGTGAGGTAATTGAATAGCACGATTTGGAAATGAGAAGATGGGAGGAATTCAGTCTTCTTAATCTGTCATTATTCTGATCCAAAATGAAGCAAGAAGGTAAGAAAATATATTTCTGTGTCAAAACACTACAATGAAAGGTTATCGGTACTCAATAAAAGGTTGACAAACATGGAAGGGGTAGTACTTAAAGAGGTTTAACTGAGTATGCTAAACCACAACTTGGAATTTAACTAAAATTGAATAAGGAAAAAGAAATAAGTTAGAAAACACAAGGCTTTTAGAAATGCAGAGAATGTTATATTGGTTTCGTTGTAAAAAAATAAGTTGGATACAGGAAAATCAAGAAATCAAATGAATAATGTTGATGTGTGGAATTCACGACATCATACGGTCCAGGAATCAAGTTATTTTGATAAGTATGTGTTCAGGTTTAGGAAATTTCCCCTCACGATGTGATAGGGATATTCTTCGTGTGGGCTGTGATCTTTGAGGTAGCATTAATTTCTTTTTCTTTATTTTATTATAAACAAACAACAACCATCCTCCTACACGACCAGTCGCCAAAAGCTCTTAACAACACACAACCATCTCTCTAAACGCCACTGCCTCAACCAGCATTCTACAACAAAAACACCAAACTCGAATCTCTACAAGCACTTTGCAAACTATTTACAAACACAGACAAACACAACCCATCTCTCTAACAAACAACGCACCCTTCGCTCGAACGAGAGCTCCCATTGAACAGAAGGCAAAGAACGTTATGCGAACAGTCGCTGTGACTTATTTGCATACTGATCACAGAGCGACTTCCCGAAACCACGGGTGGAGTCAGACTTGGGGGTTCCGCGAGGCTTAAAGGGGTGAAGAGGTCGGAGGTGACATGCCAGAGCCGGCTCGGTGAAGATTCAAAGGGCCGGCCCATAAAGGAAGAGCTCGAGCGGTCGAAGCAGTGAGTGAGTGTTTTGAGATCCCGGACAGTAAAGTTCAGGTCCTCGGTCGCGGGGAGCGGAGGAGGCGGTCAGAGACCGAGAGAGAACGTCGGGAACGCCGAGGAGGAGACGAACGGCAAAGCTGAGTCGCGTCCGGGGAAGGTCCTTGAGACGTCGATGCGCAATGAGATGACGGAGTCATTAGAGCAATTAAAGGAAAGACCGTCTCCTGCAGACGGTGTCAGCAGCAGCCTCGGCAGGCTGCAGTGAGGCGACAACAAGGAGAGCCGAGCAGCACTCGCGCAAGCTGCTCAACGCCGGCAGTCAAGGCGCACGTGCACATGAGGGGCCAGCCAGGGACAGCAGGGTCATGGACGAAGACTGCGGCCGTCTAAGGGCGGAAGTAATGCCGCTCTTTGTAGCCCTCGTCCACCAGGTCCGAGTCCATAAAGAACGGAGCTGTTCTTGTGGGGTTTGTTGAAAGTTGTTCTGTGGATTGTTGGTTAAGTAGAACTGAATTAGTGGTGCCTGGACATAATAAATAGAGCATGCGCTGTAGCTTTGTCGGTCTTGGACTGTTTAATCACATGGTATAGATTAGTGCTTGGCTTACAAATTAATGATTTGAAAAGGAGAAGAGATTTTAGGTTCATTTATTCACAGAAATCAAGAGAACAAGAAAATATGGAAAATAAAAAAAAAATCAAATTGACTCACATACAGCCGACATCACACGAAGCGACTCGCCCCCCCCTCCCCATAACAAGTCAACCCACAACTACACCATCTCACATTCACACCATAGCAATGATAGTTATAGCCACCGACGAGTTATGTAATTAAAAATTGATTTCTCTTCTTTGACTCACCGCAAACACCCATAATCAGCACACACCACAGCCACACCACCCACACAATACAACATAACCACCAACCTAGCACACAACATACCCACATCTTAAGCCACACCATGCAAGCACGACCAGAGCAAGCCAACCCTCAAGCCACACCAGCAAGCACCCATCACAGCCACAAAGCAACCACAGAAGCACATCGCATACCCCCAAACAACCACACCACACAACCAGCACCATAGAAGCACACCGAATGCAAGCACACATACGACTACACACATACAAGCAGCCCACCACCAAGTCACACCTTAACGCACCACTGACACAGCCACATCAAGGTAGCCCAACCAATGCAGCCCAGCAAGCCACACAACAACCCAACACCCAACCAACCCAAGAAACACACCTTAACCACTCCACTAAAGCACATCCACACAAGCAACCATGCAAGCCACACCATGAAGCACTCCATACAAGCCACACATAAAGCCAACCCACAGCACTCACTTCACACCACACAAGCAACCCTCATCCTCTCAACCCTCCCCTTGACGTCCAGTGAACTACCCACCTAAACTGCCCCAACAACAGGGAGGAGGGTGGGAGAGGGGGGTGGTAGATGGGTATGGGGAATAGCACGCCCCCCTCCACCTCCCCTCAGCTTTACCTCTTTATCCTTATTTTGGTAATAAGAATTAAATAATTGTGCAACGATAGTATCATTAATTCTTAAAACATAATGTGTGGGGCGTGGGGAGGTGAATGACTAGGGTGGGGGAAGACTATCTGGTCCCACAGACTCGAATTGTGGCGTGCGCACAGGATAATCGTACTGCGGCGGGGTGCTACGACGTGAGCACTAACTAACACATGATAGGGTCTCCTCTCGTTAATCGTACTAAAAACCACGTGATGAATAACCGGGAACGCCCTCGTACACACTTTTCAAAGGATCAACTTATACCGGACTGGCACTTAACGATAGAGTCAGCTGAGCGACACTGCAAGGAGTACCAGCAAAAGGATAGATGTTGGGAATAAAGCCCGACGGAAGCTAAGAATAAGACATGCCTGGATCAACAAGTAAGAAAGAAAGCGGAAATTCAATATTGAGTATTACAACGGCAAAGAAAAGTAGTGGAAGGAAATAGTTATTGGGTGTGTGTGTGAGGAAGAAAGAAATGAGGTGCAATGTAGCGCACTTTTTAAATGTTGATCAGCATAGCTTCGGTGGCTAAGCCGGTTGATCAAGAGCATCTTCTTATTAAACAATCGAAGATGGCTTGGTTTTCATAAAGCGCCGCATCGTACATCTTATCAATATTATCGTGCTATCTTGTAAATGAGATGATTCTTCTTAAAAACTGGTGTGTTCGGACCGGGATGCATCCCACAATCGTGGTTCAAGACAATATTCCATTATATCATGAGGATAGGCCTTCTGTTGTCTAGCGACAAGGGGTGCGTGCATGATCATAGCTAGGGTTTTGCTACATATTCTTTCATTCATTTGCTACTATTTTCTGATATTCCGAGGAATCGAGCAGTGCAATTCGCTGTGAGATGGGTCCACGGAAGCAGCTGCATAGCGCGGTGGGAGAACGATGAGCCGTACTTAAAGTGCAGAGTCATTCCGCAATGGGACTAACCAAGGTGCGGGCATAACAGTGTACTTGCAGTTGGGATGCAACTCGACTCGATATTGCGGAAGTTGCCGTTTGCATTAATAGGCATAATGAATCTCTTAGAGCGCATGAATGTGTGTTTCAAAACAGGAAACACAGCCAGCACGAGCCAAGGCTGATGGAAACGTGAAGGAGGCCGTAGGACTCCAGCAGTGGGCGGATGCGAGGTGCGAAGCACAAGCGGCACGTGTTTCAACCAAATATTGATACATGGGATAGCTCGCGCAAGCAAGCAGAGTGTGGGACGGAGCGCGCAGTGCGTAATGCGAACCACGCGCACGTATGGAATGTGCTCAGGCAGACACGTACGCCCCGCGATTGTTACGTACGTTTCGCGGACCGGGGCAGTTTCAACCGGTCTTGGCCACCTCACAGACGCCCGGGGTTATAACGCCGGCCCTAGCAGATCGTCACGTGCTTAATCGGATGCCACAAGTATACTGTATTGCCATATTGGGAATAGAACCTGGTTAAGACGGATTTGTAGAGGCAGCGTTTCTGCAGTCGTAACGATTGTTTGGGTGTTATATCCATTCGAACGGATCGTCCCGACGCGAACGAAACAAGCCAATAGCGCAACGTCGATGATTAACAGTTATGGGAAATCGGCATCACCAAAGATTCACACATGTTTATTAAACATCCAAGCCCGTTTACTAGGGACAGGCTAAAGGTTTGAGGGGTCACACCAAAATATGCCTTTATAGCAACATGAGACAAACAGACAACAACAGCATGCAGCAGACAAACAGAGTATTGGTGTGTGTCATGAGAGAGGATATGTCAAAGCATGAATGCCTGAAATAGGAGCTGCCAGGATCGAACATGTCCCGCTCGACGTGCCGGCGTGCGAAGTGGAGGACGCTACTCTTGCCCAAGGCACGCGTGCGCACCGTCCTCTCAGGGTTCCGGTACGACAAGATCGGCGGCACAGTCGCAGATACGATGGGGGGGCGGGGGGGGCCGCGGGCCAGCGATTCTCTCATGGGGGGGGGGAGTCACCACAAAGCCAGGCAGGGGGGCCGGGCCCAACAAGGCCCGAAAAGAGGGCCGAGACCTGGCGGATTGAGTGGTCAGCGGAGGTGAGTAAAGGAGGAGCCGTCGGCAGGACGCGGCGAACTTAGATCACTTCACACGAGTCGCATCGACCGCACGCAAGCACCTCTCAAAGCTGACGGCCGTCCTTCAATGCAGAAATCTCGAGTCAGGTCGTTCAGCGCTCTCCGAGACACACGTGCTCCTTGTTCGCCTCAGTTCGAAGCGACTCGACACGCCTCGGAGAACCGACTGTTCTCACACACATCCTTAAGCCATTGTGTTCGCTTCGCTTAACCACGAGCTCCTCGCCAGGGCTCCCTCAGGACTTCCGTTTTCAAAAATGAGAACCTTTTCATCTCGTATTTCTCTTGTCCCAGCAGTCTTCGGTCGCGAAAGCCCTCCTTCGGTCACTTCCCTCTAGCAACCACCAGAATGGCGGGGCTATATCTTTAGAGAGGAGGAAAGGGGCCTGTTCCCCCTGTAACGAACTAAAAACATCTTTAAACTGACCCAATAGTCTTTTACAAACCCATATACTGCATTTATGGGGATTGAGCTAATCCATATTTATAGTCACAAATGGCCTTTGTACAGTACAGTCGAGGCAGAATGCACCGTCACGACTTGGTATCGTATCTCCTCAAATCTGACATATAGGTGACGCCGCGCAACGCTAAGTAGAAAGGCGAAGCGAGCGATGACCATGGGGCCGCGGTCGGCATATGCGTGAACTGCATGGATTTATTCCACAAAGTACTCGCCCTGGGGCAGAGACGGATCCCGGATGTGAACGTCTTCTCCGTCTAGGCAGCGGAGCTGCGATCGAGCAGGGAAGTGTACGTGCAGCAGTTGGCGCCGCGGGCAGTGCATTGATCACGCTGGTCGGGCCACAGACATGCGGACCCTGGCCGTCGCAGGGACCCGGTGTGTGGATGTGCGGCCAAGTTCGTGTGGCGATTCGTTATGTCGTGGTCGGAGCGGAAATATTTTGCTGTTAATTGACCTGCAGGAAATGGATGTGTTGCTGTCAGTAAAGATAGGACGGGCCCGTGTAGGAGTCAGGGCAATCGAGGCTGATTCGGGATAAGCTTGTACGGGTGGCCCGCCCTCTGCGCATAAAGGTGGACGGTCCATCCGCCCTCCGCCTCGTCTTGCGCATGCACGCGCCTCTGCGCATGACTTCACCTCCTCATCTCGCCCACAACGTACCCACTGCTACTGGCTGCATAACTCAATCAGACTCTGGATCCGTCCTCCCATAAGCTCATTCATGCCACGGTCTAATGGATGCTGAAGCAGAGACGATGCACAAGCTTCGGGTACACCCAGGACATCCCCCACCCCCAAACGTATGGTGGGGTCCCCGTGCATAAGTACAAGTACCGAGATCGAGATCACCTCTCTTCTGTTTCAATACTTCTCTCATCAATTTCTTGTGTTTTTGTGATGTACGTGTGTGTCCTGGCCTGTCTGTAGTAGACTGAGAAGATGTTATTGGTACATATTGTACATTTGCGCGTATTTAGCTGTTGTCCTCTTGTAAGTATGCCTTAATAAAGTCCTATTAAGGATGTTCCAGCTCGTTTTTGTGGTTCTTCATTAGATGAGCATGGTCCGAACGTAGCTTGGCCGAGTACTTTTTCCAACGAAGTTCTTTATGCGTCTAGGTGTTCGAAGGCGTACCAGAGGGCTTCCCAGGTAATTAATACGATTAATTTAGGTCCGATTTACCATAGACGGAGGATTAGGCGAAGCGGTGAGTTAATTGGGTCCACGGTCAGGTAATGACACGCGTACGGAATTATTGTGTGCGACCGGCCTACATTCGGATCTGTGGGGGAGATGCTTCCCCATAGTGGTCTTCTAGCCCGCCGGCCGCAAAATATATCCTAGTTGCTTACATAGTGAAGTATTACTAATTGACGAAGAAGACTCAGTTGTGTCGTTTCTATAATCCACATTGAAAAGTTTTAAAATGCCGTGATCTAGAATTGGAAGCCAAAATTTAAAAAGATGTTGCAAAAAGGAAGTCATTGAAAGAGAGGTTTAAAAGACATGAGAAGTACTCGGAACCAGAAATTATATATTCCAGTGTGTGTGTTGTGTGTGTGTGGTGTGTGGTGTGGTTGTGTGGGTGTTGAGGCTTGTTTCCGACACCACTGGTCGATCTAATTGAAACTATGCACATATTGGCTGGGGACCTGAGATGTGCTTTCAGGTTTGATATTAATCGACAAAGTGTTCAGGTATTGCCATTATTACAAACACTACAAACAGTTGCTGCAGCCATTTACCAAACCAATGACAAGAATGTTGCTGCGAGTATATTGACCAAAAGACAGACCGTTGCTGCGTAGGGGGCTGCGTGGCGGTGGGCCGGCGGACGATGAGTCACGGCGTGCCGGTACATGGGAAAGGGCGCTATCGTGGCGTGAGTGGAAGCATGGCATGAATGTCATGGGAAGGCAGAAGGAGGTAACTTGATTTTAATTGGTTTTAATTACTCTGTGTGTGTAGTAAAAGCAGATGGTGACTCTGAAGCGATAAATTAGTGAATGCTGGAACATTCCGTACGGCTAGACCATTCATGATAGTGATGATGTATATGTTTCAATAATTTCGATTTCTTATGCGCATTTAGAAACTGCGCAATCCAGTGTCGTTTATGAGCGAGAGGAACGGCGTGGTGGTTTAAAGTTTTTTGTTTTTTTTGGTTGACGGTGGCAAGCAAGTACAGCACGCCGTAGGGCAACGCACATACGGACACGACGACGGGCACGCGAGAGCGAAGGTGCTGTGTGGTTGTTGTTTCGGGTCATGTTGAAGTTTGTTTGTTTTTTTGTTTTTTTGCAATAGGCCACGTTCAACTAGTTTATTAAACAGAGAGGGATGGAAGACGTGGAAAATTAAAAACATATACGGCACTCCGGAGGTGTTACAAAAACAAGTGGCATTTCAAGTTCAGCCTCGTGGCATACATCAGTCTGCCCGAGTTCTGTAAAAGAGAATACATACTTACATTTGATTGCTGCAATACGTTTTGACTTACGTAAAAGATTACGTTCGTTATATAAACTTGCTATCATCAGAATAGAAGTGTTAGCAAAGCGCTTCCTGCTTAATAAATATATGTTAGTCATTACAGAAGCGCTGGAAATGGCATAGTACGGTCTTAGCAATAAATTGTGGCTCGAAAGCACACTTGGGGAAAAATAATGTAGATCTACTCATTTCGTAGTTTGTTTGTAAAAAACTAAGGATATCGGAAATAATGAAAAGTCTCACACTACTATGGGGAGCCTTCCAAAGACATCATCGAAAGAGAAGACTGTAGAATCATGCGTGCCAATTTCTCAGGGCTTCGCCCATTGCTCATCTCCATGGTTAAATTCAGGAGGACTAAAGATGAGAGGACCTATGGGTTTAATCCTGAGATGTTACATTACGATAGTGATGGAATGGCTATTGAACAGGACACACAGGTGAGTGATCGAGAGATGGAGGGGGTAAGTGGATCGGGGGGGACTGGTAGTAATAGTTAGGTTGAAACAGGGAGGGAGGGAGAGCAAGAGAAAAGAAAGAGCAGTAGGCAAGGGGAAGGAGAGGGAAGAGAGCAGGAGGGAAGAGGAGGAGTGGAAAGGAGGAGGAGGGAAGGAGAGGAGGAAGGGAGAAAAGTGTAGGGGAGAAAAGGTCAATTATAAAATTTAGAGGTACCAGGTGTCATAGAGGAACCACGGAAAGAAGCACATGGCCTTGTTGAGGCAGTCCACACCACTGTGCGAAAGCGAGGCGTGAGCAATGCGAATTGTCGATCAGGATCAAGCGGTGACTTGAGAAGGGAAGAAATCTTATTGTGCTTTATTTCCGAGAGAGCAGGTGCTTCATGGAAGCTCAGGAAGCTGGAATAATGAGAAATTATCTGAGATAGGGGAGTTTTGGGATGAGGGTCTCATTCAGTATTGGAATGATCTTTGGCATGATCTTATATACATGGCCTGAATTAAAAAACTAAACAAACAAGTGTGTGGTCGCATGATCCTGATAAAGTATTGTGCTCATTTAAAGGAAGATTGCTGAACCTGAAACCCTGGGGTAAATCATGTTAAAGACCGACAGTATATTGGTGTTAAAATTATATCGACTAACGGAAGGAATAAAGTGTTTAAGGGGATCAACCGTACCGTATCGTTATACCTGGGATATAAACTGTATACCTTTCACGAAAGTGGTTAAATTGAAATCAAATTTGTGCAGGATACGAGGAAAAAGAACATAAATACAGGATAATAAGATCCGTCTCGACTTGAGCAGCCATGGTCTTGAGAAAAAAAACAATATTTGTTATTCGGGAACGCTTAATCTCAATCCGGGACTCACGCAAAAATATTCTCTGTCGAACTCCACGGAGGATACAATAATGTTTCGGGTTAAGCGTCAAAGAAGCGTACCAGAACTTCACCCGCTATGATCGTAAATGGGATGGATAAATATGTGAACAGTCAACTTCGCGGGCGAGAAACAATAAAATTACGAAAGGAAAAGGTTAATTAATACAAATAAGTAAAGTCATAAATAATCAACAAAGTAGATCGCAGGCACGCCAAAGAAAGAATTACGACACCGAGGTAGATGTCTCCTCCCCGAACTCGGGAATGGGGGCCAAGAGGAGGAGAAGAACAGCGCACAGCTGTAAAGTAGAAGAGAACAGGGGACAACACAAGTAACACATCACACAACCGCATGACACCGAACACGAAACAGAGACTGAGAGAGGAAGAGCAGAAGAGAAGAACAGAGAGAGCGGACAGAGGACAGAGAGAGAAGGCAGAGACAGAGACAGGAAGAGGAGAGAGAGACAGGCGAGACAGAGACAGAGACGAGCAGAGAAGAGACAGAAGAGAGAAGAGAAGAAGAGAAGAAGAGAAGGAAGAGAGAGAGAGAGGAGAGAGGAGAAGAAGGAAGAGACGGAGAGACATATATCGTTTTTCAAAAGTTAAAAAGTTAGCACAATGTGACAAATGAGTGCAACTTATTCGTTTTCATAGGAAACAAAATATATTTACAAACAAGGGGTATTATAAGTAGAAAAAATATTTTACCCCAAACAGTGAGACAATAATAAGACAACGTTTAGTTGATTCATACTTTAATAGAAAGAACTAAGGATTCTGTACCAGAGCAAAGAAAATTGTACAACATTGTCAAAAATACCTGGCATTCCCAATGACTTAGCACAGAAAAATTGGCTGAATGGCGAAACAATAAGAGTTCTAAAGGGATAAAACACAAGCAAGATCTTGATCTACTCTATTCCTTGACTATAAGATTGCCTTTTTGTCCACCAAAACCTGGCAAACCAGTTAGTTGAACTAGAGAATAAGGGAACATAAATAAATTCACAAGGAAAAAGAAAGAACATCTTAAATAATATCCTGCAAAAACGTGAAAAAGAGGGATTAGCTATCATCACAATGCAAGACGAAGCGGGGCATGTTCGCAAAATGGCAAATTCCGAGATTCTATGGAAATTGTGTGCATAAAATATATAGGGAGGATCAAAACACTAATCTCCTTGCAGGTGCCAGAAGTTTAGAAATTGGGCGTATAGAACTCTCATGCAGGGACAAGAGGGTAGAGTGCAAATGTTCTTTCATGAACGAACGGACGTGTAACTGAATGGCAAAAATACTGAAGACAAAGGAATACGTCCCCTCTCATAGGAATTAAGTACAGAATTGCACCCAGGCAAAGCAAAAAGGAAGGCAGATTGATGGGCAAGATCAAATCAAACAAACTCCTGAACCATCCATAATCATTAAGCGTTAAGATGAAAAAAAGCTGACCAATGATCCAAAATGATTTCAACCGTATGGTGGGAGATTCATAAGAATTTTTGAAAAATCGCGATGTGACAAGAGAGTATATTGCACAAAATTTGCACAAGGCATGAGGATGGAGATACCTGCAAAAACAGGGTTGTAGAAACGGTTCATTTAAAACATCGAGGCCGTAAGGAAGTGACTCAATTGCAGTGATAAAGCCTGCCAGCGTTGATAATCTGCATATAACAGAGGGGTGAACGTCGATGTTCAGAGTCGAGCAAAAAGCTAGCCATATCCACGGCCCGCTGCTTACAAACAAAGGTCAAACCTCCAAATGTGGTATAAGCAACTTTCACAAACAAGAAGCGGGGAAAGTCAAGATCCTGTGTGATTCAACAGCCTTGACCCCTCATTACGAAAGGCTGAAGCACACTGGTGAAGTCAGTGTTACACCCAGAAAAATCGATCAGATTGTTTGAATATTTGTATTAGCACGCGGTGGCTGCAAACATAACCGGCACAGAGGAAGACCAAAATGTTAATACTAAAACCTTCCATGAATGAACTGCACAGAGGCCCATCTCTGAGTCTGAAGTCGATTGTGTTAATCATCCAGTTTTCTGATACTTGAGCACACCAAGGGCAAGAAAGGTAAACATGTATTCAGGATAATGTTAGGGTAGTGTGGAAAGGAAAATGCATTGCTAACAAAAAAGAGGCAAACTCTTGTCCAGTTCTCCTGCGAGCGAGCAGTGAATGGGCATAGTTTTAAGTACTTACATCTTCGAACTTGTTGGTAGTGAGAAAGCATTATAGCAAACTTAAAGAGGTAGTCTGGAGCGACATAAAGGAAAAATAGAATACCATTTCTCACGCAATTTACTCAGGGGTTATGGAAGAAAAGGAGTTCGCAAGGGAACTTGTTATTCTCTGGTAAAGATAAGGGAGAATCAATCATATATTTTGACTAACTATGAATTGTGAACAAACTGCTAATGATACAAATAGACGCCAAACCAACTTAGGAAGCAATAGAATATGAACTATATCTGAAAGGCAGCTCTTGATAATAAGAGTAAGCCGTACTTTGGTAGAGAACAACCAAGACAGTCAGACAATGTCATGAACGCGCAAGATTGGCATAAGATCGCCAGGACACAAGGTTGATCAGGATACCAAAAGTGAAACAATTTTAAGGCGAGAGGCAGTTTGAATAAAAACGGTATCGGAGGTCATAAGGAGAAGGTACGCAATTGTGAGGAACGGGGTTTTCCCTTCTGGTAAAGAAACAAGTCGCCGGAAGCTTAGGGGGGTCCCACTGAAAAGTCCTTAGATATTCCAAAGTTGGGTCGATAACGTCACGAAGTTTAATTTAATAGGTTTAGAATGTATGTGATACAGGACATCCAGACAGGAGCTTTACCGGACGCCATACATGGAAAAGAGCCTGCCTCCAGAGTGATGGAATCTCCAAGAGGCTGCTGGATCAGAACAACTAGGTAAAGGTTAATGAAGCTCTGCAACATTCATAATCTTTCGCACAGAATAAAGAAGAAATAATGAACAATTCTTTAATATCTAGTTGCATTATATCCCTTAGGTGGATGACAGTATAATTGTGTTGTTTGTAGTTCCTCTATAAGGAAAAAGTGATGAAGGTAAAAAGCTCAAAAATACTAAGCGCGCTAAGAACTTTAGCTTTCAGAAGATGTAGAAGACTCTTTTTAGTTCTAAATCTTTACGTAAATTGAATTTCTGTTCAACTCAAAGGATCTTGGCAAATTCTAAAACTTTTTTCTAGGAATCGTATCATAGAAAGACTTATCCGAGAGGAGAAGTTATACTGCGCAAAAGTTTTGATGTGGATTTTTACATATCCCATTGCAGTGCATAAAACTTGTTCTTTCGTAAGAAGTCCAAAGATTTAAAGCATTGCAAAAACAATGTCTGCCAAAAGACTAACATTAGAGCAATCGGCACCTACGTTGAAAGAGGGAAAGTTTAGATTTAAAGAAAAAGGGTAATCGAAAAGCAAGGGAGATTGGCAGTCGACAAAATGAAGTTCGAAATCATTATTACACATCTACTAAGCGCAACGATACCTGTTATGGAGTTGACACACGAATCTTGTTTACGTTTGGGTCTGCAATTGCAACATCAACAAATTATACTTTGCTAAAAGGTCGAAACCTTGCACCTCCAGGTGGAGGTGAGCCTATACGGTCGACTGGCTCAAGGTTAAATTAAAATCACCAGTGGCAGCCGGACGATAAAATCCATACAGATCAACAAGTCAGATGAAAAATATATTCTTTGCAGGATTATTGGGACATAAAATTAATAGTGTGGATTTATAGCCTACATAAGAAAAAACCAAAAACAAATGACCTTGCAGAATTCATGAAAACATTGGCCGATTAAAAACTTATCGCACCAGACGAACTCCTGCCTGCGCAATCAAGGCTGAAAAACGACCTATTGGTGGTTTAGCCTACGCAGAACAAGTAGGTCACGCACATCGAGAGAGTATCTGCTTTTGATAAAAGTAAAGTGAACAAGTTTGTACCGTATAGGGGGCGGCCCCAATTGATGTTAAAAAGCAGACGAACATTTAGGTTTTTATAGGTGGTCGTTACCGAATTTTCGCCAGAGTTACATACTTCCCATCTGTGTACTGGATTCATTGCGATAGGCCGGATTTAGTAAAAGGAGCGGTAACATAAATTTATAGAGTTGGAAAGAATGGTTATTAATTTTCCAGAAAGTTGGGATCTCATACTCGAGGAGCGAGGCAGTTTAAGTCCTTGTGGCTGTGAATCTCCAGCTGACATCCACTCAGAAAACAGATATTGAACAAGTATATGATAAGACTGTGTTAAATTAGCTTCATTTTTTTACGGAATAGCGACATGAATGGTTTCACGAAAAAGGAACATCAGGAAGCGATGTCTGTCTAATGCCGGGTCGCTTCAGTCATGTTGGGTGTGGCTGAGATGTGAAGACAGTTCTAGGTCTCGGTGAC
>CM068962.1:72589468-72630869 GCA_035128595.1 Eptatretus atami
AGTCATGTGAAATGAAGTGTTAAAGTTTATCATATTTATCGGGAAATTTTCAACTGAGTGCGAAATGGAGTTTTATTTTTTATCATCTCTTCTGATGTGATGTTGATTATAATGATCATCCCTGTGATGGATGACTGGTTTAAGAATCCATGTTGTGCTGATTAATGCTTTCTGTACAAGGAATGTGAAAAAAAAAACTTTAAATATCTTTTTCTTCTTTTCTTCTCTTTTTAGTGAAATATGTTTTATCCACAGGTAGGTCTGGATTAATTTCCCCTCTTATATTAATTTTCATATCTTCACTTCAATGGCTGTGATGATGAAAATCTGGAAAACAACATTAATAACCGGGGTAAAACAAACCCGACCGGAAAATTGAAAAACTATTTTGTAATAAGGGGTTTTTAATTCAAACCAATAAATGTGCCAGCAACTCCACTGTATAAGTTTTTTTCAACCCCCAAAAAAAAGAAAAGCCCCCCCCCAAGAATAACAAAAGTTCCTGGGTGAAATAAAAAAAACAAATTTTTTTGTTGAAAAATGGGAAAAAGTTTTTTAAAATTTAGAACTTGGGGGGTTTTTTTTTTTTTTTTCCCTCATTGTGTGAAAAGTTATTTTTATTTTTCCCCCCCCATTCCTCCTTCCCTTCAAAATTTCAATGGGGCAAAAAAAAAAAAAAAAAACGCAATGTAAAAAATGGTAAAAAATTTAATATAATGGAAAAAAAAATTTTTGGGAAATGGTGGAAAAAAAATACCTTTGTGGATTTTGAGGCCCAAATGTAATCTTTTCCCAAACAAAAAAAAAAAGGGCAAAACAAATATTGTTTTTTTTTTTCAACTTTTGTGTCCCATAATAATTTTAAGTTTTTTATGAAAAAAGTTTTTATTCCAAAAGAAAGAAAAGAAAAGCTTGTGGAGGAACCAAGGGGGGGTTTGGCCCCAAAGCCCCAAAAAAAAGGGGGGAACAGTAAAAAAACTTCCCAAAAATCAGGGGTTGGCCGAAAAATTGAAAAAAAAGGGTTTTCCCTTTTTGGGGTACAAAAGTTTTTTTTTTTCCAAAAAAAAAAAAAACTTTCAGCAAAAAAAAAAAAATTGGCCAAGGAAGAAATGAAAAAAAAAAACACATGGAGGAAAATGTTAGTCGGCAAGCCGGGGCTTTAGTGGGCCCAACTGATTGGGGCCCAATGTTTGTCTTTGCCCAAGAAAAGATTATGACTTGAGGGTGGAGTCCCCCAAAAGTGTTTTTTGAGTTGAACTTTAACCCCTTTTTTTCAAAAGTGGGGTTTGTTTTTTTGGGACAAAGTTGAATGGGAGAGGGTTTTGGGTTTTGATGGTCCTTTTCCAAAGGAACCAGGGTGAAAAAAAGTGTTGAAAAGGAAATTTTGGGGCATCGGGTTGAAAAATCCAATTCCCCCAAAGTGGTGAAAAACCGCTCCCCCGAAAAGTCCTATTGAAGATCTGTAAGAGGAAAGGGCAGAAAGGGCTTTTCCTGCAATGCCCCCGTTCCCCTTGTTTTTTTTTGGGAAAAAATGGAAAGAAAAATGAAAAAACTAAATTGGCCCGAAAAAGGATTCAAAATCAAATCAAAAAAAAAAGGAAAAAAAAAAATTTTTTTCCCCAAGGGGAAAACTTCAAAAGAATTTCATTGGGGAAAAGAAAACAAAGGAAAAAGAGGGGAAAAACAAAAAACTAAAAGGGGGCCCCCCAGAAAAAAAAAAAAAAAAAAAAAAAAAAAAAATTTTTAAACTGCCTTTTGGGGGGGGCAACCTTTTCCAAAAGCCCCCCCTTGGGGGAAAAAAAAAAAAACAGGGGGAAAAAAAGGAAAAAAAATAAAAATGAAAAAAAAAAAAAAGAAGGCTTTTTTTTCCCTGGTTTGAAAAAGGAAAAAGAATAACAAATTCCTGGAAAAAACCTGGGTTTGGCGAGGTTTTTGAAAAAAAAAAAAGAAACCCCCCCCCGGTTGGTTTTTTGAAAAAAAAATCCCCATAAGAAAATAGAAAAAAAAAAAAAAATTGGGCCTTTTGGGGGCGATTTTGCCCCCAAGAAAAAAAAGCAAGACGAAAAAGGTTTTTGGGGGAACAAATCCTAAAAAGGGCCAGGGTGGGTTTTTTTCCAAAAGACCCCCTTGTTTATCAACATTGCCCCCTTCCCAGAAAAAAATTTATTTTGTCCCCAAAAAGACAAAAAAGAGGCAAAATGGGTCCCCTTCATTGTCTTGAAAGGTTTTGAAAAAGAGGTTTTTTTTCACTCCATTGTTTTGGGGAAAAAAAAAGTTTGGCGCAAAGAAAAAAAAAGCCCCAAAAAAGCCCCCAAATTGTTCCCCCAAAAGGGTTATAAAAAAAAAGGGAAAAAAAAAAAAAAACACGGGTTTCCCCAAAAGAAAAACCCCAAAAAAAAACCTGGGAAAAAAAAAAAAAAATGGAAAAAAACCTGGAAGCAAATCAGGCCCAAGTTTTGGGGAAAGACAAAAAAGGGGAAAGGAATTTGGAAAAAAAAATTGCCAAAAACTCCAAAATGACCCTTGCTGAAAAAAAAAATAATGGGAACAAGGCCTTTTTTAAAAACTAATGTGGTGTCGGTTTTTTTTAAAAAAAAAAAACCTTTTTTCCATAAATTTTGGCCAAAAAAAACTGAAAAAATGTTTTGGCTAAAACTTTCCGGGGCCCCAAAGAATAAAAAAAACGGAAAAAAACTGGGACCCAAGAGAAAAAAAAGGAAAATTGAAAAAATTTTTGGAAAGGTTGAACAAAAAAAAAAAAAAAAGCCAAAAAGAAAAAAAAAAAACGGGATTGAACCAAAAGAAAAACAAAAGCAGAAAAAAAGCAGTTTTTTTTTTTGGGGAAAACTACAATGCCCCCACTGGAAAATGCCCCCCCTCCCCCCCCCCCCCCTTAAAATTCCCCTGGGGGCCCAAATGTTCCCAACATAAAATGAGTTTTTTTTCCGAGAGTTTTTGGGGGGGGGGGGCGCCCCCCGAAAAACCTTAAATCCCCCCAAACCTTTTTTCTATGGGGAAAAAAAAAAAAAAGAAACGTAAAACGCAAGAGGGAAAAAAGGTTGTTTTTTGGGTTTTTTTCCCCCCCCAGATGGGTTCGGGGGAAAAAAAAGGTGAGGGGGGTTCCAGGTCGAAACTTAAATTTTTTTTCGGAGGGCAACAGCCCAAAAAACGGCAAAAAAAATTTTTTTGAAAAAAAAAAAAATTGGGCTTTCATGCCCTTCCCCTCAAAAAAAAAAACGAAAGCCAAGTTCGGGGTTTTTCCCCCAAAAAGCTAAATGAAATTGGAAAAAAAAACAGCCTTGGTGGGGGGGGGGGTGGGGGGGGGCCACAAGTGGGGGGAAAAAAAAAAAAAATAAAATTTGAAAAAACTGGGCTTTTTTTTTCCAAGGTTTTGGTTTTCAAACGGGTTTTTTTGACAAAAAGAAAAAAATTCGGTTTTTTTTGTTTTTTCCAAAAAAAAAATTGAAAAATGTGAAACCCAAAGAAAAATTTTGAAATGAAAACGGAATACCTTCCCCGAACCCCCGGGAACATGCCACCCCCCCCAAATAAAAGATTTTTTCCGAAAAAAAAATTTTTTTTTGAAAAATGAAACAAAAACTTTTTTCCTTGAAAAGTTGTAAAAAAAAAGTTTAGAGAGCAGGCCATTACCTCATTAAAAAAAGGAAAGGAAAAAATTTAAAGTTTCAATGGTTGAAAAAAAACTTTTTTTTTTGGGTCAAAATTGAAAAAATCAAAAACTGCAAAAAAATTCCAATTTTTTTATAAAATTTTCCAAAATGGGATCAACAATTCCCCCCTTTAAAAAAAAAATTTAAAAAAAAAAATTTTTTTTTAACTTTTTTTGTTAAAAATAACAAAATTTCCCCTCCCTTTTTTTTTTTGGGGAAGGGTTTTTTCCCCTCCCTATCCCCTTCCCCCCAAATTGTACATTCTCCCCCCCCTCTGGGGCTTTTTGTTTTTTTCCCCCAAAAAAATCTCCAACCCCCATCCTGCCTTTTAAATTGGGTTTTTTTTTAATAATTGTCCCAATTTCTTTTTTCCCAATGTTCCCCCCCCCCCCCAAATCGTTTGGTGAAAAAAAAAACCCCCAATTCCCCCTTTTTTTAAACTCCCTTTTCAAAAATGTCCCCCAAAAAACTTCTTCCTCCCTCCCAATGGAAAAAAAAACCAAAAAGAGGGAAAAAAAAAAAAAAAACCCCTTTTTTCCCAACGCTTTCCAAGAAAAAAAGGGCCCTTTTTTTCCACTTTTTTTTAAAAAATTTTTTTTTGACCTTTAAAAAAAAATGTAAAAAAAAAATTTCCAAAAAAAAACAAAAAAACTTTTGGGTTTTGGGGTTCCGCATTTAAAAAAGCAATAACACAAAGTTTTAAAAAAACAACCTTGTTTGGGGGGGCCCTTGGGTTTTTTTTTTGGAAAACAATCAAATTTTTAATTAATTTCCCGCCCCCGTGGCGTGGGGGGGGCGATGGGAAGGGGGGGCGGAAAAGAAAGAAGAGGCCCCCCCCCTTAAAAAAAAAAATGGTGGAAAAAAAAAAAATGGAAGGAAAAAAAGTTAGGTTAAAACTCCCCTTTTACTTGCCCCCCTTTCAGTGGGGCCTGGGGGGGGGGGGTTTTTGGGCCCGATGGGGTGTGGAAGGTTTTGCCAAGGCAAAAGGTTTGGGAAAAAAGCCCCCCCAAACAAAAAAAAAAACTTGGCCCCCAAAACCCCCCAAATATTTTGTGGCAAAAAAATGGCAAAAACAAAAAAGGAAAACAAATTTTTTTTTTTTTGAAAAAGAAGCTTGGGGGCCCCCCTAAATTTTGGAAAAAAAAAAAAAAAATGAAAGGCAAAAAAAAACCAAAATGGCGCAAAAGATTTTGAAAAAAAATTTTTTAATTTGGGTTTGTGGGGGTTTCAAAAGAAAAAAACCACTGGGGTTGGGGGGGGGGGGGGGTTTTTATTAATGGGGAAAAAAAAAAAAAAAAAAAAAAGATAAATGAAAAAAGTTTTTTTTTGTGAAAAAAGCTAAAAAGGGAAAAATAGAAGTTTTTTTTTGGGGGAAAAAAAAAAAAATTGGCCCCCCCCCTTGGAAAAAAAAAAAAAAAAAAAAAATACCATTGTTTAAAAGTTTGCCCCTTGCAAAGCCATTGGGGGAAATAATGGGGGAAAAAGTTAAAAAGGGGGGGTTTTAATTGGGGGCGGGGATTTTGTGGGGTGGACCCCAATTTGGTGGGTTGGGGGGTCCCCCCCCCCTAAAAAAAAATAAAAGTTTTTTTAAAAAAGTTAACAAAGGGGGGGGGGTAAAAAAAGCACCCGCCCCCCCCCTGGCCCCCCCCCCACCCCCAAAAACCCAATTCAAAAAAGGCCCCCTTTTATTTTCCCCCCCCGCCCCCTCGCCTTTGGGGGGTGGTGGGCCAATTGGCCGCCCCCCTTCCAATTAGTTTTTAAATTTCACGAGTGGTGGGGGGGGTTTTTCCCAAGTTTTTTTTTTTTCCCCCCCCTCCCCAGGAAAAAAAAAAGGAAAAAAATGGGGGAAAATAAAAACTTTTAAAAAAGTTGGATTTTTACAAAAAAGTTGGGGAAAAAAACCCAAGGAAGGGAAGATTTAAGATAAAAAGCCTTAGGCAAAAAGGGTTTTTTAGAAGGGGGGGTTTTTTAAAAAAAAAAAGCCAAGCGGAACCAGAAAGGTTCCCAAGGGGGGTTTTTTAAAAAGTTTAAGGTGGAAAAAAAAAGAAAAAAATAAAAGGAAAAGGTCCCCCCCCGGTGGGGGGTAAGGTAACAAAGAAAAAAAAGGAAAAAAAAAAAAAAAAAAATAGTTTGGAAAAAAAAGTAAAAAAAGCTTTAGGGTTAAGGTTTGGGGCTTAAAAAGCCCCAAAGCCCGGGCTTTGGAAAAAATTTCTTACTTGGCCCCCCGTTGGTGGGGGTTTCCCCCAAGCCCCTCTACGGAACCAAAAAAAGAAAAAAATTAAAAAAAAAAAAAATTAACAACCACCGAAAAAAGCCGGGCTAAAGCCCCCCCGGTCCCCCCAATCCCCCTTGCCCCAGCCCTGGGGGTTTTTTTTTTTGGGGCCCTTTAAACCAAGTAATGCGCCCCCTTTTGGGTTTGCCTTTTTTGGGCTTTTTGGGGGGTCTTTTTTCCCCTGAAAACTTTTTTTGGGGGGGGCCTGGGTTTTCCCCCCCCCGGCCGGTTTTTGGTTTTTTTTTGCACCCCTTGTTTTCATGGGGCCCCCTTTCCCCGTAGAACCCCGCAAATCCCCTGCCCCCCCCCTTTGAAGGGAAAAAAAACGGAAAAAACGCTTTTGCCAATCCCCCTTTTCAAAAAAAGGAAAAAAAACCCTGGCAAAAAAAAAAGTAAAAAAAAAGGGCCCTGGTTTTCCCCCAAAAAAACCTTGGGGGAACCGATTTTTTTAAAAGCCCCCAGCGGTAAAATTGCCCCCCCCCCCGAACCGTAATGATAAAAAAAAATTTTGGGGTCTAAAAAACCGCTTGGGGCCCCCAAAAACAAAAAAAAACGGGTCCCGAAATAAAAAAACGTTTTATGGGTTTTTCAGTTTTGGGGTTAATAAAACGTTCGGTAGTAACCCTTGGGGGCAATCGTTCCCCGGTAGAAATGTAACGCCCTGGGGGCCAAAAAATAAAAATCATCCGTTAGATTCGCGAAAGCTGGTCGACCCAAAAAAATTTTTTAAAACAAAATGCCCCCTGAAATTTTTTCGCTATGGGGGCCCAAAAGCCCCTTTTATGAAAAAAAAAATCCAACGTTCGCATAAAACCGCTGGGCCCCCCCCCCAAATAAAGTGTAAAAAAAAAAAGGAAAAAAAACGCCGTTTTACGGGGGCGGAATCGTTTTTTTTTTCGAAAAAAACCACCAAAACGTTCCGAAAAAAAAAAAACAAAAAAAAAAAAACAACGTTTTTTTAACTTTTTTAAAGGTTTTTAAAACCCTTCAATAAGTCGGAAAAAACAAAACGGGTTTCCGAAAAAAGGTTTCAAATTGGGTTTTTTAAAAAGCGTCAAAAAAAAAAAAAAAGCTGGGGGTCCCAAGAAAAAAAAACCCTCCATTGGGGTTTTTTTTTTTTTTTTTATTTTTTATTTAAATTTTTTTTTTTTTCCGGCAAAATGGACCGGTGGGATTTTTTTTGGTGGAAAAACAAAAAAACTTTTTTTCCGATTTTTCCCCCTAGTGGGGGCGCGTTTAATTTAAAAAAAAAAAAAAATAAAAATAAAAATAAAATTAAAATTAAGGCCCCCTTTCGGGCCCCGCCGCCTTTTTCAACCGAACCCCCCTTAAATTCAATAAAAAACCCCACTAGCAATCGAAAGTTGGGGGGTCACAAATCCAAAAACCCGTTCAATGCCCCGAAAAAAAAAAAAAAAAAAAAATTCAATGGAGTCCCCCCTGGGGGAACAACTGACGGGGTTTTCCTCCCTGTTTTGGGTGGGGGAAAAAAACCCCCCATTTTTTTTTTATATACCCAAATTTTCCCCCCTAAAAAGCCCCCTCCCAAATTTAAAAAACCGCCCAATTTATAAGTTAAAGCTGTTTAAAAAAAAATTTTAGTTCCGTTTCCCCGGAAAAAAAAGAAAAAAACGTCCATAATCCTAACAAAAAATTACCCGGTTTCAAAAAAAATTTGTGGGGCGTTGGGAAAAAAAAAAAAGAGACCCGTTAACAACATAGGGTTTTTTTTCCATAAAGCAAACGTTTTTTTTAGCTATAGGTTTTTTTTTTTTCCAAAAAAGAAGCACCGTTTTCTTTACTCAATAGGTTTTTTAAGAAATAAAAGTTGTTCCCGGGTAAAAACGCCTTAAAAACCAATCAAAACCTCGACAATGGTTTTTTTTTTTTTTCGAACTTTAAGTGAAAAAGTAAAAAAAAAAACTTACAAAAAAGTAAAACGTGGGGGTTTTTGGGGGGGGGGGGTTTGAAAAGTTGGGGGGTGTTTCCCCCAAACCGACCCCCTGCGGTAAACCCGTGGCCCCTTACACTTATGCCACCGTAAAAAAATGCGGAAAAAACGGTGGGGCGTCCCCAAAAAAAAAAAAAATAAAAAACGCTGGGAAAATACCGGTTTCCCGAAAAAAATTTTTTCAAACATCCCCCCCCTTTTTGAAAATTTGGGGGTTTTTTCCCCCGACGTACTCAAAAGCCAAAATAAAAAACCTACGACGTAAATGCCCAAAGCGGGGTGGCCTTTCCCCCAAAAAAAAAAAGCCGGGTGGGGCCCCTTTTCCACTGCGCCCTCTTTAACGTAAATTTAACAAAAAAAACTTAACCATAAACGTAAAAAAATAATTTCGGGATAGCCGTGGGGTTGCCCAGCCCCGGTAAAACATTTCGGCCATTTTTTTTTTTTCATACTTTTTTTTCCCCGGCAAATAAACCCCTCCCTGGGGCCCCTTAAAAAAACAAAAAAAGAACGTCCAAAAAAAGGCGTTGTGAAATAACCGGGGGCTTGAAACAACTTTTTTCCGATAATGTTTCTAAGTGCCGGTTTTTAAATGATTTTTGGAAAATCGTCGAGGCCCCCCCCGCAAAAAAAGCTTTTTTTTTTTTTTAACATAAAAAAGGCTAAAAAAAACCGCCAAACTGAAAAACCGTTTTTTGGGCGAAAAAAAAATACGCGCTGGGGCCCCGCGCGCCCCCCTATGGCAAATAAAAATTTAAAAGAAATAATCCGTTTTTTTGGGGGCAAAATAAAGTGGGGGGGTTGGGAAAAAAAAAAAAATGCCCCCCGAACAAAACAACGCTCAAAGTTTATTTCCGTTGGCTAGTTTTTAATTCAATAAAATGTTTTTTATCGAACGTTCTGTGGGGTTTAACGTTACCTAAATTAAGTTTTCAATGCATAAAAACGTTCCAACCCCCCTCGTTATGGAAAAAAATCACCGGTTCCCCCAAAAAACTGGGAAAAAAAAAAAAACAAAAAAATCCAAAAAATTGTTTTCAAGCGGTTAAAACCGCCAAAAAAAGCGGGTTTTTTTTTACAATACATTTTTTGAAAAAAAACAATGGTTTTTAAATGTAAAAAAAAACAAAATGTAATACCATAACAAAATTTTACAAAAAATACAAATACAAAAAATAAAACCTGGGGCCCCAATAAAAAAATGCTGGCCCTAAAAAAAAAACCGTTTCCCAAGGGTTTTTGGGTGGGCACAGGGGGCCTTTTAAAAAGGTTTTTTTTCCCCCCTGGGTTTTGGGCCAAACTTTCCACCTTTGGGCCCTCCTGAAGTAAAAAAAATGTTCAAGAAGGAAAAAAAACCAGTTGGGGGTGGGGGAAAAGTTTTTTGTTTTTACAAAAAAAATAAAAACATTGTTTTTTAAACCCCCACCTGAAAAAAAAAAAAAAAAAAAAAAAAAACAAAAAATGTTTTTTTTTGGGTTTTTTTAGGGGAAAAAATTTTTATAAATTGGAAAAATTTTTTTAAAAGAAAATTTTTGGGAAAAAAAAAATTTATTGGGGCGTTCCCCCAATAAAATGAAAGGTTGGGAGGACCCCAAAAAGGTTACAGACCAAATTTGGTTCAAGTTTTGGGGGTTTTGGTTTTTAATTTTTTTTTTTTTTTCCCCCCCTTAAAAGAAGGGGACAATAAAAATGGGGGGTGGGGGTAAAAAACGTTACAAAGAACGGAAAACAAAAAAAGAGTTTTTAAAAAAATCTGTTTTTTTTCCTGGTTTTTTTTTTAATCCCCTGGGGCGACAAAAAAAAAATTTTTTTTTTTTTTTTTTTCCCCCAAAACCCCCTGGGGGAAAAAATTGAAACCCCGGGGAAAAAGTTAAAAAAATTCCCCCCCCCCCCCCCCAAAACCTAACTTCCTTTTGCAAAATAATTTCCAAAAAAAAGTCCCCCCCAATTTGGGTGATTTTTTTGCCCTAATTAAACAAAGTTTTCCCAAATTTTCCAAATTAAAAAAGAAAAAAATTGGGTTTTTTTTTAAAAAAATGGGGGTGGGCCCCCCTTGTTTTTTTTAATAATTTGGGGGCATTTTTTTTTTTTTTTTTTTTTTGGGGGTAAAATTTTGGACCTTAAAACCCCCAACCCCCCAGTTTTTTGGGGAGCCCCCGTGGGCTTTAAAAAAAAACATGGGATACTTGCTTCCTGGCCAACCAAAAAATCGGGCATGGCTTTTTAACCAATGGGGGGGTGGGGGTTTTGGGAAAAAAAATCAAAAAAACCACCAAGTTTTGGGGGGGGTGGGGAAATTTTCTGTTTTTTCCCAACCCGTTCAAGGGGACGAAAGAAAATTAAAAAACGTTTGGAAAAAAAAAAAAAAAAAAATGGAACCCAAAAAAGAAAACAGAAAACCAAAAGCCCGGAACTGGAGCTTGATAAAAAAAAAAAAAAAAAAAAAAATTGAAATAATCCCCCCCCCCTGGGGTTTGTTTTTTTTTATTTAAAAAAAAAAAAAAGCGGTGGGGGGAATGAAAGACAAAAAATTGCAAAAATGGCAAGCCAAAAAAACTTTTATAAAATTTTCCCCAAAGCCAATTCCAGCAACCTTGGGGGGAAAAAACCCCTTTTTCTTTTTTTTTTTATTTTCCCCCCTTTTAAAAAACCCGAAAAAAAAAAAGCCCCCTAAATTTTTATTTTTCCCTCCCCCCACCGCCCTGGCCCCCATTTCCCAAAAAGCCCCCCAAACCAAAAATCCGGGAGTTTTTTGGTTTTTCCCCATAACATGCACAAAAGTAAAGATTCCCTGAAAAATATAAAAACAAAATACCATTTTTTTAAAAATAAATAAGTAAAACAAGGACCATACTTTTTCTACGTTTACTACAAAAATTTAAATTTAACCCGTTTTAGTAATCGTCCCCCCAAAAACCCGTTGGGTTTTTTTTTTGGGGAAATTGGGAAAAAGGGGTTTAAAAGAAACACAAAAAATCAAAATTAAAAAAAAACCCAATTTAATTTTCCGCTTTTTTTTTCCATTCCCCCAAATTTCCGCGGCAAGAAAAAAATTGGCAAAAAACAAAACACCCTTTTTGGAATAAAGAACCCCCCCCCTGGAAAAAAAAGGGTTGGTTGGTGGGGGTTTTTTCAAAGTTTAAAAACCCCACTAATAAAGCTTTGTTTTGGGGGAAGCGCCGTTTTTTTTTGGCCCCCCCCAGTTGGGTTCCCCCCCCCTTGGGAAAAAAAAAGCGGCCCATTTTCCCCCCCAAGAAATAAAAAGAGATTTTTTAAAAACTTCCATTCCGAAAAAAACTTTGTTTTTTTTGTTAAAATTTGCGGTGGGGGGAAAAAAACCAAGGAGCCCATTAGTTTTTTCCCCCTAAAAAATTTTTTTTTTTTTTTGAACGGAAAAAAAAAAAAAAAATTTTTTTTCCCCCCTGGCCCCCCCTTTTTTCCCTTTTTTTTAGGAAAAATTGTTAAAAAAAAAGCCACCGGCTTAAACAAGAGTTGGGGGGGGGGTTTTTTTTTTTTGGGGGGGGGGGGGCCCCTTCCCTTTGAAAATTTCAAACAAGAAAAAAAAAAAAAAAAAAAAAAAAAAAAAAAAAGAAAACCCTTTTTTTAAATGGGTTTTTTTTCCCCCCCCCCGGCAAAAAAATAAAAAAAAAAAAAGAAAACCCCCCGACCACTTTGGGGGGGGGGGGAATTTTCTTCCATCCTCCTTTCCTTAAATGTTTTCTTTGGAATAAAAAAAGAACCCCCGTCCCCTTTTTTGCCCATCCCCCCGCAAAATGTTAGAAAAAGGGGGTTTTTTTTTTCAGAAAAAGCTAAAATCCCCAATAAAATGGTCCACGTTTTTTGGTTGTGCCCGCCTTTGGGGGTTTTTTTTGGGTTTTTGTCCCCTTTCCCCTCCCCTTTTCACCCTTGGCAAAAAAAACGAAAATAAGCATCAAAAATAAGTAATCTCCTTAAAAACAATTCCCTCGCCGCAAAGGTTTAAATCTTTCCGTTTTTTCCTGGAAAACTTAAAACCCTCCATGGAAAGGTTAAAGCTTGAAAAAATTTAATTTTTTTTGGGCCCCCCTTTGGGGTTTGGGTCCCCTTTGGTTTTTTTTTTAAACCCTTTTTCCAAAACTTTTGTGGGGGGGTTCGCCTTTTTTTTGGCCCAAACCAATAATTGGCGTCCCCGAAGCAACTGAAAACCAGTCCCCCCCCCCCGTGGCGGCCAATCAATGGGTAACCTTGGAAGAAAAAAAACACCTTTGGACAAGAGGGGGAAAAAAATTTTTTTTTAAAAAACAACAACAAAAAAATGGTTTTCAAAAAAAATTTCCGGTTCCCCTTAACCTGCCCAAAATGTGTTTTTCCATGGAAAACACCCTCCCCCAAGAAATCCGAAAAAAACCCCCCCCTTATCCCCCTATGAAGGTTTCCCCAAATTTTTTTTTAAGGGGAAAAACCATTTGGGGGGCCCCCCCCCTGAAAAAATTTCAAAAAATAGCTAAAAACCAGAAAAAAAAGGGAAGCTTTGTTTTTTTTTTTTTACCTTTAAAATAAAAAACTGGGGGCTTGCCAAATTTTTTTTTTGAAAAAAAAAAAAATATTTTTTTTTTTTTTTTTCAGAGGGGTTTTTTTTCTTTTTTGGGGTTTTTCTCCAAAAACGGTCTTATAAACGGTTTTTTTTGGGGCATGCCTGTGGAAATTCCAGAAAATTTTAAATTCATCCTAAAAAATTTCCTTCCCCCCCCAATCAAGGTTTTTCCAAAAGTTTTTTTTTTTTTTTTGGGAAAAAAAAACCTAATTCTGGGAAACAGGTTTTTTCCACTATTGATAAACTTTAGTTGGGGGGGGAAACGGTTATCCCCCAAACTAAAGTTTTCCCCTTTTTTTTTCCCAAATTTTTTAAAGGAAAAAAAAAAAAATAATCCAAAAAAAAAAAAATTTTTTTTGTTTTTTTTTAATTAAGTCAATTTTTTTTTTGTTAAAAAATTTTTCCAAAAATCAGAAAAAAAAAAAACCTTACAAAAATTGGACAAAACCAAGAAAAAAAAAAAAAACTGGGTAAAAAACAAAACCTAAAAATAAACCTTAAAAATGGAAACAAAAACAAAAAAAAAAGTTAAACACTTAAAGTTTGGAAACGAAAAAAAGTGCTGTTCCCCTCAAAATACTTTTTCAATTTTCCAAAAAAAATTTCCCAAGAAAAAAAAAAAAAAAAAATAAATAAAAAGGAAAAAAAATTAGTTGGTAGCGCAAAAAAAAAAATAAAGCACACCCCTGGTTGGTTTTTTTTTTGGCAAAATTTTTTTTTGGTTGATAAACAAAGCCCACCCAATTTTGGGCACAATGTAAACACAATTAAAAATTTAATGGTTTTTTGCCCGAACCAAATTTTTTTTCAAAAAAGATAAAAATTTGGGGCCCAAACTTTTTGAAAAAAAAATTCCTTTCCCTCCTTTAAATTGTTTCCAACGCAACCCATAAAAGAAAAATTGGGAAAAAAAAAAAATTTTTTCCCCCCCAAATTAAATGGGGGCCCCCGCCGCCCAAAACCTTTGAAAAAAAAAATCCTTAACAAAGCCAAATTTTGCCCTATTAAAATCCCTCTGGAAAAAAAAAAAGTAAAAAAAAAAATGCCAGCTTTTTAATTTTGAAACTTTGGGAAAAAAAAAATTCCCTTTTGGTTTAAAAAAACCTAAAAATGTATGTTTTTTTGGGGCAAGAGGAAATCCAAAAAAATGGTTAAACCATTTTTTCCACTTAATAAAAAAATTAATCTTTTATCAACAAAAATTTCCCTTGTTTTTAAAAATAATTTTAAAAATTTGGGGGGAAAAATTTATATTCAGGGGCCAAAAAATAAAAATTGGGGAAAAAAATTCCCAAAAACAAAAACAAAATTCTTTTTGGAAAGAAAAGAAATTTTGTTTTCCCCCCTTAGTTCTGGTTTTAAAAAAATGGTTTTTTTCCCTTAAAGGTTTTTTTAAAATAATTACTGGACAAAAAAAAATGCCCTTTTAAAAACAAAAAAATGGGGTCTCTTAGTAAAATTTTGAAAAGTTTTCCCCCCCCCCCAAAGGTGTTTAAAAAGGCTGGTTACCTTTTGGAAGGGCAGGGTATAAAAATAAGGTAACGAAAAAAGATTACTTGTGTTTTAAAACAAATAATAAAAAACAAGTGGGGTTTTTTCCCAATGGTTTTTAACAAGTTTCAGCATTGGGGGGGCACAGTAACAATGGAATTTTTTTTTGTTTAAACCCTCAAAAATCGTCAAAATGTGGCAAAAGTTCCCCCTTCCCCAACCAAAAAAAAAAAAACAAAAAAACAAAAAACAGAAGGGGGGCTTTTGGGGGGGGTGGGGGGGGCAAACTGAAAAGGGGCAAAATAAGCCCCTTTTGCACTTTGCAAAAAGCGGCCCCCTCCAAAAAAACAAAAAAAAACAAAAAAAAACCCCTTTCCTCCCTTTTGCCAACTTGCCAAGAAAAAAAACCAAAGCCTTTTTTTTTTTTTTTTTCAAAATGCAAGCTGTTTTGAAGCTTGCCTCATTTTTAAGCCCCTGGTCCCCCAGTAAAAAAAAGGTGGTGTACCTGTCCTTTCTCCCCCCAGTCCCCCTTGGAAAAAACCCAAACCCAGTTGGTTTGGGGGGGTTGGGGAGGGGGGAACCACTCTTTTGGGTGGGGGTTTGGCAGCAAATAATCCTGGAAAAAAAAAAAAAAAAAAAAAAAAAAAACCCCACACAAAAAAAAGAATTGGTCCCCAAACCCACTTTTTGAAAAAAAAAATTACAACTGGCCCCCTCCTTTTGGGAGGACCAAATGGTTTTTTTTCTCCAAAGAAAAAAAAACTTGGCCTTTTCCCCCCGTTTGGAAGGGGAAATGGAAAGCTTGCCAAACAATTTTTGGGTTTTTTTTCTTTTTTCCCCCTTTCCCGAAGAGTTTTCCCCCTCTTGGCCCCCTTTGGTCCAAAAATTGGTTTTTTTTATTGTTTTTTTTTCCGGTTTTTTCCAGGTTTTTTTAAAAAAAAGAAAATTTCTTGGGTGGGAAAAACCTGCCTAAAAAAACAAAGGGGTAAACCAGAAGGTAAAAAAAAAAGAAAAAAAAACCTGGGGGTTTAAAAACCTAACCTGGCTTTTTTTCCCCCAGATGGTCCCGGTTTTTTTTTTGGGTTCCGGCCGAACATTTAAAAACCCCCGTTCCTCCCCCACCAGGTTTTTTTTTTTTTCTTGGTGGGGGGGAAGGAAAGGGGTGGGGGTTTTTTGGAAAATAAAATGGACACCCCCAGCCAAAAGGAAAATTTAAAAAAAAACAAAAAAAACCCCTGGTCCCCCCCCACCAAGGGGCGGAAAGGAAAAAGCTTTTCCCGGTGAAAAGCCAACCGGCCCATCCCATAAATTCTAAAAAAAAGTGCCCCCCAAAACTTGGTTTGGTCTTTTTGGCCGGGAACGTCCTTCCCCTGCAAGTTGGGGGTTTTTTTTTTTTACTTTTTTTTTAAATTTAGGAAAAAAAGGTTTTTTTGGGTGGGCAAAGAAAATTGGCCCAACTCCCGGCCCCCAACCGTAAAAAACCCCTTTTTTCCCAAAATTCCCCGCAAAAAAGCAAATAAAAAAAACGCAAAAAAAAAAAAAAAAAAATCCCTGAAAAAAAAACCAACCTCCCCCGTTGGGGGAAAAAAAAAAAAAAAGTAAAAACCTCCTGTTTGGGGGGGGGGCAGCTTTTCCCCCCCCCTGTCGGCAGGGCAAAAGCTTTTTCAACCGAAATTGAAGAACGGGGAAAAATTTGGGGGGCCAAAAAAGCCCCCTTCGGGTGGGAACCCCCCAATCTTTTTTTGAAAATTGAATAGGAAAAAAAAAAAAAAAGAGGGAAAAAAAAAACCCAACGGGTAACACAATTTCCCCCTGGGGGGGTTCCCAAAAAGAGAAAAAAAAAAAAAAAAATTTTGCGGGAAGAGTTGTTGGGTCGGAAGTGGGGGGGGTGCTGGAGGTTGGGGGGGTTTCCAGCCCAACCAAAAAGAACGGCGGGGTTCCCCTCCCTTGGTTTTTTTTTTTAAACGCTGAAAGGGGTCCCCCCTTTCCGGTGGGTGGCCCTGGGGAAAAATGGGTTCCCCCCCCCTATCCGCCCCTAAAAGAGAGAGGAAAAAAAAAATCTGACAAATTCCAGCCTGTCCCCCCCCCCCCCTCGTGGTTTTAAATCAAAATCCCTGAAAAAAAAAAGGCTCAAAGCTTTTGGGAACCCATCGGGGGGAAAAATTTGGGGGGCTTTTTCTCCTCTGAGGTTTCGGAAAAAAAGAAACGATTTTTTGGGGGCGGCGGAGGAATAAAATGGGGGGTGGGGGGGGGTTGGGTTTTTTTTACACCCCTACCCTAAATGGTCTGGGGTCCGCTCCTGGGGAATGGGGTTTTTTACCAATTAACCCCCAAGGAAGTTTTTGGCCTGGTTAAAAAGCTGGTTTTGGGGGGTTTTTTCCCCCCCCAAATAAAACCCTTGGGGAAACCCCCCCCAAATTTTGAAAAATTTAATTGGAACAAAAGGGTAAAAAAAAACGTTCCCCCCCCCCCCCCCCCAACCGAGGTTGGTAATTTTATGGGAAGATTCAGGAATTTTCCCCGTCCACTCCCTTTAAAAAAAAGGTTGTTCCCCCATTTTTTTCCCTGGGGGGTTCTTTCCTGTTTAATGCTTCCCGACCTTGAAAGGGGGGCCCCCCCCCGAAGGGTGGGGGGAAAAAAAAAAAAAAAATCCACCGTGAAAAGGATTTGGCCAAAATTTTTTCCTTACGGCCAAAACGCTCCCGAGTCCCCTGTTGGGTTTTTTTTTTGGAATCAAGGTTTTTGGGCCCCCCCCGCAAAGAACACCGAAGAATACAAAAAAAAACCCCCTGTTCTTTAGTCCCTTTTTGGGGGGATTTTTTTTTCAAAAAAATGCATTTTCCGAAACTGGGGGACAAAAACTGGGGGAAATAGGGGGATTGGGGGTTTTTTTAAAATTGACAAAAAGGTGTGGGTGGTTCTTTTTTTGGGTTTTTTTTCCCCCCCCCCAAATGGGTTTCAGGAAAAAAAACTTAAAATTTGGGGAAACCAAGAAAAAAAAAAAAAAATATAGCAAACTAAAAAGTTCCCTGAACTTTGGCAAAGAAGTTTTTTTCCCCAATGGCAACTTTAAAAGGGTGTGCTTTGGTTTTCAAATGGGTTTTTCAAAAGCCCGCCCAAAAAAACAAGCCCTTTTTCCCCCAAATTCGCTTGGACTTTGGTTTTAAAAATTTTCCCCACGCTGGGGCGGCGTGGGTGGGCAAAGGGAAGAAATTGGAAAACCAATGGTCCCCTTCCCAAAAACAATTTTGACCGGTCCAAATCTTTGGGAAGGAAATGAAAATTTCCCAAGAAAAACCAAAAAACTTGCAAAAAAAAAAAGGGTTTCCCCCCTTTACCGGAAAAAAAAGGGTTTTTGGGGGGGGCTTTTTTTCAGTTCCCCTCAATAAAAAACTGAAAAACCAACAAGGCTTTTGTTTTTTTGTGTTTAAAGGGCAAAAACTTCCTAAAAGCTGGCGCGCAAACTTTAAAAATCCCCTGGCAGGGGAAAAATTGGGTACCAATTCCCCCAGCCCTTAGGCCCCCCTGGAAAAAAAAATTTTTTGGCAAAAAAGCTCAGGGGAAAAAAAATGGAAAAAAGAAAACGAAAAACAACGTACTTTTAAGGAAAAAAGGGTTTTTGGGCGGTGAGAACAACAGGCCCCCCCTGAAGTTGGGGGGAACCCCCAAAAAAACCTTTGGGGGGGGGGGGTTTTTTTTTTTTCCCTTGGGGTGGGGCTGCTTTTTGGGGGGTTCCCCCTGGGAAAAAAAAAGAAGTTTTTTTTTGGATGGGGGGGAAAGTGCCTTTTTTTCCCGAAGAAAAAACCTCCAAACCGGTTTTTTCCTTTTTGATGTTTTTTTTTGCCCGGTTGGGGGGGGGAATTGTTCTTTTGGAAAAAAAACTCACCCGCCCAAGGGCCCAAAAAAAAAAAAAAAGAAAAGGAAACATTTTTTTTGGTCCCTCTCAAGGGGACCCCAACTTGGGAAAAAAAAAAAAAAAAAAAATTTACCAATTGAAAACCCCGCAGGAAAAAAAAAAAAAAAAGTTCCCCGGCAGGGGGGCCCCCAGGCCCCCTTTGAAAATGGCCAAGAAAAAAAAGCTTGAGCTCTGTGTTTTTCAGGGAGCTGAAAAGCCCCCGTAAAAAAAAAAACCTGTTTTTTTACAAACGTGGGCAAAAAAAACTTGAAAGGGTGGGGGGGACAAGGGGAAAAAAAAAAAAGGCCCTATGTTGGGTTGAGGAAAAATTCTTGGTTTGAGGGGGTAGAAGGCAAAATCAACTGTTGGGAAAAAAAAAAAAACAAGGGTTTTTGGATTTTTTCTCGTTCCCCCGCTTTAAAAAAAAAACAGGGGAAAAAAGTCTCCCCCCGGCGCCAATTTGCGTTTTTTTTTTCCCATCCTAAGCCCCCCCCCAAAATCCCCTCGGAGCAAACTGCAAAAAGTTAAAAAGGAAGCAAAAAAGAAGAAGGTTGGGGTTTAGGACCCCCGCTTTTTTCCTTTGGGAAAAAAAAAAAACAGAGGAAAAAAAAATCCCCTGGGAAAAGTGGGGAAAAAAGGGCCCCGCTGGGGGGGCCGCCTTTTTTTTTTTTAAAAAAATTTTCGAGCGGTTTGGTAAAAAACCAAAGGCCTGAAAATTTTTTCCGCCCCAAAGCTTTTTTGTCCCCCCGAGTTTTTGGGAACGTCACGGGGGTGGGGGTTTACCAAATTTCCCCTGTTTTTTGCTGAACAAACCGCGCCCTCCGAAAGAAATTCAAACCTGTGGGTTTTTCCCCCAAACCTTTTTCGCTGTGTGGAACAACGTGCTTTTGGGCGGTTTAAAAAAAAAACCGGTTTGAAAACGGGGGCAAAAAAAAAAGCCCTCCCAGGGAAAAAAAAAAAAATCTTTTGGGGGTGGCAAAAAATCCCTTGGCTTTGGAAACTTTTTCTCCAAAGGCTTGGGTGGGAAAAAAAAAATGCCCCCTTTTTTTGCCGCCCAAACTCCCGGTGGGGGTCCCCCGTTTTTGCCCCAGATGCAAGTTTTTTTTTGTTGCTCCCTTGGGCCCCCTGGGAAACCAGGCCCAAGAAAGTTCAAATCCCCCAAAACTGAAAAAATTTTTTGGGGAAAAAAGAGGGGGCCCTTGGTTGTTTTTTTTTCCCCTCTCTGGAAAAAAGCGGGAAAAAAAGAAAAGGGTTTGGAAAAAATTTCGCCAAGAACCTTGGGCAAAAACAACTTTAACCTGAGGGGGGGTTTTAAAAAACCCCGCCTGGCTCCCTCAAGTTTGGGCCCCGGGCCAAAAAAAGTTCCCTTTTTGGCCTTTCGGAAAAAAAAAACAATTTTTAAAAAAAAAAAAATTCTTTTGAAAAATAGGTTTTTTCCCCCGGCCAACCAATCCTGCTTTTTTGAAAGGCGCCCAAAACCCAAAGCGGTAACCCAAGAAAAAAAAAAAAAAAGGCAAAACAGGCTCAGGGCCCTTTACAACCAAAAAAAGAGGTCAGAACGATTTTGAAAACCGTAATCCTTGCTTTTCTTCGTGGGGGGGGGTTCCTCACCGAAACGGCGCAGGAAAAACCCCGAGAAGGTTTTTTTTCGGCAAAAAAAAAGGGGCCCCCCTTGGGCTTTTTTCCAAAAGCCCCCTTTTTTTTTTTGTTGGAAAAAAAAAAATCTTGTAAAAGCCGTTTTTCGATTTCAAGTTTTGAAACAATTCGGGAAAAAAAAAAAAAAAAAAAAAAAAATTGCCCCCTCCTGAAAAAGGAAATTTTTTTCCCCTTTGGGGTTTCCCCCTTCGTGGGGTTTGGGGGGGGGGGGCCCAACCAAAAAAACTTTGAAAAAAAAAATCGATATTCTGGAAGAATTGTTCTGGAACTCCCCTTTAAAAAAAACTCCTGGGTAATAAGCCTGAAAGAGGTGGCCCTTTGTGGGGGAAGTTTTTGGTGGGTTTGGGGGGTTACCAAATCCCTCTGAAAAACTTTAAATTTTCCGAGTTTTTAATTTTACTGGGGAGTTTCCGTCCAGGGGTGGCGTAAACAAAAAAAACTGGGCCCCCCCCAAAAAAACAACTTTTTTTCCCCCAAAGCAAAACATTGTAAAAAAGGGGAAAAACCTGGGAAATTTTAAGGGAAGAATGGCGGAGAAGATTTTCCAAAAAGCCTGGCGGTGGCACAGTCCCGTTTTGGGAAAATGGGTTCAAAAGGAAATTCCTTCGGACCCCTTGATTTTTTGGGGGCAAGAAAAAAAATTTTGAAAAAAAAAAAAAATGGGCGCAAAGTCCCCATTCCTTTTTTTTGCGGAAGAACTTTTAAAGATAAATCCCTTTTTTTTGGGGGCCGCCTCCCCAAGGTGGGCTTTTGGCAAATGAAGGGAAAAAAAAAATCCCCCGGAACAGGCCCGGCTTTGGGAAAAAATTAAACGGGGTTTTTCTTTGGGTCCCAAAAACTTAAAAAAGGAATTCCCCAAGGGGGCCCTTTTTTTTTTCGGGTGAACATCTTTTTGGATTGCCCTGCCTTTGTTTCCTGTTCCCGTTTTTGGTGGGGTTTCCCCCCTGTTTTGGGGTTTTGCGTGGAAAAGGAGTTTTTTTTTTTGGAAAGGGGTTTTTCCCCCCCCGTTGGGAAAAAAAAAGATTCAGACTTTTTTACCTTGGCAAAAGTGGAAATATTCATGGTCCCCTTTCCTGCCCCTTTGGGCCTGTCTGAAAAAAAGGGTCCCCCAAAAGAAAAGAAGGTTCCCCCCCAAAAATAAGAAAACCTTTCCCCGTTTCCCTGGGTTTCCGGGCCCCTGGGGAAGAAAAAAAAAAAAAAAAAAGTCCATGGGGAAAAAGATTTTTTCCAACTGGACATTCATGGGGGGTGGTTGGGGGGCGCCTGCCGGTAAAACCCTGGGGGTTTGGGGGGGGGGGCGGGGGAAAGCGAAACGAAAAAAAAGGGTTTCCCCCGAAGGTTCCCCCCCCCTTCCAAAAACAGGTTTCCTTTGTTTGGTTAACTTTCCCAGTCCCCCTTGTGGGGGGCCCCTAATGGATTGCGAGACTTGGAAAAAAAAATAAAAACTCTGAAACCAAATTGGGAAAATTTCCTGGAAAGAAAAAAGAAAGAAAAAACCGGAAGGGGGGGGGACTTTTTTTTAAAATTTTTTCCCGCTTTTTTTGGTACCCAGGGTTCCCCTTCCCTTTTTTCGGAAAGGAAATCCCTTTGGGGGCTAAATCCCCCGGCTGGGGGGTTTTCCCCCGGAATTTTTTTTTTGTCCCCAAAGCGAGGCGGTTTTTTGGCCCTTAAAGAGAAGAAAAGGACTTGGGAAATGAAAAGAATTTTTTTTTGGTTTTTTAAAACCTGCATAGTCCCCCGTGGAAAAAAGCCGGGTCAAAGTTTTTGCCCCAGGCGTTAAAAAAAAATGGGAACCCCCACAAGATGGAGTGGCCCCTTTTCGTTTTTGTTTTTTCCCCTGGGGGGGGAACGCTGGGGGAAATCCTGGCTTTTTCAACCAGAAAAAAAGTTACCTCCGTCGGCTGAAGGGGAAAGTTCCCCCCTCAAAAATGGAAAGTTGGAGGGAGGGCCCAAAAGTGGGGGGGGGGGGGCCCCCCGAAAACCACGGGGTTGGCCCTCGTGTTTGCCCAGGCAAAAAAGGTTTTTGACCATCATCCCTCCCAAAAGGAAGGAATTTGGGGATGGGCCCCCCTGGCATCCTTGGGCCTTTGGGGGGAAAACTGGGGCCCCCAGAAAAAACGGAAAAGGGCCCCCCCCTGGGGAAAAGTACCCCGGGCCGGGAAAAAAAGTTTGGAAACCGCAGCCGGAAAACGCGCTTGGTTTCTGTGCCACAAATCCTTCTCCAAAGAAGTAATGAAAAGAAAACAAAAAACCTGGAAAACCCCCTTTTTGGGTTTTTCCAAAATTTGGTTCTTGTTTTTTGTCCAAATTTTTGGCCTGCGTTTTTTTCGGGATCCAAAATAAAACAAAACAGGAAAAAAAATTCAAAAACGGAAAACCTCCTTCGATGAAAATGGGGGGGCCCGCCCCCCCGGCATTTTGGGGGCCCCAAATCGTCCCCTTGGTAAAAATGGGTCCCCCATCGAACCAGGGTTTGGGCAAAAGGCAAAAAAAAAAACAAGCAAAGAAGCAAAAGGCAAAGCGGCCTTCAAAAGTTGAAAAAAAAAACAAAAGTTTTTCCTTGGGCAAAAGTACCGTCCCAAGAAAAATGCCCCCACCGCAAAGGTTTTTCCCCCCCCCTTTTCCCCTTGCCCCATGTCCCTTTTTTAATGAAAAAAAAAATAAGACAAAAAACCAACAATGTGGTCCCCCCCGGCATCCCAAGTTTTAAGAAAAGCGTGGGAAAACCCATTTTGGGGCAAAAAGTTTTGCCCAAAAAACGAAGCCTTCCCTTTCTTCCGGTCCCCAATTTTCAAGGCTTTGCTTTTCCGTTGGGGGGGTTGCTGCCGCTAGTTAAATGCGGAACCTCCCTTTGGGCCCCCTGTTTTTTTTTCCCGAATGCCAAAGCCCCAAAAACAAAGGGTTTTTTGTCTTCGCTGGTTTGGGCAACTCCCCCCCTGTTTTGGGGCCAGGGGAAAAAACGAAAAAAAACTGGCCAGAAAGCCCCCAAAAAACCACAAACATCGGTTGGGTTCCCCTAAAAAAACAGTCCGGATTGAGGTTAAAAAATTTGCAAGGGGTTGGGTTCACCCCCCCCAATGGCCCCGGACTGGGGCCGGAAAAAAAAAAAAAAAAAAAAAGATTTGCCCCCCCCCTGCCGCCAAAAGACACAATTCCGCCCGACTGGTTCCCCAGCCCCTTTTTTTCCTTTAAATGGTTTTTTTAAAAAAAAACATGGGGCCCCCACCCCGAAAGTGGAAAAGGTTTCAGAAAAAATTTTCTGGCAAAAAGTGGGGGCTTTTTTTGGGGCCCTTTGAAGGCGCCACTGGGGCCCCTCCTCCCAAATCAAAGGTAAATGAAAACGGAAGTTTTGCCCTTTGTTCCCCTTCCTGGGTTCCGCAAAAACCATTTTTCCCCCATTGAAAAAGGGAAAAACAAAGCCCGCTGCTGAGAGGATAAAAACCCCCCTTTGAACCAAAGCTCGGGGTCTTTGTTTCTTGCCGCCTTTTTGGTCCCCCCCCAACTCCCGGTAAGAAAAAAAGTTTTTCTGCCAGTCCTGGGTAAATGGCTTTTGGGGCGGCAAAAAAAAAAAAAAAAAAAGCCCCACCATAAAACAAAAAAAACGTCTTTCCCTCCGCAAAAAACCTTTTGTTCCCCCCCGGCCTTTTGGGGGCCAAATTTGGGTGGTTAACAAACCCTTTTTTCAAAGTGGACAAAATCCAAGCGCAAAAGGGGTAAGTTTTAATCCCCCAGAAAAAAAAAAAAAACCCGAAGAATCCAGGCGTGAAAAAAACAACTTGGGGTTTCCGCAGTTTCCGTGGAAAAAAAACAAATAAATGGGAAAAAAAAATGAAAAGAAAAAAAAAAAAAAAAAAAATTCTGTTGTTTGTTGGCAAAAAAAAATAAACTCTTTCAAAAAAGGTCTTTTTTTGGAGAAAATTGCAAAAAGCCCGGCTTTTTTTTTCAGCAAAATCTGGGGGGAATAAAAAAAAAAAAAAAAAAGAAAAAAAAAAAACCCCCGATTGGCTGCCTTCCCAAAATCAAAGCCCAAACAAAAAAATAAAAATCAGGGGTTTCCCCCGTGGGGAAAAAAAACCAAAGGAGGTCCTCTGTTCCTTTTTTTTTTGGGGGCGGTTTCGGGAGAACTTCTTCCCAAGCCCATGGGTTGGAAACAAGGGGGAAGATCACTCTTGGGTTACCCACGTTGGGGCAAAAAAAAGAAATGGGCCTTTTTCCCACCATTTAGAAAACACCCCAAATAATTGCCCACACAGGAAGGACCATGCCCCCCTGAAAATGTTCTCGTTGGCGGGAAAAAAAAAAACAAAAAAAAGAACTCCCTCAAAAAAAAAAAAGTTTTTTTCCCAATCCCTCCCGTCCCTCGGGCCCAAAAGCCCAATTTTAAAAAAAAAAATAAAAACAGCGGTGCGAAGAAAAGGTTCAGCTGGTCCCCCCCCAAATTTTTCCTTGGGAAAAAAAAATGGAAGGGCCGAAGGCCCCTTTTTGGTTTATTTTTTTTGGCTGAAACCATGGCCTTTCTGGCTTCTTTGGAGTGGAAAAAAAAAGTTTGGCCCTGAAACACCTTTCCAAGCCCTTGGTTTTTTTTAAAACCGAAAGGGAAAAACAAAAAAAAAAAAAATGGGGTTTGGGCGCCGGGTTCCAACCCTGGCCTTTGGGTTTTTTTCCCCTGGTTCCCCCCACCAAAACAAGGACCAAAAAACCTTCCTTCCGTGGTTTGGGGGGACAAAGCCCCTCGAAAACTTTGCTTCTTTTGGCCATCCTCTTCCTTGGGGCAATTCATTTCCCAAAAAAACGGTCCCCCTTCCTTCACAGCGCAGCGCCAAAAGGAAAAAAAATCCTTTGCGATTCCCTTCCCTTTGTTGGCTTCCAGTTTTTTTTTGAAAAAACCTAAAACAAAATCCCTGACTCTTCCCCTCCCCCCGAAAATGGGTTTTTTGGCCCCCCATCTTTCCCCGCTTCTAAAATGAAACACCGAGAACGAGAAGAGGGCGAACAATCTTTTTCACAAGAAAATGGAGCCTGTAATAACAAAACACTTTTTGGGGCGTCCCCTGAAAAAAAAAAAATAACAAAATTCAAAAAAGTGGAAAAATTGAAAACCTTTTTGGGGGGGTTCCTGTTTTTGTGGTTTGGGCCCCGTTCCCGTTTTTTTCTTTGGGTTTGGTTCCCAATCCCCCCCTGCGAAAAAAAAAAATTCTTTCGATCCAAGAAAAAAACCCCTGGCCCCAAACTTTTCCCCTGGTCCCGCCCAAAACCCAAATTCCAGCCGCAACCGTAAAAAGGGGCCCAAAAAAACTTAGGGTTTTTGGGGGTTTTCCCCAGTTTTTGGAAAGCCCCCAAAAAAAAATGCTTTCCCCAAGAAACGGGTCCGCCCTTTGTTTCCTTTGGGATTGCAGGCAAATTTAAATTTCCTGGCCTTCTAATTTGTTGGGCCTTGGTTCCCCAATTCGGGGGAAAAAATTGGAAAAAGAATATAACAACCCCCCTCCTCTGTGGTTTTCCTTTAAACGGTGGGACTGGGGGGCTTTTTTTCCCCTGGAAAAATTTTTTTCCCGCTGGGGCTTACAAATCTGGGGGTTTTGGTTTTTTGAAAAAAAAATTTTGGGTTGGAAAAAAAAAAGTTTTTCGGCCCCAAAATTGGGGGGTCCCCCCCCCTTTCTTCAAGGGTTTGCAAAAACTTGGTTTAAAAAAAAAAATCCAACCCCTAGCGCAAAAAAATAGTGGGGGTTTTGGGGTGGGGGGTGGGGAAAAATCCAGTGGCCCAAATGGAAAAAAAAAAAAAAAAAAAACCAGGGGGGGGAAAAAAACGCTTTTTTTCTGTCAGTAGCCAACCGAAGGGGGGGTAACAAAAAATACAAAAAATAAACGAATCCCCCCTGCCTGAGAAAATAGAAAAAAAGCAAAACCAAAACAATTACAACTAAAAGAAACCAACAGTTTCTAAGTTTTTCCCGCATCAGCGGGTTTTTTGCGCCTCGCAAAGTTAAAAAAGTGGGAAAAAAAAACTGGGGGGGAAAAAAAAAATTGGGTTTTTTCCCTTCCCTCTCTGGCAACCAACCAAGTTTTTCCCCCCCTTTTAAAAACTCCGGAAAAGGTTTTTTTTCCCTCTTGCATCCCCTCGGGTTTTTTCCCTCCCCAGAAGAAACAAAATAAAAAAAGTGGGTTTTTTTGGTTTTTTAAAAAGGGCCCCAACGGTGTTTTTTTGCAGGATTTTGTTTAAAAACAAGTTCTTGGGCCCCTTGGCAAAGTTCCCCAACTTTTTTGGGGTGGGCTTCTTCTTTTGTGCCGGCAAAAAGAAAACCATGGGGGAAAAAAAAAAAAAATTCTTGCTTCCCGCCAGGAAAAAAAAATGGGAAGGTTTCCCGCCTGGTCCTGCTTTGGTTCCCCCCCCGCAAATCTTTCTGGCTTTTGGGGCCCCAACAAAGTGGGGCCCCCTGCCCCACCCCAAACACCCACTCCTTTTCAAGCCAAGGGTTTTTCCCCCCCCCAAAGTGGGGTTTCTCAAAAGTTGGGCGCCCGCCCAATCTCCTATTTGGGGTGGCCAAGGGCCACCCAAAAAAAAAACTAATTCAAAAACAAACTTTAATTTCCCTGGGTTTTTTTTTTCTTTTCAACCACTTAAGCTTTCTTTCCCTGGCCCCCCAAAAAAAACTTTTTGTCCAACTTTGTAACTCTTTGCCCTTGGGCCCAAAAAGCAAAAAAAAAAACAAGTTGGGGCTGATCCAACGGTTTTGGGGGGGAAAACCCAAACCTGGGGTGTTCCCCCTGGGTCGCAAAAGGGGAAATTTTTTTTTTCAGGGTTGGGGGGGGTTTCCCCCAAAAAACCCAAAATTACCAATTTTTTTAAAAAAATTTTACGCAGAAAAAAAAAAAATCCAAGTTTTTTTTTCCCCCAATAGCTGGGCATTAAACGTTTTTCCAAGAGGAAAAAAATAAATAGCAAAAAAAATGTAAAGATTTTTTTTCAAAAGGTTTGGGTGGGCCCCAAAATTTTTGAAAAATCAAATAAATGGGCGGAAAAAAAAAAAAACAAATAAAGAAAAAAGAAAAAAAAAGAAAAAAAAAATTTTTTCAAAAGTGGGCCCAATATTTCTGAAAAAAAAATGTTTTTCCCCGGGCAACAAAATATTTAATGTTTACATTTTGTGGGCCAAATTTTTTTTGGGTGGGGGGGCTTGGGTTTTTTTTTTTTTTTTTAAAAAAAAAAAAAATCAAAAACAAAAAAAAAAGAATGCCAAAAAAACCAATTTCCTTTTTTGAAAAAAAATAATTTGGGGCCCTTAAGAGCCCCCCCCGCCCCCAAACTAAATAAAATGTAAAACATGATAAATATAAGAAATTTTTGGTTTTTAAATTGGTTTTTTTTGTATCACCCAACGGTGGGGGAAAAAATAACTGGTAAAAAAACATTGAAAAAAATAATAAAAAAATTGGTTTTTTTTAAAAATTG
This sequence comes from Eptatretus atami, assembly GCA_035128595.1. NCBI lineage: Eukaryota > Metazoa > Chordata > Myxini > Myxiniformes > Myxinidae > Eptatretus > Eptatretus atami. The sequence goes on from CM068962.1 coordinate 72,616,428, forward strand.
GGTTTTTTTTTTAATCAACCCGCCACCCGTGAAATTATTGTTAATTTAATAAAATATAGATTTTTTTTGTTTTTTTTATTGGTTTTTTTAAATTTCAAAAACCCAAACCCGGTGAAAATCAATGTTTTAAACATGAAAAAAAAAATAATAAAAAAGAAAAAAGGGTTTTTTTTTTTTTTAATTTGGTTTTTTTTTTTTTTAGAAAAATCCCCCACGTTGGCAAAGAAATTGTTAAAACAAATTTTTTATTATAAAAAAAAAATGGTTTTTAAATTTTGGTTTTAAATCAAACCCCACGTTGGGGAAAAAAAATTAATGGGTTTTAAAAACCAATGAATATAAAAGAATGGGTTTTTTTTTTTTTTTTTAATTTGGTTTTAAAAAATTCACCCATTGGGTTTTTGGAAACACAAAATTATGGTTTAAAACAAATGAAAAAAAAAAAATAAAAAATTCTAAGGAAAAAGGGGTTTTTTTTTAATGGGTTTTAAAGTCCATTCCACGTTGGGGGAAAAAAAAAACTAAATGGTTAAAAACAAATTTAAAAATAATAAAAAAGATGGTTTTTTTTTTATGGTTTAAATCACCGCATGGGGGGGGTGGGGATTTATTGTTTTACAAAAAATGAAAATAAAATAAGAATGGGTTTTTTTTTACAAAAAATTTGGGTTTTTTTTTTAAAATTCAAATCCCATCGTGGGAATTATTGGTTTTTTACCATTTATTAATGAGGAAAAAAGAAAATGGGTTTTTAAAAAATTTTTTGGTTTTAAAATCCCGATTGTGGAAAAAAAAAAAAAAAAAAAATTTATGTTTACATGGAAAAAAAAAAATTAAATTAAAAGAATGGGGGTTTTTTTTTAAAAGATTTGGGTTTTGAAAATTTCACCGCACCGTGGAAAAATTTTAAAAAATGTAAACCATGATTAAAGAAATAAGGGGAAATGGGGGTTTTTAAAAATTTTGGGTTTTTAAAAATCATACCACGTGGGGGGAAAAAAAAAAAAAAAAAAAAAAAAAAAAAAAAAAAAAAAAACATTATGTTAAACATGAAAAAAAAAAAAATAAATACAGAAATGGGTTTTTTTATTGGGTTTTTTTAAAACTTCAACCGAATGTTTTGGAAAAAAAAATAAAAAAATAAAAAAAATGTTAAACACATTTATTAAAATAAAGATTGGGGTTTTTTTTTAAATTGGCGTTTTTTTTTTAAAAAAAAAAATCAACCCCGAATGGTGGAAAAAAAAATAATTGTAACAATTTATAAAAATTAAAAGAAATTTTGGCTTTTAAAATTGGGTTTTAATTCCCACCCAACACGTGGGAAAAACAATATTTGTTTTTTAAAAACAATGAAAAAAAAAAAAAATTAAAATAAAGATTTGGGTTTTTTTTTTAATTGGGGGTTTTTAAAGAAATAATCACCGGTGGGGGAATAATTGTTTTAAAAATGAAAAAATTAAATAAGTAATGGGTTTTTTTTTTAATTGGTTTTTACTTCACCAAACGTGGGGAAAAAATAAAAAAAGATTTGGGTTTTTAACAAAATTATATAAAGAAAAAAAGATGGGTTTAATGGGGTTTTTTTAATCCAACCCCAAAACTGGTGAAAAACTATGTTAAAATACATTGAAAAAATTAAAAAGAAAATGGGTTTTTTTTTAATAAAAAAATTGGTTTTTTAATCAACCCCACGGTGGGAAAAAAAAAAAATTAATTTTTGTTTTAAAACAATTCTGATATAAAAAAAAAGGGATGGGGGTTTATTGGGTTTTTTTTAAAACATCAAAAATCCCACCCGTGGGGAAAAATAATGTTAGCATTGAAAAAAATTTATAAAGAAAAATGGGTTTATTGGGTTTTTAAAAAATCCCAAACCCCCACGTGGGAAAAAGAAAAATTAAAATTGTTTTACCAAAATTTAATAAAATATAGGAAAAAAAAAAATTGGGTTTTTTAATTTGGGGGTTTTAATCAAACCCCAAAACGTTGGAAAAAAAAAAAAATATATTTTGGTTTAACCATTAAGAAAACAAAATAATAATGGGGGTTTATTTGGGGGTTTTTAATTCAACCCCACGGTGGGGGAAAAAAAAAAAAAAAAAAATATGGGTACATGGAAAAAAAAAAATAAAAAGAATGGGTTTTTAAAAAATTTTGGTTTTTTTTTTAATCACCCAAACCCGTGGGGGGGGGAATAAAATGGGTTTAACCATTTAAACCATAACAGGATTGGGTTTTTTAAAATTTTGGTTTTTAAAATTTCAAAAATCCCACGGGGGGACAATAATGGGTTTTTTAAAAACAATTAAACCAAAACAAAATAAGAAATGGGTTTTTTTTAAATTTGGTTTTAAAAAATCAAAAAAACCCCACGTTGGGAAAAAAAACTAAAATTTTTTAAAATGAAAAAAAATAAAAAATTAAAGAGGGGGTTTTTTGGGTTTTTAAATCCCCAATCCCCCCACCGTTTGGGAAAAAAAAAATAATTTGGTTAAAACAATTAAAATTAAAATAAGAAAAAAAAAATGGGGGTTTTTTTTTAAATTTTGGGTTTTTTTTTTTTTATCAAAAAACCCACGTGGGAAAAAAAAAAAAAAAAAAAAAAAAAAATAAATGTTTTAAAAACATTAACACATAAGAATGGGGTTTTAAATTAAGTTTAGAATCACCACGGTGGGGGATTGGTTTTTAAAAACAAAAATTTATTTTTAATTAAGAAAATGGGTTTTTTTTTTTAATTTGGGTTTTTTTATTCAAAAAAATAAATCCCAAGCGTTGGGGGGAAAAAAAAAAATTAATGTTTTTTTTTTTTTAAACAAATTTTTAATAAATAAAAAAGAAAAAAAATTGGGTTTTTTTTATTGGGTTTTTTTTTTATTCACCCACCGGTGGAAAAAATAAAAAAAAAAATATGTTAACATAAATTAAAAAAAAAAAAAAAAAAATAGAATTTTGGGTTTTTTTTTTTAAATTTTTGGTTTTTCTTAAAAATCAAAACCCCACCGGTGGAAAAATTTAGTAAATAAACATTTCTATAAGAATGGGTTTTTTAAAAATTTTTGGTTTTTTTAAATCCATCCAAAAACCGTTGGGGGGAAAAAAAATTATCGGTTTTTTAACATTTAAATTTATAGAAAATTTGGGGTTTTTTTATTAAATTGGTTTTTATCAAAAATCCAACGTGGGGGCAAAAAAAAAAAAAAAAATTATGGTAAAGCAAAAATTTTAAAAAATTAATAAAAATTAGAAATGGGGGTTTAAATTTGGGGTTTTTTTTAATTTCAAAAATCCAAACGGTGGGAAAAATATGGGTTAACAAAGTTGAAAAAAAAACAATAAAGAAAAAAAAAAAAAAAAAATGGGGTTTTTTAAAAAAAAAAAATTGGGTTTTTTTTTTAAAAATTCCAATCCCACCCCGTTGAAAAATAATGGTTTTTGCTTATATAAGAAAATGGTTTTTTTTAAAATTTTGTTTTTTTTAAAAAATCCATCCCCAAAGGTGGGAAAAAAAAATATGTTAAAACAAAATTAATAACTAAGTATGGGTTTTATTTGGTTTAAAATCAAATCCCTGTGGGAAAAAAAAAAAAAAAAAGATTTTAATGCAAAACAATTAAATAATTAAAGATGGGGTTTTATTGGGTTTTTTTTTTAATCCCAAATCCCAACGTGGAAAAAAAATTTATGTTTAACCATTAATAAAATAAAGGTGCGGGTTTTTTTTTTTTTTTAAAATTGGGTTTTTTTTTATCACCCATGTTTTGGGAAAATTAAAAATTTGGTTAAAAAAACATTAAAAAAAAAAAAACAAAAGATTTGGGGCGGTTTAAAAAAAAAAAATTGGTTTTTTTATCAAAAAAACCCACCCGTGGAATGGTAAAACATTAAAATGTAAGGATTGGGGTTTTTAAAAAAAAAAAAGTTAGTTTTTTAAATTCAAAACCAAAAAAACGTTATTTTTAAATTTAAACAAAATTAAAAACCAATAAAAAAAAACCCCAATGGATCCCATAAAAAAAAAAACAAATAAACAAAGCGAATTGGGACACCCCCCCCTCAAAAACCAAATTCCCCCCGTGAAAAATTCCCCGGGCCCCCCCCTTGGAATTAAAAAAAAATTCGAAAAAAATCAAAATTCCAAATGAAAAAAAAAATTTAAAAGCAACCAAAGTTTTTTTTAAACCCTGTTTTTTAATGAAAGGTTTTAAAGGTTTTTCTTTTTATTTAAAAAATTCCAAAATGGGAAAAAGTGGAAATCCTTCCCCCAAACATGGGCCCAAAAACACTGGGAAAAAAATAAATTAAATCCATTGGTTAGTTGTGGAAGTTAAAAACGTAGTTTTTTAAAAGAATTCCCTAAAAAACCCCCTTTTTTTTTAAAAAAAAAAAAAGAAATTTAACGGGTTTTAAACATCCTTCAAGCGGTATTTTTTTCCCCGGAAGAACCCAAAGCGGGAAAACTGGGGTTTTTTTTTTTTTAAATTTTAACACTTTTTAAACTAAATAACCACCAACCGTTACCTTTTCCCCCTCGAAAAAAAAAACCCCCCTTCTTTTAAAATCGGGTCCCCCCGAAAAAAAGAAAAATTAAAAAAAAGTTTTTAACTGAAAAAAAATTGGGGGGGGGGGGAAAAAAAAAAAACAGTATGAAAAAAAAAAAAAAAAAATAATTTTAATTAAAAAATTTTTTTTTTTAAATTTTATCCATCAATTTATTAGATTATTTTGGGTTTTCCGTTGTTTGGTTTTGGGTTTTAAAAAATTCCCGTGGAAAGGGTTGGGGGAGCGGGGGGGGGGGGTTTTGGGTGGGGAAAAAAAACCTTGCCGGGGTTGGGGTTTTCTTGAAAAAAAAAAAAAAAAACGGGAAAAAAAAAAAAAAATTAAATAAAAAAAAGAAGAAAAAAAAGAAAAAAGAAAGAAAGAAGACAAAAAAAGGAAAAAAGAAAAAGAGGAAGAAAAAAGACAGAAAAAAAAGAAAGAAAAGGAAAGAAAAAAAGAAGAAAAAAAGAAAAGAAAAGAAAAAAATAAGAAAAAAAGGGAAAAAAAAGAAAACATTGGGGGGTTTTCCACAAAAATTCTTTGGGTTTCAAAAACGAAAAAGGGAAAAAAATTCCCCGTTGGGGGGGTTTTTTTTTGAAAAAAAAAAAAAAAAAAAACGTGGTTTTTTTGTTGTGGGAAAAAAAAGAAAACATCCGTCCTTTTGGTCCAGAAAATGAAAGCCCCGTCTCTTTTTGGTTTTTTTTTTCGTTTTGGGGGTTATATATTTTGAAAAGAAAAAACTAATGGGCCCTAACGAAAAAAAAAAAAGTCGGAAAGTTTTACTTGTTTTTCGATCAATCATCAACGGAGGCTTTTGGTTTCGTCGGTTGGGGGGGGCTTTTTTCTCCGGGTTTTTGGAATTCTAAGAAAAATTTTTTTAATAAATAAAAAAAAGGTAAAATTTTATTAAAAAAAACAGTGGGGGAAAAAAGTTTTTTTAACCGGTGGGAGAAAGGTTTTTTTTTTTTTTTTTTTACACTTTTTAAAAACACGAGCTTTTTTGTTTTTTTTTTAAACTCCTGGGAAAATTTCCATTCTGTTTTCCAATTCCTTAATTGGTGGTTTTTTGGGATCTGTTTAAAACAAAAGAAAAAAAACGTGACGAAAATGAAAAAAGAAAAGCAGCGATTTTTTCCCTTTTTTTTTGTTGGCAAGGGAAAGGGGAAAAAATGAAAAGGTGGGGGGGGGGGGGGGGGAAGGGGGGAAAAAAAACCGGTGTTTTTTTAAAAATTTTAATGGGGGGGGGGTGGGGGGGGGGGAACCAGGTTATTAATGGGAAAAGAAAAATCTTCCCTTCTCAAAAACAAACAAAACCAAAACGGGAAAAAAAAAAGGGGGGAAAAAGGAAGGAAAAAAAAAAGGGAGAAAAAAAAAGAAAAGATCTCCATAATTACCTGGTCCCCACCCCCCCAATTAATACATAAAACGGTTTTTTCCCCCCCCCCCTTTCCCCCCTCCCCTTTCCCTTCCCCAAAATTTGGGGCCCCAAAAAGAAAATAAAAAAAAAAAATTTCGCTGCCTTTTTTTTTTTTTTCTTCCATCGATCAAAAAAAAACGGTTTCCCCCTTTTGGTTTACAATCCAAACAACAAAAGCAAATGGGGAAAACAAAAGAAAAATTGAAAATCCAAAAGAAGTTTTTAAAAAACAGCCCTTTTCATGGGAAAAAAAAATGGTTTAAAAAAGTGGGGGTTTAAAAAAAAAAAAAAAAACCTCCCAAACAACGCCCGTTAACTTTCCCAACTTTGTCCGTCTTTAATAGAATTTAAACCCTTTTTTTTTTATAAAATAAAATTCTGTGAAAAACCCCCAACGAAAAAGCCACCGAAACCGGAAAAAAAAAAAAAGCCCTCCCGGTGAAAAAAAAAAATTTGGGGGGGTCCGAAAAAAACAGTAAACTCCCGAATTTTTCGTTAGCCCCCCATTTTTTAAATCCCCCTTGTCAAAAAAACTCCCAAAAAAAAAATAAACCCCACAGGAAAAAAAAAAAAAACACCCTTTCTCGGGAAAAACCAAAAGAAAAAGACGTGGGGGTTTCCCTTCCCAAAATAATACCAAACAACAAAAAAAAAAAAAACGTTGTTCCAAACAACACGGGGAAAATTTCCCCCCAATCGTGGGGGAAACCCAAGAAAAAAAAAATTGTTGGGAAAAAACCAGTTTTTCCTTCTTTCCTTTTTTTTATTTTCCTCTTTCTCTTTTTTTTTCTTTCTTCCTTTCTTTCTTCCCCCCCCTTCTTTTTTTTTCCCCCTCCTTTCCCTTTCCCTCCTTTTTCCCTTTTCCTTCCCATCTTCTTCTTTTCCTTTTTTGTAAATTTAATTCCCCCGGTTTTTTTTTTCAAAACCCCAGGAGGTTTCCAACCACCCCCCCCCCCCCGGTTTTTCGACCCCAAAAACGATTACAACCAAACAAACGAAAAAACAACTATTAAAAAATTTAATGAAAAAAATTTGAAAAAAATAAAAATACAAATAAATAAATAATAAATAAAAAAAAAAATTTTTTTTTTCCCATAACTTGCCCCCGCCAATTTTCCCTCAAAAGTTCTAAAAATAAAAATTTTTCCCCCCGGATAAACCGAAATTTTAAAAAAAAAAAAAAAAGATCCGAGGGAAAAGAGCGGTGTTTTTTTAACCGTTGGTTCGGTTTTACTTTTAAACAGAAGTAAAAGTGGTATTGTAAAACAAACCATTAACCAGTTTTTTTTTCGTTTTGCTTTTTGTTTTCCCCCTTCCTTTTTTTTTTCTCCAGAAAAATAAAATAACGGTTTTGAAGGAAAAATTGTAAAAACCAACCCGGTACAATTCTAAAAAAAAATGGGGTTGTTTTAAAGGGGGACTTTTTTTTTTTAAAAACTACGGGGGTTTACTTTTTTTTTTATAACCAAATGGAAAATTAAAATAAAATCCTAGTGGGTTTGGGGGGCATCGTTGGAAAGGGAAAAATTCCAAAACCTTCAATTCGAAAAAATTTTAAAAATAAACCTTTACCTCAAAAAAATAAAAAAAACCGGTAAAAAATTGGGTGGGGGGTAAAAAAGTCAAAAATTTTGGAAGTTTGAATTTTTCGAAATTGAAACACAGCCCCGGGGGAAAAAATTCCCTTCGGGGAAATGTTTTTTTTTTTGGAAAGTCCTCCATCCTCCTGTGGTTTTATAATGGAATTTCCCAAATTTGGGTTTTTTTAAAATGTAACAAAAAAATATAACGTTTGGGGGGTGGAAAAAAAAAAAAAAAAAAAAAAAAAAAAACCTAAATAAAAACCCCCGCAATTCTTAAAAAACCAATAATTGTTTTTTTACAATCAAATTCACGGTGGGGTGAAAAAAAAAAAAAAATTTTAAAAATAAAAACCAAATAAAAAAAACCCAAATCCTTTTTAATGTAATTGTTTTTTTTTAAAAACAAATAATTAAAAATCCCCCCAAACATGGGGTGAAAAAAAAAAAAAAAAAAAAAAAATAAAAAAACCAATAAAAGAAAACCCATCTTAAATAATAATTGTTTTTAACAAAATAAATCCCAAACGTGGATGAAAAAAAATAAAACCCCAAAATTCAAACCACCACCCAAATCCTTTAATCTTAATTTAATAAAGTACATAAAATTCCCCAACCCATGGGAATTGAATTAAAAAAAAACCAATAAAAAAAAAAAACCCCTTTTAATAATAAAAAATGTTAAACAAATAAATTCCACACGGTGGAAAATTAAAAAACAAAAAATAAAAAAACCAAATACCCAATCCCTTTAATAAAAATATGTTTAAAACATATTCCCAAACGTTTGGAATTGAAAAAAATAAAAAAAAAACCATAAAAACCCAAATCTTAATAAAATTTTCATGGTTTTTTTTTACAAAATAATTCAACGTGGAATTGAAATTAAAAAAAACCAAAATAAAACCACCCCATCTATATTAAAAAAATTGTTTTTTTTAAACAAAAATATCCAGAACGGTGGGGGAAAAAAAAGAAAAAATTAACAAACCAATAAACCCCATCTTTTATTATAATGGTACAAATATCAACGTTTGGAAAGAAATAATGAAAATAAAAACCAATAAAAACCATCCTTATAAATAAATGTTAAAACAAAAATTATCCCCCCCAAAAAACGGTTGGGTGGATAAAAACCCAATTTAACCCAAAATTTTCTTAAATAAATCAAAATGTTTTTTTTCAAAATAAATCCACGGTTGGGTGGGGGAAAAAAAATAAAATAAAAAATAAAACCAATTAAAACCCCCCAAAAAATCCTTTAAAAAATAAAAAATGTTTACAAATGATCCAAGCGTGAAAAATTGGAAAAATTAAAAAACCATTAAACCCCCAATCTTAATATAAAATGTTAAAAACAATTAAAAATCCCCAACGGGTTGGTTTGAAAAGACTAAAAAACCCTTTTTAAACCTCCCCCTTTAAATTGTTAAAAAAAATGGTTTTTAATAAAACAAAAAAGAAATAAAAAAAATCCAACGTGGGGTTGGATTTTAAAAAACCCCAATAAAAACCCCATCCCTTTAATTTTAATTGTACAAAATTAAATCCCCATCAAGAACAAGGTGTGATCCATTAGGCTCGATGTACAAATGAAACTTTATTGTGATTGTACAAGTTGAGGGTGAGGGTTTTATTTTGGAGGAATACTGTGATTATATTTCTACAAGGTAAACTGTAAAACAGATCTTATAAGTTAGTTGTGGTGCTGGAAGTGCACACGTGTTTCTTTCTGATGTCGAATTGAGTGAAGTTGAGTTGTTGGTAGTGGTTATGCCTTGAGATGGTTGTTTGTTTTGTCACGCCGGCTGGGCGAGCTGGTTCATGGAGGCCAGGCGATCATGTTAAGCCATTTATATACAATTTTGAGGTTCATGCAAGAGTGAGGTCAGGTGTGTGACAGGCAACACACCACTAAAGGCAACAAAAACTCGGAGTGGGATAATGGGGTCCACAGTTGGATACAACAAGCAAGTAAATGAACAAACAGGAAAAGGAGGGAGGATTATATTTTATATTTACCTTGCAATAAATATTTTTACTTTTGTCATTTCTGGAATCTCATCAATGATGGTAAATTCATAGAATTGAGGACGTCAAAAGCAATAAAGATATTTTAGACTTGATCTTTTTGGTTTTATTACTGACACACGCGAAGCAAAAAGCAGGGCTAAGCAATTTGTTCATGTCCATTCATCTGTCTGTCTAGAAACATCAGTTTATGATCGAGGAACAACTGATTTAAATTTAATGTTATATTTTGAATACGAATTGGACCATGAATGGGAAACCAAACCTGACGCTTCACAGTACTTTGCATCTGAATTTGTCGCGACCACACATGTGCAGAGAGGAGAGAGATATTTTAATTGTCTCTCTGTGTGGCAGTCAAACAAAATTGAAAATCATTCCAAACAGGAAACTTACTGTTTTTTAGGACGTCATAATGGATACATACAAAGCCTGGTGTTGGCTTGGGATCCTAGCGTCCACGTTGGCCACTGAATTAATACACCAGGGGGTTGGCTCAGCCTGTCATCCTTCCGAGGTCGGCAAAATGAGTACCAGTGTGTACTGGCAGAGGGGCACTGCATCAGCGACACAGTCACGCTTCCAAGAAATGATAGCTACCCCGGCAGCTAAGCTGCCATACGCAAGAAGAAGATGGATACATACAACAGGCACGAATACCTATCATGTCACGTGCTAGATTGGGTGATGTCGTAGACACCGAGTCAAAACTGCGGTAAATTTGGGAATTAAGTAAATAATTCATAAAACTTTCACAATCTTTATTTTATTTCAATTGAATTACATACTTGAACACTTTAGAATACAAATCACCTTCTTTTTACTTTGAAACCCTTCTGTTTAGCAGTAGTTCAATATGTTAAATAAGGTGGTGTTTCAGACTGCTTTAATAGTGATAAACTTCCAGAATATATCTTTTTTAATGATCTTTAAAATCGATCTCATCTAAATTGAAGTAAATACTTTAACACGAAATGGGGCAACATATTTTATAACTCTCTAATTCTCTGTGTTTTACTCTCATTTTCACCTTTTGTTTGTAATGTTTTCAGATGTCAATCGGAGTCATAATATTTATGCTCAACATTATTTATACTCACACTGAGAACATCCCCGTTCCCATGAATAATAACATTAACTTGAGACTTACCAAAAGGAAATTTAATAAGATGATTGGGAGTTACAATTAGCAGGACCCAAAACCACCATGGAAGGGACTTGATGGATGTAAGAACAGTTTCACCTATTGAAGGATGTTAAACAGCAGTTTCATTAGTTAGACCAGGATGATGATTTCAAAAAGGAGTTGGTCAAAGGAAGGTAGGAAGAACATCAAGTTGATTTATTTCCTTTTACTTGTAAATTCTTTAAAAAAAAAAATACCAACACATTAAGGGTCATTTAAATGTTTCCATATTGTTTATCTTTCGACTTCACATTCCTCAATTTCAACATTTAACATCTCCAGCGAAACACGAACATGTTCCTTACTTCCTGCAGTGCTCTCCATCACACACTCATTCCCTTTCATGTAAAACCTTCACGGCAAACACATTGTGATCATTTGTATAGTCACACTCTCCCTCTTCAACCTCAGTTTCTGTGGAAAAGAGTGAGTGAAGAGATAGATAATGAAAAAATATAGAAAAATTGACATACAGTACGTCTGATTATCATGTGTATGTTGTTCAGAGACTTTTTCGAACGCCCCTCAAATGTATCAAATGTGTTTTTCATGTAGGACTTCTTCACAAGGTTCTAAAGTCAGGTTACAATCAATTACAATCTGACTCACTGGACAACAAGAAACTTTTACTCTTCACTGCACCACATATCATGCAGGTCACAGCACCTTCTGTGCAAGGAACGTAGACGTAAGAATCATCTCACAATACATTTTCTCCCCCCCCCAACTGATGCAACAACTTCCACATTCTCTTCAATCTCATTCTTCCTCCAGGTCTTCAAGACAGACTCACCACCATCTCAGATAATGCCATCCAAAACCAAGATCTTTTTCACACCCATTAAACCACCTCCACAATTTTTGCTTCTGTATCCTTATCCACCTCCTACATTCTCACCAAACCCTCAGCCATACCTGCACATCCCTTGTTGTCTGTCCCTGTCTAGTCCCCCAGGTCCTGCTGTAGGCATTTGATTTCCCCCTTCTCTTTCTGTTCCTTTTCTGATGTTACGTCCTGATCCGTTTTGTGTTTGAGCTCTTCCACAAGCCTTGACTCTGTCTGAAGAAACAAAATATGATTAAACTCTCTTACATCTTCAGTCACAGAAGATCTGCAGTTGAAAGAAGAGTTGGTTGTTGTTTCCAAGTAAGGCCAAAAAGTCTTTGTGGACCAGCTCTAGAGGGTGAGTTATTGATGGGATCGTGGTCAAATATCAAATTCCTTTCTAAACGACCTTGTGTTCAATGATTGTCAGCCTTCACAGCCGGTTTGTAAAAGACTTGGGATTAAAAACGTTTCGGGGCCGACCCGCCTCAAATCTATACTAATAAATGTCAGTGTGTGTGTGTGTGTGTGTGTGTGTGTGTGTGTGTGTGTGTGTGTGTGTGTGTGTGTGTGTGTGAGTGTGTGAAATTTCACTTGCAAGAGTGAAAATTGGATGTTTGAATTCATTAAAACACCCCTTTTGAAGATAATTAAAGGCCTTATTTAATTCCATCCTTTATCAGGTGCTCCTTGGCCGCCTTGCTCTCTGAAATCTTAAGGCATATCCTGGTTTACCTAACTGGGGTCTGAAGCCGCCATGTTTTTTTGGCCTGCTCAATCACGCCTCGACTTGGAACACGCCGCAACGATTTCTAAACGATAAAGCTGTTGTTTTCACTTTCCTCACTCATATAATCACATGCCTGTTCATCATAGCTCCAAATCGCTGGGTACACCGAAATGCTTATAAACGCCCGGAGATGTCAGCATTTGTTGCTATATTTCATTTTCACACATGCGATAACCTCAAGAATCTCTTACACTCAGCCAAATTACAAAATTTAAGCTCCAGAATCAAACTTAGCAGCAGTTCCAGCTCCTAAAAATAACAAAAAGTTAATTTGTCCATTGCTAATCATGTGCCAAGCAAGCCATTTCTTATCAACAATTTTGTTGGAGTGCTTCAGTCACTTGGCGAGTGCTCTACAAAATTTGCACTATCACTGAATACCACATCGATCGACTTGAACAATGTTCAGGGGCCACTCTTGTGCATTGGTCACATGTTGTTCTGTAGTGCAACAAGTGGTGGCTGGCTCACTGAAAATGTGAAATCATATTTTGCATGACGTTTCCCCTTTTTGTGTGTTCTTCCATTATCTGACCCATCACTGTGGCATGGATAAATACAAATAAAAATTAAATGTTTTGCTTTTAAAAGTTTATTTAACTTTTGTGGATTGCTTTGTGAAGCCGCTTGGCGCACGTTCTTCAAACTTCAATCAATGGCGATACCACGGTTCGATACCAGAGGTAGGAAAGCAAAATACATTATATGATCACAATGAGTAAAAAATATTTTCAGTTGTTATGAAGTAATGAATCACCACATCATGGCAGGAAAGTCGAGAGGTACGCATGCTCACTCTAAGCTGTCTCGCCTGGGTTCGAATCCTGACCAAGCTATAAACCGTCAACCCGGTGTTTCACAGGCGGGGTGATTCATCAATGTGTGTGCCGACTATTGGATGGACGTTAAACTGGGCGTCTCATCTGGCAGAATCCATTTCCCCCTGCCCTCTCTCACACTCCTCTGCCTCTCTCACCCTCCCAACCCTACCTCCTCCCTCTCCCTTTTTCTGACCCCACCATCTCTCTCTCTCTCTCCCACCTCTCCCCACTCCCTCACCCTCCCCCTCTGTTTAGGGGACTAGCATGTACGAATCAGATTCAGTGAGCCAACTGGAGGGATGCAAAAGTCGCTGCATGTACGAGCATACATGCATGCAGGCAGACCTTTGCCAGGTTGATAGCATGGGTTTTAAATGCTCCCACCCCAGGTCTTTAAAGCATCCACCTTGTGTGTGTCTTGTGTCTTCACCAAAATTGAATAAATTACTCCTTGTCACGCACCCAACCTGTCCACCAAGTTTCGCCTGAATCCGTCCATAACTTTTTGAGATATCATGCTATTTATTGTTGCAATTGTGGAAATGGACCAACAAGCAGTCAGAGACACTTACACTTACAGAAATCCAGTCAGTTATGTCATTAGTTTATGTGGCAGGTAGGCCTTTGCACTTTGTCCAGGGGATATGGGAGGGAAAATGCATCATGAAATTAGGTTTCATTCCTGGTGTGATTCCTCCCGCCCTCCACCCCCCCCCCATCATCTTTCAATGGATCACTCTATCCTTCAATCTCACAATCCATTAGTTCAATCTATCAATCCACCTGTCCCCATCCCTCACCCCCTTCCCTGCAAGCAGTCATCCCCCACGCATCCTTCACCCCCTTGCCTCTCAAACCCCGTACCCCCATCGGAAACTTCTCTCCCCTCATTTAACCTCAATCCATCCATTCATCCCTGCATCTGTCTCTGTCTTTTTCGTCATTTTCGTCCGCAGCCTGATGGAGGGAGTACTGCTCTCCCCTCTGGGCTGGTGCTCCTGCCTCATACTTTTCTCGACTTCATGCTGTGGAAACCAAGGCATTTAGGATCATTGGCATCTCCCGCGATGAGGCTGAGTCTTTGAGCCTCTCACTCTCTCACCACAGGCAGGTCGGTGGTCTTTCTGTCTTCTACCGTCTCCTCTCCGGTCTCACCCCCTGCTCTGTCTGCAATATGTCCCCACCAAATTTCCACAGGGTACTCAAGGTCCGCCAACAACCCCTTCTGGTAAAACTACCAAAATCACGA
>CM068962.1:72656821-72669520 GCA_035128595.1 Eptatretus atami
CGCCCTTCACAGAGTCGGGGAAGTCCGATTGGCCGAGCGACGGTCACCTCACTCGTTGCACGCCGATTGATCGAGGGCCGCCGCGTGGCTCTTCCCCGAACTCCGCCTTCTTCCAAAGGACTGCCCCTCCAACAGGAAGCTGAGCAACATGTTTCTGCAGGGGCTCCGCCCACCCTGACGTCGGTCAGAGCGAGGGAAGGAAGCGAAGTGAACGGTAGGGTATGAAGCGGTGTCGTCGGTTGAGTGCGGTGTGTAAAAATAAACGAAAATGAAACCTGACCTATTAAATATACTCCAAGTGCAGGAACTTTAATTACCCCATACTAGGGTTGGGACTAACTATACACATGTACTTACCGATATTAACTGATCTAAAGGACTGGTATGTGTGTGCTCATGGCTTCAGATTCGCAACCTACTGAACTTCTCTAGTTCTCACCTTCGCACCGAAGGTGGATGGAAACGTTATGTTTTCAAACACCTGTTCTGTTTGTTTGTCTGTGATCCCGGAACATCAATTGGTTGTGATGGATGAGGGATGAAACCTTGTTGAAGATAAGATACTGGACCTTACCTCAGTGGTTCTTCACCCTTGATAACGGCAAACACGATATGTCGACGATATCTCAAACGGTGGACGAGTTAGTGACAAAACGGGTGGATGAGTTGGGGAGATGACCAAGAACAAGCTGATTTAATTCTTGGTTCAGGTCTGAATCCCAGATCCGGCGTATCAGTGGGATACAAATGTAAACTGTTCAGCCGGTGGAGGCACTGCGCTCTCACTGAGTGCTGCTACAGTTTATAATTATAAACTTCCTCCTACAGGATGGGGAAGGCTGATTGATGTTGTTAGGGATGTTCACAATAGCACACCCATTTTTTCATGTACCACAGTGTTCTCAGACTCCTTAGAGTATGAAACCATCATTGAGGTTTGTTTTTTTTGTTTTTTTTACTCCTGCACTTCACAATTTCCAAATGTTCCAAGCTCTATCATGTGCTGAAGCTGGGTCAGTGTCCAAGCTGTATCAGTGTCCCGAGCTGTATCAGTGTCCGAGTTTATCAAATGTCTGAGCTGTATCAATGTCAGAGCTGTATCAAATGTCTGAGCTGTACAATGTCTGACCTGTATCATGTCCAAGCTGTTTCAATGTCTGACCTGTACAATGTCTGACCTGTATAAGTGGCTAGCTTATCAGTGTCCTGAGCCTGTAATCAATGTTTGCCCGGTAATCAATGTTCCGGCTGTTTTCAATGTCGACTGTATCACTGTCTGAGCTGTATCAATGTCTGAGCTGTATCAATGTCCGAGCTGTATCAACTGTTCGAACTTTTTTCTCGATCCGGGTTGGGACTTTCGGATGACATTTTGCATTGACCCTAATTTTTTCAAGGTCATGACCATTATAGATTTAACATTTTTCACAATTTTTTTTAAAACGTTTTTTTTCTTAATTCAACTTTATCCCCTGAAGTTTGATGGTCAACGTCAAATGGCAGTCGCAACAAACACTTTGCCATCACTGGAATCAATGACGCCAGGGGAAGTCATGGCTGATCACCAAGGTAAGATGGGGGATGACAAGGGTAGCTTACCTCGGCGATTGCAGATACCTCCTTGTTATTATTATAATTATCATGATAACAATAACTAAACTGTGGTGACATGAAGATGAAGTTTGTGGTTCAAACCTTCCGTATGGAAGAACGAATCATCACGAACTCGGACTCGACCTTCACTTTCACAACAGATTGAAACACAAACATCCTCAAAACTAAACATCTCCAGGAACCCAAAGATCTTGCTTCGAGTGAACGTCACAAATACGGGTCCAGACTCGTTCATCCTCGGGTGGAAAACCGACCATACGACATTTCCCTCTCCCGGGGAGAGATAAGGAGTCCTGGACGTTCACCTCTCTAGAGATAAGGAGGTCCATGGAACGGTTTCCTCTCTGAGGGAGATTAAGGAGTCCATGGACGGTTCCCTCTGAGGGAGATAAGGAAGTCCATGGACGGTTTCCCTCTCTGGGTGAGATAAGGAGTCCATGGACCGGTTCCCTCTCTGAAGGAATAGGATCCCATGGACGTTCCCTCTCTGAGGGAGATAAGGAGTCCCATGGACGGTTCCCCTCTCTTGAGGGAGATAAGGAGTCCATGGACGGTTCCACTCTCTGAGGGAGAACTCATGCACCGATGTTTTCTCTAATGGAGGCTCTTGTTGATGACAGGGTGGTTCACTTTGTGATCGCAGATATCTAGTTAGTAATATCTAGTTATTATTATTTTGATGATAACATGAAGAATGAGTTTGTGGTTCAAACCTTTTCGAATCGAGGGAACGAATCATCGCGAACTCGACTCGAGCCTTCACTTCATAACAGGATCTGAAACACAAACAATCCATGGAAGTAATACTAACTTTTCATGAAACCACAAGATGTCGTTCGGGAGTGAACGTCACGTATCGGGGCCGGACTCCTCATCTCGGGTGAACCGACCATGGACCCGCGGTTTTGAGGAATCATCCTCTCGGAATCGCCGTGTTTCCTCCATCAAGCCGCTTCGTGAATCCCAGGGTGTCGTTTTGTGATCTTCACGGAGAGATCTCGGATCATCGTGGACTGTCCGAAGACTGGAAGGAACATGAGTCCTCTCTCTGAATTGTGTTGTAGAAAAACTAGAACACGATTAAAATTCTCAAATAAGGATGAGATTATTATTACAACTCGAAGCAAACCTGGAATAACAATATGAAGTGGAGATCCAGTCTCTGGTCCACCGACCTCGTGCCAACAGTTCCGTCGTTCTTAAACATCACTCCGGTTACGGGTCCCGGCTGCTTTGGAATGTGCGGAGTCTGTGTCTCATATTTCGTGTTATTCTGTCCTCACCGATGCGGGACTCTGTACAGATAGACAGGGAGATAAACACTGTCCCACACGTTAAACATCACAAGAGAAGAAATCAAACCCATCGTGTTTATAACCGACCAGCGTTTAATATTCCGAAGTTAGAACATGAAACCCATCGTGTTTATACACCGCACGCGTTTAATATTCAAGATCGAAATAAACCATTGTGTTTATACACCGCACAGCGTTTTTAAATATTCACAAAGATAGAAATCAAACCCAATCGTGTTTATACACCGCACAGCGTAACAATCCACAAGTTAGAATATGAAAACCCAATCGTGTTTATACCCGCATCAGCGTTAATATTCCAAGATAGAAACAAACAATGTGTTTATACAACCGCACAGCGTTTTAATATTCACAAGATAGAATCAAACCCATCGTGTTTAATAACGGCACAGCGTTTAATATTCAAAATTAAGAAATGAAACTCAATCGTGTTATACCCGCACAGCTTTAAGCATTCACAGTTAGAAAAATGAAACCCAATCGTGTTTATACCCGCACATCGTTTAATATTCAAAAATTAGAAATGAAACCCAATCGTGTTTATACCACCGCAGCAGCGTTAAACATTCAGCAAAGATTAGAAATCAAACCCAAGTCGTTGTTATACACCGCACAGCGTTTAATATTCACAAGATAGAAATCAAACCCAATGTGTTTATACACCGCACAAGAAGTTTAATATCCCCAAGATGAATCAAATCCCAATCGTGTTTATACCCGCACACGTTTAATATTCACAAGTTGAAATCAAACCCAATCGTTTTTTATACAACCACACACGCGTTTAATATTCACAGTTAGAAATCAAACCAATCGTGTTTATACACCGCACAGCGTTTAAATTCACAAGTTAGGACTCAACCCAATCGTGTTTTTACACCGCACAGCTTTAAACATTCAGCAAGTTAGAATGAACGCACGTGTTTATACAACCGCACAGCGTTTTAATATCAAAATTAGAAATGAAACCCAATCGTGTTTTATACACCGCACAGCGTTAAACATCACAAGTTAGAAATCAAAATCCCAATCGTGTTTATACACCGCACAGCGTTTAATATTCACAAGATAGAAATCAAAACCCCAATCGGATTTATACACCGCACAGCGTTTTAATTATTCACAAGAGAGAAATCAAACCCAATCGTGTTTATAACCGCACAGCGTTTAATATTCCACAAGATAGAAATCAAACCCAATCGTGTTTATACACCGCACCGCGTTTAATAAATTCACTAAGATTAGAAATCAACCCAATCGTGTTTATTACACCGCAAGCGTTAATTTCACAAAAGTTAGAAATCAAACCCAATCGTGGTTTATACACCACCCACAGCTTTAAATATTCACAGATAGAAACAAACTAATCGCGTTTATACACGTGGGAGACGATGCTCGCCACCGTCTCCGCTACCCGTGACGTCCATCGACCTCTCACGCTGGCACGGCCCCGTGACGTATCGACCTCTCACACCGGCACGGCCCGTAACGTCACGACCTCATGCTAAATGAGAGACGAAGATAATTTCTTGTGCTAATGATAAAAATTAAAATCAAATTAATTTTATGTTCTTGATCAAACCGTCAGATTGTTGTTGTTTAATCCATAGTCTCCGCACCGTCCCGCGCCATAAAACATTCTCCATAGTAGTCCGCTCCTCTGTGAAATTTTGTCTCAATCCGACAATGCCTTGAGGAAAAAACACGAAAGTTTGTGCGGACAAACAAAACAGACAGACAGACAAACAAACAAACGGCCCCCAATGTAATTAACCACTCGTTTGGCGAGGTAACAATGGACGATTGAGTAATTTAAAAAAGTGAATTTTGTTTGAAACCCAACGATGCAAAGTTCAAGGATTGCTGATCGTGAGGAACAGGAATCCTGGCCGACAATCAAGTTGATGTTTGGAGGAAAGGGTGTAGGGAGGGGCACGGTTTGGGGACGGGGGGGGGGTGTTAAAATTTAATGTAATATTTTAGGGACGTTTGCGTACGGAGTGTAACGGGGTGCGGTGTCAGATTTTACAGTTAAAACTGTGCGGGCCGTAGGTGCGGGCTGTAGGGCGGGCCCGTAGGTCGTAAACGATGGGAAAACCCTTTTGGGGGGAAATTTTGGGGGCCCCCAAAATTTTATTTTTCATTTAGATCGGACCAAACCGTATCATAAATGGCATAACTTGGAACACCTGGGAAACATATTCAGGTCTCCAGCGGTCAATTGTGACGTCATATCAAATGAAGAGAGTGGTGACGCCCCCTCTCTCTCGCCCCTGCTCCCCCCGTCTCGCCCTCCTCTCTCTCCCCTCTCTCTCCCCCCTCCTCTCTCGCCCCATCCTGATCCCTCCCTCTCTCGGCCCCCGTCCTCTCTCCCCTTCTTGCCCATTGTGACGCCTCCCTCTCTCTCACCCCCCTCTTTGCCCCCTCTCTCCTCCCTCTCTTCCCCCTCTCTCTCCCCCTCTCTCCCCCCTCTCTCTCCCCTTGCTCTCCCCTCTTCTACCCTTGTCTCACCCTCCTCTATTCTCCTCTCTCTCCCCTCTCTCACCCTAGTTCGCCCCCGTCTCTCCCCCCTCCTCTGTCCCCCTCATCTCTCCCCTCAACTTCCGCCCCTCTCAGCCGCCTTCCTCCCTCGCCCACTCTCTCTCGCCCCCTCTCTACACCCCCCTCACAGCCCCCCTTCACGTCCCCTCTCTCGCTCCTTCTCTCTCGTCCCCGCACTCCACCCCCATCTCTCTCCCCCCTCTCTTGCCCCCCTTCTCTCCCCACTAGTCTCGCTCTTTACCTCTCTCCCCTCCTCTCTCGCCCCTCTCTCTCGCCGCACTCTCATCCCCCCTCTCCCGCCCCCTCTCTTCGCAGATATTTGGTCGACAGATAAATGGCCGTAATTGGAAACCGCTCATCCGATTAGTAATCAAAACCTCGAAAGGCACATCCGCGGTCCCCAGCAATATTCTGCAAGTTCATCAGATCGGACGTCAATCGTGGCAAAAAAAATATAATACTAAATACATAAATAAACATTACTTGTGAAGTCATTCGTGAGGGGGGGGCGTCATAGCCCCGTGTCTTGTCAATTGGTCGACAGATAAATGCCGTAACTTGGGAACGCTTATCCGATAAATATCAAACCTTGTGAAAGGCCACATCCACGGGTCCACAGCAATGATTCCTGCAAGTTTCAATCAGATCGAACCGTCAATCGTGCAAAAAATTAATAATAAATAAATAAATAAATAAATAAATAAACATTAATTGTGACGTCATTCGTGACGTCAAAGCACCGTGTCCTGTCATTGTCACAGATAAGTGGCCATAACTTGGGAACCGCTCGTCCGATCGAATATCAAAACCTCGAAAAGGCACCATCCGCGGGTCCCCGGCAGATATTCCTGGCAAGTTTCAATCCGATCGGACGGTGGTCGTCCGGTTATTAATAGTATTTGGGAAAAAATTGGCATGATAAGGTGAGAAGGTGGAAACGACACCTTCAGCTGCATATATAACACCTTTTTCAACACTGAAAAAGCAGTAAAATGGCCGTAACTTGGGAACGCTCGTCGATCGATATTCAAACCTCGAAAAGCGGGCACATCGCGGGTCCCCAGCAATATTCTTTGGCAAGTTTCAATGAGATCGGCCCGGCGGTCGTCGAGAACGGCGGTCGAGACTAGACAGAACAACAGACAGACACAATCACACAGAGATTCTGGAATTATAGATAGATAGCGTCACATCGTGTTTGAATGTCCCCAAATGAGGTAAATGGTCCCCTTACCCTAACAGCTTATTTTTGAAGATCAATGTTGTATTATTTTGGTGTTCTGTCTCTCATCTGAATATAATTATTACTTTTACTGAGTTTATATCCTTTCATGAATTATTCTTTTGGCAGTACTATGTTTTAGTTTGGTTTGGTAGCCCATGACAACAAGTTAGTGCAGTAACATTATTTTAAAAATTAATCATCGGAGTTCCCCTGCAAGGAACTTCAACGCAAAACGAGGCCGTTTACGCCAATCTAAGTTTTGCGCAATGGTTGCCAACGATGGTTGTCCGTGCGAAACAAGGTTTGTACAATTATTGTGCTTGTTTACGCTATATTTGTTTGATTCACTGGCAGAATTGTTCTTATTGGCACAATCTGTTTATAATATAAACATATCACACATAAAAAATGGGTTTATCAATGAATGGAGGACAAAGTAAGTAGAGGGTGCCATTCGAGTAATAAAATACACTAATAAACCCTTAATTAACACGACGTCCCTACTTAATATCGTCGTCAATCGAAGAAATAAGAAATTCGTTTTTGGTTATTTTTGAACACTTGTAAGAAAGAATAAAAAAGTGATTGTCATCCAAGTGGCACAGCAAGAGGGACTGCTGATCTTTAGGTTGTTGGGGAAGGCGGGTTTGGAGAAACAACTGCCGAGTTCGACGACCCATAATCCCTTTGCGCAGTATGGAGCGTTTGGAAAGTCGATGAGAACTGAGACATTAACGGGCTGGGAATGGAGAGGTTATAAGAGGAGGCAGGAGAGTGGAGACACCGAAGAGAATTCCGAAAGAGAGGATGAGGTGAAGAGAGGAATCCCAAAAGAAGGACCGAAAGAGGACAGTTGCGGTTTGTGGTGAAACAGACACGAAGCCCCGACCGTGCCTCCAGGGATTCCTCTTTCCTTACCTGACGGATTGAGCAGGTGAGCTCTCTCTCTGCTCTCCTCACCTGCACCGATTCGATGCTCCTGCACCAATTCCCAACATGTCACTATCTCGGTCCGAATCCGGCCGATGTCTTTTCAAGATTCCCGCCGTTTTTAAACTTGAACACAAATTGAATTCGTCCCTTGCCTTTGTTACTCCACACTGAAGGTGAAGGACCATGTTTTCACTCTCTCTGTCTGTTGGGTAGTCGATCTAGTCTACCAATTATCAGTTAGGGTTACGTGCCCGTAAAAAAAATAAAAAGCTAAATAAATATTCAGACCAGCGAGCAACAAACAACAACCACACAGGCCGTTTCTTCGCTCCTCGGCGTGCCCGTACGTGCGTGGCGCGGAAGTTTCGCCTATCACAGTTACGATGATTCCAATTTAAGGTTTTTAATGGCCAATTATCAATAGCGGCCACAGTATTTTGCTTTTCGCAATGTCATCGCAAGGAAAACAAAAAAGGAAGAGAGAGAGAGAAAAAAAAATGTACTTCCTGGTTCGGAGCATACCAGCACTCTGATGTTACCGAAATGTTGCACCGTCTCATATGAAACCGATCATAACTGCGGATTGTGTTTTCTATCAAATGCGCATAAGAAATCGAGAAAATTATTAGAATACACAAGTCATCACTCTCCGGAAGCCGTGTTGTAACCCGTAATGGGGAACGTGGCTGAGCTTCCCATTCCCCATCGGCCACGCCCACGCACAACGTGTGTTGTCATTGTTGGTAAAATAATGGCCATATACTTTGGGAAGCAAACTTGTCCGATTAATATCAAACCTTGAAAAGGCCCACATCCCTCAGGTCCCCAGCAATATACCTGGCAAGTTTCAATTAGATCGGACCAGCGGTTTGTCAGAAACAAGCGTCACAGACACAGACAACACACGACCACACACACCACACACACACACACACCCACACACACAACCACACACACACACGACGACACACACAACACAGATTGCTGGAATTTAGAGAGATTCCGTCGATATGTCTGTCTGTTCTGTTCGGTCCAGTGCTCCCGTTAATACAATGGCGATTTCGATGAAACTTGTTGGTAGGTTCATACCATGACTAGTTGTGTGCAAATGAGAAACCGTTGCTACGGACGCCATCCATTGCTAGCAACGGACCCTTTGAAATTTTCAAAAAAATCTCAAAAATTTAATTTTTCGAAATCAAAATGGGCCACGAGCGAGCTGTGGGGGCAGTACAATTCAGCCATATGTAAATATTTCCAGCCGGATCCTATGAAAAACTGTCGGAGAAGAAGACTTTGATGAACCCTGGTCGAAACAATAAAAAAAACACGAAGTTTCGTTATATCTTAGAGACTATGATCAGATATACAGAAACTGGTATGGTAGGTTCATGGTATGTTCCTAGTTATGTGTGGAGAAAGAACCGTTGCTAGGAAAACCCCTCCGTTGCCTAGCAACGGCCGAAAAAACTCTAAATGGTGGGGTATTTACGCAAAAAACAATCTGCAAGCATTAACCCTTGAAGCTAGATCATGAATTTTCTGTGCTTAATCCCAGGTCATTCCCCATCGAACGGGCCCATCGCCGTCACCGTTCTATCTCTTAGTCCAATGGCAGCCCTGAACTGAAAAATCACTCCAAATGGTCTCCCCAAGAATCGAGCTTGCTATGGAGCTTTGTTGTCTTAGTAACGGCGACCAAAAGACTAAATTCGACTTGATCGACTACCCATGTCCGCCTACCGGCTTGTCTGTCTGTCTGTGTACATGATATCTCAAACAGTTGTGGACGGATCCGATGACATTTTGTGGACAACGTTGCGGTGTTACCAGTTAGCTCCTTTTCCCTTGTCTAATGGGAATTAAAGTGTACGTGCGCTTTGGCGTTATTTTAATAGTTAGGATTTTACACCCCTTTAACAAACAACACGCTACTTAAAGCTAGCTTCCTCAACAACCGAACGGCATTTGTCTACGTGCGGTTCGGACCACGTACGTGGGCGGAGTTCCTCGGCCACCGAGCTCCGACTCCGCCCCGGAGAGATGGAATGTTCCCCCCCGACCAAGGAGGCGTGAGACGTTCAAACCGAACGTTCCCACGAACCCCGGACCAATGTAGGCGTGAGACGTCCCAGCCATTGACCTTTCTCACGAACCCCGGACCAATTAGAGGCGAGACATCTCAGAACGGTGATCCTTTCCCATGAACCCATCCCGCAGGAGAAATGCCATATAAGAAACGCAGGGCCTTGGCAAGAGCGTCAGCGCTCAGGGTTGGGCGATCGGTTCGAGGTGCCTGGAGATTCGACTCGTCCTGCTCTGGTCGGCTTGGACAGCGATCGGGTTCGAGGTGCCGGAGATCAACTCGTCTGGTCTGGTCGGCTTGGCAGCGATCGGGTTCGAGGTGCCGGAGAATCGACTCGTCTGGTCTGGTCGGCTTGGCCGCGATCGGGTTCGAGTGCCGGAGATCGACTCGTCTGGTGTGTCGGCTTGGCAGCGATCAAGTTCGAGGTGCCGGAGATCGACTCGTCTGGTTCTGGTCGGCTTGGCAGCGATCGGGTTCGAGGTTGCCGGAGATCGACTCGTCTGGTCTGTCGGCTGGCAGCATCGGGTTCGAGGTGGCCGGAGATGACTAGTCCTGATCTGGTCGGCTTGGCAGTGCTCGGGTCCGTCTCCCTCTCGCTCGTCCACTGGCTCCGACGCTTCCTCCGTCCTGGTGCTTGGAGTGGCATTGTTTCTGCGGGTTCGAAGTCCCAAAGAACCAGACGTCGACAGAAACACACAGGGTGGACAGTCCGAGCAAGGCTCTTGGTCCTTAGCTCACCTGTCCCTCGAGCTTGCAGGCTCTTCAATGAAGACATTGGGGTCCGTTTCTGTGTGTGTTTGGTTTGGGGTGGGTTTGGTTTTGGGGGGGTGTTTTTGGTTGTGGGGTTTTGGGGTTGGGGGGTTTGGGGGTTTGTTGTGTGTGTGTGTGTGGGTGTGTGTGTGTGTGTGGTCTGTGTGTGGGCCCGTCTTAAGTATGTCAACTGTTAAATGCCTTGTACATTATTTGTTATTTCATTTCTATTAGTCGTGATAACTCTGCTTCTTACCGGTGCTCCTCCTTCCCCAACCATTAATAAATAACCTGGGTAAATGTATCGGTTGTTTTTGTGTTTCTTTTATTGGTTTAACACGGTGCGTGTTGGAGAATTAGCCAGGCTGTTCCGCTGTAAAGGGACATTTGGCCGACGAAAGCTCGGTGACCGTCCGATCGGGTCGCACAAGCGGTTCGAATACGCTAGCGTCTCGTTCCGTACCGAGCATCGTCGAGTGAATTTTCCCGGTAGTTTTGGAACCACGTGGGTATTAGGTAATTGAAATTGGCATCCGACCCTACCCCACGTGGTCCGACCTCTTGGCGAACTTTCGGTCACGATAAGGGACCCGTCGGCTCCGGAGTTACCGGGGTGACGACCATCATTCCGGGTGATCGGTGGGCCGACTCAACGCACATCTGGTGGTTGCTCGTCGCCGATACCGGCCCGCAACAATATTACTACCCAATTCGCTCCAACCTGAAAGGTCTCTCTCAAACTGTTGCCTCCAAAGTTGAAGCATATAATCGTCTAGAATGTCATTGTATGCTGTAGCGTTTCCAGATTTCCCTTTCACTAAAAACAAAGAAAGAGGCCTAGCCCCGAACCGTGAAACCAGCCCCAGACCATGATTACTCCCTCCTCCCACACATTACAGTTGCGCATAGTGCATTCGTCAGGTTAGCGTTCTCCAAACCCAGATTCATCCGCGGACGTGATTCGTATTCATCTGTTCATCCCATCCAGATGGTGGTGCAAATGATTCATCACTCCAGAGTCCAATGGTGTGAGCTTTACAACCATCAGCTGACGCTTTGGCCATTGCAAATCGTGATCAAGGCTGTGTGCGGCTGTCGCCCATGGAAACCCATTTCCTGAAGGTCTTCCTGACAGTGCTTCTGCGGAACGTTGCTTCAGAGTCCAGTTTTTGGAACTTGGAGTGAGATTGGAATC
This sequence comes from Eptatretus atami, assembly GCA_035128595.1. Lineage (NCBI taxonomy): Eukaryota > Metazoa > Chordata > Myxini > Myxiniformes > Myxinidae > Eptatretus > Eptatretus atami. Next base: position 72,668,482 of record CM068962.1, read on the forward strand.
GAGAACAGACGATTTTTCCCACTCCGCGCTTCAGCACTTATCGCGTTCCGTTCTGTGAGCTTGTGGGGCCGACCACTTCACGGCTGAGCTGTTGTTGCTCCGACGATGTTTCCAATGTCAAATACAGCACTTACAGTTGCTGGGCAGCTCCAGCAGCGCAGAAAATTTTGAAACGAACTGACTTGTTGGAAAGGTGGCATCCTATGACGTGCCCTGTTGAAAGTCACTGAGCTCTTCCACACGATTTTGCCATTGTTTGTCCATGGAGATTGCATGGCTGTTGTGCTTGGATTATATAAACCTGTCCAAGCAATGGGTGCTGGCTTAAAACTAGCTGAATCCTTTCAGTCATCGTCGTGTGGATATGTATAATGGTGTTCGCCTGTATCCTCACTCTGCTCTTTCAGCCCTTAATCTTCAGTAGCCTCCCTCTTGGTTAAACCCACAAAAATACACTCATCAGATTTCTCCGTATTTCGTTGTGGAAATTCCTTCCACATGGTTCAATCAACCTTGCCTCTTCCAGGACTTCAAGCCAATGATGCATCACTGTCCTTCACATTTCCACTGACAATCCTTTCTCCGCTCTTTAAACGCCACCAATGCAAACCCTTTTTCCTTGCAGGATTCTGTGTTGCTCTGCTTCTCTCCTCCTCAGTCTCCCTCTTCATCGTTCTTTTCTTTTCCTTTTTTTTGTATACCTTATCGAGGCTCGTGTGAGAGCAAAACACAACGCACAACAAGCGGGCAGAAGAATAAGACGCGCGAGTAGTGGGAGAAAAAACAGTCGGGGAACAGAGACATAGGAGATCTGTGGAAGGGAAGGGATGGGGTGGGGAACACGGGGGATACACGATGGACATAACAGGAACTAATCAAAGGAAAGCAGGGAAATTGAGAAGAGGTGGGTTTGGGGTGAATTAACGAGAGTAGAAAAGACTCGAGGAGTATGGATTGGGGGATGACAAGAGTGGTGTGAACAGCTGTTTTGAAGGCCTGGAGGAAGAATGGATTGAACAGAGTGAGGAAGTTTATTCCA
>CM068962.1:72674708-72687991 GCA_035128595.1 Eptatretus atami
CTGCACCCCTCCAAATGGGTTTCGTGCCTTCTCTCGACACCAACAACAAAACGATCTCCTTTCGGTAAATTTGACTAACCCACTAACTCACATTAAACTGACCCCAGGGTCCCTTGGGTGGGAATCACTCCTCCCCCCACTCAGTCATTCCACATTCGCTCCATTCACACTCTTGGGCCCGCTGACCCACACTCATTCCTCACACATTTCATTTCTCGACTCACACCAACACTGCCATTCCCTTAACTAAATTCCCCTAACCAACTCGTGCTCCCTCGTCATCCCTTACACTAATGCACGTTCCTTTTAACTCTACGCAGCTAAGCTACGTCCCCATTACACATTTCATGTCTGTTGGTGTCTCCAAAATCCATTTTCTAAATCTACCCTAAAATCCCTCTGACTAACCTATTCCACAGGCTCCATGAGGAACAACCCATGTCCCCATGAAGCCGGTCTATCTAAACTAACCCTTCCCACTAACTAGTGCTTCCTTTGCCCTAATACTGGGCTCTGTACTAGAAGCGAGGCTTTTTTTTCTGCAGCGCCATGGTGGTGGTTTTCGGCATGCCCGTTCGTCCCTCTGGGCGATGCCAACGTCCCTTCCAACGGGCGATACGTGCAGCCATGACGTCACTCTGCACATCGCAACAAGCGCTCGCTCGCGGGGAATTCCCCACGCGGGACGACGTGTGCCATTTCCCCGGCATTCGTGCCGCGAGATTCCTGGTGACATCACCCGCACACCGAGCCTGCAGCCAGCGCGCGCGTTTCATCCCGGGAACCCGCTCCACGCGCAGAACACGCGGTATGCAGCACGTGATGCCCCGGACATGTGCCCGCACGCACATGGGAGCCCCCCGTGTTCCGAATTAAATTCGCCATTTTAACCGTCCGCGCGACGGTCTTTTGCGATACGCGGGACGTTCCTGCACCTGAATCCCTGCACGCAGACGCGCGCGCGAGGGCCGCTTGCTAAATGCCGAACAGGCCTCGTACGCGGCGTCCCGTGTAACCGGCGCGGTTCTTGAAACAACTACAAGCGGCCCATTCGGCTCGCTATTCCCGTCTCCCGCCTGCACCCGTCTACATTTCAATCCCTCGCATGCACTCACGCACGCTATTTCACTCACACACGCTATTTCACTCATACTATGCGCACGGTTCACCACACATTTCGACACACTCGTACTTTTTACCACACCCACTGGGACATTCACGCTGGGGATTCGCGCTAACACAAGGGGTCCCGGGGTCTCTTTACCCCCCATGCTGCGCGTGTACCCGTTCACAGCACTCATCCCCTCAACCTCGCACGGCACGACCGAACTCACCTGGTCGTGATCCGCTTCAAGGGGGCATAGCGTCTCCCCTTGTCCTTGAAGGAGGCCATCCTGCCTCTCGCATCGGGTCACAAGACATTCCCCTATCTCAACCCCATTGTCCGCTATTACTCCAACGTGTGTGTGTGCTCCCTTGTATCGTGTAGTTCCTCCTCTACCTTTTCTATCTCCCGCGTCTCTGTTGTTTTTTTCATCGTCTTTTATTATTTGTGTCTCCGTCACCCGTTCTGTCTCCTTGTGTTTATTAGTTTCTTCCTTTATTTCTTTTATTATCCGCGTCTCTGTTACCGTGAATTTTTCCGTCACCTTCCCACGGTCCGTCCTACACGTTCTCTAATTATCGTGACGGCGTCCCTCTTCACCACCGACCTCACCGTCCAATGCGGGTCGACAAACTCCAACACTCCCCTTCGTTGGTTCGGTGTCTAGCCACTGGTGCCGCATCTTGTGCTCCGTAGTCCGCGTTTCGTCACGCCACACCGCCATTATGGCTTCACCTCTCAACTCGTCCATTGCTTTTGCCCTGCCTGGAGGTCCACCCATGCACTGGCATTTCACCCGTTGGGTTTGCTTATCGTCCCTACAGTGTCTTGCATATTTGCATCATCTTGTTTTTCATTTCTTCTTTTTTTCACTCGCTTGTATTTTCTTTCATTTCGCTCTCGATTGTTGCGCATTTGCTTCACTCTCGTCCCATCGTTGCATCGTTTCGCATTCATTTGTGCGTGTTTGCGTCCATTTTCCCCATCAACGCTCAAACATCTCCATCATCCGATCTAGATGGGCGAAATCGCACGTGGGGGGCGCTCGTCCGCCGCCCCCACCTGCGCCATTCAACTCTGGGTTTGGTTGCTGGGAAAGTCTGCAATGGTGGTGGTGTCCGGACCATGGGTTCATTTACATACTATTATCACTACCCCACCTGGCTAGCTTGTCTTGGCTCGCCAAATGTTCACGTGTTGGAATAAAATTTAAATGCTCGCATTTGGGGAAACGGGGGCGGGGGGGGGGGGGGGTCGCTCCCCACACCCCTGATCCGAATCGTTAATTTTGTGGAGACGGATGGGTTCAAATTCGCTCCTTGAACACCAATTGTTGCAGCTTGAACTTGCAAATTTAACGGAGGTGGATGGGTCACCCCACTCTGAACTACCAATTGTTGCAGGGCGGGCGTCGGCCGCTGAGCACGACACGCAGATGGAGCAGTTGAGTTCCGGCTCGACGATCGCAGGAATTCAGATCGTCGCCCTGATAAGTTCGGAGTCGACGGGTTCCCTTTGTTTTTGGACGTGAACGTCAATATTTCCACCACGTGGTACAGGGTTTCGCCAAATCTCAAAATACGTAGAGGACCAGTGGCGATCTACCGATGTCTCAACCCTCGCGACGGACTCGTAGGAAACGATGCGCTTAGCGCGCTCGTTCAGTGTGCGATTCCGAGCGTTTAATCGCCGAGAACCGTCGGTCCAGATTCCCCTTAACGGCGGGCACAAGGCCTTGATAATTTTCCTCAGCACGCGGACAGCTCAGTCATGAACGAGAGATGTGAATGAACTGAAACATTTAATTCGGGGTTTATTTATACAGTATGAGGGAAATTATACACATCACAACACCCACCACACACACAACACACCACACACCACGCCCAACACACAGCCACCCAACACAGCGCACCCACACACCCACACCACCCAACACCAACTCCCACACACACACACGCACACACACAACACACACAAACCGCACAACACCCAACCACCACAACCACCACACAACACACCCACATACACACACAACCCACACAACACACACACAACCCAAAAATGGTCGGACCAGGCTGGTCTTTATTGAGACCTATCTTGGACTGCCTGCTCGTGCGGTCTTCAAGGACCAGGTTCGGGCCGAACTGGACCCAGCACGATCTTGGACGACCAAGCGAGCCGAAGTCGCAGGAGAAGACTCCGTCGCGCAGACACTTCAGAACAACTGGAGAAACCAGGGAGAACGAAGGAGAACAACGACACCCGCGCCAGACCCAGACCACTCGACGAACCGTGTCTTAATTAATTCCCCCCCCCGCTTCGGAACGGGGGGGCGCCTCCTCGAGACGCCTCCCTCTTCTCCTGGCTGGTTTTGCACGCAAAGTCGTCTTTGTCTCTCTCGCTGGGCAAACGGGCGGCAAGCTCCTTGATTGGCCCGGGTGTGGTGGAGTCACACGGAGCCTTTCCTCCGTCGCGGGCCCGGATTGGCTGAGTGGCGGTCCCCACCTGCTTGCGTGCCGATTGGTCGAGGGCGGTATGAGGTCGCCCGAACACCGACTTCTTCCAAAAGGACCGCCCCTCACACAGTCGGGGAAGTTGATTGGCCGAGCGACGGTCACCCCACCCGCTTGCAGCCGATTGTCGAGGGCGCGCGTGGCTCCTCCCCGAACTCCGCCTTCTTCCAAAGGACGCCCTTCACTGCAGAAGCTGAGCAACTGTTTTCTGCATGGGGCTCCGCCACCCCTGACGTCGGCCAGAGCGAGGTGCAGGAAGCGAGTGAAGGTGAGGTGAATGCGGTGTTGTCGGGCTGATGTCGGGTGGTGTAAAATAAACGAAAAGAAAACCTATTAAATCACTCCACAGCGCAGGAAATTAATTACCCATTAGACGAGGGTCGGGACCCTAACTGGCAACATGTATACGATATAACTGATCTAAAGGACCTGAAAATGTTGTGTGCTCATGGCTTCCAGATTCGCATCAGTATACATGATATCTCAAAAATTGTGACCCATTCGGATAAAACTTGTGGTTGAGCTGTAGGTGAGGAGAACAATCTCGGTATCTGTTTGTGTTTGGACTCCTTTGGCTTCTCACCAATGTGTTGAAAACTGGTGGTTGCACCCAGGGGTGCACAGGAGGGTTTTGTGTTTAAGGGCATCAAAAACTGATGGGAGGAGGGGGTAACCGTCTGTTATTCTGGGGGATTCTTCACCATTGCCTTTTTGGTTGAGGTCCTGATGCAGATCCGGCCGATCGATGGGGTAAGAAACATAACTGTTTCGTCGCCGTTCTGGATTTGATGTAACTTTACCACAACACTCTTCACTGTGTATAACAAAGTTCAATGGCATTAAGAAAACACATCGGCGCCTTGGGGGGTCCTCCAGGGGTTGCCCTACAAAATAAAGGTATTTTCTTTTCTTCTCAGAAACTACATACACACAATTCCGATGAAACTCTTTAGACAAACCTTTCATCACCCTGAATGGACCAAAGTTTGTTCATGACATTAGAAAATTCAGGTCTGAGGGAGTCTCCAGAGGGAGTTTTCACGAGGGGGTTGCCCCCCCTCGCCCCAAAGAGATAGATGCTTTCTTTATCTGAACTCCACACACAATTCCCGATGAAACTTGATCACAACCTTCATCACCCTGATGACCAGTTTGTTCACGGCATTAATAACAATCCACAGTTATTTACTTTCTTTTCCGTTTCATGTTTTTGGTCATCCGTGCCGACCAGTAGTTCCCTGGTTTGTTATCCAGGTGATACAGGTGATGCCAGGGGTCTTGCCCTCATGTTTTTACAATTCTGTGAATTTCCAAGTGGATTTTGCAAATAAACCACAACTTGGGTGTCAAGTAGACGAATAACCAACATTAAACAAAAAAATTGTTTCAATTTTTTATCTCGTCAATAATCGGCAGCAGCACACGAAGGGTTTTAAAAACAAAAACCTGCTTTTCATTCCTCCAACGCGTTTTTGTCCACCGCTCAACTTGCCATGTTGGATTTTGTTTCAATTCAACAATGTCATTCTATTCTGGTGTATGTAAGAACAAGTGTTTGTCTTTTAGAAATCTTTATTTTGCACGAAGGGTCATTAAAAATTTTATCTCGGAGGGGGGGGGGGAGTGGGGTGTGGAGCGAGACCCTTTTTCCCGAGGGCGCACAACAGCGTCAGTTCACCTGGTTGGAAGCCACGCTGAGCCTCGATGACTGATCTCAAACGATCCTTGGAAAAAACTTTGAAACATCAAAATTCACACTGGTCATGATTGGTGACCCCGCACTTCCAGAAAGGGAGTGGAGACTTCGAGACCTGGGAGACTCCGGATCCACTTTATGAACAATATGGTCTAGTTCATGAACTGGTCATATTTGGTTACGGGTAAAATATTCATTTTTCAGTTTTCCCTGTGGTTGATAGAACATCACTAAGTACATGCACTTGTGTGAATAATTTTTTTAGCAAAACCGTATTAACGCGAATATGGTAATTTTAACTTATGAAGCTTCAATGGATAATGCATTACAAGGAAAACATTCGCGTTTAATCTTCGAATTCACCCTTTCTGAGTAAATTGATGTGGATCAGTTATCCTTTGGCCGTTTTGGACAATTCAAGTGGCAAATTAACCTGAGATCTGCTAGATACACAATATGTCAAGATATTTAATAGATCTCTTTTAGGAGTATTACTAGAATCTCTTCACACACAGGAAACACACACACACAAACACACACACACACACAACCTGACATATTGGTTCAGGGTTTGCTGAATATAACGAGTTGAATAATCAAATTTGCATCAGCAACAGCAAGTCCAAGTGGTTACTCACCTAAAAAATAACAAATAATTAGATAAAGCTTTGATGAAATAATTCAGTTTATTCCAATTTGACTCACCACATCCGCCGCTCCGCTGTTTACTGCACCCTGACTTTGTATCATTATTTGCCCTGTTACACAAGACTATTGCTATATTTTTATTTTCTGTTTTTTCCACATTAAACTAGACAAATTACCTTTCTTTCTCATACTAAGATATCTAGATATTGTGGTTTTTGTGGTCTGTAGTCAAAGTGGAAGTTTTGAAACATGTAACACTCCCACCTTTTTAGGGTGAACAGTTCATAGACACTACGACCATATGGAGATAACACCAATAACAAAACACCACACACACACGGAAACCACACACACAGGCACACACACACCAAACACCACACACACACACGGAAACACACACAACGGAACACACAACACAACAAACACACACACAAACAACACACACGGAAAACACACACAACACACACACACACAACGACACCGAACAACCACAAACACACACACACAAACACACACAACGGCAAACAGAACACAGTGCAACACAACAGAACACACACACACAACACACCACACACGGAAACACACACACAAACACACACCACACACACGGACACACACACACACACACAAACACACACAACACGGAACACACACAAAGAAACACAATCACGGAAACACTACAGGAAAACACACACGGAACACACACAACACACACACACACACACACGGAAACACACACAAACACACACACACACAACAACACACACACACGGAAAACACACCACAGGAACACACACACACGGAACACACACACACACGGAACACATACACCACGAACACACACACAACACACAACAGAAACCACACAACACACAAACACGGAAAACACACACAACACCACACAAACAACACACACACACAGAAAACACCGGAAACACACACCAGAAACAACCACACACAAACAGGAAACACACACACACGAACAACACACAACAGACACACACAAATATTTACTAAAACAGAGTTTCTTTGAAGACGGAATTAAGTGGGAATTATCGGAATTCATTAAAACCATCAATCCGCAGGAACGAATGTCGTCTGTTTCTTCACAGCGAGAAACACATGGCGCACAACGGTCGATGAACCTATTTTCCACAATTCCAGCATTTTCCAGAAATTTCCAGAACCTGAATGCAGAAATTAAAACGAGTATTGTGATGTATAGAGTGGGTTTATACTGATGTGTGCGAATTTGGGGAGCACCAGGGAGTGGTTAGCGGGAGTCACGTGACTCTCGCCGTGTTATTTTAATTCTCCAAACTTTCAACATTCGAAGTTCTGTTTTGTTCATTTGAGTTTTGGTTTTGAGAGTTTATGAGAAAACAGGAAAAGAAACAAATAGAGGATACAATAATCGTGTGTTAAAAAATCGATTATTCAATTGGACCTAGGCTGTTGTTTTGCTCGTAATGATCACATATCGTGCAGCCCCCCCGTTTTCATCGGAGCAACACGTTATCGAGACGCACGGACGTTTTATCGTGAACGCACAGCCGTTTCATCGTGACGCACAGACGTTCATCGTGACGGCACAGACGTTTATCGTGACCACAGCTTCTTGTGACGCAGCAGCGTTCATCGTGACGCACAGCCGTTCAATTGTGACGCACAGGCCGTTCAATCGTGACGCACAGCGTTAATCCGAGACGCACAGACGTTCATTGTGACGCACACACGTTCATCGTGACGCACACACGTTCTCGTGAGCAAGGCACATTCACGACCGACTCGTTCACAGCGAACAGAACAAGTTTTAACCTTCACAATGTTGACGCTGATTTGGAGAAATCTGTATTTCCTTCTTCGGACTTTTTTCTTCGGGAATTGTCCAATCTGGACGAGTCCGGAAATGGTTGTGTCGCGAATCGGATCGTCGCGACGATGGGGTTCTCAAGTCAAAACGGTAAGGGGCAACCATGGGGGGTTAGTAGGGGTAGTCGGGGTTAGTTTAGGGTTAGTGGGTTAATGGGGATTGTTGGGGTTAGTGGGGCGTTGTTGGGGTTAAGTAGGGTTAGTGGGGGTTAGTGGGGGGTTAGTTGGGTTAGTGGGGGTTAGTGGGGGCTTAGTAGGGGTTTAGTGGGGGTTAGTAGGGTTTAGTGGGGGTTAAGTGGGGGTTAGTATGGGGTTAGTGGGGTAGTAGGGTTAGTGGGTTAGTGGGGGTTAGTTTAGGGTTAGTGGGGGTTAGTGGGGGTTAGTAGGGGTTAGTGGGGTTAGTGGGGGTTGTTAGGGTTAGTGGGGGTTAGTGGGGGTTGTAGGGGTTAGTGGGGTTAGTTAGGGTTGTGGGGGTTAGTGGGGGTTTAGTGGCGGGTTCATCGGGAGGACGAGAAGTGACAAATGACTATAGAACAGAATTCATCAAAATATTTATATTCACCGTTTTACACTTTGTGAACTTTCACCTTTCATCTGTGACTGTTCACATCTTTTTACCAATGTGACGTCATGGAGATTGATTCCGGTTATGAAGTGATAGTTAAGTCATGGGCCTCACAAAAACGTGATGTGAAACAAAAAATTAATATTTTTTTTGGTCAATAACGTTTATTTATTAATTGGATGAATTGTGTTTGTGATGATTTTGTGATTGATTTAATTTTGGCATATCAGAGCAAATGATTCATTGTGAGTATGTTTATATGTAGACTGTTTGGGTAATTGTACCTCTGTAGATGTGCAGGTAAGTAACCTTATGCAGGTAAGTTATCTTCTGTAGATGTGGCGGTGTTAACCTCTGTAGATGTGCAGGGAAGTTACCTTTCTGTAGATGTGCGGAAGTTACTTCTGTAGATGTGCAGGTAAGTTACTTCTGTAGTTATTCAGGTAAGTTACTCTTGTAGATGTGCAGGTAAGTTCATTTCTGTAGATGTGCAGGTAGTACTCTGGTAGTTATTCAGGTAAGTTAGCCTCCGTAGCTTGCAGGTTCATACACGTGACATACATTGTTTCATTAATCAATTCTTGGAGAAGCTCCTGCTCATAAACAACTCAAGTCAATATCACGTGTTTGGTTGCACATCATCTACGTTTCATCCATACAGGGTCATTGTCCTCATTTTTACAGTTCAATTAGTGAACTGATAAACGTCATGGTTTGTGTTGCTTTTTGACTGTCTGGTGAAGGATAGGAAAAGGTAAATAGTACAGGGACCTTTTTGTCGGGCAGGATCCGCAAGATGGGATCTTATTTCTTTGAAGGGACAGAAAGAGGTTATAAAATGATGAGGAACCTTCTCATTGGCAATTCTCAAAACATTGGGTAACTCACAAGGTTCACGCTGAACCCGACGATGCCTTTGGGTGAACGAGGAGGTTACTTGGCTTGGGATTCTTTTGTATCACTGTGATTCCAACTGAGGATTTGTGAATTTACATTTTCAAATCTCAGAAACAAGACAGTAAGCTGTGAGGTACTAGAGATCCAAAATAGACTTTTCCTGTGAACTGAAAAGTTCTTTGATATATTAAATTGGTTATTAATTAAATTTCCAAATAACTCTCGTGATCTCATGTCGGGTCAAATCACCCCCGTACAATCAATGATGTAGGATTGGTTATTGCTGAACTCGTGTCCTGGTTCCGTGAACGACTCGGGAATCACAATTGGAAACATAAATCAGCAAATTCTTAATGAGAAGTTTTACAAATCAATTTATTGTACACGGCATTCACGCAGGATTTCAAGTATCTAAAGTTGTGAGATTATACAATTATCATTTTGAATTATCTTCCGATTTAACTGAACTGCCCACCGACTGGTTCAACTTCCAAAAATCTGGGCTGACTGCAACCTCCACTCTTGTTCTCATCGTGCCGTCTGGAGAACTGTAATTCAGGAGTTGTGATTTCCCACTTCTTCTGAGGGTTTCAAGCCGACAGTGAACCCTTATCTCACGTCACCCTCCATTTTGACCACCTCTTCATTACCGCCATGACCTTCTTTAGCTACCTGCTTATTTGCAGATTGCGGTGTTCCCTTCCTTCCTCTTTCTTCTCCTCTTTTCCTGTTTCATTCCTTCTTGATGTACCAGGGGTTGGCACGTGCAAATGCAACAGTCGTACTCTCAATCACTGCTCTTCATGAGCTCGATCGTGTCGAGTTAAAAAAAAAAATTTGATGTCCAGGAGAGTCTTTAATTCAACGGCAGAAATCAAAACTGTTGAAAGATGGAGTAGTATATTGATTTATAGGGAGTTGAATTGCGAATCATATATAAAATGTTATTTTTGGTGTTTATGGATAAAACACTTTTATCAAATTTTTTTATATCCTGACACGCTGTCCATGTCCCTGACTGTATGCAGATCATTCCGTTCGCAAAGTACTTCATGGGGAATATGAAAGACAAGCAGGCACCTGCATGGATTGGGCTTTACTGGTTGGGCTTGTGGTGATGCAGTCATTGGTGTTCATCACGCATGGTCTCGTGGCTGGTTTCATCAAGAAGAGAAATAAAAATGCGCATTTCAGTAAAGAGCGATGTGTCACATCTTAGTTTGGATCTCTCATTCAGCTTGTCCTCCCTCTCAAGGTTTGGGTCTTTCTTTGTTCCTTCTTTGTCCGTTTTCTTAACCTGTCCTCATGCAGCATCATGGGGTTTTGTTCAGAGTGTGAGGTGAGTTGATGTGAATGTGAGTGTTCAGGTCATAACTTTTACCAATTGAGCTTTTGTCAATCAAATCTCAAAAACGTTTGATTATGAGAATATGAACAAATTTAATAATGCATATAAATATTCTCACACACAGTTTTATTTCTACTGTTGTTTGTTTTAGTTTAATTTTGAGGGGAACAAAAGCGATGCGGACGAGCTTTGTGTTTTGGGATGCTTTCTTGTTAGTACTTTTTGTTCTTTTCTGAAGGTCCATTCTTCTTGGTCTAGTCTCATTCAGAACATGTTTCTCTTTTTTGTAGAAGTTAAGGATGATGAATAGAACAGTGCGAATGTGAACATCAAGCTGATCAGCTACTGCAGCACCAAGAAATGGATCAACAGCAGACCAGGCGAGCAAATCACTACATAGCTTCTTGCCAGCGAGAGCAAGTAACTTCTGAAAAATTTGCAATTATTACAAAAGAAAATGAAGATTGAAAGAAATTTCAAAACTAAATATGAATCTGCTGCAAGTACAAGAAGTGGCAGCATACAACAACAGCAAAATGAGGAACATAAAATGAAGGAGCAGCAGTTTACGAGAAGCAGAGAAACCATAAACAATGTGAACTTGCTCGTGCAAAACAAAGAACTGAACTGGGAGGTCAGCAGCTTGAAGAGGCAGCTGGTAAAATCTCTTGAGGAACAGCAGAAACAGCAAGATCATGAAATGTCCAGGACAAATTTGAACCTGGAGGAGAGTCTCACAACAACCCTCAGGAGCTTACGGCACGGGTGGACACTCCAAATCATGAAGGTTTCATTGTAGATGGTAAATATTCACTCATTGTTCATGACTAAACGTGTGTGTGTGTGTGTGTGTGTGTGTGTGTGTGTGTGTGTTGTGTGTGTGGTGTGTGTATGGTTTCACGTTTGGGTAAATTTAAAATCTTTCTCAGCAATGCATGAAGTTCCAAGTGAAAATACAACTTTGACAACACACAACTCGGAATTTTCAAACTAAAAATCTCAAGGTTTCTATATCCTAAAACTTTCAAAAACTTTTCTTTGTCCCTCAGACTGACTTATGTGTTTTTCTCCTCAGGGATGTTCTCAACAGTTTTGACACTTTGCTAAGCAAAATGACCAAGATAAACTTTCACTCTTCTTCCAATGACCATGGCTCCTCAACATCACGTTCACCATTTTGAGAGCGTGGTCTAGATGAATGTTGTCAAGCTGTTGCAACGCCAACATTCAGGGTCTAATGCAAGTTTATGCAACACCTCAACAAGGTGAGGAGCTTTAAAACATTGATGGAGGTCACTATTGAACATCCTGGGTTTATCGTACACTTTAACTCTTTTTTCACATTCTTATAACCTCGACCCACATGTAACCCTGCTTTGTCTTTCACAGCTTGAAGTAAATGGGGGACCACTGGAAATTTGATCCTTTCAGCAAATTCTCCTCAACAAGTGTGAGGAGGAGTTTCAAGAGTCTGGGGAATAGTTACAATATGCGACATCAAGAGCGTTGAAGCTCCAGTTGGTGACCTTGGGAAAATGGGTGAAAAATTAAAAATTGTCCATAAATGGGCATTTTTGATCTGACTTTACTGAGTTGTCTTTGAACATTTGTTTTATCCAGGTGAACGAGGATGAACTGAACACCTCTTGAAATTCAGGAAATGCTCCTGGGAATATCCGTTCATTGGGGAGCTCTTATAAGCTGGGTGTCGTACCAAAACATCGTGCATATTTTCTCGAGTTGTTCAGAGCATGGAAGAACAATTGTTGAATACATATGTTGCTTTTGAATACGTTGGAAAGGAACTTACATCTGTGACGTGACGGATAACGTGGTATGATTATATTCTGATCCATGAAGACAATGTCAATTCAATGGGATTTTCATTAAGATCCATCAACAGGTTTTCGGTCGTAACTTGCAAATTATTTTTGTTCTGCAATAGATGGATGAATATTTCCACCATTATGGAGTCGATTGTGAAGAGAAGGAAAGTTGTCGACTCGCATTCTGTTGATATTGCAACGATTTATTTTACGCAAGGTTAATACCCTCACTCTAGCATTTTCTACCACAATAACCCGCCACAGACATCTTGCAGACAGTATATAGTCCTATCCGTGTCAACCCATGTCTGCATGTCTTTCCTTAAACAGCGCAACTGGGTTCCATTGAGACAGGAAGATGGCTGAAAACTAGTGATAAACAAGGGACTGAACAGGTCCATCAGCACGGTGGAAGACGGACTGATTGTGGATGTTATGGTCCGAAAACACACATAGCCGGGCCCCGCACCTACCTTCACAGGTTGTTGAAACTGCTTCCAAATTCAGTCTCAACTCACCTAATTAATCACCTGAAGCTGAATCTGGTTTTTGTCATCGTGTTAAGATGTTGAACGTGGACATTCTTCAACTCCCCCGTCATTCTGTGTCTGCATGGAGATTCAACTCAGAAATGTCAACATCTCAACCTCCTGGTGAAACCTCAAAAGTAAAAATTCCACAATTCCTTTTTTCAACCGAAATGTTTAAATCTTGTTCTGAAGATGTTAATATCAATTACATGGTTAATATTCGTTTGAATTGTGGTTTTTATTTTATTTATGATCTTGGTGATTTACACTTTGTTTAAAC
>CM068962.1:72708833-72726904 GCA_035128595.1 Eptatretus atami
CCTCGAAAATAATTGGTGGTTGAATTCAGTGACTTGAATTATAAATCCTCTTCAAATTTCAAGTGAATTGCATGAAAATTGAGGATTTTAGAAATCTCACCTTAGTTGTTGACCTTAGGACTATGTTGACCTTTTGACCTCAAAAACCAATGGGTTTCTTCGTTATGATAAACTCTACCGTGTGGTGAAGTTTCGTGAAAATCGGTTTAAAATTGTCACCTGCAGGTGACAAACAGACGGACAGAATAACAAAATGACTGATCAATATCCTTGAAAAATCTTCGATGTTGCAACGAACAAGCAAACGGACAGAAAGGGGTGAAACGAACATTGTTCCACGTTTGGTGGTGGAGGTAATAACATCACTAGGTTACTTACTCTCCTTGAACAGTTTTGTTTTTCCTTTTCACAACATCGGCTCTAAAATCTTGTGGAACAACTAACTCCACGTCATGTCTGGAGAAACCAGGACGTGAACACAAAACTGGATTTCCTTGATTCCTGATGAGGTTCTCAGAGACGTGTAACGGACACACAGAACAGACGCCGCGGAGCTCAAACTCAGGACCTGAAGATCCCAAGACAACCACTCAACCATGAAACCAACACCGAGCTCACTCTCCTCAGAAATGTCGACAGACAAACGACAAATTTTCCTTCCCCAAAAAGTGCCGCCATGTTTGTCCCCACCTCGCTCCGCCTGTTTATATATATATATATATGTACTCATTCTGTTTCTGTCTCGACCGTTTTGTTCTTGTTTATCACAGCATCGGCTCAAAAATAGTGTAACAATTCCCCATAATACCTCGTCCCCCCGCCCATCAAACAAAGAAATCGCCGCGTTTCTCATCGATCACGATCTTGTACAATCCAAGAAAATAAAGATTAACATAATAAATACAGAGTTAAACAGCTCGGGTTATGTAAAGTATTATAATAAATTACCTTTTATACATCCTGATCGAATCGAACACCGACGAAAAGCTCCGTGAATAATTATCGAACAGTAACTCGATTTCCCTCTAATTATTTTCAACCCCAGAACAAACATAACGGTCTCAGGGGGCGTGGTCTCGACACGGGGAACTTCCATCGTGACGAGGCTTGTTGAACACTTCTTCTTCTCTTTGTGTTTATTCCCGTTTCAGACCCACGAGGCTCCACAACCCCCCCCAGTCCCCACCTCACGGTTACAACCGACAACGAACAATATAATGATGATGATAAAAGAATATAATAAATATTTTATACTGTCCCCCCCATTTCAGTAATTAATTTTCGGACCGATTTAAAGAGTCGAGGTTACGTGTGGTTTACTTAGTAAAGTGTATTTAACCAGTTCACTTGTCCAGAGAATACATTGAACGATGTAACCGGTAATCTTAAATGTGTTGGGGATTTTAAACCAGGTTACTTCAATAACCAGTGGATTATATCGAGTGTGGACGTGAGATCGCTGATGAATTTAATAAACTTACCTCGTAAACAGATAAACTTCGTGTAAATCATTGGATTATGGAGATGGATCAGCCCGGGAATCCTGGGAATGTTTGCAGTCCATCCCTCTGTGTTTATGGATCCGTTGGTTTTGTAATGTACATAATCACGTGGGTGATAAAACCAATAAACCCATCTTATAAAATACCCCCGAGCGGGAGTGCCGGTCATCTCTGCCAAAGATCCAAAGAAACTCTGTGACAGACGATAATAGGGGCAGTTCATAAAGTACGAACACTCTACTTCCGGGTTTCAAAACCACCCACCCCCCTCTGTATGCAGGCAAGTGATCACCCACTCACCCCCCTCTGTATGCAGGCAAGTGATCACCCACGCACCCCCCTCTGTATGAGGCTAAGTGATCACCCACTCACCCCCTGATGCAGGCTAGTGATCAGATCCCACTCACCCGCCCTCTGTATGCAGGCTAGTGATCACCCACTCACCCTCCTCTGTAGCAGGCATGACCACACTACCCCCCCGTATGAGGCTAGTGAACCACTTCACCCTCCTCTGTATGCAGGCTAGTGACCACCCACTCACCCCCTCGTTGCGGCTAGTGATCACCCACCAGCCTCCTCTGTATGCAGGCTAGTGACCACCCACTCACCCCCCTCTGTATGCAGCTAGTGACACACCACTCACCCCCCTCTGTATGCAGGCTAAGTGACCACCACTCAACCCCCTTGTATGCAGGCTAGTGACCACCCATCACCCCCCCTCTGTATGCAGGCTAGTGACCACCCACCAACCCCCCTCTGTATGCAGGCTAGTGACCACCCACCCACCCCCCTCTGTATGCAGGCTAGTGACCACCCACCCACCCCCTCTGTTGCAGGCTAGTGATCACCACCACCCAACCACCCTCTGTATGCAGGCATGACCAACCACTCACCCCCCTCTGTATGCAGGCTAGTGATCACCCACCCACCCCTCTCGTATGCAGGCTAGTGACCACCCACCACCGCCCCTTATCAGCTAGTGACCACCCACCCACCCCCCTCTGTATGCAGGCGAGTGACCACCCACTCACCCCCCTCTGTATGCAGGCTAGTGACCACCCACCACCCCCCCTCTGTATGCAGGCTAGTGATCACCCACTCACCCCCCTCTGTATGCGGCTAGTGACCACCACTCACCCCCCTCTGTATGCAGGCTATGATCACCCACTCACCCCTCTGTATGCAGGCAAGTGACCACCCACCCACCCCCCTCCTGTATGCAGGCTAGTTACCACACCCACCCCCTCTGTATGCAGGCTAGTGACCACGCCACCCACCCCCCTCTGTATGCAGGCTCGTGACCACCAACTCACCCCCTCTGTATGCAGGCTAGTGACCACCACCCACCCCCCTCTGTATGCAGGCTAGTGACCACCACTCACCCCCCTCTGAATGCAGGCTAGTGACCACCACACTCACCCCTCTGTATGCAGGCTCGTGACCCACTCACTCACCCCCCTCTGTATGAAGCTAGTGACCACCCACCACCCCCTCTGTATGCAGCTAGTGACCACCCACCCCACCCCCCTCTGTATGCAGGCTAGTGACCACCCACCCACCCCTCTGTATGCAGGCTGGTGATCACCCAGCACCCCCCTCTGTATGCAGGCAAGTGACCACCCACCACCCCCCTCTGTATGCAGGCTAGTGACCACCCACCCACCCCCCTCTGTATGCAGGCTAGTGAATACCCACTCACCCCCCTCTGTATGCAGGCTAGTGACCACCCACTCACCCCCCCCCTGTATGCAGGCTAGGTGCCAACCACTCACACCCCCCTGTATGCAGGCTAGTGACCAACCACTCACCCCCTCTGTATGCAGGCTAGTGACCACCCAACTCACCCCCCTTCTGTATGCAGGCTAGTGACCACCCACTCACCCCCTCTGTATGCAGGCTAGTGACCACCCACTCACCCCCCTCTGTATGCAGGCTAGTGACCACCCACTCACCCCTCTGTATGCAGGCTAGTGACCACCCACTCACCCCTCTGTATGCAGGCTAGTGAACACCCACCCACCCCCCTCTGTATGCAGCTAGTGACCACCAACCCACCCCCTCTGTATGCAGGCTAGTGACCACCCACCCACCCCCTCTGTATGCAAGGCTAAGTGACCACCCACCCACCCCCTCAAAATGCAGGCTAGTGACAACCACCACCCCCTCTGTATGCAACCTTGTGTCACCACCCACCCCCCTCTGTATGCAGGCCTAGTGATCACCCACCCAACCCCCCTCTGTATGCAGGCTAGTGACCACCAACCCACCCCTCTGTATGCAGGCTCGTGACCACCCACCCACCCCTCTGCATGCAGGCTAGTGACCACCCACCCACCCCCTCTGTATGCAGGCTAGTGACACCCACCCCTCTGTATGCAGGCTAGTGACCACCACCCACCCCCTCTGTATGCAGGCAAGTGACCACCGCACCCACCCCCTCTTTATGTAGGCTAGTGACCACCCACCCACCCCTCTGTATGCAGGCAACTGACCACCACCCACCCCCCTCTGTATGCAGGCTAGTGACCACCCACCCCACCCCCCTGTATGCAGGCTAGTGACCAACCCACCCACCCCCTCTGTATGCAGGCTAGTGACCACCCACCCACCCCCTCTGTATGCAGGCTAGTGACCACCCACCCACCCCCTCTGTAGTGCAGGCTAGTGACCACCACCCACCCCCTCTGTATGCAGGCTATTGACCACCCACCCACCCCTCTGTATGCAGGCTAGTGACCACCACCACCCCCTCTATATGCAGGCGAGTGACCACCACCCACCCCCTCTGTATGCAGGCTTGTGACCACCCACCCACCCCTCTGTATGCAGGCTCGTGACCACCCACCCACCCCCTCTGTATGCAGGCTCGTGACACCCAAGCACCCCCTCTTTATGCAGGCTAGTGATCACCCACTACCCCCCTCTGTATGCAGGCTAGTGACCACCCACCCACCCCTCTGTATGCAGGCAAGTGACCACCCCCTCTGTATGCAGGCTAGTGACCACCCACCCCTCTGTATGCAGGCTCGTGACCACCTACTCACCCCTCTGTATGCAGCTGTGACCACCTCACCTCCCCCCCTCTGTATGCAGGCTCGTGACCACCCACCTCACCCCCTCTGTATGCAGGCTAGTGACCACCCACCCACCCCTCTGTATGCAGGCTAGTGACCAACCACTCACACCCCCTCTGTATGCAGGCTAGTGACCACCCACTCACCCCTCTGTATGCAGGCTAGTGACCCCCCCCCCCTCTGTATGCAGGCTAGTGACCACCACCCACCCACCTCTGTATGCAGGCGAGTGACCACCCACCCACCCCCCTCTGTATGCAGGCTTGTGACACCCACACCACCCCCTCTGTATGCAGGCGAGTGACCACCCACCCACCCCCTCTGTATGCAGGCTTGTGATCACCCACCCCCCTCTGTATGCAGGCTAGTGACCACCCAAGCACCCCCTCTGTATGCGGCTAGTGATCACCCACCTACCCCCTCTTGTATGCCGAGGCTAGTGACTAACCCACCCCCCTCTGTATGGCAGGCAAGTGACCACCCCCCCCCTCTGTATGCAGGCTAGTGACCACCCACCCCCCTCTGTATGCAGGCTCGTGACCACCCACTACACTCCCCCTCTGTATGCAGGCTAGTGACCATCACTCACCCCCTCTGTATGGGCAAGTGACCACCCACCACCCCCCTCTGTATGCAGGCTAGTGCACCGCACTACAACCCCCTCTGTATGGCAGGCAGTTGACCACCCACCACCCCCTCTGTTGCAGGCTCGTGAACCACCCATCACCCCCTCTGTATGCAGGCTAGTGACCACCCACCCACCCCCTCTGTATGCAGGCTCGTGAACCACCCACCCACCCCCCTCTGTATGCAGGCTAGTGACCACCCACCGACCCCCCTCTGTAATGCAAACCTTTGTGATCACCCACCACCCCCCTCTGTATGCAGGCTAGTGATCACCAACCAACCCCACTCTGTATGCAGGCTAGTGACCACCAACCCACCCCCCCTCTTATCGGCTCGTGACACACCACCCCCCCTGCATGCAGGCTCGTGACCCACCACCCCCCTCTGTATGCAGGCTAGTGACCACCCCACCCCCTTTGTATGCAGGCTAGTGACCACCCACACCACCCCTCTGTATGCGGCAAGTGACCACCCACCCACCCCCCTCTTTATGTAGGCTAGTGACCACCCACCCACCCCCTCTGTATGCAGGCAAGTGACCACCACCCACCCCCCTCTTGTATGCAGGTAGTGACGCACCCCACCCACCCCCTCTGTATGCAGGCTAGTGACCACCACAGCACCCCCCTCTGTATGCAGGCTCGTGACCACCACCTTCCCCCCTCTGTATGCAGGCTAGTGCCACCACACACCCCCCTCTGTATACAGGCTAGTGACCACCCACCCCACCCCCCTCTGTATGCAGGCAGTGTACCACACCCCACCCCCCTCTGTATGCAGCTAGTGACCACCTTACTCACCCCCTCTGTTATGCAGGCTACGTGACCCCACTCACCTCCCTCTGTAGAGGCGTAGTGACCACCCTCTCACCCTCCCTCTGTATGCAGGCTAATGACGACCCACTCACCCCCTCTGTATAACAGGTAGTGACACTCACCCACCCCTCTGTATGCAACGGCTAGTGAAGCCGCACCCAACCTTGTATGCCAGGCAGTGACGACCCATAGACCCCTCTGTATGCAATCCCTAGTGATCACCACACCCACCTACTGTCATGCAGGCTAAGTGACCACCCACTCACACCCCCTCTGTATGCAGCTAGTGGACCAACCAATCTCACACCCTCTGTATGCAGGCTAGTAACACCCACTTCCACCTCTTTAGCAGGCTAGTGACACCCTCACCTCCCTCTGTAATGGCAGGCTAGTGACCCCACCACCACCCCTCTGTATGCAGGCTATGACCACCAACCCACCCCCCTCTGTATGCCAGGCTGTGACCACCACCACCACCCCCCTCTGTAATGCAGGCTAGTGGACCACACCACTCACCCCCCTCTGTATGCAGGCTAGTGACACCCACTAACCCCCTCTGTATGCAGCTAGTGACCAAACACACTCACCCCCTCTGTATCAGGCTAGTGACGCACTCCACCCCCCCTCTGTATGCAGGCTGTGACCACCCACCCACCCCTCTCTCGTATGCAGGCTAGTGACCACACACCGACCCCCTCTGTATGCACCATCGTGATCACCACCCACGCCCCTCTGTTATGCAGCTAAAGTGATCACCCCGACAACCCCCCCCTCTTTGGTATGCACGGCCAGTGCCACCCACCCACCTCCTCTGTATGGCAGGCCAGTGACCACCGCACCCAACCCCCTCTGTATGCAGGCTAGTGATCACAGCCCCCTCTGTATGCCAGGCGAGTGATCACCCACCCAGAACCTCTTATGCAGGAGTGACACCCAACCACCCTCTGGTATGCAGGCTTGTGACCACCACCCACCCCTCTTGTATGCAGGCGAGTGATCACCACCCACCCTCTGTATGCAGGCTAGTGACCAACCAACCCACCACCTTCTGTATGCAGGCAAGTGAATCACCTTCACTCACCCCCCTCTGTATGCAGGCTAGTGATCACCCACCCACCCCTCTGTATGGCAGGGCTAGTTGACACCCACAACACCACCCTCTGGTACTATAGCAGGCGAGATGAACAGACCCCCGCCCTCTGTATGCAGGCTGTGATCACCCACCCCCTCTGTATGCAGGCTAATGAGCACACCAAGCCACCCCCCTCTCTGTATGCTCAGGCTAAGTGATCACCCCCTACCCCCTCTGTATGCCGGCCCTAGTGACACACCCACCCTCTCTGTATGCAGGCAAGTGACCACCCCCTCCTGAATGAGCTAGTGACCACCACCCCCCTCTGTATGCAGGCTCGTGACCACCCACATCCCCCTCTATTAGCAGGCTAGTGACATCACTCACGACCCACCTGTAGTGCAAGGAAGTGACCAACCCACCACCCCTCTGGTAATGCAGGCTAGTGACCACCCACTCACCCCCCTCTGTACTGCAGGCTAGTGATCCCACCCACCACCCCTCTGTATGCAGGCTAGTGACCAGCCACCCCCATCTGAAATGCAGGCTAGTGACCACCCACCTCTTATCACAGACCCCACCTGTTGCAGGCTAGTGACCACAACCCATCCCCGCTCTGTATGCAGGCTAGTGGACCACCACGCCACGCACCCCTCTCTGTATCGCAGGCTGTAGATGATCACGCATCACACTCCCTTCTGTAAGCAAGGCTAGTGATCACCCACAACCTCTGCACAGCTGTCCCAACCCTCTGTATGCAGGCTCGTGACCACCCACCCACCCCCTCTGCAATGCAGGCTTGTGACACCACCCACACCCCTCTGTATTTCAAGGCTAGTGACCACCACCCCCCTCTGTATGCATGGCTAGTGCAACCCCACCCCCTCTGTATGCAGGCAAGTGCCACGGCCACCCACCCCGCTCTGTATGCAGGCTAGTGACCACCCACCACCCTCTCTGTATGCAGTAGTGACACCACACCACCCTCTTGTTATGCATGCTAGTTGACCACCCACCACCCTCTATATGCAGGCTAGTGACACCCACCCACCCCCTCTGAATGCAGGCTAGTGACCCTCACCCACCCCTCTTGGTATGCAGGCTAGTGATCACTAACCCAACCCCTCTGTATGCAGGCAAAGTGACACCCACCCACCCCACTTGTAATGCAGGCTAGTGACACCCACCGACCCCGCTGCTGTAATGCAACCTGTGATCACCACCCACCCCCCTCTGTATGCAGGCTAGTGATCACCCACCCAACCCCCTCTGTATGCAGGCTAGTGACCACCAACCCACCCCCCTCTGTATGCAGGCTCGTGACCACCCACCACCCCCCTCTGCTGCAGGCTAGTGACCACCCACCCACCCCTCTGTTGCGGGCTAGTGACCACCCACTCCCCCTCTGTATGCAGGCTAGTGACCACCCACCCACCCCCTCTGTATGCAGGCAAGTGACCACCCACCACCTCTGTATGCAGGCTAGTGATCACACCCAACCCCCTCTGTAT
The DNA here is from genome assembly GCA_035128595.1 of Eptatretus atami. Taxonomy (NCBI): domain Eukaryota; kingdom Metazoa; phylum Chordata; class Myxini; order Myxiniformes; family Myxinidae; genus Eptatretus; species Eptatretus atami. Next base: position 72,717,435 of record CM068962.1, read on the forward strand.
GCAGGCTAGTGCCACCCACCCACCCCCTCTGTATGACAGGCTAGTGACCCACCCACCGACCCCCCTCTGTATGCAACCTTGTGATCACCCACCGCACCCCCTCTGTATGCAGGCTAGTGACACCCACCCAACCCCCTGTATGCAGGCTAGTGACCACCACCCACCCCCCTGTATGCAGCGAGTGACCACCCACCCACCCCCCTCGTGCATGCAGGCTAGTGAACCCACCACCCATCCCCCTCTGTATGCAGGCTAGTGACCACCATCACCCCCCCTCTGTATGCAGGCTAGTGTTCACCCACCCCCACTCTGTATCGCGGCGCTAGTAGTGACACCCACCCGCCCACCCCCCTCTGTAATGCAGGCTAGTGAGCCACCCACCCACCCCCTCTGTATGCCAGGCTAGTGAACCACCCATCCACCCCCTCTGTATGCAGGCTAGTGACCACCCCCACCCCCCCCTGTATGCAGGCTGAGTGATCACCCACCCCCCCTCTGTATGGCAGGCACAGTGTACCACCCACGCACCCCTCTGTATGCAGGCTAGTGACCACCCACCTCACCCCCCTCTGTATGCAGGCTAGTGACACACCACCACCGCCCCTCTGTATGCAGGCTAGTGACCACCCACCACCCCCCTCCTGTATGCAGGCTAGTGACCACCCACTCACCCCACTGTATGCAGGCCTAGTGACCACCCACCCCACCCCTATATGCCAGGCTAGGGACCACCACCACCCCTCTAGTATGCAGGCAAGTGATCACCCACCCACCCCCTCTGTATGCAGGCTTCGTAACCAACCCACCCCCCTCTGAATGCAGGCTAGTGACCACCCACCCACCCCCCTCTGTATGCAGGCTAGTGATCACCCACCCAACCCCCTCTGTATGCAGGCTAGTGACCACCCACCCACCCCCTCTGTATGCAGGCTCCTAGTATTGACCAGCCAATCCACCCCCCCGACCCCCTCTGTATGCACCTTGTGATCACCCACCCACCCCCCTCTGTATGCAGGGCTAGTGATCACCCACCCAACCCCCTCTGTATGCGGCAGCTATGTGATCCGCACGCACCCACCCCCCTGTAGTGCAGAGCATGACCACCCACCCCCCCCTGCTGCATGCAGGCTTGTGACCACCCATCCCACCCCCTCTGTATGCAGGCTAGTGACCACCCACCCCCTCTGTATGCAGGCTAGTGACGCACCCACCACCCCCCTCTGTATGCAGGCAAGTGACCACCCACCCACCCCCCTCTTTATGTAGGCTAGTGACCACCCACCTCACCCCCTCTGTATGCAGGCAAGTGACCACCCACCCACCCCCCTCTGTATGCCAGGCTAGTGACCACCCACCCACCCCTCTGTATGCAGGCTAGTGACCACCCACCACCCCTCTGTATGCAGGCTAGTGACCACCACCCACCCCCTCTATATGCAGGCTAGTGACCACACCACCCACCCCCTCTGAATGCAGGCTAGTGACCACCAACCCACCACCCTCTGTAATGCAGGCTAGTGATCAACCACCCAACCCCTCTGTATGCAGGCTAGTGACCACCCAACCCACCCCCCTCTGTATGCAGGCTAGTGGACCACCCACCACCCCCCTCTGTATGCAACCTGTGTCAACCCACGCCACCCCCCTCTGTATGCAGGCTAAGTGACCAACCCCCCACCCCTCTGTATGCAGGCGAGTGACCACCCACCCACCCGCCCCTCTGTAGCAGCCTTGGTGACACCCACACCCCCTCTGAATGCAGGCTAAGTGACCACCCCGCACCCCTCTCTTGTTGCAGGCTAAGTGATCACCCACCTACCCCCTCTGTATGCAGGCTATGTGACTACCCACCCCCCCTCTGTATGCAGGCAAGTGACCACCCCCCCCCCCTCTGTTAATGCAGGCTAGTGACCACTCCACCCCCCTCTGTATGCAGGCTTGTGACCACCCACCCACCCCTTGTATGCAGGCTTCGTGACCACCCACCCACCGCCCACTCTGTATGCAGGCTCGTGACCACCCAAGCACCCCCCTCTGTATGCAGGCTAGTGAATCACCCACCTACCCCCTCTGTAGCAGGCTAGTGACCACCCACCCACCCCTCCTGTATGCAGGCAAGTGACCACCCCCCTCTGTATGCAGGTAGTGACCACCCACCCCCTCTGTATGCAGGCTCGTGACCACTCCACTCACCCCCCTCTGTATGCAGGCTAGTGACCACCACTCACCCCCCTCTGTATGCAGGCTCGTGACCAACCACTCACCCCCTCTGTATGCAGGCAGTGACCACCCACCACCCTCCTGTATGCAGGCTAGTGACCAACCACTCACCCCCCTCTGTTTGCAGGCTAGTGACCACCCACTCACCCCCTCTGTATGCAGGCTAGTGACCACCCCACCACCCCTCTGTATGCAGGCTAGTGACCACCCACCACCCCTCTGTATGCAGGCGAGTGACCACCCACCCACCCCCTCTGTATGCAGGCTTGTGACCACCCACCACCCCTCTGTATGCAGGCGAGTGACCAACCACCCACCCCCCTGCTGTATGCAGGCTTGTGATCACCCACCCCCCCTGTATGCAGGCTAGTGACCACCCAAGCACCCCCCTCTGTATGCAGGCTATGATCACCACACCTACCCCCTCTGTATGCAGGCTAGTGACTACCCACCCCCCTCTGTATGCAGGCAAGTGACCACCCCCCCCCTCTGTATGCAGGCATGAACCCACCCCCCCTCTGTAATGCAGCTCGTGACCACCCACTCACCCCCTCTGTATGCAGGCTAGTGACCACTACTCACCCCCTCTGATGCAGGCAAAGTGACCACCACCACCCCTCTGTATGCAGGCTAGTGACACCCACTCACCCCCTCTGTATGCAGGCTAGTGACCCCACCCCACCTCTATCACGCCTCACCACTCCCTCTGTATGCAGGCTTGTGACCACCCACCCACCCCCTTCTGTATGCAGGCTCGTGACCACCACCACCCCCTCTGTATGCAAGGCTAGTGACCACCCACGACCCCTCATTATGCAACCTTGTGATCACCACCCACCCCCCTCTGTATGCAGGTAGTGATCACGCCACCCAACCCCTCTGTATGCAGGCTAGTGACCACCACCCACCCCCCTCTGTATGCAGGCTCGTGACCACCCACCACCCCCCCCCCTGCATGCAGGCTCGTGACCACCCACCCACCCCCTCTGTATGCAGGCTAGTGACCACCCACCCCCTTGTATGCAGGCTAGTGACCCACCCACCCCCCTCTGTATGCAGGCAAGTGACCACCACCCACCCACCCCCCTCTTTATGTAGGCTAGTGAACCCCACCCACCCCCTCGTGTTCATGCAGGCAAGTGACCACCCACCACCCCCTCTGTATGCAGGCTAGTGACCACCCACCCACCCCTCTGTATGCAGGCTAGTGACCACCCACGCACCCCCTTCTTATGCAGGCTCGTGACCACCCCGACCTCCCTCTGATGCAGGCTAAGTGACCACCCACACACCCCCTCTGTATACAGGCTAGTGACCACCACCACTCCACCCCCTCGTATGCAGGCTAGTTGACCACCCCCACCCCCCTCTGTAATGCAGGCTAGTGACCACTACTCACCCCTCTGTATGCAGGCTAGTGACCCACCTCACCCCCTCTCGTATGCAGGCTAGTGACCACCCCTCACCCCCCTCTGTATGCAGGCTAGTGACCACCCACTCACCCCCTCTGTATTACATGGCTAGTGACCACCCACCCCCCTCCTGTATGCAGGCAGTGACCACCCACCCAACCCCCTCTGTATGCAGGCTAGTGACGACCACCGACCCCCTCTGTATGCACCTAGTGATCACCCACCCACCTCTGTATGCAGGCTAGTGACCACCACTCACCCCCCTCTGTATGCAAGGCTAGTGACCAACCACTCACCCCCCTCTGTATGCAGGCTAGTAAACACCCACTTACCCCTCTTTATGCAGGCTAGTGACCACCCACTCACCTCCCTCTGTATGCAGGCTAGTGGACCACCCACCCACCCCCTCTGTATGCAGGCTAGTGACCACCCCACCCACCCCTCTGTATGCAGGCTAGTGACCACCCACTCCCCCCTCTGTATGCAGGCGTAGTGACCACCCACTCACCCCCTCTGTATGCAGCTAGTGACCCCACTACCCCCTCTGTATGCAGGCAGTGACCACACACTCACCCCCCCTCTGTATGCAGGCTATGTGACCACCCACCCACCCCTCTGTATGCAGGCTAGTGACCACCCACCCACCCCTCTGTATGCAGGCTAGTGACCACCCACCGACCCCCCTTCTGTATGCAACCTAGTGATCACCCACCCACCCCCTTGTATGCAGGCTAGTGATCACCCACCCACCCTCTGTAGCAGGCAGTGACCAACCCACCACCTCCTCTGTATCAGGCCAGTGACTCACCCCACCACCCCCTCTGTATGCAGGCTAGTGATCACCCACCCCCCTCTGTATGCAGGCGTAGTGATCACCCACCACCCCCCTCTGTAATGGCAGGACCAGTGACCCACCCAACCACCCCTCTGTATGCAGGCTCGTGACCACCCACCCACCCCCTCTGTAGCAGGCGAGTGATCACCCACCACCCCCTCTGTATGCAGGCTAGTGACACCACACCACCCCTTCTGTATGCAGGCAAGTGATCACCACACCCCTCTGTATGCAGGCTAGTGATACCCACTCACCCCTCTGTATGCAGGCTAAGTGACCACCCACACACCCCCTCTGTAATGCAGGCAGTGAACCACCCACCCACCGCTTGTATGCAGGCCTTGTGATCACCCTCTGTATGCAGGCTAATGACCACCCAAGCACCCACTCCTCTGTATGCAGGCTAGTGATCACCCACCTACCCCCTCTGTATGCAGGCTAGTGACGCACCCACCCCACCCCCCTCTGTATGCAGGCAGTTGACACCCCCTCTGAATGCAGGCTAGTGGACCACCCACCCCCTCTGTATGCAGGCTCGTGACCCCAACGTCACCCCCTCTGTATGCAGGCTAGTTGACCATCACTCACCCCCCTCTGTATGCAGGCAAGTGACCACCCACCCAGCCCCCCTCTGTATGCAGGCTAGTGACCCACCACCCCCCCTCTGTATGCAGGCTAGTGACACCCACCCACCCTCTGTATGCAGGCTAGTGACCACCCACCCCCCCTCGATCAGGCCCCCCCCCCCCCTTAAGTGGACCACCCACTCCCCCCTCTGTATGCAGTGAGGATCCACCCAACCCCCTCTGTATGCAGGCTAGTGACCACCACCACCCCCCCTCTGTATGCAGGCTAGTGACCACCCACCGACCCCCTCTGTATGCAGCTAGTGATCACCCACCCACCCCTCTGTATGCAGGCTAGTGACACACCACATCCCCCCTCTGTATGCAGGCTGCCGTGACCACCCACCCACCCCCCTCTGCATGCAGGCTTGTGACACCCACCACCCCTCTGTATGCAGGCTAGTGACCACCGCACCCCCCTCTGTATGCAGGCTAGTGACTCACCCACCCACCCCTCTGTAATGCAAGCAAGTGACCCCACCCACCCCCCTCTTTATGCTAGGCTAGTGACCACCCACCCACCCTCTGTATGCAGGCAAGTGACCACCCACTCACCCCCTCTGTATGCAGGCTAGTGAACCCCCTCACCCCCCCTCTGTATGCAGGCTAGTGACACCCACCCACCCCCTCTGTATGCATGCTAGTGACCACCCCACCCACCCCCTCTATATGCAGGCTAGTGACCACCCCCACCCCCTCTGATGCAGGCAGTGACCACCACTCACCCCCTCTGTATGCAGCTAGTGATCACCCACCAACCCCCTCTGTATGCAGGTTCAGTGACCACCGCCACCCACCCCCTCTGTTGCAGGCTAGTGACCACCCGACCGCCCCTCTGTATGCAACCTTGTGATCACCCACCCACCCCCCTCTGTATGCAGGCTAGTGATCACCACCCAACCCCTCTGTATGCAGGCTAGTGACCACCAACCCACCCCCTCTGTATGCAGGCTGTGACCACCCCACCCCCCTCTGCATGCAGGCTAGTGACCACCCACCACCCCCTCTGTATGCAGGCTAGTGACCACCCACCCCCCTTGTATGGCAGGCTAGTGACCACCCACCACCCCTCTGTATGCAGGCAAGTGACACCCACCCACCCACCTCTGTATGCAGGCTAGTGATACACCCACCACCCCTCTGTATGCAGGCTAGTGACCACCCACCCGACACTCTGTATGCAGGCTAGTGACCACCACCGACCCCTCTCTGTATGCAATTGTGACACCCACCCCACCCCCCTCTGTATGCAGGCTAGTTGACACCACCCACCCTCTGTATGCAGGCTAGTGACCACCACCCCCCCCTCTGTTATGCAGGCTGAGTGACCACCCACCCACCCCCCTCTGATGAGGCTAGTGACCACCACCACCCCCCTCTGTATGCAGGCTAGTGACACACCCACCTCACCCCTCTGTATGCAGGCTAGTGGACCACCCACCCACCCCCTCTGTATGCAGGCTAGTGACCACCCACTCCACCCCCTCTGTATGCAGGCTAGTGACCACCCACCCACCCCCTCTGTATGCAGGCTAGTAACCACCCACCCACCCCCTCTGTATGCAGGCTGGTGATCACCCACCCACCCCCCTGTTTCTGTATGCAGGGCAAGTGACCACCCACCCACACCGCCTCTGTATGCAGGCTAGTGACCACCACCACCCCCTCTGTATGCAGGCTAAGTGATCACCCACTCCCCGCCTCTGTATGCAGGCTAGTGACACCCACTCACCTCCCCTTGTATGCAGGCTAGTGACCACCCACTCACCCCCCCTGTATGCCAGGCTAGTGACCACCACCCACCCCCTCTGATTGCAGGCTAGTACCACCCACTCACCCCCCTCTGTATGCAGGCAAGTGATCACCCACCACCCCCCTCTGTAATGCAGGCTGTGACACACCTCACCCCCCTCTGAATGCAGGCTAGTGACCACCCACCCACCCCCTCTGTATGCAGGCTACGTGATCACCCACCCAACGCCCTCTGTATGCAGGCTAGTGACCACCCACCACCCCCTGATGCAGGCTAGTGACACCACCGACCCCTCTGTATGCAACCTTGTGATCACCCACCACCCCCCTCTGTATGCAGGCTAGTGATCACCACCAACCCCCTCTGTATGCAGCTAGTGACCACCAACCACCCCCCTCTGTATGCAGGCCATGACACCCACCCACCCCCCTCTGCATGCAGGCTATGTGACCACCCCCCACCCCTCTGTATGCAGGCTAGTGACCACCCACCCCCTCTGTATGCAGGCTAGTGACACCCACCCACCCCCTCTGTATGCAGGCAAGTGACACCACACCACCCCCTCTTATGTAGGCTAGTGACCACCCACCCACCCTCTGTTAGCAGGCAAGTGACACCCCACCACCCCCTCTGTATGCAGGCTAGTGACCACCACCACCCCTCTGTATGCAGGCTAGTGACCACCACACCACCCCCTCTGTATGCAGGCTAGTGCCACACCACCACCCGCCTCTATATGCAGGCTATGACCACCCACCCACCCCCTCTGAATGCAGGCTAGTGACCACCCAACCACCCCCCTTGTATGCAGGCTAGTGATCAACCACTCCACCCCTCTGTATGCAGGCTAGTGACCACCCACCCACCCCTCTGTATGCAGGCTAGTGACCACCCACCGACCCCTCTGTAATGCAACTTGTGAGCACCACCACCCCCTCTGTAGGCAGGCTAGTGATCACCCCACCCAACCCCTCTGTATCAGCTAGTGACGCACCAACCCACCCCTCTGTATGCAGGCCTCGTTGACCACCCACCCACCCCCTCTGCATGCAGGCTAGTGACACCCACCCACCCCTCTGTATGCAGGCTAGTGACCAACCACTCCCCCCTCTTAATGCAGGCGTAGTGACCACACCACTCCACCCTCTGTATGCAGGCTAGTGACCACCCACCACCCCCTCTGTATGCAGGCTAAGTGACCACCACCCCACCCCCTCTGTAATGCAGCGAGTGACCACCACCACTCCCCTCTGTATGCGCTCGTGACCACCCAAACACCCCTCTGTATGCAAGGCTAGTGACCACCCAACCACCCCCTCTGTATGCAGGCTAGTGATCAACCACCCACCCCCTCTGTATGCAGGCTAGTGACCACCTCACCCACCCCCCTTCTGTATGCAGGCAGTGACCACCACCCCTGCTGTATGAGCAGTGACACCCACGCACCCCTCTGTATGCCAGGCAAGTGACCGCACCCACCCACCCCCTCTGTATGCAGGCTAGTGACCACCCACCCACCCCTCTGTATGCAGCTGTGATCACCCACTCACCCCCTCTGTATGCAGGCTAGTGACCACCCACTCACCCCCCCGCTGTATGCAGGCTAGTGACAACCACTCACCACCCCCCTGTATGCAGGCTAGTGACACACCACTCCCCCCTTGTATGCAGGCTAAGTGACCACCCCACTCACCCCCCTCTGTATGCAGGCTAGTGACCATACCACACGCACCCACCCCCTGTATGCAGGCTAGTGACCACCCACCACCCCCTCTGTATGCAGGCTAGTGACCCACTCACTCCCCCATCCTGTATGCAGGCTAGTGACGCACCACTCACCCCCATCTGTAATGCAGGCTAGTGACCACCCACTCACCCTGCCTCTGTAATGCAGGCTTAGTGAACAACACCACCCCCCCCTCTGTATGCAGGCAGTGACACCCACACCCCTCTGTATGCAGGCTAGTGACCAACCACCACCCCTCTGTATGCAGTCTAGTGCCACCCACACCCCCCATCCTATATGCAGGCTAGTGACCACCCACCACCCCCCCTGAATGCAAGGCTAGTGACCACCACCCACCCCCCCTGATGCAGGCTAGTGATCACCCACCAATCCATCTGTATGCAGGCTAGTGACCACCCCCCACCCCTCTGTATGCAGGCTAGTGACCACCACCGACCCCCTCTGTTATGCACCTTGTGATCACCCACCCACCCCCTCTGTATGAGGCTAGTGTCACCCACCCAACCCCTCTGTATGCAAGGCTAGTGGACCACCTAACCACCCCTCTGTATGCAGGCTCGTGACAACACACCCACCCCCCTTTGCTGCAGGGCTAGTGACACATCCTCACCCCTCTGTATGCAGGCTTAGTGACCACCACCACCCCCTCTGTAATGCAGGCTAGTGACACACCCACCACCCCTCCTGTAATGCCAAGCAAGTTGACCACCCCCACCCCCTCTTATGTGCTAGTGACCACCACCACACCTCTGTATGCAGGCAACTGAACATCCACCACACCCCCCTGTAATGCAGGCTAGTGGGACCACCCCACCCACCCCTCTGTATGCAGCTAGTGACACACCTCCCTCTTTAGCGTCCCACCCACCCTCTGTAT
>CM068962.1:72741683-72754259 GCA_035128595.1 Eptatretus atami
AACGGAATGTTCATGTGTGGGCTGCGGGTTTCTTTTATAGTCAGGTCTTTTTTTTATATCTCAAAGCCGACAATGCCAACAAATCTGCCTTTGCGCATCACCTCAGCTTCGACTCTCCCCTTGTCAATCAGGAAGCTCTTCAACCTCAGGCTGGGCTCCGCTTAGCAGATGGAAGTGTTGGCCCCGGCCAATCGGGAGGCCGCCACGAGTCATCCGAGAACACGGACTGTTTCGTCCAATCAGGAGGCGAGGGGGAGAAAAGAAATCCCTCCCTCCTGAAGAGGAAGAAGTGGGTTGTCTGACGAGCGCCCGGAGAGATGGTGTGCTCGTGGCAGGAGCGTGGGCCAGTTACGAGCCGATTGTGGCGTTTTTGCCCAAGGTCCAGCCCTTTCTCAGTCTGCAGTCCTTCTCAGCATTCATTCTCAGTTCCAGGCATTTCTCAAACCTGGCATCCAAGCCATGAGTGGTTGCCCGACGAGGCACCTGGGCAGACGGTCCGTGGTCGTGGACTTGCGGGTCCGTGGGTTCGAGTCCCACCGTGGTTGAATTCGAGTCGGTGTGACGCACGAGGGGGGCAGGTACCCCCGGGCCGGCTCTAACACTGAAGACCTATCGGGTCCATTTTCTTTTTGGGGTGTGTGTCTGTGTGTGGGCCGTGCTGCAAGTAGGAATTGGATAAGTCTTTGCTTTTACATGACTGCTTTCTATCATTGGATAACTCTTGCTCCTTCTGTGTCCCCCCCCCCTCCCCCCATTATAAATAATCCCTGTTAAATGTTTCAGCTCGTTTTTGGTGTTGCTTTCATTGGTTAGCACGGTGGCGTGTTGAGAAGTAGCGAGGGTAGAATTGTGCATTTTGGACCGGGACGCTCGGTAAACCATCCGCTCTGGTTACGCACGGTTCTAGCACGCTACCTGGCTCGTTCCGCTCGAGCTCCGCCGAGGGTGAATTTCCCGGTATTTGGAACGGGGTGGGTTAATGTGGTTAAATTGAAATTGAGGCAAATTCGACCCTATCCTCCACTGAGGTCGACCTAGTTGGCGATCTTCGGTCCGATAAGGGACCCGTCGGCTTCCGGAGTTATCCGGCGGTGACTACCTATTAAATTCTGGGTGTTTCGGTGGAACCGACTCTACTGCTCCACCTAGCGGTCGTGTTCACCAACCGAACTGCCCACAACAATAGAACACATTGCCCCATATAGTGTTTAAGTATTTCCTTTAATTTGGAGAATATAGATTTCAAAGATCGTTTAAAAAACTGGGATCCTCAGTCTCTTCTGGAAGTTTAGCAAACTATTTAAGCAGTGTTATACACCACCTTTATTTTACATATCGAACTACGCAAAACAGAAGGGTTTCAACAAGAGCAACGAAGGTGATTTGTATTTCGAAAGTGGTTCAGTATGTAATCTCCATTGAAGTACAATAAAGATTGTGAAAGTTGTATAAATTAACTACTTATTCCCAAAATTAACCACAGTTTTGACTCAGTGTCTATGACATCAACCCTATCTTAGCACGTTACATGATAGCTATTTTGTGGCGTTGTATGTGTCCATTGTGACGGTCCTTAAAAAACAGTAAGTTCCTATTTGGAAATGGATTTTCAAATTTTGTTTGACTGCCACACAGGCAGTTCAAATATCTCACTCCTCTCTACACATGTGTGGTGACCGGACAAATTCAGACGCAAGGTGACTGTTAAAACGTCGAGGTTTTGGTATCCATTCTGGTCTAATTCGTATTCAAAAATATAACATTGAATTGGAAAGAAGTTGTTCCTCGATCATAAACTGATGTTTTGTAGACAGACAGACGAATGGACATGAACCAATTGCTTAAGCCCTGCTTTTTGCTTCGTGTGCGCCAGGTAATAAACAATAAGATCAAGTTCTCAAAAATATCTATATTGCTCAATTTCTAATGAATTTCAATCATTGATCAGATTTCCCAGAAATTGCAAAAGTAAAATTATATAATTAAGGTATATATAGAAATATTGGTTACGGAAATGCCCTTATTGAATACTAATACTAGGATTAGCCTCAGATCCCCATTAAATGCCTGTTTAGCGAGGTTGTGTGGTGAAGGGACGATATGTGGTGTTGTCGGGAGAAGTGTAAAAGACTTTTATATTCGTACTGTGGTGGTGAACGAGAGATCACTCTTCTTCCTCCTCCTGTACGAATGAAGGAGGGTGTGGCCTGGAGAGAGGGTGTGGTCTCGAGAGAGGTGACGTGAATGGGCGGAGCTTTTTTTCGGCAGTCGCCGAGAGAAGCGGAGAAAAAGGAGGGAAACAAAAGATCGGTGTGTGGAGTAGTCCCGCCGAAGAGAAGCGAGCAAGGAAGGCGAGAGAAACAAATGCTTCGTAAACCGGGCTCGTGTGGGTCGATGAGGGATAAGGCGAAGACCTCAGGTGTAGGCTCAGTTTTGGCAGTTGGGGAAACTGCAGTGGTTGAGAGGCCCTGCTCGTGTTTTGGAAGCGACGCGAACTTGAGGAGGGACAGTTGGGAATCTGCCGGGTACAAAAACGGCATTCGGCTTTGAGAGGCTGGCGGCGACGTGGAAGTCGACGATCGACTTCGTACGGGGAAGTGATCGACCGATTCGGCCCTCGTCTGGGCCCGTGGAGCCTCCGTCCGGTACTATCACCTAACGGCTCGATACGTCGCCGATCCGCCTGCGGAGCTGGGCACCTCGATCAGGCCAGGCCTGGATTTGTACGCTGGACCTCGAGAGAGAATCGGCTGAGGCCCATCGTGGATTTGCGGTCTCGCATCGTCGACATTTGCGCGGGGCCGGAAGTGCTGAGGCTAGGGCGTTGCCCGGCGGTGACTGAGCATAGGAGGTCAACGGGTCGCCGCCATCTTTCCGCACGGCGCGTTCGAGCCTGCGGAGCTCGAATCCGGTGGACCATCCGCTTGTTACGAGCGACATTCGTCGCTTTTTTGAACACTTTCCCTCTCATCCATGGGACATCACCAAGTACTCTGTCTGCTGCATGCTGTCTGTCTGTCTGTTTTTGCTGCAAACGTGTCTAAGCATATCTAGGTAGGGACCCTCGACAAACCTGTATCTCCGTAGTCCCATAGTTAAGAACGGTTAAAGATAGTTTAGAAAGGGAACTTGTCTGTTTATTGCTTTGGTGGCTGTGATCCCTGATGTTCCCGACAAATAAATCTGGTTAATTCGTATGAGAGTTGCCGCTATGGATGTAATTTTGTGCTCGCGTCGAGGAAACGATCCGTTCGATGGCATATAATCCAAGAGTGGGTTACAGACTGGGTAAGACGTCCGCTCGGTCATCTGACAAACCAGTCTGTAACATGGATTCTATTTCCCAAACTGGCGAGGTACAAGGAGTATGTTGGTATCGCGATTGAAGAGCGCGTGAACTGGAGGCCTGTCGCTGAGCCGGCCGGCGTTATAGAACCCCGGAGACGTGGTGGTGAGGGTGGCGCTAGGACCCGGGTGAGAATTTCCTCCAGCCGGACTCCGCAACAATATTAATCCTCCCTCTCTTCTTTACCGTTTTGTTCATTTACTTGCAAAAAGTTTTTTTTTTTTTTTTTTTTTTTTTGTGTCCACTGTGGACCCCATTGTGCCACTCCAAATTTTTTGTTGCCTTTGTTGGTGTGATGCCTGTCCACACACCGAAACCTCACTCTTGCATGAAAGTTCAAAATTGTATATAAATGGCTTAACATGATCGCCTGAACCCATGAAACTAGCTCGCCCAGCCGGGCGTGACAAAACAAACAAGAAAAAGAGCAAATCAGACGATTTGCAAACCCTCGCCTAGGACCTTCTTTTGAGTGGTGTGTTTTTTATGTTTTTCCAGGTAATCCAACATGGCTGCCAAACCATGTGACCTAATGATGCTCATATGTGTGACTCTTTTGTTCCTCATGGGATAGGTGGTCATATATGTTAAAGTTCGCCTCCATCTTTTCAGCCATTTCAAAAGAAGAAGATTTTTGAAGGTTTAACAAAAAACAAACAATATGGCTGCCGAATCATAGGTGACAGTGACATCATCAAAAATATTTTTGTGGACCATTTTATCTCTAGACTGACCCTCAAAAATGTTTAATACAGATCGGCATGTGAGCGGTTCTACCATATGAATTTAATTGACGTCAGTAACGAAGTTAAGCACCTTTGAAACGTCAATAAAATACCCACATTCATTCCCAATGAGGAGGCTTGCTATTGCCACTTGAATCTACCATGTGTTGGACACTTGCTGTGAACTTTCTCCCTCGATTTTGCCAAGCCGTTCTGGAGAGAAGATTTTTTATAGGGTTTAGGAGTAATCCATTTATGGCGACAAACACATGTGACTATGGACGTTATATGAGTGACTCTTTGTTTCCTCATGGACAGGCGGTCTGTGTAAGGTGTTGTTGCCTCGATCTGTTCAGCCACTTCAGGAGAAGATTTTGAGGGTTTTTTTAAAAAAGAAACAATATGGCATGACTAGCAGCTAATCCATTCTGACCGATGACGTCTGGATTTTTTATCTGGGACCATTTATCTCCCGAGATGTGACCCTCAAAATATTCATAATGAATCGGATGGTTGGCAGTTCTACATCTGCAATTATGACGGCATGAACGAGAAGCCACTTATGATCATAAAAAAATTTACACTATTCCCATGAGGAGTACTTTGCTACGTGCCAAGTTTCAATTTTTTCTTTGGTGTGGGTTCCAGAATACAGAGGTCCAAAGTTTTCCGTTTTTGCAATATGGCTGGCCACCACCACGTGACCTGTCGTCATAATTTCATTGAAACATCTACATGAGTAGTTGGCCACCAATAGCGAAAATTTCACATCAATGCAAAGCGGTTGCGGAGGAAAATCACGAAAGTTTCTGTGCGGAGAAAACAAACAGACAGACAAACAACAACATAACAAACAGACAGACACCAAACAATAAACAAACAGACGACACAACAAACGGACCCAAATGCAATACCCTCACAGAATCCTTCGGGGAGGGGTAACAACCATCTCAAGGCATAACGCACGACCAACACTCAACTTCACTCAATTTCAATATCAGAAAGGGGAAACACATGTGCACTACAAGCACACACTAACTTATAAGATCTGTTTTATCGTTCAATTTGCAGAAATATAAATCACAAATATTCTTCCAAATAAAACCTTCACTCTCAACTTGAACACATCACAACAGGTTTAATTTGTACATTGATTCTAGTGGAATCGCATTTGTTATTGATTTCATGTGATACCCTGCCTGGGCAAAGGTTTAAGTTTTGATATTTTTAGAATTGAGAAACGTCAACTGCAGTGTGAATAGGAGTTTTTTTGTTTGGTTTGTTTTTTTCATCATCTCTTTCTGATGTGATGTGATGACATAATATTCATCCCTGTGAGGAGGTGACGGGTCTTAAGCATCCCTATTGTGCTGATGATGCTTTCTGTAAAGGAATGTGAAAAACAACTTTTTAATCATCAATGTCTTTTCTTCTTTCTTTTGTTCTCTTTGCAAGTGAAACAATGGCTTTTGTCCACAGAGAGTCTGATAATTTCCCTCGTAAATTGATTTCATGTCTTCACTCTCAATGGCTGTGTTAATGAAATCTGTAAACAAAATTAATTAATCTGGTACAGCGACGGATGATAACTGTGTATCGGGTTTGATTGACCATAAATGTGAGCAACTCACTGTTATAGTTCAGAGAAAGCAACAAATCTGTGATCACATTTTTTACTGGGTTTAATTTTATGATTAGAAATGGATGAGAAATGATAATTGCCCGAGGATCAATATCAACCTTAGGATTTTTCTAGGGAATCAAAGATTCACGAAGAGAGGAAAGAGACTGTCCCCATTAACTGCTTTGGGGCCTCCCAGCCTTGACAGGGAAGGATATGAGAGGGCTCCTGTTGAGAGATACACTCTGACTGTGGTAGCAGTCGGGAAGACGTCGTGATCCATGAGAAGGAGTATGGCCTTGGATGCCAAGAACAGAGAGTTTGGAGTTCAGGCAAGGTGGCAGACTGTATCAAATGCTCGAGATATGTCCAGAGAAAGCATGGCTCATGTCTGAGTTTGAGAGTTTGTCAATCATTGTTGGGAGTGCAGAAGCAGCATGTTCAGGTATAATGACAGGGTCAGAAACAAACTGATGATCTTGACGTCAGCAGTTGGGAGAAAAGGAAGATTGTGAATGCGCCAACTCCAAGACTTTGCTAGATAATTTGGAAGCAAGCTAATAAGGGTGTCATTAAAAAGGTTTCCGTTATTACTGATTTGGCTAATTTCTGGGCCAGACGGAAAACTGAACCCAGAAAGAATGATTGAGTGAACAGAGCAGAAAGGAATGAGCCAAGAGCAGCAGAGGAGGTTATTTTGGGATCCAATACACTGATGCCTTCTGGGACATGTCACATAATGAGTTCGAGTTTGCCAGAAACTTATCCACCTTTCAATGGGAAAGACGTACGAGAGGGGAGGGTTTGTCGACTGTTTGGGAGTGAGGGGTCAGGTGGAGAATATTTCAGAGCAAACGCATAATTGAATTGCTTTCGGCCTTCTCACGAGCAAGTGTCAGCTTTGTGAGCAGACTGTGGCCGGGACACGGGGAAGTGGAGAGGGGTGTGGGACGCCAGGACAAAGCGGGAGAGGGCAGGGACTTGGGGAAAGGCGGAGTGTGGGTGGGACGGAGGGGAATGTGGAGACCTCCAGTTAATGCAACTGTCCGTTCAGGACCAAAGGGTTTGTAAACATTTGCACTGGAACCAGGTTTTTTTTTAGCCACCGTTGTAGCAAACGCTGGCTCTAAGAGAGCTCCGCGTTCTTCTTCTTCTTTTCTTTGTTCTGTCTTGTTCTTCTTCTGGTGAAGACAAAACCTTTAGGAGCGGCTCTTGGACACATTTGTCCTTGTATAGGAACATGAGGAAGTTGTTAATTTTAAATTTTTTTTACAGGAATCTCTTCACTGTGGGTTTTATGAACAGAGCTGATGAACCAAGAGAACTACTCATCCATTGAGAAGGGAAAGCCTTGCTGTCGTGTGGTGATATTTTTTTTTTTTTGTCACAAAGTTGAGGCTCGTGGGAGGAACTAGATCATAAAACGGGTCATGATGTAAACAGAACAAAATGAACAGGAAAACAGGAGGAGAAATGTACCAAATGGGGGTGAGGGAACAAAACAGAGGTGTATTATATTTGTACGTTGTACATATATTGATGAGACGTGGATTTGTTTCAGAAACTATCAGATTGGTGTACATGATGATAAGATGAAGTTTAAATGGGCCATTTTCTGTGAAACATATCAGTTCATGATTTCTTCAGTTCAATATCTTTTCTTCAGATTTGCCGTGATGTCACACCCAGGAGTCGCGATTGTCTGTCGACTTGCACTGTCTCCAGGGTTAACATCGCGCTATACTCACTCAAATGATGAAATAGTTTATCGATTTTCCACAAACTATGCGGAGTCGATGCATCCTTGTGGTTGTAGTATAACAAATCCAAGATGGTTTCATGGTATTTCCAATGGCCGAGAGACCTAAATTTCCAGGAATTTGGACGAGGCTTGTCCGAATACTGAGTGTGGATCGGAAGTCCACAAAATGTTCCCTTTTGTGGTCAGAACATTTAGAGAATTGGTTATGAAAACCTAACAGGAGATGGCTCGTCTTGTGCTTATCACCACGATTGAGAGAGGATACCATCCCCACGATTAAGTGGAAGAAAATAGCCGTTGCTCACAACTGTAGCACCATCTCTACCCAGCTACCACCATAATGATGTACAGGAACGATTGAGTGGTGAAGTCAAGAACCTCCTTGCCATTGCCCCGGAACGTTCCACAAGTCACCTGGAAAAATTATCTATATCAGCAACAAATTCATCTGCAAGTCAACTGGAACCAACCAACATTTTATAGTGGAGGAACCTATTACTGTATGTAACAGTTGGGCCCCCCTCCATCAAGTATACTGGAACAGTGAGTCCAAATTTGTAATTATTAATAGATACTTCAGAGAAATTTGGATTGGATGTAAAAATGAATATGAGGCAAGAGTACAGAAGTCAGCTTTTATTTCTTGGACTGTAAATGCTCCCACCCACTCTCCTGCGGACGCCAAGATCGTCCGACATAGCAGTGATCCTCCCAGACTACCGCCTCCACACCGTAACTTCCTCCTTACCAGCTGCATCACCATGATAACCCACATGAGTGGACTGAGGCACTTCCCTTCCGTCAAACCGATGTATTCAACACTTGAACTGCCACACCCCATATGCAATCATAATTATTTAAACTCTGAATTTCCCTTTTAATCAAAGAGCCCAATACACTCTTTAACAAAACCAGGAGGAATGCATAAAATTGTATCTCTGAGTGTCACTCAAGCTCTCATTTGTCTTGAACGGTGTCATCACGGAAATGTTCTCAGGTGATAGGTAGAGTCCCAAGCAGATATATGCATTGAGAGGATTGTAAGGTCTGTGTGTAAATCATAGTTTTGGAATATTCTCTCCATCATGTACAGAGCCTGGATATCCTGCTGACAATATCAAGAATTGTCAAATTAACGTCGCAACACCACCTGGAGCATGCATGTACGAATCTTTCCTTCAAATGTACGCAATCTATTGTCGTAACGAGATTTGCAATCATTGGGTTATTTACAGTACCATTGACACATGCCACGATCCAGGAACTTTTCCAACCCTTTTGTATACAGCATTCTTTTTGAAAGCATATCGTTTGCCATTGGACTCTTCCTCCTTTGACGTTCTGCAGGTTATGAGCAACACAAACTACGAGAAAAGTCGATCGAGTGCGCCAATCGCAAGTCCCCAGCTTCGCACTAAACAAGTGTGAAAGGTGGAAAAACAGTATTCACCAGGATTGATGCAATATAATTTTGAGTGTTAAATTTGTTTTTTGATCCTTGGACCAATAGTCCCCAGCCCTGGGAATGAACCGGCGTAAATCCCAAAGACTTCCTTGCATATTCAAAGAGTCCCCTCAATGTGATTACATTTCAAAGTTTCATTTAAAAATGTTTAAGATAGGTGCCTGTAATTGCATTTTTTGGTATTTAAACTTACCCCAGTGGCCGTGCTAAAATGAATACTGCTCCTGCACATGCATGCTTGCCCATGTGGTGATCACACCAAGTTTGGTGAATCTCTGCCCACCATTCAGGACGAGATAACTGATGACAGACAGACAGAACGAGACGGAGCGTGATTACAATATCTCCCCCTGTGTTTATATTTAAAAAGCGTGGGGATCATGAGAGTTGTTGATGGAGCAACTTTATTAACACCCAAAGCAATCAGCAACACTAGGCGGTGTTGGCGTTAAGGTTAGGGGGCAGGCTTTGGATCCTGGGGTCCTGAGTTCAAACTCCCTGCTCAGTTGTTGAATTAATACCCCAGGTGGGGTTAACTCCGGCCTGTCAGTCCTCCGAGGTCGGCAAATGAGTGCTAGCATGCTGGTTAACCCTGTCGGAAAGTGGCACGCCATCCAGGATTGTGCCCCAATAGCCAAGGAAACTGCTTAAGCAGCACCAACGCTCTGCCACAGAGTATGGTCCCAATCTCCTCTCTCTAAATAAGCACACTGAAAACTCTTTTATTTCCCATTAACCAGAAAAAGCATAAATTATTTTTCCACAAGGCTGCATCTAACAACAGTCAAGTTGGTTCCAACATGCACAGAGATCCCGAAATAGACAATAAGAATTTTCACAATATTAGTATAGACATACTATCTATCGATACTAAAATATACCCGTTTTAGTATCGTCAAACCCGTGTGGATGGAAAGTAAGATCAATTTAAAAACCAATATTTCACTCCAGTCCCACTCGCAAGGTTGACACACACTTGAATAGACTGAAGGGTGTGTGTTTCCAGATTACCAATCAGCTTTGAAGCATTTTTGCCAAGTGTCTGAGTATTACAAAGGTACTCCATTTGAAAATGTTGATAATTTGGAACCCAAGAGCCATTAGGATTTCCCTAAATTTTTGAAGTATTTCCTCTCTCTTTTAAGGAATGTTAGCACAGCTTCTAAACCAGAATCGAGAGGTTGCTTCTGATTTAAACAGGACTTATGGTTCCCGCAAGACCCACATTTGATCTCACGCTCTAATGTTCTGGATAAGACCCCGTCTGCATCCCGCATGTAGAGGTTTTCAGAGCTATCCCATAAAGCCGTGTTGTGCCGCCTTGTTGGTTGTTCTTCGCTCTCCCTGGCAACGAATAGCAACAGTATCTTCACAATCTCGCACGTCTTATCTCGCTTATTCTGACTTACCTCCAATGGAAGGTAAAGTGAATTATTGTGGCCTTGTTTTCTGTTTACCTTTCTCACTTGGTAGCTTGCCAAACCAATATGGCGTCGAGCACTGAAACAGGCCCGAGCATCATGGGTACTGAAACGCCTTGAAAGAGGGAATTTTAAAAAACACATAGGTTACAAATATTCGGGCTATCCTGCAATGTTCACGGACTCCCTGCAGATCCGACACCCTATTCTATGAACGTTATTAATTAGGCGGAACATTGCCTGATCAAAGCCTACAGAGAGCTGTACCTATAACTGTCAGGAAAGCCCTGCAGACAGGGAAGTTTAACTGGATGTACCAAACAGAGTGGTGAGTGCACCTTGTAAAAAATAATCTTCCCCTTTTTGGTGCTTGGTGTCCAATGAAATGTGGGCATTTTTTTCTCAATTTTTGTCCTTAACTAAATTAACGATTTGATGTTGCCCAGACCCACAGGGATTTGGGGGAACATCAAAAGACCCAGAGGATTTGGGTTGACATCCAAAGCTTTAAGGGTTGTCTTCATATTGTGGGAACCTTCCTCTTCCTTAGGTAGGCTCTTTTACAATGCTGTTACCACTAAGAAGCTTGTTTGGGGAAGTTGTCTGTTCCGAGAAGATCAAGTGGCACGTTGAAAAAAACCCATAATCTTTTCTACCTTGTTAAGTGCAACCCAATCCCTACTACCTTAAAACTTATCCAATTTCCCCTCATTGGAGATTCCTATTGTATCCAATTGTAGACCAAAATACAACAACAGTTCATCGTCCCCGCCCACTTCCTTTTGAAAATCATCTCCTTTTTTAGCTCACCTGACATAGTTCCGCGGAGTTTATACGATCAAAGCAGTGTTCCGTAGGTGATCCAGTCAGTGAGTCAGTCTGTAAACACTTTCAGTTATTTCATGCCATTGAACCAAACATGATTTTCATGAAAACTTGCCACAAGATTCATTCGAATGCGAAAAGAAAGTTTATCCAACCGCATCAAAATCTGCGCTCATTGTGGTGTCCTAGACAGGGGGTTGGGGGGGGGGTGGTAGGTTTTTGCTCTCTTCGCAAAATAACTCACGTGATTTTGATGAAACTTTGAACTGCAACCTTCATTCACCTGTGTTGTAGAATTTTTGTAGTTAACCCCATTTGATGTAAATCCTTACTCAATCTTGTTTTGAAACAATTAAATTCACCTGTCACAACGGAAAGTACAGTTTGATCAGATAATTTTTATTAACATGGGTACCATGGAGTCCAAAACCACTGAGATGGCTATAAAATGCCACATGATTTGCCAACTAAAGCCTAAGATTACATTTCCCTGGCAATTATATGCTTTGTGTGGAGTGGAGGTGGCGATAAGATTCGGCAAAGAGACTCCAACTGCCAAACGTGTCTTTTAAGTGAAAGCGAATGACAATAGTCCATGGCAAAAGTTGGTGTTTCAAACCAGTGACTTTGTTCCAATAGCAAGACATTCCTTTTATCAAACATTTCGTCAAAAGACTCTTGGAGTAAAGGGAAGCATAACTGACAGCAATTCCGACTTTGTAAGCATAAAAATAAAATTATAAGCACCAGCAATACATTATAATTGAGAGGTACATAATATAATATTTTTTCTTACACAATCCCCCTTTTTCCTTCTCAGGAAAATTTTGAAAATTTATTACACATGATACCATACCTCCGTCTGGAGGAGCAAAAGATATCCGTTACAACGAGTTCAATCAACAATGCACGAGTGCTTCATATCAAGAAGAATGCTGGACGACCATTTTCATAGGTTCCAGCCAGGTATTATGAGTGTGTCTCCATTTAATTCATCTGTTTCATCAGCATGTTCACAAATCAAAAAGAACATTGTCTACCCGAAGTCAGAAGATAAGCCAGTCAGGGTGTGATGAGCAGCACCCAACGGGAAACACAGTCGATGGCACTCCTACTGAGGCTGCAGAGAAGGTTATAGTCTTGGCAGGTACGAGCTTGGGCACGACACTGGGTTGAAGAGAGACGAAAAAGGACTCGAAGAGTGACCCAGAGATCCAGCCCTAGCAGAGTTGTTTCCCGTTGGGTGCTGCTCTATCTACACCCTGACCTGCTTATCTTCTGACTTCGGGTAGCATGTCTTTTTGATTTGTGACACATGCTGATGAACAGGCGATGAATTAAATGGAGACACACTCACTAACCTGGCTGGAACACTATTGAAATGGTCGTCATCCAGCATTCT
Organism: Eptatretus atami; assembly: GCA_035128595.1. Classification (NCBI taxonomy): domain Eukaryota; kingdom Metazoa; phylum Chordata; class Myxini; order Myxiniformes; family Myxinidae; genus Eptatretus; species Eptatretus atami. Next base: position 72,754,251 of record CM068962.1, read on the forward strand.
TCTGATATG
>CM068962.1:72770582-72780711 GCA_035128595.1 Eptatretus atami
TGTAGTAGTGTAGAGTATTATCTCCTTCCATTGCCAAACACGGTTTTATCCCCCCGCTGCGAAGGGGTAGTGTCAACCACCGCAGGCGTCCGGCCTGTCCGTCGCGTCGTTCCGGCGCGTCCCGGCATCAACATTTATAGTGTGGAGTGCGAAACTCATAAAAATTCGCCATATCGATTGAATTTGGGTACACACTCTCTCCTTCGCGCTAGCCCTAGGTCGCAACGGATCATCCCCCATTCGCTCTACACTCACATCTTCGATACATCAACCACCCGCATGCGCCCTCGTAACCGCATCCATAACTCTCTTGGCTCCTCTCCCTGCCTGGGGCCCACTCAACAATCCCCTCCTAAACCGCCCTCGTGCACAGTCCAAACACCACCGCCTCATCCTCAGTTGTCTCAAACGTCTACCTGCGCGTCCTTAATAACTATTCTACCGTCACCCGCACTCCCAACGAATGCACATAGTTACCGCCACCACTCCGCCCGTCTTTGTTAATGCCACCACCGCCTCCAAAACCATAACAAAAGCGGTCCACTAACCAACTGTTAATTCCCCCTTCATCTGCAGCTACCTTCGTCACAAATAACTCCTGCAACTCCTCCCACCACCATCGCGCTGCACTCCTTTTCAATTCCTCCCACACTCCGTACTTTGACATTGACCAAGTATTTAAACCCAATCACTTCCCATCAATCTCCGTGCGTCCACACAACCACGACCCTCCCTCATTACGCACATTACTCCGTCTACTCCGAACGATAACATTCCCCTTCTCTCCGTGCTACCTCACCTCTCAAGCTCGCCTCAGCGCTCCCACCCACAGACATCGATGCCCGCCGAACTCAAGTCCATGGAGACTCCAGCTGATCCGCCGCAACCTGTCCATCACCCATGCAAACAGGAAAAGGCTCAGTCGAGCCTTGTCATCCACTTACCTTCAAACCGGTCCGTCATTCTACGCAAGCACCTCTCGCTGACACATGTCCTCACTACATATCCTGCACACCAACTACTCCGACAACGACTTCCCGTACAATTCACAACCTCCTCTTGCACCCTACATAAGCTCTCTAAGATCCACAAAAACAAGCAACCACTGCCTTCCTATAACTTCCCACACACTCAAAGCAACATGCATCATGGTCTCCTGGATAAACCACATGCGCCACAATCGTCACTCACGTCTCAACTAGGTGTCCACTACCTACAGTACACTCTACATCACACACAACACATGACACCCTGAAAAAGGAAGATCCATGGTGGGCGTGCGGATCCAGTGCCGACAGGGGCATCTTAAAAATGTTTTTGTAAAATGAAAAACCGCTTTTATCAAATTTTGTGACTCACGCCTCACCCGTGGGAACTTTCGAAATGAGACAAAGGTGTTGTTTCCAATCAACCTCCCAATCTGAAATGTAGACCTTTCATCAATGCGAGGATTCCGCATCGCGTGGTTATATTTTATAGTGATATCGGAATCTTTACTGTGCAGGTTCGAGGGTCCAACCACCGAGCCGTACCAAGGCTGACAGGTAATAGTCATTGAGTGTGAATGATATGGGGGAGAGTCTCCGTGTTTACAGTACAACCGGTTTGTGTGCCCGCTTACGGTGGCTTTTGCTTGGAACTGCAGCATTTTTACTCGATAGTAAAAGGTACGTACACCCGGCATTACGGACACAACTTACCCATTTTCCCCCACACTCGGTCGCACATTCCTTTTCTCATCACGTTTACTCTTTACACAAATCCGGTCCAATGCCAATCATTCCGGTCTTTGTGCCTCCGATCCTGATTCATGATGTGCAACCTTTGTTTTAGATCCTCAGTCGAGGATCCAAGTCTACCGTGTGTCTAGGACTTTTGTTTCACAGCACAGTGCTCACGAAACTTCCTGAACTGGCATATAAATTAAAAATACACTGCGCAGACGCACACTCCAATTGAAAACCCCAGAAAAAAGTAGACTCAAAATACCCGCTAAGGAACGCTACAAAAACAAACAGCAAGCTTTAAATCTGTTGCGGGAATCGAACAGGGCATAGCAAGATGAATCCGCGTTGATACAGCATATGGACGTCATATCATTTTTATGAAGTCATTCATATTGACTTGCGTTCACAACCCCAAGAGTTCATCGATCTGTGAAACCTGCCTGTAATAGTGCAGAAGCCCACGCAGACATTAACCTCTCATTTGGAAATCTTTCCAAAAAAAATTAGTCATAATTCCGCCGTAATGGACGCCTATACATTACTGAAACTAGCAAGCTTGAATTTGTTTGGAATCAAGCCGAGCATAGCAGAATTACGCAACCCGGATACAATCAATAAGACGTCATATCGGTTAACGTCATCATAAAGCACAGATCTCTATTTAGCTTGTTAATGCGCGTGCCACAAAAAGAACTTTAGAACGAGAATTAATAAAGCAGAAAAAAACATGGGATACGAGCAAGAAACAACGAACCTCTTCAGTTCCAGACGTGGCACTTACTCGCGGTGCTCATAGTGGTCAGTTCAAATCCCATCTGTGTCTGCCATCGTCAGGAAGGTCCGATGTCATCCGAACGTCCGCATCAACCTTGTGGAACAACGCATGACCGTTGATCATGACGACTTAGAACCCCTGATGCCTCCTGAAGCTCGTCGCCTTCACACACTCCGAAAGTCTGAACAAAGTTACGAGAAACGTTGTGGCAAGATGTGGAACTGGAGAAACTCAGAACTCTTGTCCAAACTTCTGGATTTGCCAACAGCTATAAGGCACCATAGAGCGAAGGTGAATGTCCAAAATCAGATTAGAACATCGCTGCCGATTGGTCGTCCTCCACGAGCAATAAAGAGGTACCCAAGCTGTGACTGTGGAACAGATACAAACCAACCCGTGTGAATACATCGAAACACTGGAGATATCACTGGTAAACTTGAGGCCGTGACCCCAACCAATTGACTAATGATGGAAAGTGCTTCAATCGAACCGACAAAGAAGGGGAGAATGTGAAGATGAAACTCCTCATGTTATCTCTTTTTAAAAACTAATCTACGACAGTACTCCTGAGGCAAGTAGAAAAAAAGAGCTCAACCCACCCAGTTTAAATCTCGTAACATACATCGAAAATCCACGATCACAAGACTTACTAACTCATGCCCGTTTATATGCAAAACAAAGAAAAAGATGTGACGATGTGACCCCATCATCGTAACAATGGCATGCGATGACTGCTTCTTCGCAATCTCGTGCGTCTGACCATGGCAATCTTTCAAACCGTGATGGTTCCTCAATCCGCCATTCGTCAATGCACAATGTGGACCCCATAGAAAAATCGGACGAGCCGCCACGCCCCCCTAAATAAAACAATCTACTGATCATGGACCCGTAAAGCGCCAAACGTACCATGGTACGCGAAGACCACTATTTGGCTCTTCCAGACCTCTTGGTACCTCGTGAAGTTACTTTCGAAAACCTCCTGCAAAAATCTTTATCAATCAATGTGTGGCATGGAAATGACACGTCAGATGTTTTCATTCCAACGCCTGAGAGCGCATCGCCAAGTTGGCTAGCAGTCGAAGCAAAGCACCAACGAAACGGTAAAGGAACGCGCATGGCAACGATAACAAGCGCTGGTGAAGCACGAACACACACACACAACCACACACACACACACAACACACACACACACCACACACACGCAGAACCACACACCTACTTCATCGACACCACACACACAACACACACACACACACACACACACACACACCAACACACACACACAACAGCCAGACAGGACAGACAGACAGACAAGACAAACAGCCACACTATCACACACTATTTCAACTCAATCACATCATCAAGAAATCGGATGGTAATACCTGAGGACGTAAGAACTGTTTCGTAAAAAAATCTTTTGAGCCAGTTATTAAACTTTTGACAGGTGAGTAATATTTGAGCAGGTATGTATATTGTTTGAGCAGTTTAATATTTTTGAGCAGCGTTATTAAATTAAACAGCCACGTCCCATTAACACACGCAAATGAACCAACACAGCGCTGCAGGTCCCACTGTTACCTGCAGAGTTTAACCGAGCATCATACGGCCACGAACTCCTGTCGACCAAAACTCGGAGCAGCACGCGCGCGCACCGCGCCAGCATATGTAAGCGCTCTCGGCTACTGCACGACACCAAGCAGCACCACACAGCAACCAAACGGCACGGGCCCTCGGGGCTCTGCTCCTGAGCGTGATGCTCGGCCGGTCGACGTGCCCATGGACTCATCCCCGGGACAGTTCGAGTGGTCGTCTCATGGGTCGGCGTTCCAAGCCATGCGATACGCTACTAGGCGACTCCAATACGGCGACATCGGCTCTTGAGAGATCCAAGAATGATCATGTTATGCGGAAAACCTGTCGAAGTTGTTTTCATTGTACAATGCCATGAAACTCGCTTTCACGTGGACAAACATGTTCATCGCCATGGAGCATCTAAACGTCACCTGAACATAACTTTACAACCATAATCCGACACACGGTGCACAGGTAGTCGCTTACCTTGTGAATTTTGAATTGTGCATCAAAATTCAGCACGGTCTTTGAATTAAAGTGTCGTCTCTGTGGACGTTACGTCCCCTCGTGGCATTAGTTATGAGACGTAAGATCCACAATGCCTTGTGAAGAGAGGGAGCAATCCTCAGGCAAGAACAACAAAATCCCTGCGATGTAACCACGAGGGGACAACCAACCTGCGGGGGCACTGCAACGACAGTGGCACGCCTAACCTGTTGGGTTTGCAACCGCAGGCAACTGCGCAACCTTTGGCGATGTTAACCGACATGGGCACGCCCACGCAGGGCAATGTCTAACCGAAGTGGCACTGCGCAACCTTTGCTATGTGCAAGCGAAGTGCACTGCTAACTGCAGGGGCATGTTCTAACCGACATGGCCACGCCAACCTGTGGCGATGCTAACCGAACAGTGGCACGCTACCTGTGGCGTATGTCAAACCGACAGTGGCACTGCCCAACCTGTGCGTATTCAACCGACAGTGGCAGCCTAACCTGTGGCATATTGTCGAAACCGAGCTGGCACTGCCAACGTGGCTTATGTCTAACCGACAGCACCCCCCCCCCCCGGGCCCCCCCCCCGCCCCCCCCCCCCTTCCCCGCCCCCACTCCCCCCGCAAGGGGCATGCCACCGCAGTGGCACTGCCAACCTGTTTGATTGGCTGCATGCACTGCCTAACGTTGGCGTAATTGTCACCGACAGGGCACTGACAAACCTTTGGCGTATGTCTAACCGAACATGGCACTGCAACCGGTGGCGTAGCTAACCGACAGGCAATGCCAACCTGTGCGTTTGTAAACCGACAGTGCACTGCCTAACTTGGCAAATTGTCACGACAGTTGCACGTGCTAACCTGCAGGGGATTAACGACAAGTGGACTGCCTAAAACCGCAGGGGATGTTAGACCGACAGGGCACTGCTAACCCAGCCACTTGGCCCAACCAAAACGTAACCAAATAAAATATATATATATATATATATATATAAACGATAATATATATAAATAATATAATATTTGACTTTTCCGACTGACCCTTCCCAGGAGATACATTACATTTCGTAATGCAGTTTGTCGAATATTGAGAAAAAGGCATTTCTCGTGCCGTGTGCATACAGGTAACGATGTTCAGACACCGAACACGGCCTGCGTGGGAGGTGACACATGATTGACACAGGTAAAGTGTTGAAAGCAGTGTAGATACATACGCGTTGGGGGGTATCAGCTGTTCACCCACTGAGAAGAGACACACACACACAATCCCACCAGTGTTAAATGGTCACCAATAGTAAATTACAAGATCAAACACAAACGCACGATGTTCACCTGAAGGTCGATTTAAGCCAAACACACGGATAGGATCCAGGACAAAAGGGAAAGTAAGAGAAGTAAAAACACCAATGGAGGGTGAACGAAAACGAAAGGTACCGCATGAAGTTGCGAAATAGTGGGAAGACTCGACAACAATGGGGCAGAGAAACATGGGTGGACAGATGGATAAGAATAAAATCAGAAGGTAAAAAACGAAGCTCAAAACTAAACCGTCCTCTAATGAGATCAATAAAAACGAAAACGTCATTAGATGTAAGTTGACGATAAATTAGCTGTTGCTAATGCGCTTGATTCCCGCAAAACAAATGCAACGCTGCCTAGTCGGAATAAATGTAGGCATTCCCATTAGCGTGCATTGAATCAACTTTTTCGAGAAAATACAAAACGGAGATGTTAGCGCCGGGGGCTTCTGCATACATGGTAATTCACGAAATCCGATGAAAACTCGGTGTGAACAAAAAAGGGTCAAAAATGGAATGACTCTAAAAATGATATACGCAAGTGTTAATTGTTAACATCTAATGCCTCGATTCCCGCAAACAGAATAAAAAGCATGCTATTTCGAGATAAATGTTTAGGCATTCCATTAGCGGAACTTTACGTATACATATAACATATGCAATTCAGGAGTTCGATGAACGTGCCTGTGAACAAAAAAGTCCACAAACAAATGAGAACAAAACTATAGTAAGACGAATCCTCCACAGATCGACATCACAATCGCTGCGGAAATGTTACACAGTGAAAAAAGAAAAGAGACACAAATGATCAAAACTCCAACACAAGAAAACTCAGAGAAAAAAAATACCAATATGATGAAAAAGGTGTTTTAGTTATTTATAATGTCACCAATCCGAAAAAAAGTGGCATGACACAAAACAAATAGGCAAACCTCAGTGCAGTACAAGGTGATGCAAGAACATCTTGGAAGCCAACGTCTGAGATCCATTGGCAAAAGTGACGAGAAAAAAAAAAGTGTATTTTTCAGACGCCATGACGGAAACCTTCAACCGAGTAAATAAGATGTAAATCGCATACCCAACCGTAGAGTCAGGCTATTATAAAGGGCAATTTAGCCTCCAAATGGACAAATCTTCGCGAGTTTTGTGAAAATGTCAAAGTCAAATGGTCGTGACCGTTAAAATTAGGTCAAGGTCAAAAAGTTAATACCTACATATTGTGCCCATAAAGGACCAAGCCGCCGTCCGAGATACAGCTTCGGAACATTGGAAGAAACCCAAACGGTGTTCAGTAACTCCAGGGGTGTAAGCTTGGTCCGGTGAATAAATTCCCCACGAAGAAAGAACCAATAGCACTGTGGTCTTGTAAGACCCGAGCTTTACAACACACAACCTTGGATCCCAATAAGGGATTCCTAGGACGTAAGGTTGAGGAAATCTTCTCGAGCCTTGCTAACAATAATAATGCACAATCAGATGGAACAGAGGGAAAGTCCTCCGATGGAAGAAAAAAGGGTCGAAACTCGATGCTGTGAAGCGAGTCGCAACGCTTCAGAAGAGACAGAAGCACTATCGAAGCTTTCTCAAGCAAAGAGCAATACTTAGGACTAGACGGCCCGTAACTGCAAAAAAATAAAAAAATACTTCAAAAACCGGGCCGCCGACCAGAAACTAACAACCACACAGCCGTTCCTCACCTCGCGTGTACGTACGTACAAAAAAAAAAGGACAATAGTCACGTCATCGTGACGTCCAAGCACATTCCGCATGGTTGTAAATAAATGGCCTAACGGAGCATTCGATAATAAACTTGAAAAGGCACATCACAGGCCCAGCAATATAGCGAAATGTCAATAGATAGACCATGGTGTCGAAACAGCATGCCAAACACAGACACACAAGAATTGCTGAATTAGATAACAGAGAGCGTGCAGACGGCAAAAAAAAAACAAAAAAAACTTTCAAACCGCGACCAGAAAAACAATCACACAGGATTTCTTCCCGTACGTGCGTGGCCGAATCGATATCGCATTACATATCGCAATTTAGTATTAATGCCACATTAATTCAATGCCAACTGATTTCCTTTTTCGCATGTCGCGAAGAAAAAACGAAGAGAAGAAAAAAAATTAAACTCAAACACCACACATCTCTCTTCGCTCTCATAAACAACGACTGGATTGGGCATTGTTTTACTAGAAAGCGCAAAAACGAGAAATATAGAATGGCATTAAATCGATGAGTCCGGTCACGTGACGTGGCACTCGCAATTGAGTGCAAGAAAGTTACCCGGTCCAAACAACGATATCTCCACTCAACAACCGTTATTTCAAGCAAACGATTTTTTCTGCAATGGTAAGAATGTTGTCCCCGGGGATACCAGCGTATATAAAGGCTATGGAGCGCGTTTAACGCTCCCGCCGAAGTAGAACGACGAATCTTGGATATCGGTTCGAAAAAAAAATGGCCTGGCAACATACTGGCTTGTGTGGCTTTTGCCCGGTTGCAACAATTCTGAATGACGTTTATTCTAGGTATAAATAGCTGGTTAAAATATGTAGATTGTTCATAAAGCAATAAATCCCTTGTTATGACAGAATAATAGGCTAGATCACCTTCTAAGACAGCGTCACGCGCACAGTTCGATTGTTTCCTCGAACTCTTATGCGAATCGGCAAGATCATATATACTGTAAGCGCGTGTAATTGATTAACCCTCCAAAACGCCGACGGATTCGCACTTTCGGCATGCAGGTCTCTGGTCAATGAACACAAGGCATGGAAATCGCGCCAGACGGAACATGCTGGGAATCTGGGCGATTAAAAATTTAAACGTTCCATTTGCATGGCGATGGTACTCAACGCGAAGCGTAATCCGTCTGACATCATCAGTCATGTCGCTGACGTATCTTAACGGTCTCGAGACTACTAACTGAGACAATCCATTCCTAGAAAACAGCGTGCCATGTAAAACTCTCGCCATGCTGACTACCCAAAATGAACTTGACACATCAAAAAGTAACAAACAATGATTGAATAAAGGTTATTAAAAAAAATATTTCGTTAACAACTGCCGTAATTTGACTTCCAACCCCAATCGTACTGTGTGTCTTGCGTGGACTCAATGAAAGCGTCCAAGCGTGTTATGTCGAGTGGAAAAGTGCGGCATTGAAATTGCTCTCTGATCCGCACCCCACTGCTCCTGTCAGTCTAGGTAGGGCCTATATCATGTAAACTTGCCCCATCAGACCCGAACCTTCCAGTAAACCAAGAAGCAAATTTCCAGTCAGACCCGCACTCATGAACCATACAAAATTCCAGGCCAAACATTTGACAAAACTCGAAATACATCCCAGCCCCGTGTCACCAGGCCACAATTCTTCAGTGCAAGAGGTCCCTATATATCATAAGGCATAAGCCCACAATACATCAGCAACAATAACTAACCAAATCATCTACAGATCCTTTAGAAAAACAAGAACAGGTAACCATAGTGCATCACAATCCCTAATACCCTCCCCAGCGTCCCATACATACCTATATGCCCCATCCCTTTGCAAACCAATTCAACCCGGGCGACATGGTAATCAGTAAATTAATATTTAAAATAGCAAGAAATTGAAAAAAAATAAATACATCGGTGTAACAATTTTCACTCCAAAAATAATCGTGGATAGATAATAATAAAACAGACTAGAAATATCCACAGCACGTGGCATAACCGATTTGTCAGGAAAAAATATAATGTTCGAGCAAACGACCGCACGAAGATTCTACAAAACTAGCAGTAGAACAAGAGCTTCACGATAACGTGGCAGCAGTCAGTTAAAAAAAGGACGTGTTGCCTGAACAAAACAGGCTAACAACGATAAACAATATATGAAGAAGAAAACACTTCCTTAACCATATAAACAGTCTTAGCTTCTCAGATAGCACTAACAGCCGTGACATAAAGATAAGCGCCAACCCGAAGGACGCGGTTATGTAAGGCTCGCGTCAACGAGGTAAACATCGATGTCAGGAAAACTAATTGAGGCCAAAATCCTTCTTTGTCCAAACGTGAGAAAAAGATCACAAGACACACACTTTATTCGCATACTCTTCTAGAATATCAACTAATCCATGGAAAATAGCCAAATCGCGTACCGTGCGTGGTGCCAGATTAGTCAGCATGTGCAGAAGAGGGTTTTACATTGCAGACGCTGTTTTCTAGGAGTGGCATTACGTCTCTCAGTAGTGACGGTCTGTCGACGACAGACGTAATGACG
>CM068962.1:72794512-72806783 GCA_035128595.1 Eptatretus atami
TCGTCTCTTAATGATGACGTCATAAAAACGAATATGACGTCATTTTGATGTATCAGGTTTGCGATAAAATTATCCGTGCTAATGCCCGGCTTGATTCCACAAAACAAAATTCAACAGCTTGCCTAGTTTCGGAGATAATGGTATAGGCGATTTTCCATTAGCAGCGATATTTATGACATAAACTTTTTTTTCTAGGAAGAATTTCCAAAATCGGAGATGGTTACTGCCTGCGCGTGGCTTTCTGCATATACATGCAATTTCACGAAGATCCGATGAAAACTCTGGGTTGTGAAACAAAAAATGTCAAAAAATAGGAATGACGTCATAAAAATGATATGACGTCATAGTGATGTATCATATGTGCGGTAATTCATCTCTGCTAATGCCCTGTTCGATTCCCGCAAACAGAATTTAAAAAGCTTGCCTAGTTTCGGTGATAATTTTTAGGCGATTTCCCTAGCGGAGATATTTTGACGTCATAACTTTTTTTCTAGGAGGAATTTTCAAAATCGGAGATGGTTACTGTCTGCGCAGGGTATTTTTACATTTATATGCCAAGTTTCAGGAAGTTTCGATGAAAACTGTAGGCTGTGAAACAAAAAAGTCCACAAGAGAACAACAACGTGACTAAGACTTAGAGATCCTCCACGAGGATCTAAAAAACAAAGGGTGCAAACATCAATCAGAATCAGGATCTGAAGCCACAAACGAACCAGGGAATGATGAGCATTGGAACAGGAATTTGATGATAAAGAGTAAAACGTGATGAGAAAAAGGAATGTGCAGCACGAAGTGCTGGGGGGAAAATCGGGAAGGTGATGTCCGTAATCCAGGTATGCTGTACTTACCTTTTACACACATTACTCCCGAAGATAAAAAATGCTGCAAAGTCCAAGCAAAAGCCACCCGTACATCTGGACAACACACAAACACGTTTACTGTAACACCGGATGACTCTCACCCACAAAATCATTCACACTAACAATGACTTTCAACCTCGTCCAGCCATTAGGTCTTCGGACTGGACTCCGAGGTGGTTAGACCGTTCGAATACCTGCACAGGTAAAAGACTTTCACAGCCTATCACTATTAAAAATATTACCATCAGAGATGGGTTATCCCCGCCATTGAATGAAAAAGGTCATACATATTCAGATAATGAGGGAGGTGAATTGGAAACAAGACACCATTTGGTCATCATCTCGAAAAAGTTCCCCAGGGTGAGGAACGTAGTAACCAAAAATAATTGAAATCAATAAGCGGTTTTCCATTTATTACAAAAAACTTTTTTTCCAAGATGCCGCCCCAGTCGGCCATCTTGGATCCGGCCACGCCCAAAATCAATAGGGTTCTTCCTTTTCAGGTGGTTCATGTGTGACTCAAATTCAAATCGATATGGCGAACAGTTTATGAGTTATCGCACTCACAGCTATAAATGTTGATGCCCGGACGCCACGGTCGGACGGACGGACAGCCGGACGACCTGGGTGACAACAATATCCCCCTTCCGCACGCGGCGGGGGATAAAAAAACCGAGTTGTGGCAATGGGGCAAGGAAGGAGATAAACTACTACTACTACTACTACTACTACTTATTGTGGGGTCAACCAGGGAAAGATTTTGGCGCAAGTCTTTCACCAACCGACTGGTCAGGCCTGACGTTCGACTGAAGATGATTTGGGCCAGAATCGGTAATTTGTTCAGGATGTTGGTGATAATTCACCTACTCTTCGTGGAGGACCCCGTGGGGTGCTTAACATCCACCGACCAATGCTAGCAGATAGGTCCTCCGGCTCAAAATCCCTCGCATGAACAACACACATTGATCTGCCTCGATCTACCATCCATGTGAAACACCAGGGTGGCAGTTATCGCTAGGGTCGAGATTCAAACCCAGTTATACAGCTCAAAGGGAGTTTGTATCCTCTGTCTATCTAAGCTGTAGGCTACCCGAGCAGGCCGAAGATAACAAGCAGATTAACAAAAGCTCCAACATGTTAACTTAAGTAGAGAAATGGAGATCCAAAGTGATTATAAAGAGTAATTTGCTGAATGAGTCAAAAAGGTAATTCCAGGGTATTTCATGACACAAGGTGGTTGAACATTCCTGACAATGAGCAGCCAAGGAGTTAATGAAATAATTGTTGTGTATTATAAATATTCTTGAGTTAATTTACTGAATGTGTTAACGACTGAATTAAATTTCAATTATTCCTGGTCCAACCCTACCAGAGGATACCTCCTACCTGTTTATTTTATCTACCTGGCTCCAAGTTGGTTACCTGCGCCGAAGGAGAGGGAATTGCATTTGGGTCCGTTTGTTCGTTTGTCTGTCTGTGTTTGTTTGTTTGTTTGTCCGGACAGAACTTGACGGAGTGAAGACAAAATTTTCCCATTGGTGCGACTACTCATGAAGAATGTTTTAATGATAATTATGACATCATAGGTCACGTGGTGTGGCAGCCATGGTTGGAAAATCGGAAAATAATTGGGCATCTGTATCTCTGAAACCGCACCAAGGAAACATTGAACTTTGCACATAGCAAGTACTCCTCATGGGAAAAGAGTTTGATTTTTTTATGACGTCATAATTGCACAAGTAGAACGCTACATCGATCAGTATGAAAATTTTGAGGGTCCTCTTGGGCTAAAATGGTACAAAGAAAAAAAATTGATAACATCATCGGTCACATGATTCGGCAGCCATATTGTTTTTTCAAAAAAACCTTCAAAAATCTTCTTCTCTGAAGTGCTGAACAGATCGAGGTGAAACCACATGTATGACCGCCTGTCCATGAGGAACAAAAGGTTCACATATATGATGTCATAGGTCACATGGTTGGCAGCCATACTGGATTTACCCTGAACCCTATAAAAATCTACTTCTCCAGAACGGCTGTACAGATCCAGGAGAACTTCAGAAAAAATGTTCCCCAAGCCATGGGTGTACAAGTTTGTTAAGAATAATTGATAGGTCCACATGGTTTGGCAGGCATATTGGATTGAAGAAAAATATTAAATAATGTTTTCTCTGGAACTGCTTAATCAATCGACATGAAACTTCACATTTATGATGTTGTAGTTTTTTCACCATTGGTGAAATAACTTGGCTAGTGTAGTTATGGGGAATACATGTTTTAAATTTTCAACTTGATCACACGCATGGTCTGGCAGCCAGAATATTTAATTTTTTGATATGGATTCTTTTATTTTTTTCTTGAATGAGGCTCACTTGGCTGTTCCTGGATGGTTTGAGGGTGGAGGAGTATCAGGCTGAAATGTGAATCCTATCCAGGTTCCTCCTGATGACTTCATCTTTGCTTTTTGCTTGTTCGGATTCCTTCTGATAACTCCAATGCAGGACTGTACCTATTTGGTCTTCCATTCGATTTGAATTGAATTTATTTTAATCCCACTCTAGATTCAACTAAATAATAATGAAAAACAACGTCATGGGTCAGGTCAGGTGTCCGATCAAAGTGGACATCTTGGTACCGGTCATCACTACCAGCAGTTATAAAGTGTCAGTTCTAATTATGTCTCTTATTAATTACGTAACACACCAACACACAAAATACACCACTCAAAAGAAGTCCTGGCGAGGGTCTGCAATCGCTGATTGCTCTTTTTCTTATTTTACAGTCCTGTCATATCTGACCTGTTCATTCTGTGTGTATTCCAATTGCACCGCCCATGGGTCGACACAGGGGTCTGAAACCCGAGTCCTTTGTTGTGTTGTCACCTTCACAAAATGGCAGACATGTGATTTTTTTCCAGGTTACAAATGTGGGTGTCAAGCCAGCTGTCCAACCAACGGGAAAATGCAGTCTGTCAATGGTCTGTCCATCTATACATAAAGCATCCATAATGTAAACATGAACCGCCTTTTATATTATATATTTGTTCCACTGTTATTATTCTCATTACAATTAAAGTGTCAAATTTGAGAGTGGGGATGTTCTCAATCCATCATTGGAGTGTTGATTTTAACATAGTCGTTAAGTTTAGATGCCAAACTCATCTTGGTACCTCAGTTCAAGTCAGCCAATCACCATTGGCTGTTCTGGTGCTAGACCTCATGTGTGTACATTGAGTGGTGAGCGAACGGCCATGTTGTGCCATCTCATATGCGTGAAAATATTATTGGGAGCCTACTCATTGATCAGCCATCCTTTGTCTCCCATGTTATGTCTATGTGGCATCACCTCGGTGACAGTCTGTAACAGATGGTTAAAATAGTACAAGGACACTAAGAAATATCATATGGTAACATGGTAGCTTTTTAGGAGGGTCAAATTGAAGCTCTGAGGTCGTACATTCTCGGGATTAGTTGAAAACCATTTTTCATATCAAATCCAACACTAATGACCTTTTCAGTGCTTGAGACATTTATGCCGACGATACTCTTTACACTATGTACCTGGGACTTTGCATGGAGGAAAGCAGAACTGCCTGCCTGGGGAAGTGGGCTCTTCTGCAATGCAGGGTCTAAAGGAATATCCAGGCAAGGAACTGCTGCCATGATTTCAGCAAACTCTTCAGGTCACGAATAGGTCATAGAACCCTACTGTGTGGGATCGGAGCTTTCTGCCGCAGCACAAACGAACATCGTTCCGGTGAGAAGAGATATACATGTCCACGACAAGGGAGCAACTATCGCTCGACCAATACGGACAGGAGGATGATCCAACAATCTGATGGAGAGGGGATAAAGGGAAGGGTTATGATGAAGCATGACCGAGGTCACAAGGCCCGGAGATTAATACCATTGTGATAATTGAAGTCGAAGACAGTCATGAAGATCAGTTTGATGTGAAGTTAAAAGTCAAAACAAAAGAACCGTTTTGGAAATTCATAATAAATAAATAAGGCATTGGAGATAGAAAATGGAAGGAATGTCACCCACGTCCCAAGTGTTGCTCGACAGCTGTCCATGTGTGCAAGCACGGAGAAGGTGCCAGGTATCGCACAGAGTCCGCACCGAGCAGGAAGAGGGAGCAGCGAAGGAACAACCAGAGTGGCCATGCTGTACGGAATATTCAGGCCGGCCTTGCAAGGCAAAAAACGTGGCCTCCTGAGAAACACGAGCTGTCCACCACATGTACCCAGAGCCACAAGAATGTTCCACAGCACATGGTGCTTGTATGCCTGTCCATGGAAACACTACCCCAAACACAACCATGACATCTGCAATGGAATCAGCTTTGTTGCAGTTGGTACATTTCGACTGGCCTTTTGAGGTTAATAACATGGTAGTTATTTGAGACTGCTCAGCATGTGACTCAGATACTGCAGGAATCATGATAGAAATCATATGTTTCCATGACATGCCGTGTGCTTTAAAAGACACCAACTGGTCAGCCACAAGGGGTAAGGTACCTAAAACCTGGTTTCTCGAACCAATGACTCATTGTGATCATTGAAACGAGTGTAAAGGAGTTTATGAATACATAAATGGTGCATACCAGACGTGCTAGGAATCATTGGTGGTGCTGTGGTCAATTAGATTTGGAAGTATTTTTATAAATAGATGAAAGTTTTTCGTGAAACAATCGTTGCTGTTATAGATCGTTTAAATTTACACATTTGATGTTGGTTTTGTGTTTTTTTATCCGTCCTAATAAAATACTAGTGGGTTATTACACATGTACACAATAACAAACAATGTTTCCCCATTGCCTCCGGGTCACTCACCTGCATTTTTTTCATTTATTTTTTCTCATTTATTTATATTTTCATTTATGGATGCTGCTGACGATTATGATTCTTTCTGGTGTACCGGCTTCCATGTCCATTGGCACTCAAAATTTCAGCTTTCTACGCCACCCAGAGGTACCAATCTTTAATATCAGTCAGTCAGTCCGTGGTTAGAAAGAGCTTTATATTGTTACGGTTGTGGGTTTAGAGGGAGGAATTTAATTGGAAAGTTAGGATTCAATGGAGTTGTGTGGTCGTGGACGTGTAGGAGACATCTCAATGTAATTAAGTAGGGAAACTGTGAGCTTAATGTTTCCATGTCACCACACTGGGGGGGGGGGGGTGCGGTGTTGAATTAGATAGGGGATTAAGGATAAGTTCCCCAGTATGTAATTGCCCCATGTGACTTCCCCATGTTTTGTTATCTCCCTTTAAGGCACAAAACGAACCAGGGAATGATGAGCATTGGAACAGGAATTTGATGATAAAGAGTAAAACGTGATGAGAAAAAGGAATGTGCAGCACGAAGTGCTGGGGGGAAAATCGGGAAGGTGATGTCCAGTAATCCAGGTATGCTGTACTTACCTTTTACACACATTACTCCGAAGATAAAAATGCTGCAAAGTCCAAGCAAAAGCCACCCGTACATCTGGGACAACACACAAACACGTTTACTGTAACACCGGATGACTCTCACCCACAAAATCATTCACACTAACAATGACTTTCAACCTCGTCCAGCCATTAGGGTCTTCGGACTGGACTCGAGGTGGTTAGACCGTTCGAATACCTGCACAGGTAAAAGACTTTCACAGCCTATCACTATTAAAAATATACCTATCAGAGATGGGTTATCCCCCGCCATTGAATGAAAAAGGTCATACAATATTCCAGATAATGAGGGAGGTGAATGGAAACAAGACACCATTTGGTCATCATCTCGAAAAAGTTCCCCAGGGTGAGGAACGTAGTAACCAAAAATAATTGAAATCAGATAAGCGGTTTTCCATTTATTACAAAAAACTTTTTTTCCAAGATGGCCGCCCCAGTCGGCCATCTTGGATCCGGCCACGCCCAAAATCAATAGGGTTCTTCCTTTTCAGGTGGTTCATGTGTGACTCAAATTTCAAATCGATATGGCGAACAGTTTATGAGTTATCGCACTCACAGCTATAAATGTTGATGCCCGGACGCCCGGACGGACGGACGGACAGCCGGACGACCTGGGTGACAACAATATCCCCCTTCCGCCACGCGGCGGGGGATAAAAAACCGATGTGTGGCAATGGGCAAGGAAGGAGATAACTACTACTACTACTACTACTACTACTTATTGTGGGGTCAACCAGGGAAAGATTTTGGCGCAAGTCTTTCACCAACCGACTGGTCAGGCCTGACGTTCGACTGAAGATGATTTGGGCCAGAATCGGTAATTTGTTCAGGATGTTGGTGATAATTCACCTACTCTTCGTGGAGGACCCCGTGGGGTGCTTAACATCCACCGACCAATGCTAGCAGATAGGTCCTCCGGCTCAAAATCCCTCCGATGAACAACACACATTGATGCCTCGATCATCCTCCATGTGAAACACCAGGGTGGCAGTTTATCGCTAGGTCGAGATTCAAACCCAGGTTATACAGCTCAAAGGGAGTTTGTATCCTCTGTTATCTAAGCTGAGGCTACCCGAGCAGGCCGAGATAACAAGCAGATTAACAAAGCTCCAACATGTTAACTTAAGTAGAGAAATGGAGATCCAAAGTGATTATAAAGAGTAATTTGTTAATGAGTCAAAAAGGTAATTCCAGGGTATTCATGACACAAGGTGGTTGAACATTCCTGACAATGAGCAGCCAAGGAGTTAATGAAATAATTGTTGTGTATTATAATATTCTTGAGTTAATTACTGAATGTGTTAACGACTGAATTAAATTTTCAATTATTCCTGGTCCAACCCTACCAGAGGATACCTCCTACCTGTTTATTTTATCTACCTGGCTCCAAGTTGGTTACCTGCGCCGAAGGAGAGGGAATTGCATTTGGGTCCGTTTGTTCGTTTGTCTGTCTGTGTTTGTTTGTTTGTTTGTCCGGACAGAACTTGACGGAGTGAGACAAAATTTTCACCATTGGTGCGACTACTCATGAAGAATGTTTTAATGATAATTATGACATCATAGGTCACGTGGTGTGGCAGCCATGTTGGAAAATCGGAAAATAATTGGGCATCTGTATCTCTGAAACCGCACCAAGGAAAACATTGAAACTTTGCACATAGCAAGTACTCCTCATGGGAAAAGAGTTTGATTTTTTTATGACGTCATAATTGCACAAGTAGAACGCTACATCCGATCAGTATGAAAATTTTGAGGGTCCTCTTGGGCTAAAATGGTACAAAGAAAAAAAATTGATAACATCATCTTTGATACGGTGAGGTTCATGATATTGAGATCCAGGTTATACATGGTTATACATGGTTATAATTGGTCACATGATTCGGCAGCCATATTGTTTTTTTCAAAAAAACCTTCAAAAATCTTCTTCTCTGAAGTGGCTGAACAGATCGAGGTGAAACCACATGTATGACCGCCTGTCCATGAGGAACAAAAGGTTCACATATATGATGTCATAGGTCACATGGTTGGCAGCCATACTGGATTTACCCTGAACCCTATAAAAATCTCTTCTCCAGAACGGCTGTTACATCCAGGAGAACTTCAGAAAAATGTTCCCAAGCCATGGGTGTACAAGTTTGTTAAGGAATAATTGATAGGTCACATGGTTTGGCAGGCATATTGGATTGAAGAAAAATATTAAATAATGTTTTCTCTGGAACTGCTTAATCAATCACATGAAACTTCACATTTATGATGTTGTAGTTTTTTCACCATTGGTGAAATAACTTGGCTAGTGTAGTTATGGGGAATACATGTTTTAAATTTCAACTTGATCACACGCATGTCTGGCAGCCAGAAATTATAATTTTTTGATATGGATTCTTTTTTTTTTTCTTGAATGAGGCTCACTTGGCTGTTCCTGGATGGGTTTGAGGGTAGAGGAGTATCAGCTGAAATGGTGAATCCTATCCAGGTTCCTCCTGATGACTTCATCTTTGCTTTTTGCTTGTTCGGATTCCTTCTGATAACTCCAATGCAGGACTGTACCTATTTGGTCTTCCATTCGATTTGAATTGAATTTATTTTAATCCCACTCTAGATTCAACTAAATAATAATGAAAAACAACGTCATGGGTCAGGGTCAGGTGTCCGATCAAAGTGGGACATCTTGGTACCCGGTCATCACTACCAGCAGTTATAAAGTGTCAGTTCTAATTATGTCTCTTATTAATTACGTAACACACCAACACACAAAATACACCACTCAAAAGAAGTCCTGGCGAGGGTCTGCAATCGCTGATTGCTCTTTTTCTTATTTTACAGTCCTGTCATATCTGACCTGTTCATTCTGTGTGTATTCCAATTGCACCGGCCCATGGGTCGACACCAGGGGTCTGAAACCCGAGTCCTTTGTGTGTTGTCACCTTCACAAAATGGCAGACATGTGATTTTTTTCCAGGTTACAAATGTGGGTGGTCAAGCCAGCTGTCCAACCAACGGGGAAAATGCAGTCTGTCAATGGTCTGTCCATCTATACATAAAGCATCCATAATGTAAACATGAACCGCCTTTTATATTATATATTTGTTCCACTGTTATTATTCTCATTACAATTAAAGTGTCAAATTTGAGAGTGGGGATGTTCTCAATGCCATCATTGGAGTGTTGATTTAACATAGTCGTTAAGTTTAGATGCCAAACTCATCTTGGTACCCTCAGTTCAAGTCAGCCAATCACCATTGGCTGTTCTGGTGCTAGACCTCATGTGTACATTGAGTGGTGAGCGAACGGCCATGTTGTGCCATCTCATATGCGTGAAAATATTATTGGGAGCCTACTCATTGATCGGCCCATCCTTTGTCTCCCATGTTATGTCATGTAGCATCACCTCAGTGACAGTCTGTAACAGATGGTTAAAATAGTTACAAGGACACTAAGAAATATCATATGGTAACATGGTAGCTTTTTAGGAGGGGTCAAAGTTGAAGCTCTGAGGTCGTACATTCTCGGGATTAGTTGAAACCATTTTTCATATCAAATCCAACACTAATGACCTTTTCAGTGCTTTAGACATTTATTCCGACAATACTCTTTACACTATGTACCTGGGACTTTGCATGGAGCGAAAGCAGAACTGCCTGCCTGGGGAAATGGGCCTTCTGCAATGCAGGGTCTAAAGGAATATCCAGGCAGGGAACTGCTGCCATGATTTCAGGCAAACTCTTCCAGGTCACGAATAGGTCATAGAACCCGTACTGTGTGGGATCGGAGCTTTCTGCCGCAGCACAAACGAACATCGTTCCGGTGAGAAGAGATATACATGTCCACGACAAGGGAGCAACTATCGCTCGACCAATCACGGACAGGAGGATGGATCCAACAATCTGATGGAGAAGGGGATAAAGGGAAGGGTTATGATGAAGCATGACCGAGGTCACAAGGCCCGGAGATTAATACCATTGTGATAATTGAAGTCGAAGACAGTCATGAAGATCAGTTTGATGTGAAGTTAAAAGTCAAAACAAAAAGAACCGTTTTGGAAATTCATAATAAATAAATAAAGGCCATTGGAGATAGAAAATGGAAGGAATGTCACCCACGTCCCAAGTGTTGCTCGACAGCTGTCCATGTGTGCAAGCACGGAGAAGGTGCCAGGTATCGGCACAGAGTCCGCAGCCGAGCAGGAAGAGGAGCAGCGAAGGAACAACCAGAGTGGCCATGCTGTACGGAATATTCAGGCCGGCCTTGCAAGGGCAAGAAAACGTGGCTCCTGAGAACACGAGCTGTCCACCACATGTACCCAGAGCCACAAGAATGTTCCACAGCACATGGTGCTTGTATGCCTGTCCATGGAAACACTACCCCAAACACAACCATGACCATCTGCAATGGAATCAGCTTTGTTGCAGTTGGTACATTTCGACTGGCCTTTTGTAGGTTAATAACATGGTAGTTATTTGAGACTGTTCAGCATGTGACTCAGATACTGCAGGAATCATGATGGAAATCATGTTTCCCACGACATGCCGTGTGCTTAAAAGACACCAACTGGTTAGCCATAAGGGGCAAGGTACCTAAAACCTGGTTTCTTGAACCAATAACTCATTGTGATCATTGAAACGAGTGTAAAGGAGTTTATGAATACATAAATGGTGCATACCAGACGTGCTAGGAATCATTGGTGGTGCTGTGTCAATTAGATTTGGAAGTATTTTATAAATAGATGAAAGTTTTTCGTGAAACAATCGTTGCTGTTATAGATCGTTTAAATTTACACATTTGATGTTGGTTTTGTGGTCTTTTTTATCCGTCCTAATAAAATACTAGTGGGGTATGCTTACACATTGTACACAATAACAAACAATGTTTCCCCATTGCCTCCGGGTCACTCACCTGCATTTTTTTCATTTATTTTTTCTCATTTATTTATATTTTCATTTATGGATGCTGCTGACGATTATGATTCTTTCTGGTGTACCGGCTTCCATGTCCATTGGCACTCAAAATTTCAGCTTTCTACGCCACCCAGAGGTACCAATCTTTAATATCAGTCAGTGAGTCCGTGGTTAGAGAGAGCTTTATATTGTTACGGTTGTGGGGTTTAGAGGGAGGAATTTAATTGGAAAGTTAGGATTCAATGGAGTTGTGTGGTCTGTGGACGTGTAGGAGACATCTCAATGTAATTAAGTAGGGAAACTGTGAGCTTAAGTGTTCCATGTCACCACACTGGGGGGGGGGGGGTGCGGTGTGAATTAGATAGGGATTAAGGATAAGTTCCCCCAGTATGTAATTGCCCCCATGTGACTTTTCCCCATGTTTTTGTATTACAAACCATGGAAGAATTGCATTTTTATAACCTGACCAAGTGGGAAGAAACCCCACCTCCAAGGGTGACGGCAGGTGAAGTCATGCCCGCGAGGCTGATGATTTATGGGTGTGACGTTAGTGGCAGGAAGAAGAGGAGGGCGTAGGAGGCAGGCGATCAGAGAGGATGGGGAAGCAGCTCGTAGCAAGGAGGAAGGCATGAGTGTGGCGTGAGGGACGCACACGGTCGAGAGAGAACGTAGCTAGGTGATGGGCTGTAAAAACAGGGCTTCACGGCAGGTTTTCCTTCGACGCATGAAGAAGATGGCATGATTCTCATATTCGTGTCGAGGCGATTTGGCTCACGTACTGAGCAAGACGTTGGCCATCGACTCTTTGCTGGTCATGTGGGACGGACCTCGGAACCTCGTGTATGTCACCAAGGGGGACAGCGCCATTCTGCAAAGAGCGTATCGGCAGGTGCGATAGACGAAGAAACTGCACGATGGTCGGTGAGTCTTGGTGTTGAATACCGCTCACGAATTGCCTGACCAACTGCGAGAGAGCAGCTTGGCGCCATTTTGCGCACATCTGCACATGCAAATAGAAACGCCTTCATTCCACGTTCCATAAAGACCATCTCTGGACCAAGCTACAG
>CM068962.1:72808535-72824169 GCA_035128595.1 Eptatretus atami
TATATATATATATATATATATATATATATATATATTCCTCCTACATCATCTCTACATTTTGAACTCTAGTTTATAGCAAATTTCATTGTAGAAATGAGGGTTCGAATACAACTAATGTTTTCAGCTGTGATGTTAAAGAATGACAAATTACAGTTCATGTGTACTGCATTTATTGTTCAGGATAGTGGGAATGATGACATTGTTGATTGGCGATCATAATACTTTTACATGTCAAGAACAATAGGCTGTTATCTGGCATTATGTTTGTTTTTTTAACTGTAATTGATTTGACCTGTAATTGATTGCAACTGTAATTGATTTGACCTGTAATTGATTTGAACTGTTAAACCTATGTACTGTATATCGATGTCTGTTGCAGGTTTTTGTTTTTTTGGTGGCTTTTAGTTTATTTATTTTTGTTTTTCTCCTACTCATGGGTTCGCCCATTTCTTTGACGAATGAATAAAACTTACTCAGAACAAGCACTCATCTACATTTCATGACTCCACTTACACGAGCACTCATGATGCACAAAACAGCAATTTGAAAACCCATCGCATATCGTCGACCCTTTCCTTCCTTCACCTGCTCCTATAAGTGGACTGGCCAGAAAGCGACTACAAGGCAAAACAGGATGTCCATAATGAGCCAGAGCCCTCCATTGAAACGCACTGGATGAACGGTTTCAACTCATTATTTGCTTTCACTCGTTTAAATCTCACGTCTACCTAATCCGCTTCTTTATAAATACCTCTGAATGATCATTTCTACCCACGATTAATATGGTGTCTTATTAACACATTCAATACCATCAGCCATTGCTCCTGCTGAAAAAGAGAAGAAACCTTCCGTTGAGGTACATTATGGGAATTAGTGCACATTGTGGCTGTACAGGTGCGTACAGGATGGGTGTTCAAGTGCAATCATACTATCACATCATCCACCTCATCATCATAGTCATCACGAAATATACAAGTTTTGTTACTGTGGAGAAAAATAACTCCAGTATATGGAGGTCATACTCACAGATTCGAATCTCTCTACGTTCCCTATCATCGCTGTAAGTTGTTCGACTGGGATATACTGATACAGTGACGACTGATGAGGTTGGAAGCAGCAGAAGATGAGACCCGGTGGTTCGCACAAACCATTCTCATGATATATAATCGTGTTAATAATGATAAGGGGATGTTATGGGAATAAATAGTGTAATTTGCTAAAACCCAGAAATAACATCAGTAAAAATAAGTAAAAAGACATAAAATGTCAGAGCCCCTGTTGTTTTAGTAATTTTTCTGTACGGAGTTAAAGGGCTAGCCCATATTTATATGTGCAACTAAAATGGCCACCAGTCTACCAGTCGGCCACCTTTGATCAGATCGCAAAATAAAGGGTAAAAAAAAATAAAGTGAGGTGCATGTGTATGCCATCATGTACTGTGGTTATGCCAAGTATGAACAAAATCAGACCATGCATGTCTGAGAAATGGTTGGGGACACATTTAAGTCACAAAATGGCCACCAGTCAGTCATCTTGGATCTGATCTCGAAAAAAAACAACTGACATGCACATGTAAGCCATCATTCATTATCTGTGTGCCAAGTTTGAACAACATCGGTAAATGCATGTCCGAGAAATGGTTGAGGACGTGTTCAACATCGGGTTTTTTACCACTAAAATGGCAGCCGGTCGGCCATCTTGAATCTGATCTCCAAAAACAATAAAAGTGACATGCATATGTAAGCCATCATTCCTTATCTGTGTGTCAAGTTTGAACAAGATCAGTAAATGCATGTCTGTGAAATGGTTGAGGACGTGTTCAATACCAGGTGTTTTTTTTTACAACTAAAATGGCCGCCAGTTTACCAGTCAGCCATCTTTGATCTGATCGCAAAACAAAGTGAGGTGCACGTATGTATGCCATCATGTACTGTGCTTGTGCCAAGTTTGAACAAAATCGGACCATGCATGTCTGAGAAATGGTCGGGGACACATTTTAGTAACAAAATGCCCCCAAATTGGCCATCATGGATCTGATCTTGAAAAAAATGGCATGCATATGTAAGCCACCATTCTTTATCTGTGTACCAAGTTTGAACAAGATAGGTAAATGCTTGTCTGAGAAATGGTTGAGGACGTGTTCGACACTGGGTTTTTTTTTTGGGTTTTTTTACAAATGGCTGCCAGTAGGCCATCTTTGATCACATCATGAAACAAAATGTGCATAAGTATACAATCATGTGTTGTCTTTGTGCCAAGTATGAATAAAATCGGTCCATACATGTCCGAGAGATGGTTGCGGATGCATGGACAGGAAATTAGAGACCAAATCCATAAGCCCCCGTTTCGGACTAAGTCCCACGGGGGCTGATAAAACATAAACAGAATGAAAAAGAAGATGATCTTCAGAACACTGAAAAGGTCTCAACCTCAAGAAGTTGCCTGACATTGATGAAACTTAACAGAGTTGTTTTTGGTGGATTGATGATGAGAATATACAGGACAATTGCTGATGATGCTCCACAGCAAGATGTGCCATTTCACAGGTTCAAATGCCTCTGTTCATGGAAAGCAGGGAATCAATATCTGCCCATCCATCGTTCCACCAAAGCCAAAACCGGCATTAGTCACCAAACGCAACCTTAATTGGTCCACTTGAATGTTTGAGTGAGGTGAACAACATGGAGGCTCCATTGGTACAGCGGTCTGGAGATCATCATGGAT
Organism: Eptatretus atami; assembly: GCA_035128595.1. NCBI lineage: Eukaryota > Metazoa > Chordata > Myxini > Myxiniformes > Myxinidae > Eptatretus > Eptatretus atami. Next base: position 72,811,260 of record CM068962.1, read on the forward strand.
GTCCACTAATCTTCTGCATAAAGAGCTTCCTGAGCTTCTGTGTATTGTTCTCTCAATGTGGGTGCCTCATTCGACCCGAACACATATCTTTGCTTTGAAGTTCAACTCGTAAATGGTTAGCAGGCAGACATGTTCTCAAACAGTTCACTCAATGTGGAACCCAAAATAGTTTACATCACACGTGGTATTGTGACATTAAACTATATATTATCACCAAACAAACTTGGTGAAGGTAATAACCAGTCATTAACCTGTCCTGATAAGCACACACACACACACACCTGGGTGATGAAAACACACAGTTTGCTGAACTTCATCCCATCCAAGTTTGTAGCGGTGCGCACAGCATCGCTTGCTGCCTGTGAAGAGGTGGTGTGGGCAGGGTGTGTGTGAGGTTGTCCCTGTACCTTCAGCTGACACACAAACACTATTTATATTCCCACCTATCAACATCAGCAGCTCCAAAGCGAAACATAATGATGACAATTTGCCCAAACGACAACGCGGCTCGACCCATTCTGCAACGCCAGGATTACCGTTCATGAAGTGGCTCTGAAACGAGCAAGTGCTGCCTTGAACGGAGTGAATTCGGGTTAATTTAACCAAACATCGGGTTCATCTCCATACAGCACCGATTAAAGAACTGTACATTAGGGAGATGCAAGAGGCGTGGAAGATTCATCCAAAAAATCTATCTTCATTGGAGTCAGTAATTTGAGAAATCGATAAACATATAAAATATCCAACGCGACAATTACATTGTGTGTCAACACAAGAATGACACTTGGAGTTGATTTGTTCACCGGCACACACGTCATGCCCTTTACATGGATTCCCAGCTGGCCTATTTGGTGTCAGCAACTCTGTGTAATAAACAGCCTATTTGCTCTGGATTAATACCACAAACAATGAAATGGAATTCCAATTAAACAACACCAATGAATGAAACTGTACAATGAAAAAAGAAATCAGAAATGTTTATCCAAAAAGAGAATAAACAACACCTTAAGAGAGACAGGAATCATCGCTGCATGAAGAATGTTCGCATCAGGTGTTGTTTCAACTAATTAGTGAGGATTTGAGATAATTTTTTGATTATCACTGGAAGGCGTTTACTTCTTGTGTCCTACTTATGTGTGCCAGAAATTGTTTGGAATGGTTGAGCCTATGGTAAACACGACAGACTTCACTCACCACCTCACTCCGTTCAGATGAGTGGAAAAGCTTTATCAGCACGGGAGGTCGGAATCGAACCTGGGATGAAAATATCATGAGGAACGTGGGCGCCAAACTATCGGGTGCAGTCTCAACATTTGTTCAGCTTTTCTTTCACCTGTGGAACCAACTTCCTACGTCTGTACAATCCCATTATTCCCTCCAGAGTTTCAAGATGGCTGTTCAGCAGCATCTCAGGTCATCCCCCATCCACACCCATGATCTTTTCCACCCATATTAACCCCCCTCCATCCCAAAGTACATCGCTTTCTTTCCAGATTATTGTGTTCTGCCATCCCCTCACTCTCCTTTTCATATTGTTTCATCCCAACTTTTTTCCTTCCTCCTCTTGCTATGTTTGAGCTTGTATTCAGCTACTTATCTCTGCCACTGAAGGTAAATGGGGGTTATGTTTTCACTCTTGTTTGTCTATCTGTCTGTGAGCAGGATATTTCAAAAAGATGTGGACAGATTCGGACGTAACTTGGTGCACAGGTTGACTGTGTGCCAAGGACAAATCGATTCGATTTTGGTGAAGATCCCGATCCGGACACTAGAATTTTAAAGACTGTATTTAAGTGATTCTTCACAATTGAGATACATAGCACAATATTTCAAAACGTTTCAAAAGGCTGTGGACGGATTATGACAAAACTAGATGGATGAGGTGGGCAGGCAACAAGAACAAGCCAATTCGATTTGGGTTGAGGTCTGGATCCAGATTTGGCCTATCAGTGGGATACAAAACGTAAACTGTTCAGCCTGGTGGAGGTATGCGCTCTACCGAGTGCTGTGCTAGTTAAACCCATCCTCCTCACCTCCACTGCCTCTCTCATTATTCTCCTATAGGTGTCTCTTTGTTGTGTCCCTCTACCCTGCTGTTGGTGTGTTTCCCCTTTTCCACAATGTGTCTTGTGTTCTGGTCCGTCCTGTATTTTAGATCTTCAATGAGCCTCGACTCTGTATACCAAAAAAACATCTGTATACCAACAATTCAAAGCATCTCATTAAACCAACTATTCGTTTGCAATTGGTTAGTGGTTTGACACCAATACAAATTTTTATTTTGAATCCAGAGATCAAAAAGCTCCATATATCGAACAAAGAGTTTCAAATGGAGCAGCTCGCCACCATTAGAATATTTAAATAGCATCAGATGTGGCAATAAATAGGAATTGTTGCTCCCAGCTTGCCGGCTCGATGACAGAAGACGCCATTTGCGTTTATAATCCCGTGCGGGTACGGGCAACTTGCTCATAGGTATTAACCTCGTAAGCATGAACTAATTCAGAATCACAGACTTTGTGTTGTTGTCTTGGTTAAAGACCTACGAGTCAAAGGATTACCGCTCGTTTTTAAAGGTGTACAATGGAGCTGGCTGTTTGGTTCAGCAGGTGAGGACATCTTTATCTCCAAGATTTGGTGTGGGTTTGATTCCCATTGATGCTCTCTTGCCAATCGGCACTTCAAATGTGTGGCGAGTACGAGAAAACATCCCTTAACATGAGATGAGGGAGGTCTTCTTCCTCCAATGGACTGAAAAGGGGTAATGGGAGTGAGGTGGGTTGGGAAGAGCGGAAGGGGAGAAGGGGTAATCTACTGAGATAAAACACTTGTTCTATATCAAGAGTTAGTTTGTGTCGATGACATATTCACACTTTTGAACTCAATCCTGATTTTTTGCATGCAAAGTCCAGGCTCGTGGAGGAGCTAGAATATAGAATGTATAAGATGTAACAGAACAAAAGGAACAGTACAGAAAGAGAGGAGAGAGTGGGGGGTGGAGAGAGGAGGGAGGAGGGGGGGGGGAAGAGGAGAGAGAGGAGTTAGAAGAGCATGTGAGGAGTCAATTTATATATATAATCCTAGCCACCTGGGTTTAACTGATTACATGAGAGCTAATTGGTTGTGCCCTCCATTCACAGATGAGAGATGTGAGTGGGTCTTTGTTTTTCATTTATATATTGAGTGCTTTTGGCATTCACATGTGGTACATGCTTGGGAGCCTGTGGTGCATGTTTCTGTCTGCACTGTCGCTGATGATTCGCCAAAAAGCGATGAAACCGGTCCAGCAGCTGAGGGAGTGTGCAGCATTGGGATTCTCAAGTGTGTACTATTTGTGAATGTCTTCATAGCTGTGGAGTAACTTTGGGAAGGGTTTGGAACAGCAAAGGCCTTACCTTGTGTTGCCCTTCATAGTTGTTTTATGAAGCTTTCTTCGGCTAGAAGAGCATGGGAGGAGTCGATTTATATATATATATATATATATATATATATATATATATATATATATATATATATAATATATATATTGTTACGGAAATGTCCCTTATTGGACTACTAAATATAGGATTAGCTCAGATCCCCCATTAAATGCATGTTTAGCTAGGTTGTAAAATGTACGTTACATGTGTGTCGGGAGGTGTAGGATGCTGTTTTATTGTTCGTACAGTGGTGTGTGCCAAGGGCTCCCTCTTCTTCCTCCCCATTCCGGATGAGGCCCCGCCCAGTCGCTGAGAGGTGTGGCCAAAAAGAGGAAGTAAAAATGAAGTGGAGGAGTTTTGTCGGCTTCGCTGAGCGAGGCGTGCTCGTGTTTCGAAGCGAGCAAACAGAGAGAAAAGGAGTTCAGTTTGGAAAACAGTCGGGTTTTCGAGGCGTGCTCGGGTGGCTTCGAAGCGAGCGAACGAAGAGAGGTGGCCTGCACGTCGAATCAACGATCGACTTTTGAGGAGGTATTCTGCCGTGAGAGAGACGGCAGCCGGCTTTGAGAGGCGAGCGTGGAAAAGGAAAGAAAAGGTGATTCTACAGAGAAAGAAACTGAGAGGACGGTTGAGAGGTCGGGCTTCGAGGCGGGAGGGCAAGAGAGGAAACGACGGAGCCTCTGACGGTCCCTGCTCACACCAACGGCTCGACACGTTTGCCGATCCGCTTGCCGGAGCCCGGCACCTCGATTTGGGCCTTGTCTGGCACAGGCCAGGGCTGGATTTGTATGCTGACCTTGAGAGGGATCAGCTGAGGCCCATCGGCGACATTGCACGGGGCCAGAACGTGCTGAGGAGGGCGTGCGCACCGCGGTGCCTTGAGAAGGAAGAGTACGGCGCCGCCATCTTGCCACACGGCGCGTTCGAGCTGGGGGCTCGAATCCGTGGACATCCACTTGTTACGAGCGACATTCGTGCTTTTTGACACTTTCTCTCGTCCATGAGACATCACCAAGTACTCTGTCTTGCATGCATGCTGTCTGTCGTCTGTCTTGTTTGCACGTTGTTTAAGGCATATCTCGGTAGCGACCCCCTCGAAACCTGTAGTCCGTAGTTCCCTAGTTAAGAACGGGTTAAAGATTGTTAATAAAAACATTGTCGTGAATTTTGCTTGTGCGTGTGTTCCCCGATGTTCCCCAATAAATCTGGTTGATTCGGATGAAGTTGCCGCTATGGATTAATCTGTGTCGCGTCGGAGAACGATCCATTCGATTGGCATATAAACCAAAATGGTTACAGACTGGCAGAAAACGCTCGGCATCTGACAAAACCAGTCTGTACCAGGGGTTCTATTTCCCAAACTGGTAAGGTACAAGGATTACGTTGGTATCGCGATTGAAGACGCGTGACCGAGGCCTGTGCTGAGCCTGCCGGCGTTATAAATCCCGAGAATGGTGGTGGTGAGGGTGGCGCCAAGGATCGGGTGAGAATCCCGCCACCCCGGATCCGCAACAATATATGTATGTATAAATATATATATATAATAATATTACTATAATATACCTAAGTATATATATAATATATATATATACAGTGTATATATATACACATATATAAATGTATATATATATACATACATACATACACATCTAATGTATAAAGCTCATTCTAACCACTGACTCACTGACTGACATTAAAGATCGGTACCTTCCGGTGACATAGAAAGCTGAAATTTTGCATGCCGACGGACATCGAAGCCGATTACACCGGGAAAAAAAAAAATCACAGAACCATCAGAAAACATCTGTAAATGAAAATATAAATAAATGAAAAAAAATGCAGATGAGCGACCCGAGACAATGGAGAAGCACGGTAATTTTGTGTGCCAACGAACATCGAAGCCGGTACACTGGCAAAAATCAAAGAACTGTGAGAAAGCATCCATAATGAAAATATAAATAAATGAAAATAAATAAATTTAAAAAAATTAATGCAGGTGAGTGACCCGAGACCAGTAATTTTGCAAGCTGATGGACATCGAAGCCGACACACCAGGAAAAATCACAGAACCATCGTAAATAATCTGTAAATGAAAATCTAAATAAATGAAAAAAAAAGAACAAAATAAATAAATGAAAAAGCAAATGCAGGTGAGCGACCCAAGACAATGGGGAAGCACAGTTCGAATGTTTGCTTACACAATGTGGAAGCATACCCTGCTAGTACATATATATGTGATGTACCATACTCTTTACAGAGCATTGGTGCTGCTGAAGCAGTTTCTTTGCAAGGGTTAAACGAGGTGGTTTGCCATTGCCTTCCCAGGATTGTTTATCCGTGCTCTGTCCTTTTAAATACTGAACATCAAGCACAGAAGCAACAGGTACCATTTTTAAAGTCCTTGGTATGACTTGGTCGGGGTTTGAACTGCTGACCCCCAGACTAAGAGCGGACGTTCCAATCATTACATCACCAGAAGGTTCTGGGAAAGTTAATCAAAATTAACAATAATCTTTATTAAATACAAGATAAAATTTATTTTAAAATCTCCAAACAATCCCTTGCAGATTGTGTACATGATCACAAAGTCAACAGTGGACTTTAGCTTCCTTTGTTGTTAAACAAATATTGACTCTTGTTAGTCAATGAACTAGCTGAATTGGACAACAAGGCATTGACACAGTGTGCTCGTACCAGGCCAGAAAAACCAGCTGAGAGAAGCCAAAGATGTGAATCCAGGCAGGGGTTAGACCTCACCTTTAGGAAGGAGGGAACAAGAAGGGAAAGGTAAGATAAAGAGTGGATAGGATCAAACAAGGAAAGGAAATTAAAGTATAAATGGGAACCCAAAGTTAATGAAAACATTATCCCTCAATTCAATCGTAAACTGCACATTGGAGGATCTGCACAGAGTTGGAGCGAACAAACCTGGGAGGCCATTTGATTACAAATCAAAACCGTTAAAGCAGTCAACACAACACATGGTCCAGTAAGCATTTGGTACAAATGAAACTTTAAAAACTCACTTTGTGGATTGCAAAGTGTGGCTTTAGACGTGCGTCATCGAGCTGCGAACTCTCATACTTCCTTTGGTCAGAGAGCCGCTTAAAAGAGTCCCGTACACGATGCTTGAAAAAACTAGTCTGGAGGATAAGGAGAATCACGTGGTGTGCGAGTCACAATGATAGAGGATTAATAAGGCTTTTAACTTGTTTAGCACTCTCTCTAAGGCCTTATGTCCTGACTTTCATCCAGGCCATTAAAGTTTTCTTTGTGATGCACAGTCAGATTTTCCCCAAAGCCCTGAAGAGGAAGTAAATTCTGAAAGTGCAATCAAGGTTCTGCCAGAGCCTCCCTACCAGGTCCGTGTCGTGGAAGGTGAGCCCAAATTCCGATGGTTTCTCTCCACACTCCTGGCCCTCATTTCCTTCGTGAACTTGCCAAATGCTGCTGAACTTTTCCGTCTCATCTGCTTCCTCCCATCCACCGGTATCACTTTTCTCCATCCAGTACACAGGCTGACAAAGAGAAGAAGCAATACATTTACTCTTCATTGTATGTTTATAAAGTTAGACATTCAAAGGGTGATTAAAAATGTGCAAACTTGTTTCCCCATGAATGGAAAAAAAGGACCCCCTGTGTAAAAATTATGCAAAAATAAATATAATAATAATACAGTGGACTGTCCTGAAGGAGCAGATTCGATAAGATAGAATTAAAAAACACAACTAATTTCTCTTTCTTAATGATCTAAGGCTCGTGGAGGGGGTTGTACACACTGCTATGAATATCCCGGATATGATGCATGAGAATCCCTGAATTGTATTTGATTGAGTAGAATGAATGATCATCTTCCATATGCAGCACATAGGTGCAAGTACCATCGATTGCTGGGGCACAGCGCTGTGCAGCAGCTAACCCCTGCCTGCATTCACATCTTTGGCTTCTCTCAGCTGGTTTTTCTGGCCTGGTACGAGCACACTGTGTCAATGCCTTGTTGTCCAATTCAGCTAGTTCATTGACTAACAAGAGTCAATATTTGTTTAACAACAAAGGAAGCTAAAGTCCACTGTTGACTTTGTGATCATGTACACAATCTGCAAGGGATTGTTTGGAGATTTTAAAATAAATTTTATCTTGTATTTAATAAAGATTATTGTTAATTTTGATTAACTTTCCCAGAACCTTCTGGTGATGTAATGATTGGAACGTCCGCTCTTAGTCTGGGGTCAGCAGTTCATGTGTAACTATTTCATAATGGCATTAAAAAAAATAATATAAGGAACAGCCAGAATGTAACAGCGCACCCTATAGACCCACAGCAGTTATCATCAGGCAAAGGTTTGCCAAGCAAGCAAAAGCTAGACCAGGAGGATCGAGGCCTTGGAGACCATGGCCAGCTGTGTGATTGGCCCTATTTGTGAGGCAGGGTGAGTGCCTATAGCACACTGATAAAAGTGCATGGAGAGAAGGAGAGATGGACCAAGTTGAGAGACAAAGCTAGAAGATCAAGGAGGAGATGCTAGTGAAGTTGCTAGGATCATTTTGCCTTTGTGATCAGAGGGATTCTCCTATGGAAACGAAGATGCACTCAGATGCTCGGCATCCGTCAGAGCACTGGCCTCGCGTGGCCGAACGAGCTACTCAGCTTGCTGTTTATGCAAGGCCTTGTGTGCTCTTGGTAGGCCAATTCAAACCTGGTGGAGGAACTGTGGAGGACCTGACACATTCAGTGCTCCTCTACCTGTGGCTTACATTGCAAATCCAAAAGGGTACATTTTGCTCACAGACACTAAAACAGTGGTCCCCAACCTTTTGATCCCACGGGCCGCATTCACTACTCCCAAGGATGTTGGGAGCCAGAAAATATCGAAAAAAAATTTGAGATCTCGATACAACGTTTGCGGTTTATTGGAATATTGTTTTTATTTTAATAAATTTTATATGTATTCGATCGATCGATTGTTCACGCACTGTAATTCTGAACAAATTTCCGTTCGGGGTGTAATTAATTTTAAATACTGCCGCAAGATGCCGGAAGGTAAAATCAAATTGATTTGATTCCTCCCGGCGGTAAGCGGCAGTGGCCGGCAGCGGCATTGTGTAAGGCTTTTCAGGTCACGGCGCCGGCCGGCAGTGGCATTGTGTAAGCCCCTTTAAAATTGCTACATGGAAATGTGTTTTGATTGGAAAGTCCTCGCGGGCCGCAGTATAGGGCTCTGCGGGCCGCAGGTTGGGGACCAATGCACTAAAACAAGCATAGTCATATGAAGGCACCCTGTGCATGGTCATGACCCTGAGCATGCGACACAAAATTACTTGAAGGATCAGGGCAAGGCCCAACAAGACGATGCCAGTTACAGCCTAACCCAAGCATGATCCATCGATCAAAGAATAGGACAAAATATTGAGGGTTATGCTCTTTTATTGTTTGTTTTCTAATAGACGAGGGAGTAAAGAAAAAGACATGTGATGCAACTTACAAAAATGTAGTGCTGGTACAGGCTCTGTTCTTTCCAGCAATTTGGCAGCATGGTGCCAACCACACTGCCCGCTCCATCTCCCATGTACAGTATGTTCGTCCAGTTGCACACCGACACCGTCTGTTGGACGTGATCAATGGGTTTCCCATGTTACTAAAGGATCTGTTAAGGATTGCTGTACAGTGTGCCCAATAAGCATGCATTGAATCTTCCGTATTGTGGTTTCTGTACAATCACAGTCACTGTTGATAATGATTACTCCAGCCTTCTGATAGTTGCAAACATTAACTGAACACTAATTTCTTTAAAAAAAAACCTATTTTAACAGAAACTGTAATGTCCCCAAGTACATCCATCTCCAACATGAGTAAAGAGGAGCACAAACCCAAACTGAGGCGCTCTGCGCAGGTACAAGGTGTGGTTTGAAGCCCAGAAAGCCAAAGTCCACGTAAAGCATTCCGTTCTGGAGGAACCTGCACCACGAGAGAGAAGTATGACTGTAGAATTCACAGATGGGTTGCCATTTCTTTCTCGTTCGGCAAAAGTCATTACTGCTGAAAAAAGAATCAACTGTAGCCGGTGTTGTTGGGATTTAAAAACGCTAGATGATAATGACAATTTCCACCATCCTGCATGAGATATTTGTCTTAATGTACTAATATGTCCTCTTTTAACTATCTTATACATCACAATGGTCATTTTGTGCTAGACTAGATGGTGTAATTGTTAGAATGTCCAGTCGGAGTCAATAAACAGCTCGTCAGTAGTTCAAACCTTGGTTGAGTCATACCAATGCCATTAAAAATGGTATGTGCTGCTTCCTTGCTTGATGCTCAACATTTTTTAAGGACAGAGCAAACAACAATAGGTTGGAAAGCATTGCAAAGCTTTATGGGCCGAATGGCTGCCTCATGGATTGAAGTTCCTTGTAAGGAATTCATATTATTATTATTATTATTATTATTATTATTATTATTATTTGAAAGTTCTTATGTAGGGCAGAAAATGCTCAACTGGCTCAGGTTCACTTCACTGCTGATGTGTTCGTGAAATTAGCAGTTCTGCGAGTGATTCAGTGGACGTCTGAGCCAAAACCGACCGTTTGGAGAAACATTCTTGAGCAGCAACTGCTCCGCAATACTGCAAGGGCCAAGCAATCTCCATCGACTTATATCGCTGGGTCACCGAGACAGGATCTGGAACACGCCGTATGTCCCAAAACTTGATGTATCGGTCATGGCTGGAGGTTGCCAGGAAGTCTCTGCACCGAAAGTTGAGTACATAAAGGACAGAAACATTTCCTGTTCTGCAAACTGTGATATAATTTCCTGTTCAGTCGACGAAGTGGAAATACACAAATGAATGGTGGGGTATGAAACACATCTGAAATGAATGTTTGAGTGGCAGGGATAATATAGGAAATATGCAAGTGCATGAGAAAATAACATGAACGTTAAACAGGGAGATGAAGAAAGATTGTATAATACAAGGTGAACGTTACCGATTGGAAGGTGACCAAACAATCGAGGAGACGAGTCGGTGGTGAGCAACAAACAACTGGTAAGGGAAGATGGTACAGGAGTCAACAGTCCCGGTACGAAGCAGGCATGAGTCAGAGGTCAGCTCCCAAATGGCGACAGAACCTACAAGGAGAATGGCTGTGGGTTCAATTGCCCCCATCAACAAAAAAGGACCATTCACAATTCATGTAAAATAAACATCGATCATTGTGTCATACATAACTACCACGGTAAACCATTCAGCACCATTAAGGTACCATTGCTTTTCCCACTACCACCATTTGCTTCTGTCCATACCATTGATTACCATATAATACCATTGCCTACATTTAACAAAGGCACCGAACCTAGCCCCTCACATAACAACCTCTCCAATCACTCTGCAATTACTGTAAAAGTGGCAATTTTCATGCATTTCGCGCGACAACAGAGTAGCGTGAATAAATTTGCCTTTTTACAGAGATTAAAGTACCAGATTGCACAAAAAAAATGTTCGTGTTGTACACATACTGTCGTCAGTCGCGCCATAGTGAGCAGCAAGCAACGTGCTTGACCAGCACATGTAGGGTAGGTCCATGCGGTTCGCAACGACAGCACTGTAACTTAAGCGTCCACAATTTAACGTAAAATGCTGCTTGCTACTTCGTTATTTGAAGCCAATTTCAAAAGCGGACGAACTTCAATGTTTCTCAAAACGAATTTCAACAGCCACTGCACTGAGGACTACGCGCAAGCTTGGACAAAATGGGCGTTCAAGTGAGCATTTCCGGGCCTCACTAATCTCTACATTCATTTAACTGCAGTGTTGATAGATTGTGCTTTCCTGTACTTTCTCGCCGTATTTTGCAATCCATATTTCATCGATTCCGTACAGTGCCAATGCGAACAAAGCACACACGTGTGTTTCTGAACACCATCATCCTCAAGAAATACGATCTGCATGTGTGTTGCCTCGTGTTAGCATCATTGAGATTGTCATGCGTCTAAATTAAAAACGCGTGAACACATTTTCATGTCGCTCAGCGTGAAAATTTCCACTTCTATAGTAATCTATTCTTAAAGCCAGGAACCAGTCATCTCACAAAATCTCTAACCCACTCTCTCTACGAGTTACGAGTTATTGGGAAGCTACAAAATAGAGAACTAGTTAGCAGAGAGTAAACGAGCTAGATAACTGTGCTGGCATTGCTGTTAATATGGCAGCTAGTCCAAAACAAAGTTGGTAAACGAAGGATAATTAGGATGAGGAACCTCACCCTGCTTAATTACCATCATAAAAACCTGCTGCAAGGTGAGTGTGCCCCTTATGAGGCATCCAGTCAAGTGAGAAACACTGCCCACAGCTTGCATCCTCCTTGTTGAATAGTGCACCCACTTCCAGTGTCACAAACCGGTTTACCTGCACCGTGCACAATGTACCATAATTATCAAAATAAGTGCAGTATTCCTTCCTTCAGGACCATTCATATCAGATCTAATGCACAGGCAGGTGGGTAGGAGGTTGGCCCCGCATTATGGAGTGCGGGGCATGGTGTGGGGATGAGGGGTGTCACACACAGTGTTGTGTTATTGTTTGGGGTGGGTGAGAAGTCTTTGGCCAAGCATTATATGTAGCATTGAGGGAGGGGGTGGGGTTGCTGTGTTGACGAATATATCATGTAATATCTGGACGCATTCCCCCCTCCTGGAACGAAGTGAGGAAATTTTCAAGGATAATGGAGTCTTTTTGTTGCTTAAAAAGATAAACAATACTCATTTGTGGTCTAACAATACTAACAGCTTGGTTTCTCATTATATGTTCTCTCTCTACTTTACAAACATTCTGCGACTCATTGGGACTGACACAATCGGTCAACTTCCCGACCCGGATCTCAACCAACGGTACTCCTTCTCTTCTGGATTTGATTTTGACCAATTTCCCTGAAAATATCTGCTGTTCTTCCTCCGCTCTAATCGGTTCATTCGACCACATGCTTGTCAAAGTAGACATCTCTCTGACTGTTATTAGAGAACCACCTCAGTGCCAGAGTTTTGCATTTCACTTAGGCCGACTTCCAGGCAAGCAGCTATCAAACTTCGAGACTGTTCTCCCATCTCTACTTTCTCCGACATCAACTCATCCTGGGAATTCTTTCAAAGAAACTTGCTCTCTCTCTCATGCACAGATTTATCCCCTCTCGTCTTCAGTTGTCCTTCCCTTCCTCCCACCCATGGTACACTAAAGCTTGTGGTGAGGCATTTGTCCTGAAACAACTTGCCTTCGCCTCATGGAAGGCTAATCCAACTGAAGTCAATCTCAGTTCCTTCCACAAAGCTCGGAACAAGTGTGTGTCTACTCTGAGGAAAGCCAAGAAACAACATCTTTCTAATCTCAAGTCTAAACTCTCAAACCTGTCTCGCTCCTCCAAACCCTGGTGACGTCTAGTTAAGTCTGTTTCTGGTGAATGTTCCCCTTCTATCCCCTCCCTTACCTCAAATGGCTGCACAGCTG
>CM068962.1:72824902-72839191 GCA_035128595.1 Eptatretus atami
TCAAAACAGCTGTTCACCACCATCCCTTATCTTCCCCCATCCAAAACCATGATCTTTTCTACCCCCGCTAATCCACCCCAAATCCAACTCCTTCAAATTCCCTGCTTTCCTTCCTGAAAGTCCCTGCAGTGTCCATCTTGTTTACCATGTGTACCCCGCCCCATCCCTCTCCCTTCCACAGATCTCCTCATTTCTCTTGTTTCCCACTGTTTTTTCCTTCCCTCTCCCACCCCTCTTGTCTCCTGCTCTCCTTGTTGTGCGTTCTGTGTGTTAGCTCTCATACGAGCCTCGACAGTGTATACAAAAAAAAAAAACCTCCACTCATGCCTCACAGACTTCCTCTCCTGTCACAGTCAATGTGTGGCTCTTCATGGAATTCTCTCATCCCCTCTTCCTGTCCAGGTTGGAGTTCCTCAAGGCAGTGTTCTGGGCCCTGTGCTTTTTCTGGTTTTCAGCAATGATCTCTCCAACTCTGCAAAATCCTCTTTATCTCTTTGCTGATGACTCCACTCTCTGCCGTACCATCTCTCATCCTTTAGTTTGGCAGGCAGCAGCCTCTTCTCTCTCTGCAGATCTGGATGAAATCAACAATCCTCTTGAATAAGTCCTTTCATTCAAGCTTTTGGGTCTCACTATCTGCCATGATCTTTCCTGGGAAAGCCAAATTTCCAAGCTGGCCTCCAAAACCAGTCGCCCACTGGGCATCCTCCATCATGCAAACTCCTTCCTTGGCACACCTGAGCTCCTGATCACATACAAAGCTTTCATCCATAGCCTGATGGAGTACTGCTGTCCCCTCTGGGTGGTGCTACCGCCTCTCACCTTTATGCTGTGGAAACCAAGGCTTTTAGTATCATTGGTATCTCCCGTGACGAAGCTGAGTCTTTAGGTCTCTCACTCTCTCACCGCAGGCAGGTCGGTGGTCTTTCTGTGTTCCACCGTATCCTCTCCAGCCCCTCTGCTCTGTCTGTGATATATCACCCCCCCCACTCCTCCCGTATTTCCACAGGGCGCTCAAGATCTGCCAGCAATCCCCTTCTGGTGAAACTACAAAAATCAAGAATTACTGTTCACCTTCACTCTTTCATTCCTCTTTTTTCCCACCTATGGAATGAACTTCCATATTCTCATCAATCTCATTCTTCCCTTAAGGTCTTCAAACCAGCTGTTCACCACCATCTCATATCTCCCCCCCCCCCCATTCAAAATCATGATCTTTTCTACCCCTGTTAATCCACCCCATACCCACCTCCTTTAAATTCCCTGCTTTCCTTTCCTGAGAGTCCCTGTAGTGTCCATCTTGTTTTCCCTGTGTACCCCACCCCATCTCTCTCTTCCACAGATCTCCTAATGTCTCTGCTCCCTGCTGTTTTGTGCTTCCCTCTCCCACCCCTCTTTGTCTCCTACTCCCTTTGTTATATGTTCTGTGTGTTAGCTCTTATACGAGCCTTGATGTTTTATTAAAAAATAAAAAATAAAAATAAAAACCATTCATATTCTAACTAAATAGACTGGTTTAGCTATTACCGAAACCAGTTGGCAGGGAAAAAAAATTCAGGAATGATTCCTCTTTGGAGGTAGAAATGAAAATGGACAACAAGGTACCATCATTATATTTCGTTTACAAATCAGAGGCATGTTGACCCTCCACGCTCCATCTGAAATGCCATACAATTTCAAATATGTCTCATCCTTTCCCTCCCCTTATTCCCCTCCGATCCTATTTCCCCACTTCTCTCCAATCCTAAACCTCTTTTCCCCACTCCTCCTCTTCAATCCCAATCCTTGTACACTCCCATTACAACTGCCTCCTCTTTTCCAGCATCAACCCTTCTTTTCCTTTTCTCAATTTGCCTTCTACCTCCCTCCCCTTCCACCCACCATACACCTGTATACATAAAGATAGATGGGCCCAAAAGCAATAATGGCAAGCTAACAACATGAGCACCTGGTGGGCTGGAAAATTAGAAAGTCAAGGAAACTCGCAGCCAGGTGGCTAATGGTAGACAAAATAATTACAAGTTTGTGCAAAAAACACAAATAGTATGAGGTCATAAGTGTGAGAATCGATACTGTAAACCTGATAATGTTGGAGGAAGTTAAGTAATGTGTGAATTAAAGGCAATAGTAGAGTAACAGCAGATAAATGAGAGTGATGATCAAAGTAATGTAATTATATAGATAACACAGGTCTGCAAAATGGAACTTTAAAAAAAATTGTTTTGATAATTTTATGTTACTTTATATATTTTTGGGATGCTAATTCGAAATATCAAAACAGTTTTTTCCCTCACGTAAGTTTTCTTACAAATTGATGAAAATATACAAGAATTTAGGTAAATTCCCATATGGTAAGAAAAAAGAAAGAAACAAAATGAACATAAAAATAAATTGGTACTCTATTTAGCAAAGAGAAATGGCACAAATGCAATTAAAAAGTAAGACAATAGATTCTTTACAAGTGCTCCAATCATTTTTTAGGTTCAGCACCTCAAATCTCTTCTTTCTCATTTGAAAACTACACCTGGAACTTTTTCGTTTGTGAGCATTTGGTGGACTTTCATGATGCAACATCCAGCAGTAGTTGGCCATCATACTGACATTCCATCTTCCCTGATATCTTCTTTCCATCTCCTTCATATCTTGATGAAACCTTTCCCCTTGTTCTTCACTCACATCCCTAGATTTTCCGGAAAGTATCATCACAATGGGATGTAGGAAATGACTTTAAGGCTCATTTACATCGAGGCCTCAAACTTTTCTAGCATTCTTCTCACGATATCTTGTAGTTTGGATCCTTGTAATTACCCAAGAAGTTCTTCATCACATCTTCAAACTATCCATCATCTTTTCAGGATCACTAAGAGAGTTTTCAAATTTTCATCCTTGACGAGTTTTATTATATCTGGTCCAACATACACCCTCTTTAACCTTGGCATCTGATAGAGCAGGAAACTTACTACCCAAATACTTGAAGCCTTCTGCATCCTGTGGCAAAGCTTTTACAAATTGCTTCATCAGGCCAAGTTTTATATGTAGAGAGGCAAAAGAACCCTTTTCGGATTCACCAAGCTTTCTTGAAGGATTCTTTGTCCCTGGTGTAAGCGTATCCCTACTTGGCCATTGTTTTTTGAGACCATGAGGTCCCTGGCTCTACTATCCCACTCACACAAGAAACAAGGAAACTTTGTGTAGCTGACTGTTGTCCAAGTAACATGCAAATTATCTTCAAGTCACCGCAAATCATCCAGTTGTGATCTTTGTATTTAATCATGTTTAAGAGTAACACAAATTTTCATGTTCCCTTCATGATCACTGAGTGCCAACAGGGATGGAAGCATATTTATTACCATTATGCAAAAGAACTGCTTTAAGACTTCTCTTTGAAGAGTCAATAAAGAGTCTCCATTCATCAGGGCTGTAACTTATGCCAAACGTTTCTATTAGTCCTGATGGATCTGTACAATAAACCAAATCATTTTCTTGAGCAAATACGACAAACACTTTTTTCGGTTACGATACAAGAGAATGATGCACCAGGAGCTAAAAGATCATGGATTCAGTCTGGAGCCTAAAAGCTCTGCTGACACCTTTGCAAGTCCCAAGTCCCTCACTAGATCATTTAATTCACACTGGTTGAATAGTTGAGGTTTCTTCACTTTTACCACTATTGAAGTCTACATCATCATTGCTATTGCTGCTTTCTGACTCAGAACTTAAGTGTATGTCTTCAAGTTTCCTGGTGTGAGGGACTGGAACATCTGGTCCATGGGCAACAGGTCGCAATGCAGATGGAAGATTTGGATAAACAATGTTTTTCACACTCTTTGAATTGTGTCCTTGTACCTTACATGAGCAAAAGTAGCAGTCATCACTGTGATTTTTAGGCTCTCTCCATATCATTGGAACCCCAAAACGAAAAGACTTCTTCATACATTTTGTCCATTGTCTTAGTTCTTCAACACAATTGAGCAGACCTTATGAGGAGCCCATTCTTATCTTGGTCTCCTAATTTCACACAAAAGTAGGCATAGTAAGATTTTTAAACAAAGTAAGTAATGTATCTCTGACGTTTCTTAGTCATAAACTCGCCACAAATGTAACAAAATTTGTCCGGGCTGGTTGCACATCCTCTAGAAGCCATTATTGTTTCCAATCATGTACAGATCTGTAAAGAAAAAGTAATGGGATTAGAGAAAGGGGATATTACATTAGGATAAAATAGTAAAACACAATAATCAAACTCGGGCGCACTGGTAAAACGCAATGATCGATTTTGTGAAGAAACTATACGTGATCGGATAATTTCTTGTCATTTTTGAAATCAGCAGGTAAAATTGATCAAATTCACCCAATAAATATGAAACAATTTTCTGGTCGCAGACCTGTGATAACCTGTACTTCCAAAAAAACCCTTTCTGCATTTCTCAAGTTTATGAGTTTTTAATGAAGTTTGATGTGATCTCATCAGATCTCATGAAAAGTCAAAAAGGATTGTGCTTTTTTTTTCTCAAAGGAGGTTCTGCCCTCATGGTCAAATATGAAAATCTGTACCTTGAATATCCTCGGTTCCACAGGTATCACTTCTGGAGTGAGAGAATAATGGTTATGACGATAAAATAATAATTTTTATCCATTGCAGCAAAGAATACTATAGCTAGATATTGTAAAAGTGACTGGTGATTTATGCGGAACTTACTTGATGAGTTACTGGGAGCCAGAGGCAGGGAATCTGGGTGTGGTAGGAAGAAATCCGAACCTTCCCATCGGAAAACCCAGCTGCGAGGAGGCCAGCCGAGACATTTGCCCCTCCTACAAGAATCCAAGATCATTCCTCAGGCTATAGCCCATGGCAATCCTTGATGTCATAACCGTGTTTCAGTTTACGAGCTGGAAGATATGGTGAGGATGAATATGAGGACCTTAAGGTTGCAGTTAATTACTTGTGAAGAGGAGCTGGCCATCTCCCATGCACCACTGGGACACCACTTCATGTCCCATAGCAGCCTAGTCAAGAGCAAGGCCATAAGCGAGGCTGGGCTGTTGTTCAGAACTGCAAGAAGACAAGACAGAAAACAATTGCACCAGGACATCAGATTACAACATCACCTGTTTCTCAAGTTAATCCGAAAGTCAACAAGCACTGCATGCCACCAAAATAATAATATAACTGAAGAGTGTGCCTTGCATCAGTCGTATCCAAAATCGGGCGGAGCACTCAAACAGTAGCCATCCTGCTGTCCCACACCCTCAGAGAATACCAGCAAGTGTTCTGCAGAGCTCCAAGGAACCACAGCTGCAGCAGCGAGGGCTCTACGTGACACTCATCCAAGGTGTGCGTTGCTCTCCAGCTCCGAGTACAGTACACTGAAGCAAACTGAATGGCACCAACGCCGTCGGGAGTTGGACACACACTCGAGTGACCAAACGGGACCACCCACAAAGAAAGTCAGGTCTTTCTGGTACTCTGTCACAGTAGTGCTCCAAACCTGTTTCACCACAACCCCATTTGGTGAAATTTTATATTAGAGTATGCAGGATGAAACTAGCAAGTAAACTCACAGAGAGAAATGAAAAGATACTCATGTGGATATTTAAATAAGTAATAAATATCAATTGCTACCTTATCCATGTAGGCAACATCAGGAGCACCTGACGATGTTGTGATAGTTTCTCTTGCTGAGAATACCTGGAGATATCCATACTCTAATGCAGACCAATGCTAAAGCAGCCCAAATCCATGGCAGGAAATTAGAATTGCCAAGTGTACAGACAGCCAATGGTCCGCTGATTATTCAAAGCCTTTAATGTCATACACAAATGCGAACAGACAGGACAGCTGGCCTGCATCCCCTCTAAAGGATGGCATACTCATTGATGCAGCACCATGCCCAACAATATGAGGACGACACTTAATAGTTTGGCAGGGAAGGCAAACCCAGACAAAACAGTTGAAACAGGAGTATACAGTCTACCAACTCTGAACTATCATGTCGAGAACAGTTAATACTAGAAGAGCACTCAGTAGAGTGCATACCTCCGCCACGTAGTGCCTGATCCACGCAAACATATCGGGCCAATACATTTTTGAAATATCATGCTATACATCATTTTGACCCTATCTCTCAATGGTGAAGAATCACTTAAAAAATTAAATAATTCTCATACCCAGATCCGGATTCGTTATTCACCAAAATCAAGTCAATTCGTCATGGTCAGAAACCCAACCTGTCCACCAAGTTTCATCCAAATCCGTCGACAACTTTTTGAGATATCGTGCTATATGTTAGTTTAGCCCTATCTCTCAATGGTGAAGAATCACTTCAAAATTATTGGATCCGGATTCGGATCTCCACCAAAATCGAATCTAATTCTTCTTGTCACACACCCAACATGTCCACCAAGTTTCGTCTGAATCTGTCCACAACTTTTTGAGATATCCTGCTACATATCATTTTTGGCCCTATCTCTCAATGGTGAAGAATCACTTAAAAAAATTATAGTAGTCGGATCCAGATCTTCACCAAATCTAATCAGTTTGTCCTTGTCACACACACACCCAACCTGCCCACCAAATTTCATCCAGATCCGTCCACAACGTTTTGAGATATCCTGCACACACACAGACAGACAAAGACACAAACAAAACAAGCAGACGTCGTGCAGAGGACGATACTTGCAAATTTCATAAAACAAATTTGACCTCAAAAATAATTGGTGGTTGAATTAAAAGACCAAATATGCATATCCTCTTCAAAATTTCAAGTCAATCGATGAAAATTGACAATTTTAGAAATCAGCCTATGTTGACCTCAAAAATAATTGGTGGTTGAATTCAGTGACCTGATATGCAAATCTTCAAATTTCAAGTCAATCGGTGAAAATTGAGGATTTTAGAAATCTCACTAAGTTGTTGACCTTTGGCCTATGTTGACCTTTTGACCTCAAAAACAACAGGCTTCTTGCTTATGACAAACTCTACCATGTGGTGAAGTTTCGTGAAGATCAGTTTAGAATTGTGACCTGTAGGCGATAAACAGTCTGACAGACAAACAGACAGACAGAACAAGAAGACGTCATGCAGAGCACGATACTTGCAAACTCCATAAACAAATTTGACCTCAAAAATAATTGATGGTTGAATTCAGTGACCTGATATGCATATCCTCTTCAATTTCAATCAATGGGATAAATATTGAGGATTTAAAAAATACCACCTTAGTTGTTGATCTTGGGCCTATGTTGACCTTTTGGTCGATGTTGACCTCAAAAATAATTGGCTAGTTGAATTCAGTGACCTGAAATATAAATCCTCTTCAAATTTCAAGTCAATTGGATGAAAATTGAGGATTTTACAAATACCACCTTATTTGTTGACCTTGGGCCTATGTTGACCTTTTGGTCCATGTTTACCTCAAAATAATTGGCTAGTTGAATTCATTGATATGAATATAAATCCTCTTCAAATTTTAAGTCAATCGATGAAGAGGCTTTAAAAAATACCATCTTAGTTGTTGACCTTGGCCTATTTTGACCTTTTGGTCCATGTTGACCTCAAAAATAATTGGCTAATTGAATTCAGTGACCTGAAATATAAATCCTCTTCAAATTTCATGTCAATCGGATGAAAAGTGAGGATTTAGAAATCTCACGAAAGTTGACCTTTGGCCTATGTTGACCTTTTGGTCAATGTTGACCTCAAAAATAATTCACTGCTTGAATTCAGTGACCTGAAATATAAATCTACAAATTTCAAGTCAATCGGATGAAAATTGAGGATTTTAAAATTCCACATTAGTTGTTGACCTTTGGCCTATGTTGACCTTTGGTTTATGTTAACGTTAAAAATAATTGGCTAGTTGAATTCAGTCACCTGAAATATAAATCCTCTTCAAATTTTACGTCACTTGGATGAAATTGAGGATTTTACAAATATCACTTAGTTGTTGACCTTTGGCCTTTTGACCTCAAAAACAATAGGCTTCTTCCTTATGACAAACTCTACCATGTGGTGAAGTTTCGTGAAGATCGGTATAAAATTGTGAGCTGTAGGCGACAAACAAACAGACAGACAGACAGACAGACAGACAGTCAGAATCACAAAATCAACTGACCAATACACTTGAAAAATCTTTGACTTTTGCAAGCAACAAACAGACAGAGAGAAAGGGGTGAAAACATAACCTCCTTCACCTTCAGTGGCGGAGGTAAAAATACAAACCTATCATCAGTTTTGATGTTTATTTGCAGAGAAACATAACTTTGAGCAATGACATGTAAAGAACATGATTGGTGTGACTGCACACAGTCTGAAAACATAAATGCGGTGATAAGTGCAATTTTGTGGAGTATAGTGAGGCACCACATCGCGATCATACAAACATCTCATTAACTTGCCTTGAGAGTCGCCGTGGAGGTGTGTGCTTCTTCGAGTTCTCTCGTGAATCTCGAAGAGCGGGGAAACTCTCTCCTCTGGTAGTACGGCTTTGCTTCCCTGAATTAATATCAACAACTAAAAGTGAGAAAATGCTGTCTGGAGGCCTCTTTACATGCACATCAAAGCATCCTCAAAGGGAGCTCTTTGCAAAGCATGTTGATTAAGCATAGCTACAGAACTAAACCAAAATCTAAAGCAGTGTATGAGTGTTGGTACTACTGATCAGTTATGTTCAGAACTTTGCATTGTACGTGTGCAGTTTCAGGAGGACAACTTTTTGATTGTTTGGCAGCGTGCTGCATCCAGAAGTCCTATGACCCGATGTTCAGTGCCATTCTTGGCTATTTTGGTTTCTGCAAGAATGATTGGTGTAACAGCGGTTCATTATTCATACGTGTTCCACATTCATTCTCCGCAAATACTGACAGTTACACGTGTGACAAGGACAGGGCAACACCTATCATTACAATACTACTCCGATTTACACATTACAATACTGCTGTCATTCATCTATTACTAAAAGCAGAAGTGTGTGTGTGTGTGTGTGTGTGTGTGTGTGTGTTGTGTGTGTGTGTGTGTGTGTGTGTGTGTTGTCCATCACACCATATTCGAAAGGGTTCCTGCTGTTGGAGAATAATATAAACTGTACCATTGGAAAGCTAATAATCAATTTACTTGGAACTAACGACTGTGTCCGTTTAATCATAAAAGTTCCTGTTTTAAAAGCCTGTCTTTCAGTGATGGAAGAGAAGAAGCAGGACCTGGAGCTTTAATGTAGCAATTCCAGCGGCATGAGAAGCAGAAGCCCTTTGAAAATAAAGTGTGATGGACAAGGAAGGAGCACAACAAATTATTACGAGTAATACTTCTTGAACAATAGGAATATATATATATAATAGAAAACAGAAGGACCACACAAACAACTAGAAGGGCACTCGGTAGAGCGCATACCTCCACCACATAATGCCTGATCCAGAAATATCGGGCCTGATACATTTTTGAAATATCATGCTATCCAGTACTAATCGTTTTTGGCCTCATCTCTCAATGGTGAAAGAATATTTACAAAAAAAAATTTCATTCTAGTATCCAGATCCAGATCTTCACCAAAATTTAATCAATTCATCCTTGTACACACTCAACTGTCCACCAAGTATCATTCGAATCGTCTACAACTTTTTGAGATATCGTGCTATATATCAGTTTAGCACTATCTCTCAATGGTGATGAATCACTTAAAATTTTCTAGTAGTCGGATCCAGATTCAGATCTTCACCAAAATCGAATCAATTTGTCGTGGTCACACACCAAACCTGTCCACAAAATTTCATTCGGATCCGTCCACAACTTTTTGAGATATCCTGCACACAAACAGACAAACAGACAGAAAGGGGCGAAAATATAACCTCCTTCACCTTCAGTGGTGGAGATAACCAAACCACAACAGCGGCAACAACTAGTGTTATTAAAGTCCTTTTTTGTTGCACGTTTCACTTCATTTTACATTCTTATTGAGACTCACAGATGGATATTGTTATGAGTTTGGGTCGTGCACGAGGTGGCTTGGACACACTATTGACCTCTGACCTGAAGCTGACAAGCCATGTCTAACTCCGCGAGCCGATGGATTTCTGAGCAACCACACCATGCTGAGCAACCATCGGCGGGCTTACATTGGTCCCAAAGTGGAAGGAAGGGAGGGAGAGAAGGAAGGGAATGCAGTTGGTATCGAAGATATGGCAGGATACCCACTCAAGGCTCACGTTACCTTACGGTGACTTAGCCCTCGCAGATGGAGAATCGCGCTCTCGACTTCCCACGCTGCATCTACCTATTATGTATGGCCGGATGAAACGTAGGTGGGATATCGGCTATCTCGTGTAGTGAATCAAGGGGGTATAACTTCCCCTTTGTTACACACACTATGTCAAAGCAATGGTGGAAAGAGACAATCGAGCAGGTTGAAACAGTTTATAGAAATAACGACGTATCTACAGGCAATATTCACAAGTATGTACAGAATGCAGTGACACATAGCAAGAATTAACCCCTAGCACAGAAAGACCCCTTACACAAAACACAGGACAAGCGCACCCACTCACTCCGGGAAAACGAGAGAGAGAGAGAGAGAGAGAGAAGAGAGAGAGAGAGAGAGAAGAGAGAGAGAGAGAGAGAGAAGTTTGAGCATGTTTGCAGCCTCTCGCTCACTGGACGCAAGCCTGTGGCTTACATTGGTCCCAAAGTGGAAGGAGGGAATGTAGTTGGTGTGTGGGTGTGGTATGTCGGGAGAGTGGCAGCATAGGCGCTCGAGGAAAGTGTGATATTTGTGACAGTACCTCGCCCAGACAGGTCAAGAAGTTAATCGCCGATTGCTTTTTAGCGCTCTCTGTGCATCTCAAGTAGATGAATTTAAATGTTGGAAAGATCGTGTGTGTCAGTATGTAATCGCTGTGCCCAAGATCTCATGCTGCCATCCGTCCTCAGAACCTATGTCCAGCACAACTCGCCTCGCTTCGCTCTCTGACTTAACACTGATAGGCAGGAAGGCAGGAAGCTCTTGGTCACATTCTGATCCTTTGTGAGTCAGCATGAATGCTGGAAAGTCAGGGTTTTTATGGGTCTTGGGTGAGGCGGGGCTTCGACGGGGCAAAGGTGGTTGTAGCACCCTTTGACCCGCTGTGTTGCTTTCCCATTGACTCTCCTTTGTCGCAATTTGACGTCGGTTCCTTACTTGCCATTATGTGGGCGCCCGGATATTGCAGTGCCTCGATCCTTAGGAGTTTTTACTGCGTGCGCATTGCACTGGGATTGATTTGTAAAACGTTTTGATTATGTTTTGGAACGTAATGTGTTTACTGTGAGACATGCTGCGTTGTGTTCATGGTTTGTACTGTGGAAAAGTGCAGGAGGGAGAGAGGTTTTATAAGGATGGGAAAAAGATTCAAATGGATTGAGGATGGGAGGGATTGAAATGGATTAAATTAAGAGGGGAGTTTTAAGAGAATGGGGTTTGAGAGGGAAGGGTGAGGGATTGGGATGGATGGATGGATGGGGGAATTTTGAGAGGGTGCGAAATTACAAAGGGGATAAGGCAACGTGACTAAACACACTTACTGAGTATCTAACGAGGGCTTCTTATGTGTTGAGTGTGTCACCCCGGGGTCTTTCTCTATAACTGCAACAGTATGCATATGTTTTTGAAGTGCAACATGCTGATTTTTGATTAAACCATCAGCGAAGCGCTGGGTCGGCACAGCTCGTGTTAAGGAAAAACAAACTAGGACATCACTCAGTTCTGTCAGTTCAGTGGTTTAAAAAAATAAAAAACACCAGTAGCTTTTACTTCAAACCAGGTGTGCACACACTCACTTTTCACCAGCATTTCCAGTCATGTTGGTATGGCATCCATTTTGGAAACACTTCCACTGACTGGTTTATCTGCCGTCTGAAAAGGACATGTTTGTAACACTTTCAAATGTGTTTTCATCCACTTGCACAACAACCAAAGTATTTCATCATCTCTCCTTACCGACTTTGTGAGCATGATTGCCACGTCCAAGAGTTCAACTGATCCCCAACATTAAACAATCAAGATACACCGTTGGTACTCTCGTGATTCAATATTCAGAAAGTATGCGACTGTGGCCAGGATAAGGAAGAACTGGAAAGTTTGGGAAGAATTTGTTTGAGATTTGTTGGCTCTTACGGGAACCAAATCTCAAAGTTTCTCCAAGAGCCATACAAACTAGGATTAATAAATAAATAAACAAACAAACAATTACAACTGTGCCACAGGAATGTGAATGTAAAGGCCAGTCACACTTTGACGTTTTAGCCAGCGATGGCAACGTATTAGAATGTATGTAAACGCTGGCTTACGTTGAACTTTTGATGTTTTTTTTAAGATTCGGACGTATTCATACGACTTTGGTCTTATGCATAGTATTAGTAATGGACACAGAACGTTTCGTTGTGTTATAGATAACTTATACCAACGAATGCTGAACCTGTTGTCGGCCTTCACAACCTATGCCTAACGATAGTCTACTATGCATAGCACGCTGCACGCATCGCCGACGATGACGTGGCGTAGGTTATGGAAAGGCTGCCGCACACGATTCAAATCATAACCGCCGCAGAAATGGAAGTGTCAACATCGCAGTCACACCTTGGCGATCTTGCCAGCGTATGCCGACCTCTGAAAAATGCGTCAAAACGCTGGCGCACGTCGAATACGGTATGGGTAAGTTTGGTATGCGTGAATAGAACGCTAAAGTACGCTATCATACGTCCTATTAAGTGGAGTACGTCTTGTAATTTTAAGCATGTTTGAAAATTTTACAACGTACTTGCCGTATGACACACGTTCCGTATGTGATGGGAATAGTTGTACGCACGATTGCGATCGTTGACACACGTCGACACACGTTACTTGTAAGGTGCTCATAAGTCGAAACACGTCAAGGTAATGGTTAGCGTCATGTGTTCAGACTCCCGGTTTTTTTTTTCTTCGGTATGACGGTGTTCATGTGTACAGTGCGGTTATGATTTAATCGTTGAGCGGCAGTCTATTAATTATATTATATTACAACCGCACTAGAAATCGAGTGTCAACATCACCATCATACCGAGGAAGGAAGAAAAAAAAATTAAAAAAAATTAAAACCAGGGAGTCTGGAACACTGACGCTAACCATTACTTGAGCGTGTTTCGACCGATGAGCACTTAACAAGTAAAGTGTGTCGATGTGTGTCAACGATCGCGTAACGTTAGTACAACACGTAACTCATGCTTAGAAATAAGTTTTCGGGTACGCTAAACATTACCTCGACGTGTTTCGACTTATGAGTAACTTACAAGTAACGTGTGTCAACGATCGCGTGACGTGCCTACAACTTATGGCGACGTTATTGTGGAACGTGTGAGTCAACGCTGGCATAGTCGTAAAATTTCAAGCATGGAAAGCTTTGAGGACAATCGAAAAGTACAACGTTTTAAAGCCAGCGTGCCAACGACGTATGGCAGTGTTTTTCAGCGTGCTCTCAATGTTATCAAAATTAACCGCATAACGTATTCGACGTGTACCAGGTTTTAAGCAATTTTTTCAAAATCGGATACGTTGGCTAAAACGTCAGGTTGTGACTGGGCCTTAGCATGGTTAGACTTGGAAACTAGAATACCACTTCATGCTAAGACTTACAGGTAGTTGGCAAAAAAAATGGAAACATCCTGGGTAAATGGGGAACAACAGATGTATTGAAAGCAATGGCTTCCACAGGTGTGGTGTCGCCAGGCAAAATTGCAATAGTTCGAACTATGTGGATGAGAGTGTAGCTCCCATATACTACAAGTAGTCTTGCCAGAATTTACTACAGGAAAGGAAGTGTTATTTTGCTCTGGGGTGGCCCATGTGTAGTGATATGGCCCATGTGTGTGGTAATGCGCAGGTGTGGCCCATGTGCTAATTAAGCAAACCAAATGGTATCATAGAATACTATCCCAAAGCAGTCTTGAGAAGGACTTTGGTGCGAGCCAACATCTCTGTCAGAAAATTTCTTCAACGAAGAAAATTATTATTCAAATAATAGGAAGACCACAATAAAATAGGTCTGCATTGGAGTCATCAGAAAGGAACCCGAACAAGCAAAAACGCAAAGACGAAGTCATCAGGAGGAAACCCGAATAGGACTGGGTTTCAACTACTACTCCTCTACCGTTAAACCCATCAGGACAGAAAAGTGCATATAAAAAAAAAAGTAACGCAGATTCAAATAATAAAGAATTCTGGATGCCAAGACCATGCATACCGATCAGGTTTGAATTATTTAAGACATATTATTCCCATCACTTAC
>CM068962.1:72839216-72850737 GCA_035128595.1 Eptatretus atami
AAAATACGGAACAAACACTTTTTCTCGGTTACGATACCAAGAGAATGATGCACCAGGAGCTAAAAGACTCATGGATTCAAGTCTGGAGCCTAAAAGCTCTGCTGACACCTTTGCAAGTCCCAAGTCCCTCACTAGATCATTTAATTCACCAGGAATGAATAGTTTGGTTCTTCACTTTTACCACTATTGAAGTCTACATCACTTGCTATTGCTGCTTTCTGACTCAGAACTTAAGTGTATGTCTTCAAGGTTTCCTGGTGGTGACGGGACTGGAACATCTGGTCCATGGGCAACAGGTCGCAATGCAGATGGAAGATTTGGATAAACAATGTTTTTCACACTCTTTGAATTGTGTCTTGTACCTTACATGAGCAAAAGTAGCAGTCATCACTGGATTTTTAGGCTCTCTCCATATCATTGGAACCCCAAAACGAAAGACTTCTTCATACATTTTGTCCATTGTCTTAGTTCTTCAACACAAATTGAGCAGACCTTATGAGGAGCCCATTCTTAT
Organism: Eptatretus atami; assembly: GCA_035128595.1. Classification (NCBI taxonomy): domain Eukaryota; kingdom Metazoa; phylum Chordata; class Myxini; order Myxiniformes; family Myxinidae; genus Eptatretus; species Eptatretus atami. Next base: position 72,839,731 of record CM068962.1, read on the forward strand.
CTTGGTCTCCTAATTTCACACAAAAGTAGGCATAGTAAGATTTTTAACAAAGTAAGTAATGTATCTCTGACGTTTCTTAGTCATAAACTCGCCACAAATGTAACAAAATTTGTCCGGGCTGGTTGCACATCCTCTAGAAGCCATTATGTTTCCAATCATGTACAGATCTGTAAAGAAAAAGTAACTTGGGATTAGAGAAAGGGGATATTACATTAGGATAAAATAGTAAAACACAATAATCAAACTCGGGCGCACTGGTAAAACGCAATGATCGATTTTGTGAAGAAACTATACGTGATCGGATAATTTCTTTGTCATTTTTGAAATCAGCAGGTAAAAATTGATCAAATTCACCCAATAAATATGAAACAATTTTCTGGTCGCAGACCTGTGATAACCTGTACTTCCAAAAAAAACCCTTTCTGCATTTCTCAAGTTTATGAGTTTTTAATGAAAGTTTGATGTGAATCTCATCAGATCTCATGAAAAGTCAAAAAGGATTGTGCTTTTTTTTATTCTCAAAGGAGGGTTCTGCCCTCATGGTCAAATATGAAAAATCTGTACCTTGAATATCCTCGGTTCCACAGGTATCACTTCTGGAGTGAGAGAATAATGGTTATGACGATAAATAATAATTTTTATCCATTGCAGCAAAGAATACTATAGCTAGATATTGTAAAAGTGACTGGTGGATTTATGCGGAACTTACTTGATGAGTTACTGGGAGCCAGAGGCAGGGAATCTGGGTGTGGTAGGAAGAAAATCCGAACCTTCCCATCGGAAAACCCAGCTGCGAGGAGGCCCAGCCGAGACATTTGCCCCTCCTACAAGAATCCAAGATCATTCCTCAGGCTATAGCCCATGGCAATCCTTGATGTCATAACCGTGTTTCAGTTTACGAGCTGGAAGATATGGTGAGGATGAATATGAGGACCTTAAGGTTGCAGTTAATTACTTGTGAAGAGGAGCTGGCCATCTCCCATGCACCACTGGGACACCACTTCATGTCCCATATGCAGCCATAGTCAAGAGCAAGGCCATAAGCGAGGCTGGGCTGTTGTTCAGAACTGCAAGAAGACAAGACAGAAAACAATTGCACCAGGACATCAGATTACAACATCACCTGTTTCTCAAGTTAATCCGAAAGTCAACAAGCACTGCATGCCACCAAAATAATAATATAACTGAAGAGTGTGCCTTGCATCAGTCGTATCCAAAATCGGGCGGAGCACTCAAACAGTAGCCATCCTGCTGTCCCACACCCTCAGAGAATACCAGCAAGTGTTCTGCAGAGCTCCAAGGAACCACAGCTGCAGCAGCGAGGGCTCTACGTGACACTCATCCAAGGTGTGCGTTGCTCTCCAGCTCCGAGTACAGTACACTGAAGCAAACTGAATGGCACCAACGCCGTCGGGAGTTGGACACCACTCGAGTGACCAAACGGGACCACCCACAAAGAAAGTCAGGTCTTTCTGGTACTCTGTCACAGGTAGTGCTCCAAACCTGTTTCACCACAACCCCATTTGGTGAAATTTATAATTAGAGTATGCAGGATGAAACTAGCAAGTAAACTTCACAGAGAGAAATGAAAAGATACTCATGTGGATATTTAAATAAGTAATAAATATCAATTGCTACCTTATCCATGTAGGCAACATCAGGAGCACCTGACGATGTTGTGATAGTTTCTCTTGCTGAGAATACCTGGAGATATCCATACTCTAATGCAGACCAATGCTAAAGCAGCCCAAATCCATGGCAGGAAATTAGAATTGCCAAGTGTACAGACAACCAATGGTCCGCTGATTATTCAAAGCCTTTAATGTCATACACAAATGCTAACAGACAGGACAGCTGGCCTGACATCCCCTCTAAAGGATGGCATACTCATTGATGCAGCACCTTGCCCAACAATATGAGGACGACACTTAATAGTTTGGCAGGGAAGGCAAACCCAGACAAAACAGTTGAAACAGGAGTATACAGTCTACCAACTCTGAACTATCATGTCGAGAACAGTTAATACTAGAAGAGCACTCGGTAGAGTGCATACCTCCGCCACGTAGTGCCTGATCCACGCAAACATATCGGGCCCAATACATTTTTGAAATATCATGCTATACATCATTTTGACCCTATCTCTCAATGGTGAAGAATCACTTAAAAAATTAAATAATTCTCATACCCAGATCCGGATTCGGTAATTCACCAAAATCAAGTCAATTCATCATGGTCAGAAACCCAACCTGTCCACCAAGTTTCATCCAAATCCGTCGACAACTTTTTGAGATATCGTGCTATATGTTAGTTTAGCCCTATCTCTCAATGGTGAAGAATCACTTCAAAAATTATTGGATCCGGATTCGGATCTCCACCAAAATCGAATTAATTCTTCTTGTCACACACCCAACATGTCCACCAAGTTTCGTCTGAATCTGTCCACAACTTTTTGAGATATCCTGCTACATATCATTTTTGGCCCTATCTCTCAATGGTGAAGAATCACTTAAAAAATTATAGTAGTCGGATCCAGATCTTCACCAAAATCTAATCAGTTTGTCCTTGTCACACACACACCCAACCTGCCCACCAAATTTCATCCAGATCCGTCCACAACGTTTTGAGATATCCTGCACACACACAGACAGACAAAGACACAAACAAACAAGAAGACGTCGTGCAGAGGACGATACTTGCAAATTTCATAAAACAAATTTGACCTCAAAAATAATTGGTGGTTGAATTAAAAGACCAAATATGCATATCCTCTTCAAAATTTCAAGTCAATCGGATGAAAATTGACAATTTTAGAAATTCAGCCTATGTTGACCTCAAAAATAATTGGTGGTTGAATTCAGTGACCTGATATGCAAATCTTCAAATTTCAAGTCAATCGGCTGAAAATTGAGGATTTTAGAAATCTCACCTAAGTTGTTGACCTTTGGCCTATGTTGACCTTTTGACCTCAAAAACAACAGGCTTCTTGCTTATGACAAACTCTACCATGTGGTGAAGTTTCGTGAAGATCAGTTTAGAATTGTGACCTGTAGGCGATAAACAGTCTGACAGACAAACAGACAGACAGAACAAGAAGACGTCATGCAGAGCACGATACTTGCAAACTCCATAAAACAAATTTGACCTCAAAAATAATTGATGGTTGAATTCAGTGACCTGATATGCATATCCTCTTCAAATTTCACGTCAATGGGATAAATATTGAGGATTTAAAAAATACCACCTTAGTTGTTGATCTTGGGCCTATGTTGACCTTTTGGTCGATGTTGACCTCAAAAATAATTGGCTAGTTGAATTCAGTGACCTGAAATATAAATCCTCTTCAAATTTCAAGTCAATTGGATGAAAATTGAGGATTTTACAAATACCACCTTATTTGTTGACCTTGGGCCTATGTTGACCTTTTGGTCCATGTTTACCTCAAAAATAATTGGCTAGTTGAATTCATTGATATGAAATATAAATCCTCTTCAAATTTTAAGTCAATCGGATGAAGAGGCTTTAAAAAATACCATCTTAGTTGTTGACCTTGGGCCTATTTTGACCTTTTGGTCCATGTTGACCTCAAAAATAATTGGCTAATTGAATTCAGTGACCTGAAATATAAATCCTCTTCAAATTTCATGTCAATCGGATGAAAAGTGAGGATTTTAGAAATCTCACGAAAGTTGACCTTTGGCCTATGTTGACCTTTTGGTCAATGTTGACCTCAAAAATAATTCACTGCTTGAATTCAGTGACCTGAAATATAAATCTACAAATTTCAAGTCAATCGGATGAAAATTGAGGATTTTAAAATTCCACATTAGTTGTTGACCTTTGGCCTATGTTGACCTTTTGGTTTATGTTAACGTTAAAAATAATTGGCTAGTTGAATTCAGTCACCTGAAATATAAATCCTCTTCAAATTTTACGTCACTTGGATGAAAATTGAGGATTTTACAAATATCACCTTAGTTGTTGACCTTTGGCCTTTTGACCTCAAAAACAATAGGCTTCTTCCTTATGACAAACTCTACCATGTGGTGAAGTTTCGTGAAGATCGGTATAAAATTGTGAGCTGTAGGCGACAAACAAACAGACAGACAGACAGACAGACAGACAGTCAGAATCACAAAATCAACTGACCAATACACTTGAAAAATCTTTGACTTTTGCAAGCAACAAACAGACAGAGAGAAAGGGGTGAAAACATAACCTCCTTCACCTTCAGTGGCGGAGGTAAAAATACAAAACCTATCATCAGTTTTGATGTTTATTTGCAGAGAAACATAACTTTGAGCAATGACATGTAAAGAACATGATTGGTGTGACTGCACACAGTCTGAAACATAAATGCGGGTGATAAGTGCAATTTTGGTGAGTATAGTGAGGCACCGCATCGCGATCATACAAACATCTCATTAACTTGCCTTGAGAGTCGCCGTGGAGGTGTGTGCTTCTTCGAGTTCTCTCGGTGAATCTCGAAGAGCGGGGAAACTCTCTCCTCTGGTAAGTACGGCTTTGCTTCCCTGGAATTAATATCAACAACTAAAAGTGAGAAAATGCTGTCTGGAGGCCTCTTTACATGCACATCAAAGCATCCTCAAAGGGAGCTCTTTGCAAAGCATGTTGATTAAGCATAGCTACAGAACTAAACCAAAATCTAAAGCAGTGTATGAGTGTTGGTACTACTGATCAGTTTATGTTCAGAACTTTGCATTGTACGTGTGCAGTTTCCAGGAGGACAACTTTTTGATTGTTTGGCAGCGTGCTGCATCCAAGAAGTCCTATGACCCGATGTTCAGTGCCATTCTTGGCTATTTTGGTTGCTGCAAGAATGATTGGTGTAACAGCGGTTCATTATTCATACGTGTTCCACATTCATTCTCCGCAAATACTGACAGTTACACGTGTGACAAGGACAGGGCAACACCTATCATTACAATACTACTCCCATTTACACATTACAATACTGCTGTCATTCATCTATTACTAAAAGCAGAAGTGTGTGTGTGTGTGTGTGTGTGTGTGTGTGTGTGTGTGTGTGTGTGTGTGTGTGTGTGTGTGTGTGTGTGTTTGTGTGTGTGTCCATCACACCATATTCGAAAGGGTTCCTGCTGTTGGAGAATAATATAAACTGTACCATTGGAAAGCTAATAATCAATTTACTTGGAACTAACGACTGTGTCCGTTTAATCATAAAAGTTCCTGTTTTAAAAGCCTGTCTTTCAGTGATGGAAGAAGAAGAAGCAGGACCTGGAGCTTTAATGTAGCAATTCCAGCGGCATGAGAAGCAGAAGCCCTTTGAAAATAAAGTGTGATGGACAAGGAAGGAGCACAACAAATTATATACGAGTAATACTTCTTGAAACAATAGGAATATATATATAATAGAAAACAGAAGGACCACACAAACAACTAGAAGGGCACTCGGTAGAGCGCATACCTCCACCACATAATGCCTGATCCAGGAGAACATATCGGGCCCGATCCATTTTTGAAATATCATGCTATCCAGTACTATATCGTTTTTGGCCCCATCTCTCAATGGTGAAAGAATTATTTACAAAAAAAAAATTTCATTCTAGTATCCAGATCCAGATCTTCACCAAAATTTAATCAATTCATCCTTGTCACACACCCAACATGTCCACCAAGTATCATTCGAATCAGTCTACAACTTTTTGAGATATCGTGCTATATATCGGTTTAGCACTAGCTCTCAATGGTGATGAATCACTTAAAATTTTCTAGTAGTCGGATCCAGATTCGGATCTTCACCAAAATCGAATCAATTTGTCGTGGTCACACACCAAACCTGTCCACAAAATTTCATTCGGATCCGTCCACAACTTTTTGAGATATCCTGCACATAGACAGACAAACAGACAGAAAGGGGCGAAAATATAACCTCCTTCACCTTCAGTGGTGGAGATAACCACAACCACAACAACAGCGGCAACAACTACGTGTTATTAAAGGTCCTTTTTTGTTGCACGTTTCACTTCATTTTACATTCTTATTGAGACTCACAGATGGATATTGTTATGAGTTTGGGGTCATGCACGAGGTGGCTTGGAACAACTACTTGACCTCTGACCCTGAAGCTGACAAGCCATGTCTAACTCCGCGAGCCGATGGATTTCTGAGCAACCACACCATGCTGAGCAACCATCGGCGGGCTTACATTGGTCCCAAAGTGGAAGGAAGGGAGGGGAGAGAAGGAAGGGAATGCAGTTGGTATCGAAGATATGGCAGGATACCCACTCAAAGGCTCACGTTACCTTATCGGTGACTTAGCCCCTCGCAGATGGAGAATCACGCTCTCGACTTCCCACGCTGCATCTACCTATTATGTATGGCCGGATGAAACTGTAGGTGGGATATCGGCTATCTCGTGTAGTGAATCAAGGGGGGTATAACTTCCCCTTTGTTACACACACTATGTCAAAGCAATGGTGGAAAGAGACAATCGAGCAGGTTGGAAACAGTTTATAGAAATAACGCACGTATCTACAGGCAATATTCACAAGTATGTACAGAATGCAGTGACACATAGCAAAGAACTTAACCCCTAGCACAGAAAGACCCCCTTACACAAAACACAGGACAAGCGCACCGCACTCACTCCGGGAAAACGAGAGAGAGAGAGAGAGAGAGAGAGAGAGAGAGAGAGAGAGAGAGAGAGAGAGAGAGAGAGAGAGAGAGAGAAGTTTGAGGCATGTTTGCAGCCTCTCGCTCACTGGACGCAAGCCTGTGGGCTTACATTGGTCCAAAAGTGGAAGGAAGGGAATGTAGTTGGTGTGTGGGTGTGGTATGTCGGGAGAGGTGCAGCATAGGCGCTCGAGGAAAAGTGTGATATTTGTGACAGTACCTCGCCCAGACGGGTCAAGAAGTTAATCGCCGATTGCTTTTTTAGTGCTCTCTTGTGCATCTCAAGTAGATGAATTTAAATGTCGGAAAGATCGTGTGTGTCAGTATGTAATCGCTGTGCCCCAAGGATCTCATGCTGCCATCCGTCCTCAGAACCTATGTCCAGCACAACTCGCCTCGCTTCGCTCTCTGACTTAACACTGATAGGCAGGAAGGCAGGAAGCTCTTGGTCACATTCTGATCCCTTTGTGAGTCGGCACTGAATGCTGGAAAGTCAGGGTTTTTTATGGGTCTTGGGTGAGGCGGGGCTTCGACGGGGCAAAGGTGGTTGTAGCACCCTTTGACCCGCTTGTGTTGCTTTCCCATTGACTCTCCTTTGTCGCAATTTGACGTCGGGTTCCTTACTTGCCATTATGTGCGGCGCCCGTATATTGGCAGTGCCTCGATCCCTTAGGAGTTTTTACTCGGTGCGCATTGCACTGGGATTGATTTGTAAAACGGTTTTGATTATGTTTTGGAACGTAATGTGTTTACTGTGAGACATGCTGCGTTGTGTTCATGGTTTGTACTGTGGAAAAGTGCAGGAGGGAGAGAGGTTTTAGAAGGATGGGAAAAAGGATTCAAATGGATTGAGGATGGGAGGGATTGAAATGGATTAAAATTAATAGGGGAGTTTTAAGAGAATGGGGTTTGAGAGGGAAAGGGTGAGGGATTGGGATGGATGGATGGATGGATGGGGGAATTTTGAGAGGGTGCGAAATTACAAAGGGGATAAGGCAACGTGACTAAACACACTTACTGAGTATCTAACGGAGGGCTTCTTATGTGTTGAGTGTGTCACCCTGGGGTCTTTCTCTATAACTGCAACAGTATGCAATATGTTTTTGAAGTGCAACATGCTGATTTTTGATTAAACCCATCAGCGAAGCGCTGGGTCGGCACAGCTCGTGTTAAGAAAAAACAAACTAGGACATCACTCACACTGTGTTCTGTCAGTTCAGTGGTTTAAAAAAAAATAAAAAACACCAGTAGCTTTTACTCAAACCAGGTGTGCACACACTCACTTTTCACCCAGCAATTTCCAGTCATGTTGGTATGGCATCCATTTTGGAAACACTTCCACTGACTGGTTTATCTGCCGTCTGAAAAGGACATGTTTGTAACACTTTCAATGTGTTTTCATCCACTTGCACAACAAACCAAGTATTTCATCATCTCTCCTTACCGACTTTGTGAGCATGATTGCCACGTCCAAGAGTTCAACTGATCCCCAACATTAACAATCAAGATACACCATTGGTACTCTCGTGATTCAATATTCAGAAAGTATGCGACTGTGGCCAGGATAAAGGGAACTGGAAAGTTTGGGAAGAATTTGTTTGAGATTTGTTGCTCTTACGGGAAAGTTTCTCCAAGAGCCATACAAACTAGGATTAATAAATAAATAAACAAACAAACAAATTACAACTGTGCCACAGGAATGTGAATGTTAGCATGGTAGACTGGGAAACTAGAATACCACTTCATGCTAAGACTTACAGGTAGTGGACAAAAAAAATGGAAACACCTGGGTAAATGAGGGACAACAGATGTATTGAAAGCAATGGCTTCCACAGGTGTGGTGTCCCAGGCAAAATTGCAATAGTTCGAACTATAGTGGATGAGAGTTGTACTCCCATATACTACAGTAGTCTGCCAAGAATTACTACAGGAAAGGAATGTTATTTTTGCCTGGGGTGGCCCATGTGTATGATATGGCCCATGTGTGTGGTATGCCGCAGGTGTGGCCCATGTGCTAATTAAGCAAACCAAATGGTATTCATAGAATACTTATCCCACGCAGTCTTGAGAAGGACTTGGTGCGAGCCAACTCTTCTGTCAGAAAATTTCTTACGAAGAAAATTATATTCAAATCAAATAGAAGACCAAATAAAATAGGTCCTGCATTGGAGTCATCAGAAGGAACCCGAACAAGCAAAAAAGCAAAGACGAAGTCATCAGGAGGAACCCGAATAGGACTTGGGTTTCAACTACTACTCCTCTACCGTTAAACCCATCCAGGCACAGAAAAGTGAGATATAAAAAAAAAGAACGCAGATTCAAATAATTAAAGAATTCTGGATGCCAGACCATGCATCCGATCAGGTTGAAATTTAAGACATATATTCCCCATCACTTACTAGATCATAATTTTCAAGTTTCACATTGATTGATGCAGCAGTTAAAGAGAGAGAATTAAAAAAAATTCCCCCTTCAATCCCATATGGCTTCCAAACCATGTGACTCATCAATTATTCATGAACACACTGGTGTGCCCAAGGCTTGGGGAACATGTGTGTGAAGTTTCCCCTCGATCTGTCCAGCTCTTCTGGAGAAGAAGATTTTAAAAAGTTTTAGGGCAAATCCAATATGGCTGCCAAAACATGTGACCTATGACATCATAGGTGGGAACTTTTTGTTCCTCATGAACAGGCGGTCATCCCTGTAAAGTTTCTCTTTGATCTGTTCAGCCATTTTGGAGAAGAAAATATTTGAAGGCTTTTTTTTTTAATGGCTGCCGTACCACGTCACCGATGATGTCATAATATTTTTTCTGTTGACCAATTTATCCCTAGATGAGCCTCAAACATTTTCATACTGATCTGATGTAGCGTTCTACATATGCAATTTTGATGTCATAACGAAAGCACCGATGCACCACATTAAAAAAAAAAAAAAATCACATTTATTCCCCGTGGGGGGGGGGGGGGGGCACTTGACAGGTGCCAAGTTTCAATATTTTCCCATGGAGCAGTTTGGAGATACAGAGGTCCAACATTTCTCCTTTTTTGCAACATGGCTACCACACCACATAACCTATGACGTCATAATTATCATTAAAACATTCTACATGAGTTGTCGCACCTATGGTGACAATTTGTCAATCCGACAAGCAGTTCCAGAGAAAAGGGAACAACAAAATGCAGACACGTACGTACGCACGTACGCACGTATGAAACTGATCGCTTAACCCTGCTTTTCGGTTTGCGAGCGCGAGCTAATAACATCCCAGCACGCTTTGGGTCATGTATAAAAATGGTAAGATTATGTAACAGGCCTGATTGCCTATAATTATGGCGAGTATGGCTGCAAGAGGAGAAGTCTCTTACCTGAAGTTTTCGACTCAAGTTGCTTGCTAGTTTGTTGTGTTTGTCCTGTGCGTTTTCTTTTCCCCATCTTTATTTGTTAATCTTATTCGTCCTGTGTTTTCATTCGTCTTTCCCTTCCTGCTTTTTCTCAGCCTTCCTCCTCTCTGGTGGACCTCGCCACAACTTCCCTCCGTTCCCCTCCCCCCTCTTTCCAAGTGTTGTCCCCACCCTCCCCAGGACTCCGGCATGGCGAGCAGGCACCATAACTGTGTCCGATTCAACTTTATGAAGCAAGGACCCGTTCTGCCAAGTGAAGTATTTGATCGGACGGTCTTGTTGGGCGTGCTGGAGTTTAAGGCAGAGGATTTTTACTGCCTCATCACCTTGGCCCACAGATTTGATGTGTCCTTCCAGACTGCTGGAAGGCTTGCCGAGTTCTAGGTGAGGTAGACTGTCACTCGGTAAGCTGGGTCTCTGGCTGATTGGGCAGTCGAGACTCTCTCTGACCATGACTGGTCATGACGGACTGCCTCCAAAATGAGGGCGTTACTGATGATGATGTTAAATTTTGATTGCTCAGATATGTTGATGTGAAGACCCCACCACGGTTTATCCGAAATGGATTGGGTATCTGGACCGGGGCTCAACAATATCGAGTCATGTTCTGTGTCAAGGAGGATGGCACAGTCACCCACATCCCTAATGGGATCGTTATTGGGATGGACCGTGGGCAGGTTTTTTTACGCGGGGCAGCCAAAAGTATTCTGCATGTGCGGTCAACTAGACCACCTTGTTACTGGATGCAAAGAACAGTTTTGCTCGCAGTGTGGCCAGTTGGGACATTCGAGGGAGCACTGCACTGCACAGGTGCTGGGGCACACCTTCCGCTCCTGCCCGCAGAGCTACGCTAGCAGGATGCGTGCATCTGTGGGCAAGGGGTGGGAGTGTTGCCCCAGAGACGATTAAGGATACGATGTTCGCCTTTCCTGTCTTGTTGTCCCCCCCC
>CM068962.1:72852123-72873506 GCA_035128595.1 Eptatretus atami
ATGTTCTCGACAAACGGACGAGTGCACGTGTGGCGCCAACCTAAGAACTTTACAACTCTAAGTGCTTGGTTCCAACGGTGAAGGGTTCTGGTGGTTCTGTAATGTTGTGGGGCACATTTTCCTGGCATGGATTAGGTACAGTCATTCCCTTAGAAGGCAAGGTCAATGCCAATCGCTACTTAATGGTACTGAGCGACCATCTTCACCCAATGTTGCAGCATTTCTTTCTTGCCAGGAGGGGTGTCTTCCAGGATGACGATGTCCCCATCCACAAAACACGTGTGGTCACCCAATAGTTTGATGAGCATGACAATGATGTCATGTTATCTGTATGTCATGGCCTTCTCAACCACCAGATCTGAACCCAATCGAGCATTTATGGCATATTCTGGAGCGACGACTGAAACAGCGTTTTCCACCTCCATCAAACAGGTGTGAGTTGATTGACTTTCTCGTGGAAAAAATGGTGCCACATCCCTCCTGCAGAATTGCAGAAGCTGGTGGATTATATGCCACGGTGCATACAAGCCGTATTAGTCGCACGTGATGGCCCAACACCCTATTAAGTTACCTTACATTGATGTTTCTATTTTTTTTGTTCACTACCTGTATATAATAATAATTAGGTGTGCCATCGCAAATCCATGTTTCTGAATGAAAGCAAAATTGAACAATGAGTTTAAAAAATCTTGTTTAGACCCCTGTGATCCTAAAGGCCCAGTCACACCTTGACGTTTTAGCCAGCAATGGCAACGTATTAAAATGTATGTAAAACGCTGGCTTACGTTGAACTTTTGATGTTTTTTTTAAAGATTCGGACGTATTCATAACGACTTGGTCTTATGCATAACGTATTAGTAACGGACACAGAACGTTTCGTTGTGTTATAGATAACTTATACCAACGAATGCTGAACCTGTTGTCGGCCTTCACAACCTATGCCCAACGATAGTCTAACTTATGCATAGCGCGCTGCACGCATCGCCGACGATGACGTGGCGTAGGTTATGAAAAGGCTGCCGCACAACGATTCAATTCATAACCGCCGCAGAAATTGAAGTGTCAACATCGCAGTCACACCTTGGCGATCTTGCCAGCGTATGCCGACCTCTGAAAAATGCGTCTAAAACGCTGGCGCACGTCGAATACGGTATGGGTAAGTTTGGTATGCGTGAATAAAACGCTAAAGTACGCTATCATACGTCGTATTAAGTGGAGTACGTCTTGTAATTTTAAACATGTTGAAAATTTTACGACGTACTTGCCGTATGACACACGCTCCGCATGCGATGGGAATAAGTTGTACGCACGATATGCGATCGTTGACACACATCGCACACAGCTACTTGAAAGGTACTCATAAGTCGAAACACGTCAAGGTAATGGTTCGCGTCAGTGTTCCAGACTCCGGTTTTTTTTTTTTTTCTTCGGTATGACGGTGTTCAGTGTACAGTGCGGTTATGATCTAAATCGTTGAGCGGCAGTCTATTAATTATATTATATTACAACCGCACTAGAAATCAAAGTGTCAACATCACCATTATACCAAAGGAAGGAAGAAGAAAAAAAACAAAAAAAAAACAGGGAGTCTGGAACACTGACGCGAACCATTACCTCGATGTGTTTCGACTTATGAGCACCTTTCAAGTAAGTGTGCGATGTGTGTCAACGATCGCGTAACGTCCTACAACACGTTACTCATAGGTTAGAAATAACTTTCGGGTACGCTAAACATTACCTCGACGTGTTTCGACTTATGAGTAACTTACAAGTAACGTGTGTCGACGTGTGTCAACGATCGCGTGACGTGCCTACAACTTATGGCCAGCGTTATGCGGAACGTGTGAGTCATACGCTGGCATAAGTCTTAAAATTTCAAGCATGGAAAATTTGAGGACAACCGAAAAGTACAACGTTTAAAGCCAGCGTACTACGACGTATGGCAGTGTTTTTCAGCGTGCTCTCAATGTTATCAAAACTTACCCATAACGTATTCGACGTGTACCAGCGTTTTAGACAAATTTTCGACAAATCGGCATAAGCTGGCTAAAACGTCAAGGTGTGACTGGGCCTTAAGCAACCACCCCTTGGGGCATGAACCAGGGCATCAAATCCACAAAATCGTTACATATTTAATGCGTTCCCCATATATTTCATGAATGCATATACAAAGTTTAATTATCCCCATGCTTTTTGAAAAAAAAATGGGGGGGGATATTGTAATCGGCTGTCTCTCTGTTTGTCCGTCCACCCGTCATGCCATCTTGTCCTAAATGGTTGTGCAGAAATTCACCAAACTTAGTTGTGATCACCACATGGAAAGAAGGTGCAACATTTTCTGGCCATGTCATTTTTGGCACCGCCCCATGGGGCGGGGTCAAAAGGCGGAATACCGAAAAATGCAATTGCGGGCACATTAAAAAAAAAAACTCTTCATGAAATTTTGTATATGCAATCAACATTGGGGAACGCATGAAATATGAAACGATTTTTTGGATTTCACCCCCGGTTCATATCCCAGGGGGTGGGGACTTAGTGTCACAGGAGTCAAAAAAGAAAAAAAAAATTCAACTAACTTTCACACCTTTTGATATTGGGTCAACACAAATGGTCAAACCATTCCTGGTGGAACTTTTTTCCATCTTTCAACATTGCTTTAGGTGGGAAGCGTGGGGATTTGCAGTGGCGAGCCATCGACTTCGCCCTAGTTTAAAAATGTTTTGAAATGTGCCCGTTATAGCATTTTTCAGTATTTGACCATTTGACTGTGCCCTAGGGGGCAGGGTCAAAAATGATACTGCTCTCACACCTTCTTGCCATGTGGTGATCATAACTACCAAGTTTGGTAAATTTCTGTACAACCGTTTAGGAGGAGATAGCGTGACTGATGGACAGATGGACAGACAGACAGACAGACAGAGCCGATTACAATATCCCCTCGTCTTTCCAAAAAGCGTGAGGGCAATAATAACATGAGTTCCCTGACAAGGAACTTTAATGCAGGATGAGGCCATTAGGACCACCAAGCCTCCATACTGTTTGCCAGCCTACGGTTGTTTGTCCGTGCTACATCGTTTTTAAATGCTGAATCAAGCAAGGAAGCAGCATATGCACTATTTTTTTTATCTTTGGTATGACTCGGCCAGGGTTCGAACCACAGAAATCCTACAATCAGAGGGGACACTCCAACCATGACAACACTGAGTCTGGGGGATGCTCACATGTACTCAGCGTACCCAACAAATAAAATTCAAACCAATTTCTATTAACCACGTACATTTATGGCTGGTTAAACATTTAATTATCGTTTTCAATGTTAAATACTTCCTAGATAACACCATGTGTGAATGACGTCACAAATCATGTCATGGATAAGTGCAGTGTTTTGGACAAAACAATACGAGTAAACAAACAGTGAGGAATGTGAAATGGGAATATCTGGAGAAGCACAGACCTTTGCTTGGTTCTGGTTATGATTACTTACTGGCTGTGTGTTGTTTGTGCCGCCTCGTTGAGGAAGTCGAGGATGGTCCTCAGGCCGCACGCATCTGATGACCTTACCTGCACCCAACACAAATGGCCAGTTGGCACGGCCCACAAAGATCACGTCCTAACTACTTCTACAGACCCCTCAACGTGGGACTCCATTCTGAAGGTCTACTTGTCCATGTCATAATTTCTCTGTGCTCGAACAGAGTACAAGAAGATTCAAAGGAAATAATATGCCATTTGGTTTAATCACCGCTGTGCTATAATTACTGTAGTTGAAATCACAAGACACTGATAAATTAGCGATACAACTTGTACAAAGTGAAAAGGCCTGGAATCAGTCTACAATAGGACAAAAGAGCCCTCCAGCTCTGGGTTGCTCCACACAAGTACTGATAATGGCCAAAGCTTCAGATTTAACATTCCAAGGGGGTGTGTGCAGTAATACCTCCACTCCATAGTGTGTGCCACAGCCCTAACCAAATCTCAAATTCCTGCCGTAATCCACTGGGAGTCAGTGCATCAGTGGCACGGCTATGCTGGGATAATGATGCAACCACAACCTGCCGCATATAACGTGAGAATATGAAATGGTGAAGAGTTCCTTTATTACCCACCTTTCCTGTTTCCTCAAGGATATAAGGATGATCATCCAGCTTTAGATCAACTTTGTCCTCAGGACACCTGGAAGCCAAGTCCCGGAGAAAGAGAACTGCCCTGCACACAGAGAAACATCATGGACCACGTCCTGTCAACGCAACCACCTTGTCAAAAATACAAGGAACCTTTGGCACATGAGGTGTTTTGTCTGACTATGCATGTACCATATACACACCCGAGCTCTCCCATCTAAGGTAGGTAATGCTAATTAAACAGCTATCACTGAGTATGGGATAGGGACAGGGTACCAGCACGCAATGAACTACTCTTCAAAATATACTGTCGCATCCTTATAAAGGATGGCATCCTCTAAGAGACAGTGCCACTTACTGGAACTGTATCAAAATCAAAACAGCAGTGTTTAGTTTAGTCTAACCACATTGGGGATTGAACCTGCAGACTAGACAACTTAATAACAAGCACACTATGTACTGAGCTATCCTGCCAACCCTGAAAGCAAAGTTAAAACACAGAAACCATATTGTTCATCATATTCTCAACCAAAACCATTTCAGTCTCCAGTACGTCACGTTATCACTGCATAATAATGAGGAATAACCTTGAGTTTGAACCTGAAATTCCCCACCGAAGTCAAACTCACTGTGTGGCTGCTTTACGTTTTGGTCTCTTCTCAGTTGTTCCTTCACCCTGCAATTCATCCTGTGGTGTGTTGAGCACATCGGCCTCCTTGTGGACCTCCCACGTCCATTTGCATCTGCGTCGCCTGCGCTTTCTCACTGCCCCACGAGGTCGAGAACAATTCTCTGACACATTGCCCTCCAGTGCTACTGCACCGTCATGTGAACCTCGACCCAAGCTAGAACCGCTCCGACCTAACCGTCCCCTCCTCCTCCTCCCGCGACCCCGGCCTCTTGGTCGACCGACCTTCCTCATTATGCTCAAAGAGCAGTCTTCACTCAGACTGACATCTTGTGAAAATATTTTAGGGTCATCCTGGAAGATTCGCAGGCGCTTAAAGTCCGAGGATCCATCTGGGAGAACACTTGGTGTCTCTCGAACAGCTTCTTTCATATTGTCGCAAGTCCTGTGGTTATCAGGATGATTGTATCCAACACAGTGTGCACTGTGCTGCCCTCGATCATGTGACCCACGAGTCCGAGAAACATCTGAACAATCCCTAACCCTATGTTCAACACTAGCAGCTGCATCTTCACCCAGAGAAGATCTAGTGGAGTCCAAACTTCCAAAAGGTGCTTCAGAATGTGAATCTGTTTCTTCAATATATTTGGAGACCTAGGAAGGGAGCAACATATTTAATTCCCATTAAAACTTTATACTATTCAGCAAAAACACTGCTGTATACCATGGTCACATCGTCACGATCATACTTCTACAAACACGGCAGTCTCAAGTACATGACCAAATGCAACACTTCTTCCAATGCCACCAACATAACAAACAACATTGCCAAAATGGCAACAACACCACCCTGGTCATATCACCCACAAAAACTTCAATAAGCATTTCCATGCAGCCACACTGCTGTTCAGCTCTGTTGGTTTGAACATACAGTATGAAGAAGTGCTAAAGGTTCTTCTTCATTGCAACTGAGAGGTTAAACCTTCTTCATTGTTATTTGATGTTTGAGCCCAAAACAAGATGATGATTACATTTTCTACATCAGTTAAATAATGAATGAGAATTAAATTTTGCAAGTACCAAAAAATTCACAATCCAAACATGTAGATAATGTTATGACAATATTTAGGATGAAGGACGAGCATGTTTATTTAATTTGCTATACGATATGGAGCCAGCGTGTATAAAAGCTTGGAGAACGCCCAACTTGGCACCTCCATAGAGGAAAATGCAAATGTGTGCTGCACAGTTCCCCCAAAAAGTGAAGGATTGTCGTTAAGTTAATGAAATAGGGATTGCAATGCAAATCGTGGATTTCCTCTTGGAGGTACCAAATGCAGCATGATCTCACCACAGTGTTTATAACAAAGTGCTCTGTCCACATCAAATCGGATGTCGTTCCATACCGGGGTGGCAATCTTGGGACGACGAGCTCTTGTAGGTGTTCCAACCCGTGTAATCGGTTTGGGGTTCAGAAAGGAGGCAACTTCCTGCAGGAATTTGTTTGCTCTGTGAGGAAAAACACCACCTTTATTATATGACTCATTACTGGGTCCCCTCAGATACCAGAGAATTGTGAGTATATAACAGTTGCAGGGACTACTCATTGCTGCCCAGAGGAAAGGGGGGAGGGGTACACAGTGCTGCCCAGCTGTGTGAGCTTTTCCCCTCAGTGGTTTCGGACTTGGACATTGAAAAAGCTATGGAGTTATTGGGCTCATGGTGGTTACCTTTTGCCTGCGGACCGGCGGCAGCAATGCCTGACCACACATCCCAATATACACTTTATAGCAGCATGTGGTGGCCTGTGTGGTAGCTTAAAACCTTACCCAGATTCTGAAGTACCTACACCCAAAATATGGGGCCTCTAGGTGCTCCGGTTCAGCAATGAAAGAATAACGTACAAACGCACAAACAACTCGGAAATATTTCTAAGATATATAATTATATAATTATATTTAGACACCAGGCACCTTCACCTGCCAATATACTGACAGATTTAATCAAAAGATGTCATGTTGTATTTCACAACAAGAAAAAGAGCAATCAGAGATTGCAGACTCTCACCAGGACTTCTTTTGAGTGGTGTATTTTTATAGGTTTTACGGTAAATCCAATATGGCTGGCAAACCAAGTGATCTACGATGTCATATCTGTGACCCTTTTGTTCCTCATGGATAGGTGGTCATTTGTGTAAAGTTTCGCCTCGATCTGTTCAGCCATTTCAGAAAAGATTTTTGAAGGTTAAAAAAACAACAACAATATGGCTGCCAAATCATGTGATCGATGAGGTCATCAAATTTTTTTGTGGATCATTTTATCCCTAGATGACCCTCAAAAATTTTCATACTAACCGGATGTAGCATTCTACATATGCAATTATGACATCATAACGAAGGCACCTATGATGTCATAAAAAATATCACTCTCATAAAGAAAAAACATAAAAAATATCACTCTCATTCCACATGAGGAATACTTGCCATGTGCCAAGTTTCTATTTTTTCCTTGCTGCGGTTTCAGAGATACAGAGGTCCAAAGTTTTTCCATTTTTCCAACATGGCTGCCACACCACGTGACCTATGATGTCATAATTATCATTAAAACATTCTACATGAGTAGTCGCACCAATGGCGAAAATTTTGGCTCAATCCGACAAGCAGTTGTGGAGAAAATCACGAAAATTCTGTGCCGAGAAACAGACAAACAAACAAGAAGATGACGTCGTGCAGAGCACGATACTTGCAAAATCCATAAAACAAATTTGACCTCAAAAATAATTGGTGCTTGAATTCAATGACCAAATATGCAACTCCTCTTCAAATTCCAAGTGAATCTGATGAAAATTGATAATTTTACAAATGCGGCCTATGTTGACCTTTGTGGACCTCCAAAATAATTGGTGGTTGAATTCATTGACATGAAATATAAATCCTCTTCAAATTTCAAGTCAATAGGATGAAAATTTGAGGAATTTAGAAATCTCAGCTAAGTTGTTGACCTTTGGCTTATGTTGACATGACACAACACAACACAACACAGTATAGTATAGTATAGTGCAGCACAGTTGATTACATATAATATAATATAATATAATATAATATAATATAATATAATATAATATAATATAATATAATATAATATAATATAATATAATATAATATAATATAATATAATATAATAATGCACATCAAGTCTGGTGTTGGCTTAGTGGTTAAGGTGGCTGGTTTGGGATCTTCAGGTCCTGAGTTCAAGCCCCTGTTGACTGTTGAATTAACACTACATTGGGTTGACTCACCCTGTCATTCTTCCCAGGTTGGTAAAATGAGTACCAGAGTACTGTGGTAATAACCATTTGAGGTAACTGTGTCACAGTGGCAACCTGTGCAGGACTGTACTCCTTGCCAATGAAACTGCCTTGGCAGCTCTATGTACCTTTTTGGCATAAAAAGAAGGTATTATTTATTATTACCTCGCAGGGGTACCCAGTGTTGCCCGGTATTTTTTTTTTGTGGGGACCTAAAACACTTTCCTACACCCACTAAGGAATGGGGTCAGGAATCATTCAATATTACCTATCACATAGCTACACAGGCTTAAGCACTATGGAGAGTTATTTTAAATGGCCTGTCACAGTCACGGGTCCAACTCACAATCCCGTGAGATTTGCAGAAACCCGTGGAATTGCAAATGCAAAGTGCCATGATCATGAGACCCAAAACCAAGAGATCGCAAAATCACTTTCACACATGGAGAAATGTACTACACCTGACAGGGTGGTCACATCGTCATGTAACCCCCCCCCCAAACCCTCCCTTTCCCCAATCATCATTGTCTACCCTGGTACGTTTTGTATATACAGTATATATATATATATATATATATATATATATATATATATATATATATATATGTTCATGTTAATACTTTAGTTTTTATGACAATAAAAGTTTAGTATCTTCATAGTTTAACATTTATACTCTTGTGTGTTCACTATATTCATTTATCAGGTTCTGCAGAGGGGTAACGGGACTTTGTACATACCCTGTAGATTATTGGTTCAGAGGCATTGTAAAAGTGTTCCCTTAGAAGTGGAATTCAATGTTATTCATCAAGTGGATGCTGGTGAATGTGTCGTTGATGTTTCTGGGTTAAGTTTGCCTCCGATATATAAATATGGTGCATTCAGAAAGAAGGTGTACTGCCAACTTTGACTGCTACTGGAAGAGGTTTATTTGTATTTAAATGTCTGGTAATTATTTTGTTTTTGTTTATACATATGTGTACTTGAATATAACTGTCATTAATCAAAAACGCTTTGGCACTGATCAGTGATTAAAAAAAAAAAATCAAAAAAAAATAATTGAACATAATTTTTTTCAAAAGTTTCGAATATATATATATATATATATTCTTTTTTGCCTAAAACATTCCCTGGTACTCACTGACGAACCTCTGAAAGTTTCACGAACATCCATTCAGCCATCTCTGAGAAAAATGTCGACATACACACAGACAATCAGACAAACGACTCTCTTTTAGTATCGATAACGAAAATCAAATGACAACCCCCTCCCTCTTCGGGGTAAGATTTAAATATCTGTCCTACTCTCCGGTCAGACACACATGAAGAACGTAACTGGAGCTGCATCTCATTGCGTGCAGACTGCCGAAAGGTGTTTCTATCACAACAAAAAGAGTGGAGTGGTTGTCTTCTGTATATATTTCAACAAAACATTCAATTTGACTATTTTTTTGTTTTTTTAAGTTGGAACTTGTTTAATTTCCCAAAAGGACCCAAATTGCGAAGTTATTGTTTTCATAGAAATATACAATGCCAATAATAACAACCATCAGTCTTCAGTGATGGTTTGTACAAGGAGTGACAACCCAAGAAAATAAAATATTGCGGCACCAATGTTAGAGTGCCATGTAATGCATCATGTGCACAATCTATACTTCTATAGTTGAGAATGAACAACAAAACTGAAAAAGGAAAAAAATAACTTAATCGTTCTAAAAATGCACACAGAAATATTAAAGTGACGTCAAAAACAATAACTCTCCATTATTTAACGATACCACCAATTATCAAACAAAGAAACAGAAATGCATTTGGTGGTGGTTTTGAACACTCAACTCAAATCCAAAGCAAGTCCGTATATTTTCTCTCCCCATCTCAGTACATCATGTGTGATGCTTATGATTTATTATTAGCTTACCTGGAATTTACATTCCAGATAAGGTATTGTCATCGCACACCGTCCATTCGTCTCCTTTTTCGACTTCTCCGACCAAACCGCTGGGCCGATCCGGCTGAACATTTGCAGCAACGTTCCTCTCCTGACTGGTAACAGGAATTGCAAAGTTTGTTCCGGTCACATGACTTTAAGTAGGTCAAAATGGCTGATTTAGTAAATTTCTTCAAAAATCTTATTCTCCAGACCCACCAATGAGAACACAACCAAATTTGGGAAACAACATTAGGAGAGGGTCCTGATGTTAAATTACGGAGGCAATGGATACCCTTGACCAGAGTAACAGGGTCAGGCTGAATGGCAGAGCTGAGCTGTTCAGAGAGCTGAGGCGTAAAACTGTATGTGCGCTAAGGGTGGACAAGGAGGCCTATGTGCGGGGAATCTGTGACGGGGTAGAGCATCACCTGTGGTCAAGTGATTCTCATCCTGCTTACAGGGGAATTCGCGGCATTTGCGTTCGTCCAAGCCCGTCCCTCGGTGTACTGCAGTTAGAGCAGAGGGTGGTGGGCTCTTGACAGAGGAGTCCGAAGTGAAGGCCCACTGGGCCGGTTACTTTGAGCGGTTGTACCAGGCTGATCCACCAGCTGTCGAGTTGGACTTCAGGGGTGTTTAATCCCTGTTGCTAACCCTCCAATCAAAACACAGGCTGCGGTGAACTGCTTGAAATGGGGTAAAGCTCCAGGGATCTGTGGCATCCATGCTGAACCTCTCAAGGCTGGTGGAAATGCTACACTCGTGTCGTTGCATGCAGTTCTGTGCTCTGACTGGAACACAGGCATCATCCCAACTGACTGGAAGAGGGGCCTTGCTCTGTCCCCTCTCCTGGAAAAGGAAGGGTGATCGCCAAGACTGCAACAACGACCGAGGGGTGACGCTGCTCTCAGTGCCGGGCAAGGTCTTTGCTCGGATAATTCTTGATTGGGTTCGCCACTATCTGCTTGAGCACCAGCGTCCAGGCAGCCAGCGGCTTTACACCAAAGAGGTCAACGATTGACCGTATCCTTGCTCTTCGGGTCCTCACCGAATGCAAACGAGAGTTTCGGCAAGGGCTGCTTGCAGCCTATGTTGATCTCTGTAAAGCGTTTGATTCAGTGAATCGGGATGCCCTCTGGAGGATTCTTGGTCTTCGTGGGGTGCCACCAAAATGGATCAATCTGATGTGTGAACTATACTCTGGTACTGAGAGTGCTGTGAGATGTGGTGGTACCATCTCTGACTTATTTCCAGTTGTTACTGGAGTTTGTCAGGGGTGTGTACTGGCCCCTACACTTTTCAGAACTTGTATGGACTGGATTCTAGGGAGGATGTCGGAAGAGATCAAGCTGTGGTTCACATTTGGGAATGTCAAGATCTCTGACCGAGATTTCGCAAATGATGCAGTCATCTATGCGGAGACTCTCGATATCCTTTTGGGGGCCCTCGAGGTGTCTGAATGAGGAGTTGGAGCCGCTGGATTATGGTTTCCTGGGTCAAAACTAAGATCAGGCTTTCAATGACATCTTGGATGCTGCTTGTCCTGTCTGTGCCCTTTGTGGCGAGGATGTTGAGATCATGGAGAGATTCACTTACCTTCGCAGTGATATTCATGTCTTTGCTGGCTGTAGCCAGAGGTCAACAGACGTCTGGGTCGGGCCTGGGTAGTCATGGATTCACTGGATCATGGGGTGTGGCGCTCTGGTACCTGTGCGGGAGGACAAAAGTCCGAGTCTTCAGGTCCCTGGTGCTTCCAGTTTTGCTCTATGGATGCGAGACTTGGACTCTGACCAGGGATCTGAGACGGAGACTTAATTCCTTTGGTACCAGGTCTCTTCAGAGAATCCTTGGCTCTCGCTGGTCGGAGTTTGTGTCCAACGAGCGATTGCTGAGAGAGACTCAAATGAGATTTGTTACCTCCATAGTCCGTGAGCATCAGCTGCAGCTGTCTGGCATGTGGCTCATTTTCCTGACACTGATTGCACACCAGATTCTCTCAGCGAGGGAGTCTTGTGAGTGGAGGAGGCCAATGGGCCGACATGTGCCTCATGGTTGCAGCAGGTTGATCAGCATCTTAAGGAGATGGGGATGGCCAGATGGAGGCCCCTGGAGTACCGGCGGAAAGTGGATGCAGCGACGCGCTGCTCTGGCGCATGCTCCCATACCTGACTTGACCTGATTGTTGAGAAAGTAGATGGGGGGTTCCAAACGGTCCTTTCGGAGAGACAAAGTGAGAGTGTGAGATTTGTCCGGATTGAAAGACATATTCCACGTGTTGGACCAGTTTGTGATTTTACCCAGATCTGCAGGAGCAAAGAAGCTGCTGCTTGCCGGTCTGAGGGATGACAGCTGGTACGCAGAGGGTGGAGTCATCAGCAAAGAGATAAAGAGGATTTTCCAGAGAGTCGGAGAGATCATTGATGAAAATCAGAAAAAGAACATGGGCCCAGAAACGCTACTTGAGGAACTCCAGCCTGGACAGGAAGAGGGGATGAAAGAACTCCATTTAGGGCCACACGTTGATTGCGACAGGAGAGGAAGTCTGCGAGCCATAAATGGAGATGGCCTTGGATACCATAGGATGTTAAATTGCTGGTCATTCCGATCACGTGACGGAAGTGTGTCAAAATGATCGACAGTCAATTTTTGGGAAAATCGTGTAAATTCCTTCAAAAAATTTCTTCTCCAGACCCACCAGTGAGAATACCATCAAATTTGGGTAACAACATTAGGTTAGGGCCCAGATAAGCTAGAGGTCCACTGGTCCATTTTTTATATGCAGCCTGTGGCTGCTAGTTGCATTATTGCTGGAGTACAACTGTGCCACTGATGTTTCCTGTTTCAGTCAGGCTGGTATTCATTTTGTCAACCTCAGAAGGATAACAGGCTCTGTCAATCCACCTAATGTTATTTAGCACAACAGTGGCTCAAATTTAAGACCTTAAGTCAGCCACCTTAACTGTTAGGCCAACACCAGACCAGGTATGATACAGATAATCCCAGGTTCAAATCTTAGCTATATATTTGATTTGTCCCCTGTCTGCTAATGTATTTATAATTCATGTGAAAGCATATTGATATCTCCCATGTCCATATCTAATATGTAATCTTTTTTTTTAAAACTCAGTACATGCGATTAACACCCACCCCCTCCCCGCTAAAAATGCTTCCCCTAATTCTACTAGGATGTCAAACTCTAAAGCTATGACTTTTGTTTCCAAAACTGTACAATGTGTCCATGTTGCATGTGTGCTGTCTATCAGCAAATTTTCAATTTAAAATTGTTTCGGTGATACGACGTATAAAACCCTTCAATGAAGGAATATAAACTTCAACATTGTCATCGATATTTTTCCTTCAATACCCGCAGGATTCGATTACCCGGTGCATTTGTACTCACTTCTGGCTGCTTTTCTTTTGGGGGTTCTCTCTTCGGTGCTGCCATCCGACTTGTCTTTAAAATCTGGTGACTCTAACTTTGAGTGATCTTCCGATCCTCCACAAGAGCCGCTGGAATCTCTTCCCCAAGCCCTCACCTTTCCGATAGCCTTACCTCTAGGCCTGCCTGGTCTCAAACGCAAGCGACGCTCTCCCCTTCTGCAAGCAACACCGTGGGATAGGGTGTTCAAATCCACATTGGGGATTCCGGCGAAACGCCATCACTCGATTCACAATCATTGTTCCCGTACTCTGGCGGAACAAAGCCCGTGCCTTCATTTGAGGAAGAGACTCCCTGTGCTGTGTGCTTGTGCAAAGCGATGCCCGGCACGGTGGGTGCATTCTGAGACTCAGGAAAGAATCTGCCTTTGTATCTGAATTGTCACTACTGCCTTGGACTCCTGAAACTTGCAAAGGCCTGACGGGTCGCCCCGCTCGTTCTTCTCTCCGAGAAGCCAAAGCAGTGTCATCTGATGAGTAAGAATTGTTATTTTGCAACTGAATATATTTCGGTTTACCATAAACGAATGATCTTTTAAGTTAATGATGTCTGAATGTGAAAGTGAATTGCTGGCGTTCTGGGTCTCTTTGGCTTCACCCACAGGACGTTGGACGTTTCCAAGGTGCAATGGGCCTCCAGCTTTGTCCCGAGTAGATCGTCTGATCCAACAGCTTGGCTTTTCGGTCCGCAGGTGGCCCAGTCGCCCGTCCTCACCATCTTCCATCCTAACTTGTGTTTCCTTCTACATTATTCAACATCGGTATCGTCAAAGCACTCAGACCCCGTTCTCAGCTCAAATGTTCCAACCCGAAAGGCAGAACTGAGAACCCTGTGGAAGAAAGCAAAAACATCTTCCACCTTCACACAACTCAGCCGGCTATCCATCCATCTGCAAGCAAAATGCCAAAGCACCAAAAAAAAATACCACAGCACCACAAATTATACATTGAATGCCCGAACAATTCGGCAACACAACTGGGCGACTCGGGCGACTCGGGCGAGAATGTTCAAGCGACAAAAGATGCTGCGTTCTCAGCCGCGACTAGGAGGCACGATTCAATCGCGCAAAAATTTCCACCCGAACGCAAATGATGGATCGAATGGGCGAATCATGACGTCACAGTTCATTGAGGAATCTCATGTGTTCAGGGCGTTTGACACACTCCGCCCGTCGGATGAAAACGGCGTACCCGGTCGACGGCAACTCCCGATCGATTACAACCAACCGTCTTCCGACCAGGCCCGAGGTTCAAAACTCCGTCACAGCGTTAATAATAATTCGAACCCGAACAAGCCGCCACGTCCTCGCTTACTTCATTTACTTCACACAATAATTCTCGTAATGATTAACTTTGCCATCGTTGCTGCTCACCGAACGTTTCTAGGATTTTATCTTTTAAATAGCGCACTTCACATGAACGATGTGGGGGGGGGGTGACTTGCCCACTTCCGCCGAGCCGCCACCTCACAACTCGCACGTCCGAAACCGCAACCAATTTTATATTCGTCGGAGAAAGTTCCCGTCTTTCCTCCATCGCATCGAACGTCGCCACGTTTTGCGCTCCGTTTCGTGCAATATTACTTCACGAGGTTTAATGGCGGAAGTGACGTCGTCGATAAACGTTTTTCGCACACATTTTAAAATGCGCTCCGGGAATCTTCACGACTAGTTTACGTAAATGTGAAACTTTATAATTTGATTAATTCATAGCCGCAAGCTGTTCCAAGAACGTTTACCGACGTATGGGTGAGTTTAAATGTTTCGTAAATAAATAATCTCCTTTTTCTGATGTTGAGCTGCCTTGCTTTTCGGACCAGTTTGCAGAAGGGGCCGCAGGGGAGGGACAGTGTGCAGGTGTTGGATCTTCAGGAAGGTAAACTTTGAAGGTATGAGAAGAGAGTTCAGTGCTTTCAATTGGGGGGGGGAGAAATTGATGAGTAAGTGATCTGCATCTGATGGACAACCTCCAAGAAGCAAGTGTTTCAGGTGAGGAGGTATATTCCAGTGAGGTGTAAAGGTAGGAGGCAGAAAGAGATCAGGGTGGTTGAGCAGGGAGGTAAAGCAATGTTATCTTCTTCCGTATAAAGCTGAGTTCGTGTCTGTGGGTCATAAGCGCCGCCCATGTCTACAGGCCACGCCCTCCAGCCGTCCAGAATCACCGCCCATTCGACAGGCACGCCCTCCCAGCCGTCCAGAAATCACCGCCCATTCCCCAGGCCACGCCCTCCAGCCGTCCAGAAATCACCGCCCAATTCACAGGCCACGCCCTCCAGCCGTCAAGAAATCACCGCCCATTCCACAGGCCACGCCCTCCAGCCGTCCAGAAATCACCGCCCATTTACAGGCCACGCCCTCCAGCCGTCCAGAATCACCGCCCATTCTAACAGGCCACGCCCTCCAGCCGTCCAGAAATCACCGGCCATTCTACAGGCCACGCCCTCCAGCCGTCCAGAAATCACCGCCCATTCACAGGCCACGCCCTCCAGCGTCCAGAAATCACCGCCATTCACAGGCCACGCCTCCAGCCGTCCAGAAATCACCGCCCATTCTACAGGCACGCCCTCCAGCCGTCCAGAATCACCGCCCTTCCACAGGCCACGCCCTCCAGCCGTCCAGAAATCACCGCCCATTCTACAGGCCACGCCCTCCAGCCGTCCAGAAATCAATCCGCCCATTCTACAGGCCACCCTCCAGCCGTCCAGAAATCACCGCCCATTCTACAGGCACCGCCCTCCAGCCGTCCAGAAATCACCGCCCATTCCACAGGCCACGCCCTCCAGCCGTCCAGAAATCACCGCCCATTCACAGGCCACGCCCTCCAGCCGTCCAAGAATCACCGCCCATTCTACAGGCCACGCCCTCCAGCCTCCAGAAATCACCGCCCATTCCACAGGCCACGCCCTCCAGCCGTCCAGAATCACCGCCCATTCAACAGCACGCCCTCCAGCCGTCCAGAAATCACCGCCCATTCTACAGGCCGACGCCCTCCAGCCTGTCCAGAAATCACCGCCCATTCTACAGGCCACGCCCTCCAGCCGTCCAGAATTCACCGCCATCTTTTTCTCTCCACGTAGCTCAGATTGTTTTGAAGGCCTCATGTATATTTGAAACACTGAACATGTATCTTCTATCATTAAATGTAAGATACGTTTGTGGAAACAAAGTGACATTTTAATTTCAACTCAAAAGAGGTAATCACATGTTTTGTCTGCAGCGATCGCGACAGCGGTTTAATATACACCGCCCAGTGAAGGTACGTTTTCTCATATTATGCAGAGGAAAGAAATAGTGATATTTTCATTAAAAAAAAAAAACTTTGTGAGACGTCAAACGCAGTCACTTTCTGTGTGCCAGACAGTGATGTGTCGCTTATACGCCTGCAATGTTTGCTTATCACAATTGCAATGACTGTTACAAGCAAAAAATCTCTTGTTTGCTTCGTGTGAAGTATAAAAAAGGACAAATGTGTCCTAGGCAGCGTCCTAAAGGTTTTGTCGCTAAAAAAAAACAAAAAAAAACAACAACTTCCAATATTTCGTCACGTGCCTTGATTAAGCCAATAGCGAGACCCGTCATAGTGATTCACGTATTTACGAAATATAGTGTATTTACGAAATAAATAATGTTTATTTACGAAATTACAACACATTAATGGAATAATCTTAAATAGTAACGTGAACTTTTCGAAACTTTAAAGCAAATGTCCGAATATATTTAAAAGTTCAATGATAGACGCTCTCAAAAGCACCCTCAATGCGAGGATGTGTACAGTGTTAAGTATTTAAGGAGATCCGGATCGTGTATATAAAAGAGCAGTCCGAATATAAAGGTTTTGTCTTCACAACATAGAAGAGGAAGAACAAGAAGAAGAAGACAACGCCGAGCTCTCTTAGAGCAGCGTGTCGCTGCTAAAAGGACGTACCTACACATGACGTCACCACGCAGCGATGCTTTGCAATAGCAGGAATGCACTAATATTAATTATTGGGAGCCTTTTTTATAACTACTAAAAACTCATGGAAAATGATATGATCGAGGTAGAAAACTTATTGCTGATTAATAGAGGAGGATAGGAGGAGAGGAGAGGAGACTGCCACTTTATAAACTGCTGGCATGATGACGGTACCCAGACGTCCGCCTTTGATACAACGTGAGACTGTCTGTCGATGACAGTTGCAAAGTTTGCTTCGATAGATAAGTGGTTCCAGAGAAAAATTATTTAATAGTGTGTACAAATACAGCCTTGCTTAGATACAACGCGAGACTGAGAGTTACGAACCGGGGCGCACAAAGTGTTCAATCTATTTATTACGTATGCTAGTCAGCCTTTTTTCTGGGACATTGTCGTATCAATTGAATTGCTATTCCTGTACCATCAAACGCATTCAGGTGCAGCCAAGTGAGCCTTCTGGAAAAAAAAAAAAATCTGAAAGTTCTCAAATTCACATAATTAAATAATTCTGGCTGCCAAACGTGTGGCCGATGGTTGAAATTTTAAACTGTTTCAAATGCGTCATAGATAATAATTTATAAGTTCACATATATTGACACAGCGTTCCAGAGTAAATATTACTTAATATTTCCCCTTCAATCCAACATGGCTGCCAAACCGTGGGCCCGATCGAGTTGAATTTTCAACCCTTCATTCCACATGACTGTTCCATTTAACTCTGAAGTTCAACATTATTTGATGCAGTGTTCCAGAGTAAGCATTAATTAATATTTTTCTTCAATACGCTATTGGTTTGCCAACGGTGTCCGTACATCAAAAGGGGGGGGGGGGGACTTTTTTGTTCGTCAAGGAAAGGCGGTCATACGTGTGGAGTTTCGCCATCTGTTCAGCCGTTTTCAGAGAAGAAGACTTTAGAGTAATTAATTTCATCAATTAGGCTGCCTACCATGTGACTTATTACAACATAAATTTAAAACATAAACTTTTGATAAGTTTTTTTTTTTATTTTGATGTTCCTGACTTGATAGGAACAAAATCTGTTGACTCGAGTGAGGCTTGCGGGCGTGGCTGATAGAGTGCTAAATGGATTGTGAAACTGGCTTTGTGATAGAAAGAAAGCAAAGAGTGGCTGTGAATTGAGAAGATGTTTATAGTGGGGTACCTTGGATCGGTAGTGGTAGCGACAAGGACCATTATTAGTCATATTTACGTCAATGATTTGAGAGTGGTTAAGAGTAAGCTTTCCAATTTTTGAGATGACACAGTTTTGGAGGTATTAAGGTTGACAGCGACGAGTGCGGCTGATCAGATTCCGGAAAGTTGGACATTAATGGACTGTGCAATATATTGGGCAGATGTAGTTCCAACAGGCTTTGGATAAGAATGATGAAAGAGGAATTGTAAAGCAATGGGCAGTCTTGGAGGCGTGTCACCAGGAGAAGGATGCTAAGGATCTGGTTGGTGATAATAGATGTGGGGGGGGGGGGCAGGGAGGATGGGTGGTGAGGAGGGGCAGGATACGCTGGCAGCAACAGTAATAGGCAGCAAAAGCCACAGGTCGAGTTAATGGGGTTTTAGTTGCATTTCTTAGGGGATAAATTATAAATCAAAAGAGGTAGTGTTAGCTCTGTGCAGGAAATGAGTGAGGCAACATCCTGGAATATTGTGTACAGTTTTAGTCACTACATCTCTGAAGATGTATCATAGCTGCCAAAGATAATGGTCAGCGCAGGGTAACTAGATTGGCATTCCGCCTCGTCACATTGGGCTAGAGAGACGGCGGCTGAAGGAGACAGGGCCTTTAACACTGGAAAGGAGGCGGTCACAAGGAGATATGATAGAGATGTTAGGATAATGAAGAATGAGACAATAAATGGCAGAATGATTTTTCAGGCAGAATGGTCGTCCTGCATCAGAGAAATTATTTTCAAGGGGACAGTTAAGAGTAAAAAAGAAGAGACTAGGACAGGATTAAGGCAGGGGTCCTTTCACTCAGAAAGTGTAAATGAGAACGCTTGGAATGGTCTTCCCTGCAAGGGCAGTGACAGTAGAGTCAGTGGATTGTTAAAAAAAAAGAGTTGGATAGGTTATCAAGGAAGTATAGGATGATGGGGGGAGTACAAGATGTTGTCCAATGGTTGTGAACAGGCTTGATGGGCCTTATGTCCTCCTACTGCATTGAAAGTTAGTTGTATTTCCTTGTATGCTTTAACTGATTGCTTGAAATAATGTGTGCTAGAATTGTTGTAATTGTTGTTTTCCGTGATCTTCCATATTCTATAAATCTACTATTGGTTTGCATTGGTCACTGACTATGAGAACAAAAAAAAAAAAAAAAAAAACACATACAATTTTTATATATGCATCCGAGACGTCAAAGAGCTCGTACAGTGTAGAAAAAGTTTTGTGAACCCTCATGGAATTTCTGTATTTCTGCAAAAATGTGATCAGACTTCATCATAGATAATGAGAACCTGAATTCACAAATTATGGCACAAAATAAAAATAAAATCTACTTTTTCATTTATTTATTTGAAGGCAAAATGATCCACAACATTCATTTCATTGTCACGAAAAAGTATGTGAATCCTTTACTTGTGGTAACTGGGTGCCCCCCCCCCCGCTTGAGCAGCAATAACTTTCAACCAAACGTT
This sequence comes from Eptatretus atami, assembly GCA_035128595.1. NCBI lineage: Eukaryota > Metazoa > Chordata > Myxini > Myxiniformes > Myxinidae > Eptatretus > Eptatretus atami. The sequence continues at coordinate 72,872,150 of CM068962.1, forward strand.
TCCTGTAACTCTTGATCAGTCCTGCAACTTTGGCTTAGAGTAATTTTGGACCCATTCCTCCTTACAGACTGCTTCAACTCAGAGATATTTGTGGGCTTTCTTCATGAACTGCTCACTTCAGCTTCTACCACAGCAATTTCCAATTGGGTTAAGGTCTGGCATTCACTCTGCGATTCCAAAGCAAAATCTCTCTGCTTCATCCATCCTGTTTGTAGATTTACTTGTGTGTTTTCGGGTCGTTGTCTTGCTGCATCTGCTCACTTTCTGTTAATCTTTCAGCTCAACAGAACAGACGCCCTGACATTCTCCTGTAGAATTGCTGGTATAATCCAGAATTTATGGGTTCCTCAATGTGATTGGCAGCCCTGCGGGTCTCTGAGGCAGCAAGGCAGCCCCAAACAATGATACTCCACCAACCAATGCTTTCACAGTTGGGATGAGGTTTTATGTTGGAATGCAGTGTTGGTTTTTCGCAAAACGTATGTTTCTCATTTAAGCCAAAAAGTTTCCAACTTTCGACTTCATCTGGCTCCAGAACATTCTTCCATCGCCTTCTGGATCATCCCAGATGGTCTTTGGAAAACTTGAGATGGGGCGCAGTGTTCTTCTGGAGAAAACAGTAGTTTTCCTCCTTGCTATCCACCGATGCACACCAATGCCATTCAGTGTTTTCCTGATGGTGGACCCATGAACACTGACATTCGCCAATGGAAGAGAGGGCTAACAGATCCTTAGACCTTCCCTGGGGTTTCTTGTGACTCCTGGATATTGTACAACCTTGCTGTTGGAGTGATTTTTGTTGGATGACTGCTCCTGGAAGAGTACAGTGGTGTTGATTTCTCCACATTTTGTACCTATTCTGCTTGACAGTGGGATTGGTGGAGCCCAACATCTTTGGAAATGGTTCCGTAACCGCTTTCAGACTGATGGAGCATCAACAACTCTTTTTTCGAGGTCTCAGAATCTCCTTTGACGTGGCATGACACGCTTCCACAAACCTGTGTGGTGAAGACCGACTCTGGATTGGTGATAAACAAAGTTTATGTTTTCTCATATCGGGTAGAGCACAACGTTAACTTCCTGATTGTGATCTAATTGATTGAAACACCTGACTGTAATTACCCCTTAATTGAGCTGAATTAAACCAGGTGGTTCCGATACTTTTTCCTCTTCTGACAAGAAACTTGAAAGTGACATTGGATCATTTTGCTCAATAATAAATGAAAAAAGAGTAGATTTTATTTTATTTTATCTATTTTGGGTTGCCTTAATCCAGGGTCTCCCTTTTATCCTATTATTAGGACTTGGATGAAGATTCTGACACAACATTTCGGTCAAATATATGGCAGAAATACAT
>CM068962.1:72873531-72900923 GCA_035128595.1 Eptatretus atami
GGCCCCTACACTTTTCAGCACTTGTATGGACTGGATTCTAGGGAGGATGTCGGAGAGATCAAGCTGTGGTTCATCATTTGGGAATGTCAAGATCTCTGACCGAGATTTCGCAAATGATGCAGTCATCTATGCGGAGACTCTCGATATCCTTTTGGGGGCCCTCGAGGTGCTGAATGAGGAGTTGGAGCCGCTGGGATTATGGGTTTCCCTGGGTCAAAACTAAGATCCAGGCTTTCAATGACATCTTGGATGCTGCTGTCCTGTCTGTGCCCGTTTTGTGGCGAGGATGTTGAGATCATGGAGAGATTCACTTACCTTCGCAGTGATATTCATGTCTTTGCTGGCTGTAGCCAGAGGTCAACAGACGTCTGGGTCGGGCCTGGGTAGTCATGGATTCACTGGATCATGGGGTGTGGCGCTCTGGTACCTGTGCGGGAGGACAAAAGTCCGAGTCTTCAGGTCCCTGGTGCTTCCAGTTTTGCTCTATGGATGCGAGACTTGGACCTCTGACCAGGATCTGAGACGGAGACTTAATTCCTTTGGTACCAGGTCTCTTCAGAGAATCCTTGGCTCTCGCTGGTCGGAGTTTGTGTCCAACGAGCGATTGCTGAGAGAGACTCAAATGAGATTTGTTACCTCCATAGTCCGTGAGCATCAGCTGCAGCTGTCTGGACATGTGGCTCATTTTCCTGACACTGATCCTGCACACCAGATTCTCTCAGCGAGGGAGTCTTGTGAGTGGAGGAGGCCAATGGGCCGACCATGTGCCTCATGGTTGCAGCAGGTTGATCAGCATCTTAAGGAGATGGGGATGGCCAGATGGAGGCCCCTGGAGTACCGGCGGAAAGTGGATGCAGCGACGCGCTGCTCTGGCGTATGCTCCCATACCTGACTTGACCTGATTGTTGAGAAAGTAGATGGGGGGGGGTTCCAAACGGTCCTTTCGGAGAGACAAAGTGAGAGTGTGAGATTTGTCCGGATTGAAAGACATATTCCACGTGTTGGACCAGTTTGTGATTTTACCCAGATCTGCAGTGAGCAAAGAAGCTGCTGCTTGCCGGTCTGAGGGATGACAGCTGGTACGGCAGAGGGTGGAGTCATCAGCAAAGAGATAAAGAGGATTTTCCAGAGAGTCGGAGAGATAATTGATGAAAATCAGAAAAAGAACGGGCCCAGAACGCTACCTTGAGGAACTCCAGCCTGGACAGGAAGAAGGGGTGAAATAGAACTCCATTTAGGGCCACACGTTGATTGCGACAGGAGAGGAAGTCTGCGAGCCATAAATGGAGATGGCCTTGGATACCATAGGGATGTTAAATTGCTGGTCATTCCGATCACGTGACCGGAAGTGTGTCAAAATGATCGACAGTCAATTTTTGGGAAAATCGTGTAAATTCCTTCAAAAAATTTCTTCTCCAGACCCACCAGTGAGAATACCATCAAATTTGGGTAACAACATTAGGTTAGGGCCCAGATAAGCTAGAGGTCCACTGGTCCTATTTTTTATATGCAGCCTGTGGCTGCTAGTTGCATTATTGCTGGAGTACAACTGTGCCACTGATGTTTCCTGTTTCCAGTCAGCTGGTATTCATTTTGTCAACCTCAGAAGGATAACAGGCTCTGTCAATCCACCTAATGTTATTTAACAGCACAACAGTGGCTCAAATTTAAGACCTTAAGTCAGCCACCTTAACTGTTAGGCCAACACCAGACCAGGTATGATACAGATAATCCCAGGTTCAAATCTTAGCTATTATATTGATTTGTCCCCTGTCTGCTAATGTATTTATAATTCATGTGAAAGCATATTGATATCTCCCCATGTCCATATCTAATATGTAATCTTTTTTTTAAAACTCCAGTACATGCGATTAACCACCCACCCCCTCCCGCTAAAAATGCTTCCCCTAATTCTACTAGGATGTCAAACTCTAAAGCTATGACTTTTGTTTCCAAAACTGTACAATGTGTCCATGTTGCATGTGTGCTGTCTATCAGCAAATTTTCAAATTAAAATTGTTTCGGTGATACGACGTATAAAACCTTCAATGAAGGAATATAAACTTCAACATTGTCATCGATATTTTTCCTTCAATACCCGCAGGATTCGATTACCCGGTGCATTTGTACTCACTTCTGGGCTGCTTTTCTTTTGGGGGTTCTCTCTTCGGTGCTGCCATCCGACTTGTCTTTAAAATCTGGTGACTCTAACTTTGAGTGATCTTCCGATCCTCCACAAGAGCCGCTGGAATCTCTTCCCCAAGCCCTCACCTTTCCGATACCTCTACCTCTAGGCCTGCCTGGTCTCAAACGCAAGCGACGCTCTCCCCTTCTGCAAGCAACACCGTGGGATAGGGTGTTCAAATCCACATTGGGGATTCCAGGCGAAACGCCATCACTCGATTCACAATCATTGTTCCCGTACTCTGGCGGAACAAAGCCCGTGCCTTCATTTGAGGAAGAGACTCCCTGTGCTGTGTGCTTGTGCAAAGCGATGCCCGGCACGGTGGGTGCATTCTGAGACTCAGGGAAAGAATCTGCCTTTGTATCTGAATTGTCACTACTGCCTTGGACTCCTGAAACTTGCAAAGGCCTGACGGGTCGCCCCGCTCGTTCTTCTCTCCGAGAAGCCAAAGCAGTGTCATCTGATGAGTAAGAATTGTTATTTTGCAACTGAATATATTTCGGTTTACCATAATACGAATGATCTTTTAAGTTAATGATGTCTGAATGTGAAAGTGAATTGCTGGCGTTCTGGGTCTCTTTGGCTTCACCCACAGGACGTTGGACGTTTCCAAGGTGCAATGGGCCTCCAGCTTTGTCCCCGAGTAGATCGTCTGATCCAACAGCTTGGCTTTTCGGTCCGCAGGTGGCCCCAGTCGCCCCGTCCTCACCATCTTCCATCCTAACTTGTGTTTCCTTCTACATTATTCAACATCGGTATCGTCAAAGCACATCAGACCCCGTTCTCCAGCTCAAATGTTCCAAAACCGAAAGGCAGAACTGAGAACCCTGTGGAAGAAAGCAAAAACATCTTCACCTTCACACACACTCAGCCGGCTATCCATCCATCTGCAAGCAAAATGCCAAAGCACCAAAAAAAAAATACCACAGCACCACAAATTATACATTGAATGCCCGAACAATTCGGCAACACAACTCGGGGCGACTCGGGGCGACTCGGGGCGAGAATGTTCAAGCGACAAAAGATGCTGCGTTCTCAGCCGCGACTAGGAGGCACGACTTCAATCGCGCAAAAATTTCCACCCGAACGCAAATGATGGATCGAATGGGCGAATCATGACGTCACAGTTTCATTGAGGAATCTCATGTGTTCAGCGCGTTTGACACACTTCGCCCGTCGGATGAAAACGGCGTACCCGGTCGACGGCAACTCCCGATCGATTACAACCAACCGTCTTCCGACCAGGCCCGAGGTTCAAAACTCCGTCACAGCGTTAATAATAATTCGAACCCGAACAAGCCGCCACGTCCTCGCTTACTTCATTTACTTCACACAATAATTCTCGTAATGATTAACTTTGCCATCGTTGCTGCTCACCGAACGTTTCTAGGATTTTATCTTTTAAATAGCGCACTTCACATGAACGATGTGGGGGGGGGGTGACTTGCCCACTTCCGCCCGAGCCGCCACCTCACAACTCGCACGTCCGAAACCGCAACCAATTTTATATTCGTCGGAGAAAGTTCCCGTCTTTCCTCCATCGCATCGAACGTCGCCACGTTTTGCGCTCCGTTTCGTGCAATATTACTTCACGAGGTTTAATGGCGGAAGTGACGTCGTCGATAAACGTTTTTCGCACACATTTAAAATGCGCTCCGGGAATCTTCACGACTAGTTTACCGATAAATGTGAAACTTTATAATTTGATTGAATTCATAGCCGCAAGCTGTTCCAAGAACGTTTACCGACGTATGGGTGAGTTTAAATGTTTCGTAAATAAATAATCTCCCTTTTCTGATGTTGAGCTGCCTTGCTTTTCGGACCAGTTTGCAGAAGGGGCCGCGAGGGGAGGGACAGTGTGCAGGTGTTGGATCTTCAGGAAGGTAAACTTTGAAGGTATGAGAAGAGAGTTCAGTGCTTTCAATTGGGGGGGAGGAGAAATTGATGAGTAAGTGATCTGCATCTGATGGACAACCTCCAAGAAGCAAGTGTTTCAGGTGAGAGTAGGTATATTCCAGTGAGGTGTAAAGGTAGGAGGCAGAAAGAGATCAGGGTGGTTGAGCAGGGAGGTAAAGCAATGTTATCTTCTTGCCGTATAAAGCTGAGTTCGTGTCTGTGGGTCATAAGCGCCGCCCATTCTACAGGCCACGCCCTCCAGCCGTCCAGAAATCACCGCCCATTCCACAGGCCACGCCCTCCAGCCATCCAGAAATCACCGCCCATTCCACAGGCCACGCCCTCCAGCCCTCCAGAAATCACCGCCCATTCTACAGGCCACGCCCTCCAGCCTCCAGAAATCACGCCCATTCCACAGGCCACGCCCTCCAAGCCGTCCAGAAATCACCGCCCATTCTACAGGCCACGCCCTCCAGCCGTCCAGAAATCACGCCGCCATTCTACAGGCAGCCCTCCAGCCGTCAAGAAATCACCGCCCATTCTACAGGCCACGCCCTCCAGCCGCCAAGAAATCACCGCCCATTCTACAGCCACGCCCTCCAGCCGCAAGAAATCACCGCCCATTCTACAGGCCACGCCCTCCAGCCGTCCAGAAATCACCGCCCATTCACAGGCCACGCCCTCCAGCCGTCCAGAAATCAACCGCCCATTCTACAGGCCACGCCCTCCAGCCGTCCAGAAATCACCGCCCATTCTACAGGCCACGCCCTCCAGCTGTCCAGAAATCACCGCCCATTCTACAGGCCACGCCCTCCAGCCGTCCAGAAATCACCGCCCATTCTACAGGCCACGCCCTCCAGCTGTCCAGAAATCACCGCCCTTCCACAGGCCACGCCTCCAGCCGTCCAGAAATCACCGCCATCTACAGGCCACGCCCTCCAGCCGTCCAGAAATCACCGCCCATTCCACAGGCCACGCCCTCCAGCCGTCCAGAAATTACCGCCCATTCTACAGGCCACGCCCTCCAGCACCGTCCAGAAATTACCGCCCATTCTACAGGCCACGCCTCCAGCCGTCCAGAAATTACCGCCCATTCTACAGGCCAGCCCTCCAGCCGTCCAGAAATTACCGCCCATTCTACAGGCCACGCCCTCCAACCGTCCAGAAATCACCGCCCATTCTACAGGCCACGCCTCCAGCCGTCCAGAAATCACCGCCCATTCTACAGCCACGCCCTCCAGCCGTCCAAAATCACGCCCATTCTACAGGCCACGCCCTCCAGCCGTCCAGAAATCACCGCCCATTCACAGGCCACGCCCTCCACCGCAAGAATCACCGCCCATTCTACAGGCCACGCCCTCCAGCCGTCCAGAAATCACCGCCCCATTCTACAGGCCACGCCCTCCAGCCGTCCAGAAATCACCGCCCATTCTACAGGCCACGCCCTCCAGCCGTCCAGAAATCACCCCATTCCACAGGCCACGCCCTCCAGCCGTCCAGAAATCACCGCCCATTCCACAGGCCACGCCCTCCAGCCGTCCAGAAATCACCGCCCATTCCACAGGCCACGCCCTCCAGCCGTCCAGAAATCACCGCCCATTCCACAGGCCACGCCCTCCAGCCTCCAGAAATCACCGCCCATTCTACAGGCCACGCCCTCCAGCCGTCCAGAAATCACCGCCCATTCACAGGCCACGCCTCCAGCCGTCCAGAAATCACCGCCCATTCTACAGGCACCCCTCCAGCCGTCCAGAAATCACCGCCCATTCACAGCCACGCCCTCCAGCCGTCCAGAAATCACCGCCCATTCTACAGGCCACGCCCTCCAGCCGTCCAGAAATCACCGCCCATTCTACAGCCACGCCCTCAGCCGTCCAGAAATCACCGCCATTCACAGGCCACGCCCTCCAGCCGTCCAGAAATCACCGCCCATTCTCGCCACGCCCTCCAGCCGTCCAGAAATCACCGCCCATTCCACAGGCCACGCCTCCAGCCGTCCAGAAATCACCGCCCATTCCAGGCCACGCCCTCCAGCCGTCCAGAAATCACCGCCCATTCTACAGGCCACGCCCTCCAGCCGTCCAGAAATCACCGCCCATTCCACAGGCCACGCCCTCCAGCCGTCCATAAATCACCGCCATCTTTTTCTCTCCACGTAGCTCAGATTGTTTTGAAGCCTCATGTATATTTGAACACGAACAATGTATCTTCTATCATTAAATGATACCGTTTTGTGGAACAAAGTGACATTTTAATTTCAACTCAAAAGAGGTAATGCATGTTTTGTCTGCAGCGATCGCGACAGCGGTTTAATATACACCGCCCAGTGAAGGTACGTTAATTCTCATATTATGCAGAGGAAAGAAAATAGTGATATTTCATTAAAAAAAAAAAACTTTGTGAGACATGACAGTCACTTTCTGTGTGCCAGACAGTGATGTGTCGCTTATACGCTCAATGTTTGCTTATCACAATTTGCAATGACTGTTACAAGCAAAAAATCTCTTGTTTGCTTCTGTGTGAAGTATAAAAAAGGACAAATGTGTCCAAGAGGCAGCGTCCTATAAGGTTTTGTCGGCTAAAAAAAAACAAAACAAAAACAACAACTTCCAATATTTCGTCACGTGCCTTGATTAAGCAATAGCGAGACCCGTCATAGTGAATTCACGTATTTACGAAATATAGTGTATTTACGAAATAAATAGTGTATTTACGAAATTACAATATATTAAATGGAATAATCTTTAAATAGTAACGTCAACTTTTCAAACTTTAAAGCAAATGTCCGAATATATTTAAAAGTTCATGATAGACGCTCTCAAAAGGCACCCTCAATGCGAGGATGTGTACAGGTGTTTAGTATTTAAGGAGATCCGGATCGTGTATATAAAAGAGCCAAGTCCGAATATAAGGTTTTGTCTTCACAACATAGAAGAGGAAGAACAAGAAGAAGAAGACAACGCCGAGCTCTCTTAGAGCAGCGTGGTCGCTGCTAAAAGACGTACCTAACACATGACGTCACCACGCAGCGATGCTTGCAATAGCAGGAATGCACTAATAATTAATTATTGGAGCCTTTTTTTAATAACTACTAAAACTCATGGGAAATGATATGATCGAGGGTAGAAAACTTATTTGCTGATTAATAGGAGGAGGAGGAGGAGGAGAGGAGAAGGAGAACTGCACTTTATAACTGCTGGCATGATGACCGGGTACTCAGACGTCCGCCTTTGATACAACGTGAGACTGTCTGTCGATGACAGTTGCAAAGTTTTGCTTCGATAGAATAAGTGGTTCCAGAGAAAACATTATTTAATAGTGATACAAATACAGCCTTGCTTAGATACAACGCGAGACTGACGAGTTACGAACCGGGGCGCACAAAGTGTTCAATCTATTTATTACGTATGCAGTCAGCCCTTTTTTCTGGGAACATTGTCGGTATCAATTGAATTGCTATTCCTGTACCATCAAACGCATTCAGTGCAGCCAAGTGAGCCTTCTGGAAAAAAAAAAATCTAAAGTTCTCAAATTCACATAATTAATAATTCTGGCTGCCAAACGTGTGCCGATGGGTTGAAATTTTAAAACTGTTTCAAATGCCGTCTAGATAATAATTTTTAAGTTCACATATATTGACACAGCGGTTCCAGAGTAATATTACTTAATATTTCCCCTTCAATCCAACATGGCTGCCAAACCGTGGGCCCGATCGAGTTGAAATTTCAACCCTTCATTCCACATGACTGTTCCATTATAACTCTGAAGTTTCACATTTATTGATGCAGTAGTTCCAGAGTAAACATTAATTAATATTTTTCCTTCAATACGCTATGGCTCCAAACGGTGTCGTACATCAAAAGGGGGGGGGAGAACTTTTTGTTCGTCAAGGAAAGGCGGTCATACGTGTGGAGTTTCGCCTCAATCTGTTCAGCCGTTTCAGAGAAGAAGACTTTTAGTTATTAATTTTCAATCCAATATGGCTGCCGTACCATGTGACTTATTACACATAATTTAAACATAAACTTTTGATAAGTTTTTTTTTTGATGTTTTGATGTTCTGACTTGATAAAGAACAACAATGCTGTTGACTCGAGTGAGGGCTTGCGGCGTGGCTGATAGAGTAGCTAAATGGATTGGAAACTGGCTTTGTGATAGGAAGAAAGCAAAGAGTGGCTGTGAATTGGAGAAGATGTATATAGTGGGGTACCTTGGATCGGTAGTGAGTAGCTAGACAAGGACCATTATTAGTCATAATTTACGTCAATGATTTGAGAGTGGGGTTAAGAGTAAGCTTTCCAAATTTTGAGATGACACAAGTTTGGAGGTATTAAGGTTGACAGCAGAGAGTGCGGTGATCAGATTCAGGAAAGTCTGGACACTTTAATGGACTGTGCAATATATTGGCAGATGTAGTTTCAACAAGAGCTTGGATAAGAATGATGAAAAGAGGAATTGTAAAATGCAATGGGCAGTCTTGGAGCGTGTCACACAGGAGAAGGATCTAAGGATCTGGTGGTGATAATAAGATGTGGGGGGGGGGGCAGGGAGGATGGGTGGTGAGGAGGGGGCAGGATAAGCTGGCAGCACAGTAATAGGCAGCAAAAAGCCACAGGTCGAGTTAATGGGGTTTTAGGTTGCATTTCTTAGGGGATAAATAATAAATCAAATAGAGGTAGTGTTAGCTCTGTGCAGGAAGTGAGTGAGGCAACATCTGGAATATTGTGTACAGTTTTAGTCACTACATCTGAAGATGTACATAGCTGCCAAAGATATGGTTCAGCGCAGGGTTACTAGATTGATTCCGGCCCTCGATCAACTTGGCTATGAGGAGCGGCCGAAGGAGACAGGGCCTTTTACACTGGAAAGGAGGCGGTCACAAGGAGATATGATAGAGATGTTTAGGATAATGAAGGGAATAGACAATAAATGCAGAATGATTTTTCAGCAGAATGGTCAGTCTGCATCAGAGAAATTATTTTCAAGGGGGCACAGTTTAAGAGTAAAAAAGAGAAGAGCTAGGACAGGATTAAGGCAGGGGTCTTTCACTCAGAAAGTGCTAAATGAGAACGCTTGGAATGGTCTCCCTGCAAGGGCAGTGACAGTAGAGTCAGTGGATTGTTTAAAAAATATGAGTTGGATAGGTATCAGGAAGTAGTAGGATGAGGGAGTACTAAGATGTTGTCATGGTTGTGCAGGCTTGATGGGCTTAATGTCCTCCTACTGCATTGAAGTTAGTTGTATTTCCTTGTATGACTTTACTGATTGCTATGGAAATAATGTGTGCTAGAATTGTTGTAACTTGTGTTTTCCCGATCTTCAATATTCCTTAAATCCTACTATTGGTTTGCAATTGGTCACTGACTATGACACCAATACAAATTTTTATTATATTCCCGAGACGTCAAAAGCTACGTACAGTGATAAGAAAAAGTTTGTGAACCCTCATGGAATTTTCTGTATTTCTGCAAAAATGTGATCAGATCTTCATCATAGATAATGAGAACCTGATTCAACAAATTATAGTGCACAAAATAAAATAAAATCTACTTTTTCATTTATTTATTGAGCAAAATGATCCAACATTCAATTTCATTGTCGAAAAAAGTATGTGAACCTTTACATTGTGTAACTGGTGCCCCCCCCCCCCCCCCGCTTGAGCAGCAATAACTTCAACCAAACGTTTCCTGTAACTCTTGATCAGTCCTGCACTTTGGCTTAGAGTAATTTTGACCCATTCCTCCTTACAGAACTGCTTCAACTCAGAGATATTTGTGGGCTTTCTTGCATGAACTGCTCACTTCAGCTTCTACCACAGCATTTCAATTGGGTTAAGGTCTGGACTTTCACTCTGCGATTCCAAAATGCAAAATCTCTTCTGCTTCATCCATCCTGTTGTAGATTTACTTGTGTGTTTCGGGTCGTTGTCTTGCTGCATGACTCACTTTCTGTTAATCTTCAGCTCACAGACAGACGCCCTGACATTCTCCTGTAGAATTTGCTGGTATAATCCATTATAATTGAGGAGGCATAGATCTGGGAAAGGGTACAAAATTTATAGTGTTGAATGTTTCCAAGAGCACAATGAGCTCCATCATCAGGAAATGGAAAAAATATGGAACTACCCAGACTCTTCCTAGTGCTGGCCGTCCGACCAAACTGAGCAACCGGGCAAGAAGGACCTTGGTCAGGGAGGTGACCAAGAAACCCAATGACCAGTGGTGGAGGTGCAGCAGGTGCAGGCAGTGGTGGCGGTGCCACGGGTGCAGGCAGTGGTGGGGTGGCAGTGGGTGCAGGCAGTGGCGGAGGTGCGGCGGGTGCTGGCAGTGGCGGGTGCAGGCAGTGGCGGGGGTGCGGCGGGTGCAGGCAGTGGCGGGGGTGCGGCGGGTGCAGGCAGTTGCGGGGGTGCGACGGGTGCAGGCAGTGGCTGGGGTGCGGCAGGTGCAGGCAGTGGTGGAGGTGCACTGGGTGCAGGTAGTGGTGTAGGTGCAGCAATAAGAAATGAGGTATGGGAGACAGTTTTTGTGGTGATGAGATGATTAAATATGTGGATTCTTCATTCTCCAGGAAGGATCGTCGACATAGAATTCTGTGCAGTTTTGAAGGAGCAGGAGTTAGGGACATTGAAGGAAGGGTAAATGATATTGTGTCGGGTCATGGCAGGAAGAAGTTGGTTGTGGTACACCTAGTTGCGAATGATGGAGGGAAAGTTTACTCAGAGGTTTTGAAAAATATATCCTGGATATTGGGTAAGCGGCTGAAAGCAAAGGGTTGTGGGGTAATGTTTTCTGGGATTCTCCAAGATTAGGAAACATATAGAAATTATGAGCAGAGCAATAGATGTCAACCAATGAATGGCTGGAAGAATGGTTGGGGAGGAAGGTTTTACATTTCAGAAGCAGTGGGAATCATTTTGGGGACAAAGGGAGCGTTTCCAGAATGATGGCCGTATGTTAAATAGAAAGGGGCAGCAAGGTTGCAGTGGGAATTGAGGAAGGATTCAGGCCTTCTTTGAGGTCAGTGGAGGGTGGAGAAGGTATTAAGGAAGGAACAGATGATGTAATTGTGATGAATAAGGCCAGGCAAGAAAATATAATTGAGGAAGGGAAAAGTTAAACATATTCTATGATGATAACATGGAAGAGCTTGAAGCCAAAGTGGATAACGAGAAGTATGATATAGTTGCAGTGAGTGAGACATGGTTTAAGGAGAGAGTAACTGGAGGACAGGATTATCAGGTTACAAGTGTATCGGTGTGATAGGAGGAGGAGTAGCAATCTGGGTAAAGGACAGCATTGCATCAAGAGAAAGGGGTAACATCAAGGAAGGAATAAATGTGGAGTAAATCTGTACGGGTAGAGATTAGAATTGTAAAACAGTAAGATACGTGTAGGATGATTTAATAAGGCTCCGGGTGTGAAGGAAGAGGAGGAAGGAGGAGTACATGAGAATTCAAAATGGCATGTGGTAAGGGAAGAGTATTGATTATGGGGATTTAACTTGCCAGGGATAGATTGGGTCCAGGAACAGGGAAAGGGCAGAGAAGATGAGGATTTCCTAGTTTTAGTCCAGGATTGCTTTCTAACCCAGTGGGATATCCACTTTCGGTGGATAGGGGCTGTGTTGGGGTTTGAAGGCTTGTGTCTGGAGGGATCGTTACCTTCAGGTTTGAAGGGGAAGGGTGAGGACTTTGGGCTGGGGGGAGGAGAGCAAAGATGGGACGGAGTTGGGAGGGAGAGGCTGAAGCTTTTTTGTCGAGTTGTCAAAACTGCATGCGTGTGTGAGTTTAGTCAAAGTAAAAGTGTGTGTGTGTGTGTGTGTGTGTGTGTGTCGGTGGGGGTGGGGTGGGGGGTGAAATCACCCTTCGGGTAATGTGCCAGTTGTCTGTGAAAAGGGAAGTTTACAAATCACACATGTAATATTCCAGCAATGACGTATGGCAGTGAAGCATGGTCTCTCAAAAAGAAAACGGAGCTAAAATCGATCAACACGCAAATAGCTTTGGAGAGATGCTGTCTCAGCAAAGCAAAAAGAGACAGGAAGGGAAGCTAATGGATCAGACGGAAAACTAAATTCATCAACAGACAGTATTGGTAAGGTTCAAAAAGCTGGAACTACACTGGATATGTGTACATATCAAGAAGAAATTTCATGGATGACAACTATGATCTGTAAATGACATCTGCATGATATCTGGAACCTGGTTGGCAGGATAGCCTCGACTCACTATAGGTATGCACAATTGCATCTGAGCTGTCTAACCGAGGTTCAAATCCCAACAAGGCTATAAACTGTCATCCCGGTGTTTCATGTGCAGGGAGAAACATTGTTGTTGTCTGTTAAAAATCCCACAGTGTCTTCCAAAAGGGTAAGCGATTTATCTCCAGGACCCTGAACAATGACAAATTCCTGCCCATATCATGTCCAATCAAACATCAGGCCTCATCAGCCGGTTCGTGAAACGTTCCCCGACGTTGGAATGAGAAACATTCCCCAGCCGACCCCACAAGGATGTGGGAATAATAATTGGGGCCATTAAAGAAGTAGGAGATGAAAATCTGGAAATTATTTTGAGGTCTTATGTAGTGATTTGAAACTTGAAGAGATGGTCACAATTTTCTTCACCCTTCACCAGGAAGCAGTACCACGAGGTGGGAATGGAGGTTTGTGTCGATTCAGTTGAGTCCGCCATCAATGCGGAGAGAGGAGGTGGGCATGGATTTCAAAGTTTTCATCGATTTCAGGTCATACTCTGTGATGCAGTTAACTGTTTATATGTTTCACTGTGTTCACCAGTCACACACCGTTTATTTGCAGGTGCAAGCAGAATCGAACTATGCTGTAACCTTTTAGAGGGCGGAACAACCCCAAGTTACGGTGAAGTATAATTTCACTTTTAAAACATTTATGGTCCTTTGAACCTCCATGCGTTTTGATCATTGTTAACTCTGACACTGTGTTGTGCTGCTTGTTTTGTCCCAGGTTTACTGCAGGTGGTTAAGCAGCAAACCCACCTCCCGGTGTTTGTGATGGTGCGCCCAAGAGGCGGTGACTTTCTATACAGCGATCATGAGATCGCGGTCATGCGAGCAGACCTGAAGGGGTTGCGGGCGTGTGGAGCTGACGGCATTGTGTTTGGAGTGCTGACGAAGGCTGCACAGGTCAACGTAGGCCTTTGCCGTGAATTACTATGTGAGTCGTTGCCTTCGGTATATATTAATCCTGAATAGTCATGTCAATGGATTTTATAAACTGAAAGCTTATTAGAGAATGTTAATTTTTGCTGAGACGAAGGTCTACTGCTCAAAACATCAGACACGCCTTGCTTCCCATGGCAGGTCACATGCTCTGATCAGCTTTCCATTGACCGGAACCATTGTTTAGCTTGTCCGCTGACACAGACCTGCACGAGCCTTAACGAAGACCAGTACTCAATTGTATCCGTTAAATCACAGCAATTGGACCGTCTTGGTGCTTGGTGAATAATAGTTACAGGGGATGTACAACAATGCTTTGGGAGGTGTGTGTGTGTGTGTGTGTGTGTGTGTGTGTGTGTGTGTGTGTGTGTGTGTGTGTGTGTGTGTGTGTGTGTGTGTGTGTGTGTGTGTGTGTGTGTGTGTGTGTGTGTGTGTGTGTGTAGGGGTGGGGGGGTGGTTGTCTTACAGATCACAATTTGTAGATGAAGACACAATATGAGACCCTGTAAGAATGGACCATTTAATGATTGAGTTTTTCATTCCATTTGAGTTAAGCTATGCTGTGTGTACTTTTGTTGTGCAGCTCTCTGCGGTTCCTTTCCGGTCACATTCCATCGTGGTGAGTTCCTAAAATTTGTGCTTTGTAAGAGCTAGATGTGAACCACCTCGCGTACTGTAGTACCTGCTCATTGCTGGATTTTTTTGTTGTTGTTCCCAGATTCTACCAGCCATTTTAATTTGCTCTCTCCTCTCTAGTCTTGGTTTTTATAATGTCCTGTCATGATCATTCAGTTTAAGATGGAGGATCATCACTTTCCTGATGTGCTAGATCTCTGGTTCGAGTATTAAAGACAGATATATTGCAGTTAAGTATTAATAATTAAAAAATAACATCCAATGTTGATTGAACTCTTTGCTGTTCACCTCTGCTCATCTTGCCAAAGCTTGGAAATTGACTCACACGGTTTTCATCTGCTTTGGCTCTTGCAGCATTTGATATGGTGCAGGACCCAGTCACTGCCTTAGAGGACATAATTTCACTCGGGTTCTCACGAGTCCTGACCAGCGGGGGTGAACTATCTGCCCTGGATGGCCTACCGATGATCCGCAAATTGATTGAGCAGGTAGCTGTAACAGGTGTTGATTGTCAAATTTTGACAAAATCCTTACGAGCACAAGAACATGGCAGACATCTCTTCCTCTCTGTAAGCTGTGTATTTTTACCATTAAACTTTGCTAAGGTACGATCGTACGTCAATCCATGAAAATTGTTCTCGTTTGCATGTTTGACCCGCGTGCTCTGCTCCAAACTAGTGGGGAAGCATTTTCTAAAATGGTGTCACCAAGCGAAAGGAAGGCGACCCTTCGTGCGAACAAATGAAGTATCGTATGTTACGACGGACGCGATGAATGAGTGATTAATTTCCACAAAGACTGTACGAGTAAAAGGTGCCAAGAAGCAAGATTCGGACTTCCCACCTGAGATGAATGTTGCTTTTCAGGTTTGACAGAATGCTTAGAGTCATTACAGAGCCACTTTAATTAAGTCTGGTTACATTCCATCAATAATCATAACTACCGTATATATATATATGTTCTTGGAATCTCTTCGTGAAAACGAAATTGGACACAAAAATATAGAATCTCACACAAAATGAGAGAGAATTGTATACAAATTACTCGTATGGGGGTCAGCAAGTCTGATTTGGTTGTGCGACCACACGCTGCCCGACAATAAATTACATTTAGGTCATGTAAAGCTTCTGGGACATGAAAGGGAAGGTTAGCATTTGCACTTCATTATCTTTGGGGTACTGTATTTAAATTCTTAGCCTAGTGTGGTTTGTTCTTGCTTATATTAAAGTGAGTGTGAATTCCTGGTGCGACTCTCTCTAATCATATTTATTCTGCCTTCTCCCCAAGGCAAATGGCAGAATTACTGTTGTACCAGGTAAGCTCGCCATTTTATTGCTTTGTAGCTACAGTTAAGTTCCAAACATGATGAGCAAATGACAGCTCTTCTTGCACCTGCATTAAATGTCCGTCTGTCTGACTCAACAAGACCATTCCCTTCGGCAGCTCGACTGTTTGACATTTCGGACTTTCTGCCCTTAGGTGGTGGGATTACCGAAAGAAACTTGCAGCGCATCCTCGAAGGCTCCGGAGCATGCGAGTTCCACTGCTCGGCCAGCACGTCACGTGACTCCGACATGCAAATCAGGTTGGTTAAAAATGAACCAACTTTGAACCGGGAAGTTGCATGATGGAACTGCAGAGGACTTCGGCAGTTTATTAATAAAGTTGAAATGTCCAGTGGTCCTGGATATTTCCTGGTCATTTCCCTCTAAAATTACAAATTTCTCTTTCCTGCCGGTCCCAGAAATGGTGCGGTGAGAATGGGAACGCCGTTCTGCTCGTCGGAGTTCAGCATTAAGGTGGCGGATGCCAGCAGGGTGAGGACACTGTGTTCCATTGCTAAGGGAATCCTGTAGCTGCAACACCTCGCGTGCCCAGGCCCCATCACTGGGCCTCTGTGCAAACACCGCACCATGATGGACCAAAAAGGACCACGCCAAGCCTGCCAGAAAATATAATCTTAATGGTTGCAAAATTATGGCTTAATGGATAAGGGGATTAATTCATTAGCGAGCTCAATAATTAATGTTAGAATAATTCATCCCGTAATTACCCCAATTGATCGATTGTGGAGACAGACCCTTGGCTTTCCGCCAACCCGCTGAATTTTCTGCCTTTATTACCTCTGCCACCGAAGGTGGAAGGAGGCTATGTTTTTACCCCTGTCTGTCTCTCTCTGTTTGTTTGTTTGCTTGTTTGTGTGCAGGATATCTCAAAAAGTTGTGGACGGATGAAATTTGTTGGGCAGGTTAGGTGTGTGACAAGGACAAATTCATTAGATTTTAGTGACGATCCGACTACGGATCCGGATACGAGAATTTTAAAAGTGATTCTTCACCATTGAGAGATGGGGCTAAAAACGATATATCGCACGATATAAATAGTACCAAAAACGACATGTAGCCTGATATTTCAAAAATGTATTGGGCCCGATATGTTGTCATGGATCAGGCATTGCGTGGCGGAGGTATGTGCTCTACTGAGTGCCCTTATTGTTTTCCTAGCTTGTGAGACCTGTGGCTTCCAGAGAAAATAAATAAAAATTAACTTTCACCCTTTTAAAATCCTGTGAATAAACTATTGACTATCAGCTGTTTGTTTTTTTTGTTCGTATCCTTTTCTCACCTGTGTTGCAAGTCGAGCGACCTGCTTTGTGATGCTTTAAAAGGTGGTGTATAATCTGAAATGCCTTTTGACAGGGAGATACAGTATGAATAAAATGAAAATGGAAAATAGAATAAAATGAAAAAAAAGTGTTGAATATCGCTGGCATTTAATTGATATGAGAAATGGGATTGAATGAGACACCATTATAAATGAAGAAGGAGAAAGTTTTTGTTTCAATGTAAATTGAAACCAGCCCATCGATCCTCACCTGACTCAACTATATCATACTGTTTTCATATTGGGCTTGATTAGTGGTATCCCCTATAGGCCAATTGTTGACGGCTGGACGGATGCATGCAGTGATGGACGGACGCAGACATGCTGAGATGAAGCTCCTTTTATATTATAATTATCGATGTGCTTTCATTCCTCGATCTTCCTTTTATTTAAATCCCTGGCCATGTGCTTTGAGGCAATGGTGCCAAAGTGGATGGGACGTCTGGCATGTTGCATCGCCACGACTGAAGCTCCAGGTGCCGAGAGGGCACGTAGAGAGAACGTGACAAATAGAGCGGCCGCGGTGATGTCACGTGCAATGCCAATACAAATCGAAGTATGGTCGTGCTGTGCCATTTTGGAGTTAGTGTGAGTCTGAAGGCATTAGAATCTGTGTTTGGACCTGTACCGGTTGCCATTCCAGTCGGTTAGCAGTTGGAGTCTCCGGACTGTGAGAGTCACCGAATGAGCTTGCCTCCAGTCCCAACCAACTCGCCTCACGCACGCTGCACTATTCCGGCGCCTCAAAATATGGAAGACTACTCTCCTCTGTCTCATCTTTTTCTCTTCCCCCCCCCCCCCCCTCCATCATGTCCTGTATGAGTCTGCGTGTGTTATATTTGGTATTGAGATAGGCGTTGAGTCCGTATTTGTTTAGCTAAGCAGTACTGTCAGGTTTGTTTCAGTCTTCCCTTCACTTGAAATGTATTTGCTTTATTGTGTCTCCATCCTTTTTATACGCCCGATATTATATATATATATCGGGGCATATTATGTGATACCGGTCGTCCGTCCATCTGTCTCTGTCTGTCTGTCTGTCCGTCCGTTCCTGTCCGCACTCTAACTCCCAAAGTTTTCAACTTTCACGTTTCATATTTGGTACGTAGGTACAGACTGTGGAGACGGTGTGTCGCGACATACGTTCGTCATCTAAAGTGGCTTGCCATGGCAACCAGGATGCTGTTTTCCATGTAGTAGCACAATTCTGTATGTACCTTCTTGTTATAATTAAAATTGTTATTTTTTCCCTCTGATCGCTGTGGATTCTGGGACCCGACCACACCTTCGTTGTTAATAAATTATTGTTTGGGAATATAAATGTGCCAATATATTGGTTTTCAGTTTAAATCAATAAGCATAATTGTCTCGTGCGCACAGTTCTCTTGCTAGAGGAATCTTGTCTCGTGCTCGGGCATCCGTGTCCAGTGAGACACGGTCCAGCCCCTTAGGGTAAGACCGGTCTTCGTTGCAGTATGCCAGAGTGCAAAATTTTGCAACTTGCCTCGGACTTGACGAAATTTACTGGGGACTTGCGAATTGCTTGCGACTTACTTGCAACTTGAGTTATAATGACTTGTTGACAATCCATCCATCCATCCATCCATTGGGACCATACTCTGTGCAGAGTGTTGGTGCTGCCGAAGCAGTCTCCTCGGCTATTGGACACAATCCTGGACGGGTCGCCACTCCGACACTGGATGCCAGCAAGCTGGCACTCATTTTGCCGACCTCGGAAGGATGGCAGGCAGAGTCAACCTCACCTGGTATTAATTCAACGGCCAAGTGGGATTTGAACTGAGGATCCTCTGATCCCAAGCCCACCACCCTAACCATTAAGCCAACACCAGGCATTTGTTGACAATGTTTGGAAAATAATAATTGAATAAACATCGAATTAAAATGAACGGTAAATTATTTTCAATCGTGCACATGCGTGGTTCGGTCAATGACGACATATACCAGGTACGCGCTCATGGCCGCCGGGTGGTCGCATTCCGTTCGCCACTAAGGTTAAAGGGAGTGTCCAGTGTGTCCAATCTCCAAGCAGCACGCACATCCAAGCAGCAAGCATAAATCTTACCAAACGTGGCCACATGTGAAACAACTTTACTCAAAGGCAATCCATGAACATTTGTGCCAGGAGAAACATGGCCCCTGACCAGTAACCCCATGCACATGCCGACCTGATAGAAATGTCAGGTGATTTGGATTATTTCAACTTTGCCAATGATTGTAAATTATGTCACTGACTCGTCTTTTCAAAAGGAAAACACAAAAGTACAGCATCTTAAAAGACAACAATTGAAGTTAATAAGTTATACGTTTCATTTTAAGGTACATAATTAGTATACAAGTAAATTATTAAAATCTCCTTTCCCGTTCCACATTGAATTGGTCGAATGTGTGAACCATTTAAATGTAAGCTGAGGTTACTGACTCGTCTCATGTACATGCGTTTAAGAAGGTACACTTGATATGAGAAGTAAATTTCACATAAACAAAGCAAACAATGTCCACTGTATGAAGTTAACAAATAAAAACTTGATTTAAACAGCCTTTCAGACCATACATTGCAATAAATGAAGTCCTGTGTCTTAATTCATTGATAGCTTACAAGGAATTAAGGCACAGGAGGAGGCCATTCGGCCCATCATGCCTGCGCCACACCAATACCAGATTTAATCAATCCGTCGATACCCCTTCCCTTTGTGTGTAGCCATTTTGGCTGCTACACTGGTACTCATTTCACCGATCTCGGAAGGATGACAGGCTCAGTCAACCCCCTGGTGTTAATTCAGCAGCAAATGGGACTTGAACTCAGGACCTTAGGATCCCAAGCCTCCACCCTAACCGCTAAACCAACACCAGGTATATTTCACTTGTTTATAAATAAATATGGGACGTGACACAAGTTGAAGAAATACTACAGGGACTTGAGACTTGCCCTCAAAGACTTGAGACTTGTTTGAATCTTTGCTTAAATGACTTGTTGACATCTTTGCAGTATTCTGCCACTTTAATGATTTTAAATGCAGGGCTCACTCAAAAATTGACAACTTGATCACACACAACTCTGATACAAAGTAAACCTATGTTATGTGGCAATCTGCATTTAAATTAAATAAATGTAATTACATGATTCATTAATCCCCCCCCCCCCTCCCTGAGCCCCCCCAATTGTGTTGGCAACCTAACTGTGACCGACTTGTCAACTTCAAATGTTTCATTGGATTTTGGCCACAAGAGAGGTTATCTATCTGTCACAATGTACGTACTGCAATCACCTTGTTGCAAAAGATGTTCCACTCTCCTAAATGGATGGTTGCAGCAAGAGACATTTCCACACTAGCAAGAAAATTAATGGTTTTATATTCATGGAATGATGGCAATATAAAATAATATTATCTCTTTGCTGATGACTCCACTCTCTGCCATAACATCTCTCATCCCTGACAAACAGGCAGCAGCCTCTTCCCTCTTCTCAGACCTTGAAAATCACAAACTGGTCAAGCACTTGGAATATGTCTTGCAATCCTGAGGAATCTCTCCCTCTCTCCCCCTCTCTCTCCCTCCCCCCCTCTCCTCTATCTCCCCTCTCTCACCTCTCTCTTCTTCCCCCCCCTCCGAAAGGACCATTCAACAAACCCTTCCATCTACTTTCTCAACAACCATTTCAAATAGGTTCAGTCATTCATACTCTTGGGTCTCACTCTCAGCCATGATCTCCCTTGGGCAAACCACATTTCAAAATTGGCCTCCAATGTCAGATGCCGACTGGGCATCCTCCGTCGTGCAAAGTCCTCCCTTGGCACACCTCAGCTCCTATCCACCGACAAGCCTTTCATCCACAGCTCAATGAAGTCATGCTTTCCCCTCTGGGCTGGCTCCCCAGCCTCACATCTTGCTCAGCTTGATGCCGTGGAAACCAAGGCTTTCAAGATCTTTGGAATCTCTCGCAATTAATCTGATTCTACGGGCCTATCACTTCGCAGTCATCGACAGGTCGGTGTTCTCTTTCTTCTTCCACCTAATTTCTGATCTTGCACCCTCTGCTCTCTACGTACTCTGTCCCTCCTCCCCCCAAGTATCTGCAGGATGCACGTGGTACACCAGAAACCCCCTCCTTGTGAAACTGCCTAAATCCAGAACCACTGCTCACCTCCACTCATTTATTCCTCTTATTTCCCACCTATGGAACCACCTACCACACTCGTCAATCTCATTCCTCCCTCCTGATCTTCAAGACAGCTGTTCACCACCACCTAAGGTCATCCTCCATCCAAAGCCATGATCTTTTATACACCCGTTAAACCACCCCTACCCCTCCCAAAATTTTGCTTGTGTATCCATATTGTCCACCCTTTGCGTTCTCCCCTAACCCTCATCATTACCTGCATCCCTTGTTTGTCCGTCTCTGTCTACCTTTTCTGTCCGCCCTGCTATTGCTGTTCCCTTTCTTATGTTGTGTCCTGGTCTGTTCTGTGTCCTAGCTCTTACATGAGGTGAGACCATGTATAAATTTTATTTTAATAATTACAGGCACCATACTATTTAATACACAAATGACAGGGGCATGAACCACAGTGGTGTCCCAATGAGATGACACAGAACACATTCAGTACTTACACGCTTAAATATAAACCCCCTCTACAGCCACGAGCTGGCACAAAAACAGAAATTGGCTGGCACGGTGAGGCGAGCATAGAATCTTCAAGCCGGGATAGGTAAAAGCCTGGGGGGTGGGGGGGATTGGTAGAGCAGGTGAACAGGATAACTGTGAAATTCTGTCAAATTAATATTGATATCTGATCTCACACATATATCCACAGCATGGAATGGGGCCCCCAGCCCTCCCCTTGTAGGTAACTCTGTTTGTACTGTATATGTACACACCTGTATAGCTTCTCTCGGTCCTAAGTTATCAACCTTGAAGAAGGGCCCACACCTAAAGCGTCACCACACCTTCTTGGCTCACACCCAAACACTACACCTTCTTGGCTCACACCCAAAGCATCACTACACCTTCTTGGCTCACACCTAAAGCATCACCACACCTTCTTGGCTCACACCTAAAGCATCACCCACACCTTCTTGTGGTTCACACCAAAGCGTCATCCACCTTCTTGGCTCACACCCAAAGCGTCACTACACCTTCTTGGCTCACACCCAAAGTGTCACTACACCTTCTTGGCTCACACCCAAAGCGTCACCACACCTTTCCCACGGTGGTGAGCATACATCCGTCTACATTCGATTGAGAAAATTAATTGCAATTATTTTTTCGTTGACGCAGACCGTCTTTGGTCTTTATGAAGACTATTTCTCGGTTCCCAATGAATTCCTCCACTCTGATGAAACTCAAGTTTTCTTGTTTGTAAATAACAATGAGAGTTTTTTTTTTGGAAAATAGGCTCGGGCATCGTCTATTAAATACGTACTTTGGGTGAGGGAGGAAAAATGAAGAAAAAAAAGAAAATGAGAAAAGTGGCATTTTCGGGAAAAATGGGAAGAGATGAGTTGAGGAGGGGATTTGAAGGAATATGATTGAGGGGTATTGTGGGGTAAGGGGATGGGGGTAGGGTGGGGGCGATAGAGCATGTAACTTGGGATGGTATGGTACGTTGGGGGGGGGGGGGGAATCCAAACTATATACGCGTACGTAATAAATAGATGCATCCGAGATCAGAACGCTGCGGCACTTATTGGAGCCCGAGATGAAATGCGAACACCGAGTGCGCTAAAAGTAAAAGCGTGATGGAAACATCCTGTAGTGAGGAATGAGAATCCACCACGAGTCGCTGCCAGTGACCCATAACCGTGGCGATCGGCCGGTGCCCACGTGGGTAACAAGGACCGTTATCAGGGCTCCGCATGCGGGACCTGCCGGACGTGATGTGTTTCCTTCTGCATTGGCAGCGAGGAGAGGAGAGGGGGGCGGGTTGGTGGTGGTGGTGGTTGAAGACGAGCACAGAGCGACGTCGTCGTCGTCGTGGTCGACTTGCCCGATTTCGCCTTTATCGACATCGTACACATTATATAGAATACTCGAACCATCGGACGCCCCCGCAGTGAGACGCGCGTGCTGCGCGAACGTGGAAGGAAGGCAGCGTGCCGCCAGCTGGGAAGGCAGGCGCAGTCCGCCGGGCGTTGCAACAAAAAGGGAATTAAGAACATTTCCCCCGCTGCGACTTCCCCGTCCATGCGTCGGCTGTTTCGGGGCTGGGCCGTGCCCCGGGTTGTCGCTCTCCGCCGTACGGACCATGCACGCCTGAGCCTCCAGGGCCGGTGAGTTTGAAAAGTTTGGAGCAAACTTTGAGCGAGTTTGTTGATGTGCACCGGACGGGTTGTCCGTCCTCCCCCGTCCCCGTCCGCCCACCTTGGATCCCGTGCCAAACGATTCGATTTGACGGCGTCGAGTCCCTCTCGCTGAGAGATCTACCGAGTCGTGGATCCGTACCCTGTGTACCTTGTACCGAGACCACGTGCTCCATCGTGTAAACTACACCGTGATGGTGTTTCCATTTACACGTTAAATTGATTTCGAGTTATTTATTTTTTTTGACATTTGATATGGATTATTTAAATAACTTGTCACAATGACTGTAAAAACGACGGTTGGTTGTTGTTATTATTATTATTATTATTATTATTATTATTTGAGCTCGAATGCAGTGAACCCAAGTGATGTATCAGCTTGATTCGGATAAGGAACCGTTAATTTAATATTTACAAAGAGGAACAATCGCAATCTGTGTCATCTGTCGTTGTGCATCGGTCCGATAAACGCTGGTTATCCAGCTTGTTATAATTTCAATAACGTCGTACATACAGTTCCCCTACATACTATAAACTAAGCAAGAACAATGAAACCAGATTTCATTGACAGAACTTGACAATACAATTGACGTACTGATTAGCTTGACCTCAAAATTGGCTCAAATGTCCGTAAGTGGATTCCAGAAGTGGTCTAAACTCAAAAAGTCCATCAGTAGTCTCAGATCCTGATACTGTGCAGGAGACGTCTGGAGAATGATTTCATCCTCCATTGTACTCAAAACGCATCAACTCTTTCATACAGGTATAAAAATGCTGTCCGTAAGTGGATTCCAGAAGTGGTCTAAACTCAAAAAGTCCATCAGTAGTCTCAGATCCTGATACTGTGCAGGAGATGTCTGGAGAATGATTTCATCCTCCATTGTACTCAAAACGCATCAACTCTTTCATACAGGTATAAAAATGCTCATACATGGCCGTATAAACACACTTGCACTCATACGTAGTCATAGCGACGCATGTTCATGTCGACACAGGTGCTCATACAAACATGTATACTCATATATGCATGGCCACTCAGACACTTATGGTCATATAAGCACATCGTGGATCATATAGATATGTACTGTATGGTTCTTCTTTCGTATGCAGCAAAAGGTTGTTGGGTTGCATCATTGCTAGGGGGCGTGGCTGTGCTGCTTATGCAGTGCCCCTTGGAGGTTTGTGCAGGAATTTGTAATTTGTTCAGGGTGCCGGCGATAGCTCCCCTACTCTTCGTGAAGGATACCGTGGGATCTTTAATGTCGACCAACTAATGCTGGCAGATGGGATGCCCAGTTTGACGTCCATCCGAGGGACGGCACGCACATTGATGGATCACCCTGCCTGTGAAACACCGAGATGACAATATTTAGCTGGTTCGGAATTCAAACCCAGGCTACACAGCTTGGAAGGCTGGTGAGTGTACCTCTAGATAATCTTGTCAGCCTGACAAATATGGTCATGTAAATACATATACTCATATAGACACTGTAGTCAAATAACATTGTACATACAGCATGAGTTTCCTTCTGTATCCAACTCGTCCACCCCATGCAAGTATGTTTTACATCCTGTTTTTGTCTGTTATGTTCTGATCTGTTCAGTGTATTAGCTCTTCCACAAGCCTAGACTATGTAGACAAATAATATATATATATATATATATATATATATATATATATATATATGTGATGTTGTGTTTGCCCCATCCCTCCATCCCCCACACACACCAGTGAGTTTAATTTGATAAACTTGAATTGGATTGATATGGTGGAGATGTAGTGCAGGCTTCCTGTGCCGAATAGCCTCCTCGTGTGTTAAGTTCCTTGTGTATCCGGGTGCTTCATAATAGGGGGTAAAAAAATAAAAGTATGAATATTCATGCTCCCTGGGTGTGCCTTTGTTCCATCTGACAGTACAAACATACACACCAAATATGAAGCAGATTGGAGATGTTTAGGGGTTCCTCAAGTTGGCACAATATTGTTGAAATTTGCCAAACTGTAACTGACACTTGCCGTCGAATATGCACAACGCAGTACACTTCACAATTAATATGGTTGTTTGATATTTTCAAAAACCACAGCAGTCATATAGGATGAAAGAATAGTTTTTCCAAGGAGACCTAGATGAGCTTTTTGACATTGCAGTGCAAAATGCCCTCTCCATAATGGACATAATTGTGCCAACTTGAGAACCCCTAAATATCATGGAATTTTGTTCATTTTTGACCTATAAGTTCTTATGGGTATTGAACAAAGGCAAAATCAGGGAGCAGAAAATCACATTCATTTTTTTGGAACACCTATTGTGTATGGAGACTAGTTCATATCATGAGCTGAATACCATGGTACCATCAAGGTTTTAACCCTTTAAACGGCAGCATCTCAATTGTACACGATGGCTACAATGTGTCCTTGATAATATAACTGTCTCGAACTCGCAGTCTGGGTGCCTAAAACAGATTAGTTCCAGAAATCACACTCTTAATCCTCCCACACCTGCTCCATGTAATAGGGAACCCTTTACTGCCTGTGGATATCATGCTACTGGTAATTAACGTCACTGGAAAGGGAGAATCCATTGGAATCAGTCTGTGTGTCGGGTGAGTGTGTGAGTCCGTATGCACTTCTACTTTAATTTAGATGGTTCATTCTCACATCGACTGTAATGTATGTATGTATGTGTGTGTGTTTATATATATATATATATATATATATATATATATATATATATATATGCCTGGTGTTGGCTTAATGGTAAGGGTGATCGGCTTGGGATCCTCGGATCCTAAGATCAAATCCAATTCGGCTGTTGAATTAATACCAGGTGGGGTTTACTCTACTTGTCATCCTTCCGAGGTCGGCAAAATGAGTGCCAGCATGCTGATATCCTGTGTCGGAGTGGTGACCTGTTCAGGATTGTGCCCAATAGCCAAGGAGACTGCTTAGGTAGCACCAACGCTCTGCACAGAGTATGGTCCCGGATATGCGACTGAGATGGTGCACAGCATTTAGGACCGCATCAAAGATGTTATAATGGTGGGAATTCGTTTGCACAAATTGTTAGTTTGTCTGGGGGCACAAAGTTTGTTAGTGGCAAGGGGGTTGGAGGGAGTGAAGGTAGGGGTGTAACAGTCCGCCTGCTTTCCCATCTTCAAAGCACTCAAAATATGCCCTATGCCACTAAATCCTTTACATCTTTGTGGCGTTCATCAAGTTGTGATGACCAGGTGAGAAAAATTATTAAATATATTAAACGCAGAACATAAATGTTGCTTTTCCATTGCATTTGTAGAAAGATAGAGCAAAATGCCCCTTGCAAGAAAGGTTGGGGAAGATGCCCTTGTCCACCTTGAATATACACTGTCCATGCTTTCGATTTATTTTGTTCAGGATGCTAACCCTTTCCCGTTTGAAATTGCCTGCTATACTGTCAGCCAGAGAGCCCTCAGGTGCAAATGTTCAGCATACCGAATATGTAATTAGAACCGAGGAGGAGATATGGAGAGGGATTTGGCGGAGGGGGGGGGAGCATCTTGCATAACCTTTCCTGCCGAGGGCATCCTGATCCACAAAACTCGAAATCCATTTCACAGAAACAACATTATTTATTTGCAATTTAAAAAAACAAACTATGTGAGGAAGAGGGGGTGGGGGTGTCACGAGAGGTGGCAGAGGAAGGGGAAGGGGGGTTGATGCAGACTGACTTAGAAACACCCCTTGGATTCAACCTGAGCATTGATGCACCGTACATTGAGGTCAAGCCTCCTATAGCTCCTCTTCTTATTTCGTTTCCTGCATTTGGCTCCTGGGAGGGTGGGGTCTAGGTGGAGGCACAGCTTTGCCACTGATGCAGTGCCCCCTGTAGGTTAGGAGTTTGTAATTTGGCCAGGGTGCCAGCTATAGATCGCCCACGCTTCCTGTAGCTCATGTCCCCAGCAGTATTTATTGTTGTATCCACGATCTATATTCACCGCAAATTTTTGCTTTCCTTCTCAATCGAGTTGTCAAGACGTTGTTTCTCTAAACGTTCGGACAAACCGCACAACGTTGAGGTTCAAACTGACGCAGTAAGTTTCTCAATCATTCAAAACACTCCAAGCGATGATACGAATGTAAAAATGGGAGTCAGGGTGAGATTTTTTTTGTCTTTATTGCTGAGTGAGTGAATGCCCTTTTTGCTGACGCAAGGTTTCTCTGCTTTCATGATGTTTAACCGATTGCATTTCCTTCCTCAAGAAGCTGATGTTAAAAGTGGAGTTTAAACAGATAAACCGTCGTTAGCGATGCTTCCATCTCAGGGTGATGCGACCACCATTGCTACACTCCCCCATTCATTCATCATGAGATCTGATGAAAATCTCATGAATTACCACAATAAGTCATCAGAGATGTTAGTAAGGATTGTGACGTTCTTTTTCATCTTTATGCGTTTATTTTCAAAATTAAAAAAAAATAAATTATTTAACAATAACGTGCTTTATCGGTGGAGAAATTA